>CM068323.1:8882859-8962859 GCA_034766995.1 Acanthacorydalis orientalis | reverse complement strand
TGAATGTATGAATGAACATATTTATTTGTATCCGAGGTACGTAATGACCTATTACAAAGGTGGTTCGTGTTATTTTACAGGTGCTTATTTTTATAATACAGTTTTACAATTTAAATAGTAACAATGGTTAGTCATATTTTATAATTATACAGAGTGTTTTAGAGATAGGTTTATAATTTACATTTATTCTGTTAGGTTGTTAAAAAAACAATAGTTTTTATGACCTCAAAATTCATATACATTTACAGTTTTTTTTATTTTCCTATCTGTTTTAAGTAGTCCAAAACTGTGAAATTCGCGTACAATAAAAAAATATTAAAAATAATTGCGGTTTGTGACTTTTAAATTCATATACATTTTTCTCTCTTTTGATTTTCCTGTTTTAAGTGGTACAGAATTGTCGGATAACTAACGCCTGACTTTTGTGAAAGCTGTCGAATTGTTGTGGGTGGTTCTGAATCAAACAACGCTTTCAGTTGGTCATTATGAACTGAAGAAGTACGCCCGTAATCTTGTTCATCTTCAAGGCTCTCATCCCCAGCACGAAATTTTTGGAAACACCATTGTACCTTACGTTTCTTGACAGTACCCACACCAAAATCATCGTTTAATCAACGACCAGTTTCTGCCGATTTATCATCCGTTTTGAACTCATAAAACTTTTTTTTCTCTTGGTTCTTTTCCTTCTTTAACTCATTAGCTAAATTTGTATCAAAATTAATAATAAAACCAAAATACAGACCGAAAAATACACTTTAAAATGATATTAACACAAACACGACGAAATGACACTTCCATTGAAAAAGAAATTAAAATTGGAATACAGAAAACAACGACCGCGATTATTTTCCTACCAACGTAATATTTAGCCCTAGAAATTTTCACTAAACAATTCCGAAATGAAAAAATATATACATTCGTTGCTCAAAACAAACGTACATTTTCCAAGATGGACCGTAATTTAAGATTAGCTCGTGTGGACGTAAAGCGACACGGATGCTGTCATTTACCCTCACTAACACGCAATTAAGGACGAAGCGGTAAAGTGCAATGGACCTTACTTCCTACATATGTAGTCATTTGTTGTATTAGGAATTATTTCACGTATTCACATGTCGTTGATAATTGACTGTCCTTTTTAATTCTAGTCAATATATATTCTTATATATATATATATATATATATATATATATATATATATATATATATATATATGTATGTTTAATATACCGATAGATAGAAAATGAAGTGATCACGTTTGGAATCTTGCTTAAAACAGTTAATAGCTATTTAAAATGTACATCACTAATTAGAACAAGTTTTTATACAGATTACACACTTCTGCTCTTATAAAGCCAGTGATGATATCATTTTGAAAGAAGTACTTATTTCTATTCTTTATGATTTTCTGAAATCATTTCTATTGTTAAACATGTAAGAATTCATTTTTTAGAATATAAATACATACATCCATCCATATATATATATACAGGGCCTCAAAAGTCAGTATGTATTTTAAAAAATAATACGAATTAAAAAAACGGACGTAAGGCATGGAAAAATTCAATTCCCTATGTTTCTAGTAATTGATTTATTATTTAAACAATAGAAAATACTCTACACAAAATAATTATGCACATTAGTAAGATACATAACTAAGTTGAACCGAATTATCCCAATTTATTTATGTACCTGAATACTTATGAACGGTAGTGTAGATATATATATATATATATATATATATATATATATATATCAGTTGTTCGAAAAGTTTGTTTAGTTTTTATTAGCTTAAATTCAAAGGCGGTTCTTAATATACAGGATGTATCAAACTATCTATTTTTTTTTGAAAAATAATAGGAATTAAGAAAAACGGGTTTGAGACATGAAAAATATATTTATTTCAAAGCAAGCGCAACAAACAATTAATCCTATTTATGTATTTGTCCCCACATGGCGCCAATCAGTGTCTCTTCAGAGCTCGAAGCGATAAATTGTTCCATTGAACACACTTTCCAGTATTTGAGGTGTTATTTTCTGAACTGTATCGATAATACGATTTCAAAGTTCTGCACATAACTAATTCTTCTACTAGTGGTACACTTTAGACTGAATGAAACCCAGAATAAAAAAATCTAATTGTGTTATATCGGGTGAGCATGCTGCCTTTGGTTGTGTTCTTTCACGACCAATCCAGTGACCTGGAAACCAGAAAACGTCTGTCAAGATAATCATGTGCACTTAATACAATGGTTTTTAACATTTTTAGTCTCACATCTCTCCCGAAAGTAAATTTAAAATTCTTAACTGCAATTTTAAATTTTTTGTAAACTTAAATTTTCTGAACTCAATCAAATAATACGATTTCGAAGTTCGGCTACATAGTTAATTCTTCTACCAATGTACACCTTAGACTCAATGAAACCTCAGATAAAAAATCTAATTCCGTTAAATCGAGATGAACGTGCTGTCCATGGTCGTATTCCTCCACGACCAATCCAACAACCTGGAAAGTATCTGTCCAGATAACCACATACACTTGATGCATAATGGCACGGTACTCGACCCAGTTGAAAGACTAGCGTTTCAAGAATGCTATCTGCAAGGAGTTGAGGCTCGAGGAATTGTTCAAGCATGTCATGATACACAGTTCCTGTAACCGTAGCCACTGCAAAGAAGGAACGTCAATACACCATTGACTGAATCATACAGAGCCAATCATTCATTTTCGGCGTGTCTCGTTCCCATTCTAAAGAATCAGTTTGTTTCTTGTCCGCCTAAATGCGACAGTTATATAGATTAACCTTTCAACATGTGTAGAAAGTCGCTTTATAGATTACACAAAATTTGAAATTACAATTAACTTTTGTTCAAATCTATAAATTTGCATCAGAAGTACTTACCTTAATGCCAGCATAGCATTTTTTAAAAACATCCAGTCTCACTGAAATAGATAGAGCTAGAAATAGATAGAGATAGAGAGGGAGAGAGCAGGAGAAAATATATTAATTTTATATTTTTCATTCGATCTTTTTCTGATACTAGAGCATCGAATCGGTGTTTATTGAGTTAAGATTCATTCATAAAACTGAAAATAAGCAGACTTGTCGACTACTGACGTTCTCAGAATTAATTTATTAATAGTTTGTTTGAAATAAATAAAGTTACCTACTGAGTGTGTTTTAATTTCGACTTATATTCAATTGCTCAGAAATAATAAAACACTACTATTTTCGAATAATCGTACATATCAGTATAAATAAATGCAATTGAATATAAAATATAACTCTGATGCCTGACAATTGGTAACCACCCTACTAGAATAGCTACATATCCAATAAAATAAAACAATTTTCACACAAAGCTCTTTTCATGGATACACTAAGAAAAATTTAGTTGACCCCTCGTATATTATATATATATATATATATATATATATATATATATATATATATATAAAGGTATGTGTGTAAATAAGTTCCATTTTGTATCCTAAATAGAATCAACGAACAATGAAAATGAAATACAATTATCATATTCGCATTGTACCGATGCACTTTTTCAATCTTCGTGTAATATAAGCGCATTTGTATCGGGACTGGTATGAGCCCCCTCCGTTATTTGGCTACATGGATGAAGATCG
This sequence comes from Acanthacorydalis orientalis, assembly GCA_034766995.1. Taxonomy (NCBI): domain Eukaryota; kingdom Metazoa; phylum Arthropoda; class Insecta; order Megaloptera; family Corydalidae; genus Acanthacorydalis; species Acanthacorydalis orientalis. The sequence continues at coordinate 8,959,216 of CM068323.1, read as the reverse complement.
ATGTTCGAAACCGGTCGGGCGGACACCCTCGTTCATCCGATATACTTATTTCAGGATCATGTAATATCGTACGAAATTTAATTTACAGTTACATTTTAATCAACTGAAATGTACATAGAGTCGACTTAATCGCACGATTCGACATGAAGGAAATTTGTACACTTTGTGTCTGTCGCACCGGATGAAATATAATATTCACGTTTCATATTTTCATGAAAATCGATTTAATATGGTGTATTTTTGTACATGGAAAATGTATATTTGTAGATGAATTATTCTCTGATCGGGAAAACTACAAAAGAGTCGACCGACTATAAGTGTTTCACAATAAAAAAAGACCATTTCTGTACGGAGTGCAGAGGAAATAATCTATTCAAAAAAATGTCAATAAATATTTGGTGGTCATATAAATATTCATAAAAAAATCTACTTCAGTCTGACGTTTGATACAGTGATTTAACTAAATTTATATGAGAGTGATAATTAAAGAAGTAGATTCTTTTTAAATACAGTAAATGGGAAATATCGGACCGAGGCACAATTTTGCCATACGCCCACTGTTAATGAATAAAATATTTTTATTACATTATCTAAGTAGTATCTATCTATCTACAAATCTCTCTCTCTCTATATATACATATATATATATATATATATATACATATATATACATATATATACATATATATATATATATATATATACATATATATATATATATATATATATATATATATATATATATATATATATATATATATATATATATATATATATATATATATATATGAGCGGTGTTTATACGGTCTCTGGCCATTTCCCGCATCTCGCTCGCCATGTGCTTCTGTCGTGGACGTCAATCTCCTCTACGTCTCATCTCCTCATGGCAGTTCTTATGTCTTCGTGCCATTTTCTCCTTGGCCGTCCTCTTCTTCTTCTTCTTCTCGAGAGGACCCAATTCCGGGCTATATTTGTCATTCTCTGCCTCTTCATTCTCCTCACATGTCCATACCATAATAGCTGTTTCTTTTCTACAGTGCAAGTTATTGGGATTTTGGCGTTGCTCTTCTTCCTAATTTCTTCCTTTCTAACGTGGTCAAGTAACGTGTGTTGGCAGCATCGTCTCCAGAAGTTCATCTCCATCGCTTCAATCCCTCTTTTCATGTTCGCGTTTAGAGTCCAAACTGGCGACCCGTAGGTGGCACAGCTCTCCACGAATGATTGAAATAATTGTTTTTAACGAGATGTCCGTACTCCATATTACGGAATACAGCTTGCTAGTAATGGCTCTCCCTTTCCCAATTTTATTCAGTATGTCCTTTTGATCTAATCCATCAGATGTATATATATATATATATATATATATATATATATATATATATATATATATATATATATATATATATATATATATATATATATATATATCTACAGAATGTCTCAAAAGTTCGCTACTGTTTTGTGAGGTTATACCATTTATTTGACCGAGATATGTGATGTTTTTAAATGTTAAGTTTGCCACTTGAAAGGGCTAAAACGACGAGAAAATATTTTAATTTGGAACAAAGTTATGATTGATTCAATTTAAAGGCACAGAATTAACTTGTAATCCTAATATATATGTGCATACATATATATATATATATATATATATATATATATATATATATATATATATATATATATATTTATTCAGTGTTAAACTGTGACTCATAGAAATGAATCCTGCAGTATGTCTGTTTTGAATTTGTATGAAAGTGATAGTGAAATCCAAATGGGCTATTCGAGTGAGGGCTAATTTTCCTGAACATACACCTTCCACTGGTAAAAAGCAACATCCTGCAGATATGTCACGTGTGTTCAAAAAATAATATAAGACGAATTATAAATATATATATATATATCTTCTTATACTATTGACATCTCTCTGCAAGATGTTGCTTTTTACCAGTGGAAGGTGTATGTTCATGAAAATGTGCCCACGTTCGAATAGCCCATTTAGCCACTGTCCCTGCAAATAAATGTCACGTGTGTTTAAAAAATAATATAAGAAGATATATCTATATATATATATATATATATATATATATATATATATATATTCAAAAAACTAATAAATGAAAACAGTATTTCAACCTATATTAATGATTTTTGCGTGTATGTTGTCTGTTTTAATTAATGCTTTTTTTCCATGTGAAGATCATATTGTTCTCTTATTGGTTTCAGGTATCCGACAAGAACAAGACATATACGTCAGATTAATTGACTCAGTGACGAAACAGGTAAGGAAAGATTTTATAACAGATTTAATATTGAATGCAAATTACATACAAACAGTCAGGTTATCGAAAAGAAAATAACAATGTGCCATTAAACGCAATGATGACGCTAAAATTCAAATTGAATTATTTAATTTTCTTACGTTGAAGTCTGTCGAAATATTTTAAGAGAATCGCATCGTATTTCTAGATGAATCAGTTATATTTATAACCTTATAAATGGGTTATTGTTGGGTTATTATTGAACGAATACGTTTGTTCTAAATGTAGATTCAGTCGGTCGGTAATATAATTTCGGTAGTTTGTTGTGATCGATTCCTTAATACTTTTTATATTATTTATAATGAAGTTTTTATAAAACATTCGTTACTTTAATTCGAAAAATGTATCTTCTTTGATCTGTTTGAAGTATTGAAAAAACGGTCTATGTAAATCGATTGATAACATTCTGGATAAATAATAGACAAAAGATGAGAACTGTATGAAATATGGTTGTCTTATTATTTTTTTTAATTCAGTTTTTATTGATGAGGCGTTGATGAAAGAGAATTCCACTTCTATTGAGAATATGTAGACGTTTTACTCCAAAATATATTCTGTTCGATTATTAACAGTCTGTTTATAAATTATTGTTTGGGTTAACTGTTAGAAACTTATCATCAATGAATCTTTGTTTTTTTAAAAAAAATCTGATTAATAATTCTTATTGATTTCAAAACTGAACTTAATTTTTTTTTAAACACAAGATTTCTATCCATTGAATAAATCAAATTCATTTATTATACATGCATTTCATGTATCAAATAACTAAAATGTATTCTCTTATTGAATTCTAATCTTATACTAAATTAGTTCTTCAGGTAATTACTTATTATTGATTTATATCACCTTTACGTTCACTTTGCGCAAGCTTGTCTATTTTTTCTATACAAATCCGTTATTATTCAAAATAATATTTTGACGATTAAACTTTTTTCCTTCTAGTGGAAGTATTTAATTTTTTTTCTCTCATCTACACATCGATAAACTCTTAAATATCCCTTCCTATTTTCATCTTCTAAGTTTATTAACTGATTAAAGTATTTGGGAGAGTCATTAACACGAGATTAATCGAATAACGGCTTCAAATAATATTTTTTCACTGGAACAATCTGGTTTCAAAACAGCATCTAATTGTATGTGTATTTGAAGTTTTTTAATTGTCTGTAAAATGTCTATTTTACTCGGGAAATTTTTTTTTCAAAAAACCGGGATTAGAACATAGAGAAACATGTCAGTACTTAAGTAAGCATTATATCTCACTAATATAGAAGAAATTGTGTGCCGGGTTGGTCGTGAGGAGCTCGTAGTGGGTGTAGTATCTAACCAAACAAAATAAGAATTATAAAAAGTGTCTTTAGGAAGACATGCGGGAGGATATGATGGGTTGTAGTGCTCAGCTTTGAAGATTAAAGATTGAAAAAAATATTCTACCTTTAAAAGGCATAAAATTATAGTGGTGTATATATGTGCATATGGGCACATATCAACTGAACTATGAATCATGATATATATATATATATATATATACATATATATATATATATACATATATATATATATATATATATATAAACAATTCAAGTGATATAATTAAGTAAAACATGTTAAAATTCTGTACAGACACTATAAAAATAAACGACTTTAATCTAACTTAACAAAATAAGAATTCTAAAAAATGTCTTCCTAAAGATTGAGAAAATTTAAAATGTTTGCATTCGGTACCATGATCACAACTGGTTAAGGTACCGAAATACCATATTAGTTTTTAATCAGTTCAGAGTTTTTTTTTCAAAGAGAAAAAAATGTTATTGTGACATGAAATCCGAGTATTTAAAAAAAAGTGTCTGTCAATCTCATTATCACATTCCTTATGTATATATGAGAACATTCGACGTCGCTAATTTATTTACGAAATAATTAACAACGAGTGAATAACCTACGACAGACAAAAAAAAATCACTCCGGCGGCATAGAAAAAATAAATATTTGAAAATATAAAATGATTAAAATTTCGTCCGTAACGTTGTTAAACTCGCTGTCTACATAAAGCCCTCTTAAAAGACGCTATAAGAAACATGGCCGGGCAGAAACGGTGGCAGCAGTCAGTAGGTTGGTAGGGGTCGGGCAAATAAAATTACACGAGAAGAGGTCGCGCAAACGAGAACAAATAGAATTAGCACTCAATGTGTTATTCCAACATCCGACAAGGAAGCGCCAGACTTGATCTATCTATCTGCCGAGCATCAGTCTCTTGTGCCGAGCTCTCATCTCAACATTTGCCGCGTTCTACACTCTCGTCATTATTATTTATATTGAATCTGTCAATTGATTTTTGTTTTTTTTTCCTTATTCTTCTTTTATCTCCTTCGGTTTTTGCATAATTTGACACATAGAGGTTTTTTGCTTAATATCTTTATATCGTCGCATTTATATATATATATATATATATATATATATATATATATATATATATATATATATATACACATTTAGATTTAAATTAAATCTTAACACACTGCACTCCGGCTAAATATCAGCAGTTGAATGGCTGAGTGCCGGTGGTCAGATTGCTTGTCTACGGGGAATTGACACTCGAAAAACCTTATAAAAAATCTTTATATATTTTCACAAAATGCTTTATAATACATATTTCAAATATATGTATATATATATATATATATACATATAATAAGAGCTTGCATTGAAAGCCGCTTTTCATGCGTAGATGGCTCTAGGCGAAGCCCCCTAGTATATATATATATATATATATATATATATATATATATATATTTAAAAAAATAATGCATGCTTTCATTTTAATATTAGATTAAAACTTATTTGGTAGCAGATAAAGTATTAAATTGGTAGAAAAATAATTGAGGTTCATGATCTTCAAATTCATATAAATTTTTCTCTTTTTTGATGCTCATAGTTGTTTTAAGTGGTCCAGAATCGTTGAATAACTGATACCTAACTTTTATGTAAGCGTTCAAACTATTAAAAAATTGGATGAGTTAATTTACTTTTTAGTTAGATAGATAGATAGATGATAGATTATGTTTGAGGGGGAAGGAAGCTATCTTGCCTCCCGGCACTTAGACTTGAAGTCCATTATGCCTTCCCTCGGCTTGATCAGAACTACTCGGGAAGTCTCGCTTCCTTCTAGAAGCCTATCAGCCTGCCCGAGTTTATAGACCCTAGTTCGGCCGCGGTGAGAAGAAACTCCCCAAACCATTGTCGCCTTAAATTGATCCATGCCGGTCATTCCGCGAGGAGGTGAATGCTCGTCTCGTTCCCCCCCCCCCACACACATTATCTACGACACGACACGAGGCCAAGTCCGGAGAATAGGGTGGACGAGGAATTGATTGGAAGCCTAATTCGTGTAATTTTACTATTGAGACGGTCGATTTGTGGGTCGGTGCTTTGTCCTGGTGAAGAAGCATTTTTTGTGGCCAATCTTGACCGTGTTTGTTTCAGCTCTTCTTTGAAACGGTCCAATAACGTCACATAATAGGTTTCTCTTGTCGTTTTATCCTTCGTTAGGAGTCGATCAGGGCGAATCTTTGAGAATCCCAAAAAACAATGGCCATCACCGCCCCAGCCAATAAAACGATCATCACATTCTTCGGTACACTTTCACCAGTCGTTGTCACAAACAAATTTTTTTTTAATAGTCAACAAATCATCAACTTTTTTCTAATCATAAGTGTTTATAACAATAAATAATTGTTGATAATTTTTGATTATTGTTTATACTCATTTCGATGAATAATGGTATTGTTTGTTATATGATGGATACCCTTCATCTCCACAGATCCTAGATACATTGAAATGGACATCAACAACAATCTGAAATGACCAGTAAAAAATCTATATTGATCAGAAAAAAAATTTCTTTCAATTTCTGATAATTGATGTTTGATTTGTTTAAAAAAAATATTTGGCTATTTCTTAACGAAGAAAAAATCATTTTCTGCTATGTTTTTTCACAAATTAATTTTTATGATACGAAGTATAATACATAAATAAGAATATTTCATAAATATGAAATTACATAATATGAAATAAAAATATATTTCACAGAAATATGAAATTAAATTGTATTTATTTATGTATTTATTATTTTATATAATTTCAAAATATAAATCTGTGCTAAATTCTCCTTCACAAATGCATTCTTTTCTTCTCACTCGAGGTTCAATTTACTTTCAGAAAGACAGTGAATTTGTAACTTAAAGAATGACATTAAATGTAAGGTTGGTTATTGGGGTTTTAGGGTGCTTGAACAACTAAGATCATTAACGCACGTTTAGATGTAAGAATTTATGAAAAAGATTCAATTTTTAAAAAGTTAGATTTTTCTGCCATTGGACATTTTGTGGATAATATGACATTATTGTAGAAATATGCATAAGCAACAATCAAAAATGATTGATAATCATTTATTGACCAGAAATACTATGGTGATTCATGGGACAAAAAACGATTGAAGAATTGAGAAATAAAATCATAAAATATGTTTTCTGTTCCATCAAGAAACGAATAGTCAGTCAAGTTTTTTTTAAAAAAAGGACTTCATAAAAACAGTCACAGCAATTATCAAAAATTGTTTCCCGTCAAAGCATAAAAGATTTATGTGAAAATTGTAGTGAAGATAACTCATCACATGACGAGCAAATAATCTAGTTAAACATCGCTTGACAGTTTAAAAAATGAATAGATTTTTAAATGTGCTTCGTTTATTTTTCGGTGTCGAGTCGAGTTAACGTGTTGACACGTCACGTGACCGCAACCATATTGTGACGTCAGCTTTTTTCCACTCTCCTGTCTGTGAAATGATGAATTTTGTAAAGCTTTATCGCTTTACAAAACGATGATTACAATAAACGCTATCTGTAAATAAATCTCGTGCGAAACCGTGTTCGGAATTTGTCTGTTTGTCTCTGTGTGTGTTTGTTCGGTTTCTAAATGAAAAAAAAAATACTCGAATTATCATTCTATCATGTTTGCAATTCCTTGTATTCCAGTTCTCACTTGTTCCTAAACTATAAGATAAAAATAATATGCTGATCTGAGTATAGACTTGTGTATAGGTAAAAGTTCCTAAAACCTATACTATTTCTGATTTGATTTTGAAAAAAAGAGTGTTGCAAAATAATTATTATATAAAAATATTTAGGATAGTTATTTAGCTTGAAGACTTGAAACCACGTTCGATTTCGTACCTTGTATGACCGATTTCGATTTCTGTAATCTTCAAATAGATAATTCGTCATCTTCATTGGATCGAATTTTCGAGATAATTCTTTGAGAATACAATTGTTTGAATTTATCTCTTAGTCGCTCTGAGTTTTTCCAGCTTTTAAATAATGAAAAAAATTATTCGAATTGAACTTTAAACGACTGGACAAATTTGAATTTACTTCAAGATAAATTTTCATAGTTCTCTCTTATATTCAAATTTAATTAATGATAGATTTATATATATAAAAAAAATAACAAAATCTAATATTTGAGGCATTTGTGATATTTTTCAAAGCACTGACTAATATCTAGTAGTACTTTAAGAGTATCGATCTGATTTCTTGCAGATCATTGTGTGTGTTCTGTTTGTTCAAGTCGATGCCCGTTACTACAAGATAAATTTTCATAATTTTCTCTTATACTCAAATTTAGTTAGTGATAGATTTATATAAAAAAGATTCATTATAAATTTTTGTCAGTTCTAAGTCAATTGGTTTTATCAACCATTTAAGAAGATGTTTGAGTTAACCTCTTAAGCGTTTTTTTTTTATTTTGAGAATGTGCACTGGTGTACTTAATTATTTCTAGGCGATGACGAGTACACTCGACGAAAGCACAGTGAATGCACTTGCTGTAAGATTGAGTTAAATTATAAAAAAATGATAAATTTTTTGGTTGTTTCTTTGAAAAATTTTTAATTTTATTGATCAGTAATTCACAAATCGTATTTGATTACTGTTTGTCAGCATCCATTTTTTAAATCTTGAATGTTGTTTCAAATTCAGGCGACTTTCCAAATATTGCTCAGCATATAAATTAGTTTGGTCCACTATTATGTTAAGTGGGTCATAATCTAAACATTTTTCCATATAGAACACACATTTGGTTTTTGACGAATGGGGAATAGTGAAATTTGGGCCAGGATGAGCAGTAAATTTAAACGGTGCTCGTTCTCCACCTATAATATTCCATTGTACATTTGAATTTTTATTTTCTTTATCGGGTTCATTACCTTCTTCATCCTCATCACTACTTTCATCAGAAGATGTTGAAATTACTGATTTTCTTTTCTATGTCCTTGTATGTAAAACCGTATCTTCATGATCTTGTTCAACCTGATCACTACTTTCATCAGAAGACGTTACAGGTGTTATCGCTTTTTTCCGTTTTCTTGGATGTAAGGATATATATTTATCATGTGGGAGGACTTTGGGAGGATTTTGGATTTGAGGGCTAATAGTTTAATTAACTTAAAGCCTTAGAATAAAGATTGAAAAATCAAAACAAATAATAAACCAAAAATGGGAATAGAATTTATAGAGAGTAAAATTTTGTTTCTTTTATAAAAAGTTTTAACTCATTTACAATTAAAAGTTATAATTATAAAAGATGAATATGAAACTCGAATATAAAAAAATAATGTAAGTAAGGCGGTTATAACTGTTAAGAAAATTATAAAAAAAAATCATTCCTTTTTACTAAAAATTGAATAAAACTAAAAGTTTAGGAAGGAATGCTAAGAAAGGTGGTAACCCTCCTATTGAATGAAGGTTTATAAAGATAAAAAACTTATTTATTGGTTCTGAATTTAATTGGGTATTAATTTGAATAAAACGATACATTTTGAAATTATTAAAAATTATAACAATTTAAATTGATAGAAATGAATGAAACAAAAAAATAAGTAATTATTTAAGCTCTTAAAATTCGACCAATGCGATTAATTGATGAAAAAGCTATTAATGAGCGAAAATTTGTTTGATTTAATCCTCCAATAGACACAATTAATAAACTTATAATAATAGTACCATCAATAAATTTTGAAGAATAATTATATGAAATTAAAACAATTCGAGCAATTTTTTGTCATGTTATTAAGATAAGACTATTAAATCAATCTAAGGATTCTATTACTGATGGGAATCAAAAATGAAAAGGAGCAGCTCCTAATTTCAATAAAAGTCTAGAATCAAGTATAATTTGACTGACATGAATTGTATCAAAAAAGACAAAGGTATTTTCTTCAATTGAAATTATAATAATAGAAAAAAGTAAAATAAATTATTCAATGTACATCTCGAGCTGTTAAGCATTATGTTACTTAAAAACTTAGAAGTGTTTATTTTAACTATATATATATATATATGTTTTATACGAAATTTATCGATTTTGATTGAAAACAAATATAGAATAAATATAAACGATACAAAATGTAAATTTTCCGATATAAAACCGTCTCAGCCAATAACCAATCGTATAAACGGACCGGATGAAAAGTACGGAATGCAACATCCGCGCTTAAATGTGCATTTAAATAGAAAGAAACCACACAAGTAATTAAATGAATAATGCAATGAGAGACCGCACGTAAAAAGCAGCGCCGTCGTCGCGACGCGGCGTAACGGAGACGGCGAGAAAGAATCCGCTGCCTCGATTCCACAAGTCGACGCGCGTTCGTCCGCGTCCCTCCGCCGTCCCGCTCTCTCGCACCCGCATTAAATACTTGTACGTTCCTGTGTAGATTCGACAGAAAATTTAATTTCACTTCATAGTAACTCAGAGTTCAGAATGATTGACTAAAATTAAATTGTAAAAGTTAAACACGTTAATCTTTTAACTTTTTAATTCGAATTTCGTTTTCGCGAATATTATTTCTGAAAGATTTGTTTGAGTTGCGATGGATGACGTTCCGTTTTATGAGACGTGCACTTTTATTATTATTAACATATACTCATATCATATCATATATATATATATATAATTCGTTTCTATTTAACCGTTTCTTGTCTTATTCGTATTGAAAATTAGTAAAGGGTTTTTAAAGAAAAAATATTTCCAATTAAAAACGATTTTACTAAATCTATATTAAATTTTTGAAATACCTCTCAACTGAAACATTTTTTAAATAGAGATCTCTTCTTCGTTTGCAGTTCTTATAAATAATAAAACTTAAAAATGTAATCTCATAAGTAAATTCCACTTCACAAATCATAAAAATTTTTCTGTTCAAAAATGTTCTGGTCAAATATTTTTTCAATGATAACGATGGGGCATACTTTTCTTGGCAGAATGTCAGTTTTGTTGCTTATTGAAGAATAGTGATATTTTCAAATCTCTTATTGAAAACTTATGGTGAATTTACTCTTACCGGAAACAGTATGTAGAGATTGATTTCGACGATTCGAAAGTGGTGATTGTGACGTTTACGACAAACAACGGCCAGGTCAATCGAAAAAGTTCAAAGATGGACAACTGCAAGCTCTATTGGAAGAAAACCCTGCTCGAGCACTCGAACAATCGGCTCAACAGCTCGAAGTCGATAATTCAACCATTCACGACGTTTACAAGCCATGGAAAAGAAAGGAGATGGCTTCTACACGAATTGACTAAAAATGGCTCGATTGTTTTACTTGCAACGCATAACAAGAAGAGTTTCTTGTGTCGTATCGTGATCGGCGATAAAAAATGGATCTATTTCGACAACCAAATCAAACGCAAGAAATTATATCATCACGTTACAAGACATAGAAAAGATCCACAAAAAAAGAGATGACTACCATATGGATTGACGGAAAATCTCATTGATGATCGTTTAAACATCTCGATTTATTTGCTCGCAAGGCATAAAAAGAAGAGTTTCTGGCGGCGTATCGTGGACTGGCCATGAAAAATGGATCTATTTCGACAACCCGTTGGTTCTGGCCAATCGTCGACGACGACACCAAGGCGAAACATCCACGGTAACAAAGCAATGCTCTCTGTTTGGTGGGATATCGAGGGTGTCGTATATGATGAGCTTTTGAAACCGAAGGAAACAATCACCGCCGAACGTTATCGACAATAATTGGAGCGTTTGAATGATAATTTGATTCGAAATCGACCATCAATTAATCGATCAAGTCGTGTCAGCGTAAGACGCTTCAGGGATGTTGAGTCCGAGGTACAAGGACCTATGACTCATGAATAATATTCGACGCTCATTCCGTCGACACGAAAAAACGCGTCGAGGAGATCATCAATTACATCAAATCGCTGGAAAGCGATTCTTCTCCAAGACAACTCTCGGCCCCATGTTTATCCCCACTCTTTAGCCGTGAAATAAGCGCTGATTGAGCTCCAATAGGAGGTTCTCCCGCATCCAGGGTATTCTCCGGACATGTCTCCAAGTGATTACCATCTGTCCGATCGATGCAACACGCTTTGGAAGATACACATTTCCATAACTACGGAGAAGTCGAAAATTGTGTTGATGAATGGATTGGCTGACTTGAAAAAAAGTACAGCTGAAGCTCATCGATTGCTTGTGAAAATTTATGGAAAATCTGCTCCACCAGGAATAGTACATATAGATTGATTTCAACGATTCAAAAGTGGTTATTTTGACATTCACGACAAATAACGGCCCGGTTAATCGAAAAGGTTCGAAGATGAACAACTGCAAGCTGTATTGGAAGAAAACCCTGTTCGAACACTCAAAGAAATGACTCAACAGCTCGAAGTCGATAAATCAACAATTTACGACGTTTACAAGCCATGAGAATTAAGAAAGATGGCTTCTATATAAATTGACCAAAAATGCCTCAATTTCTTTCCTTGCAACGGATAACAAGAAGACTTTCTTGTGTCGTATCGTGATCGGCGATAAAAAATAGATCTATTTCGATAATCAAATCAAACGCAAGAAATTATCGGTTGATCCTGGCCGACCATCAACGTCGACACCAAAGCAAAACGTCGACAGTCACAAAGAATTGCTCTCTGTTTAGTGTGATACGGAGGGTGACGTGTATTATGAGCTGTTGAAACCGTAGGAAACAATCATCGAACTTATCGGCAAGAACTGGAGCGTTTGAATGATAATTTGTTGCAAAAACGACCATAAATTGCATCAAATCGCCGAAAAGTGACTCTTCTTCATGAAAACGCTCGGCCCCATGTTACTATAACCATGAAACCAACACTGATGGAGCTCGAATGGGAGGTTGTCCCGCATCCATGGTATTTTCCGGGCCAGTTCTCAAGTGATTACCATCTGTCTGATCGATGAAACATGCTTTTGAAGATACACATTTCCATAACTACGGAAGAGTCGAAAATTGTGTTGCTAAATGGTTTGGATCAAAAGATAAGACGATCCTTTTGTCACGGAATTCAACTTCTGCCAGAAAATTGGGAGAAAGGCATAGCTTGATAGGGAAAACACTTTGATTAATGCATTTATAAATTTTATTATTGAAATAAGTTTCCAGAGAAAACAAAAAACAGCGGCTTTCAATTCACCCTCCTGTTATATTCGCACAGTGCATAATACGATTGTTCCATCACACGTACTACCTTCATCCGAAATGCACCTCTCTAACGACCTCGTCAACGGCAACGATTGTATCGTCGTCGTCGAATGACTTCGTGCCGTGCGCACGGTCATCGTCGGACAGGCAATATTTCAAGATTTGCGCCGTGCGTGTACGTGCGTATCTGCGTGTCTATGTGGAGGAGCAGTGTTCGGCTAAGCGGCTTACGATAAAGCCGTAATGACAGTTCGATATATTCCGGTGCGTGTACTGCCACGTTTCCCGCCCTCGCAGGCCCCCCGGACGATGACAATCGCGACCGCGCGCCGCACGTGATCGCACGTGGCGGCCGCGTGGCGTGTGATCGCCATTACCGCCGCCGGAACGCCCCCCAATCACTGTATCTATGATTACGTCCCGTCTGACAGATGGATCTGATAACGGAGGCTTGTTTGCTTTTCGGCCACTTGTTGTGTGTGTGTGTGTGTGTGTATGCACAAAGAACGGTTTTTATTGTGTAAGTTCAAACACTAACAAACTGTGAGCTTAATCGAAATCGCATTCGCAATCTGCTCTGCATTATGTAACATGCGCACACACACACATTTATATATATATATATATATATATATATCCACATGCTTGTTGATACACAATATATTTTATTTAAAATAGATATTTCGTGATAGAGAAGTTAATACAGGATTTTCTTGAAACCTAAGCTGTATCGTGTTCTCAGTATTTTAGATTTTGATTCTTTAAAATTAAATAGTAATGAATCTAATTTCCAAAAATAATCAATTATTTCCAATTAACTTGAAATTTTTTGAAATTATTTTAACATAATACAATCTGTATTCAACTAATTTATGTCTGTGTGATATATTATTGTGATATTTTATGTGAAAAATGTTATATATTATTAGGGTGTAACGTATGAAATTGCGGAATTTGTAGGTGAGAATTAAAACGCAATACTTTTAACAAAACGAAATATATTTAATCAAAGTAAGCTCCATCAGATTCAATGGTCTTTTGACAACGAGAAATTAGATTGTTTATACCATTTTTGTTAAAATCGACATTTTAAGAGCTTATAAAGTCTTCAAATCCTTGAATCACTTCTGTTTGGTTTCGGAATTTTTTATTTCTTAAATAATATTTCAAGTGGCGAAAAGATGAGAGTCTGTCGGTGAATGATCTGGTGAATGAGGGGTGCGGTAAAATTTCATAATTTAATGAATTTAATTTGGAAATTGTGATTCGAGATGTGTGTGGTCGAGCATTGTCTTGCAATACTATTGCCCCATATCTATTAATTAGCATTGGCTGGTTTGTTGTTAACTTTTCATTCATATTACCGAATTCGCGACAGTATGAATCAGCCGTATTTGTTTCGCCTGGTTTTAAAAATAATAATGGATTATTTATTTATTTATCCACCATACAGTAACCATAAGTTCTTTTTTGGTGTAATGACGGTTTGGGTGCGTGTCCTGGAGCTTCATTTGAATTTAACCATTGCCCAAATCTTTTTCTATTATCATACAGAATCCACTTTTCATCACAAGTAATGATTCGATTTAAAAATGACGTTCTATCATTTCGAATCATCAATGAAGAACACATCTCTAAGCATCTCAGTTTCTGACCATCTGTCAATTTGTTCGGCACCCACTTTTCCAGCTTTTTCATCTTTCCTATTGCAACGAGATGACGAGAAACAATCATAACACTAACACTTAAATCACATGCGAGAGCTCGAACTGTTATGTGTGGATTAGCTTCCACCATGGCTCTCAAATGTTCTTCGTTCACAATGATTTTGGGCCTTCCTCGAGGCTCATTGTCGAGATTCGTATTACCGGAACGTAATTTTTTGAACCATAATTGAATTGTTCTCTGGCTAGTCGACCCTTCTCCGAAAGCTCCATTGATATTTCTACCTGCTACCGTTGAATTATGTTCCAACTTGAACTCATATAAAAAAAGTAGACGCAAATCTTTTTTATATACCATCCTGTTGAAGGGTATAAAAAAATAAAAATAACAACAATAACTCCTTATTTAAAAACAATTGAAGGGTACAGTACATTAGTCAACTCCAAATAGCTGAACTTATAAAATATTACACAGAACCTTTCTAAAGCGCGGCGATCTCTCACTGACTGAAATTTGTCAACTTGATATGCTACAACCTAATATTATTACTTATTATTAATCGATTTGTATTAGGTGTAGCGGAAAACAATATCTTTTTTTAAACGAAACAAGTAAATATAATTAACAATTTTATTTATTTAAAATTAATTTCAAATATAATTCCCCTCGTAAAATACAGCCTTCCTCCATGTCTCATTCAACATTTTAATTGCTCTTTCATAAAAATCAGGAAGCTTTGAATTAAAGTACTCAGCTAGTCTATTTTAACCTCTTCATAACTATTCAAATTTTTACCATTTGAAACACTTTGGATTTACCTGATAAGTTGGTAATCCGACGGTGCAAGATCTGGAGAGTACGGTGGATGTCGAATTTTTATTAATCATCAGCTTTTAATTTTATCTTTTGTGATTTTTGAAACGTGTGGTCGTCCATGTTATCTTCACTCGGTCGATGCTGTATCCATTTTTTCTGTCTCCACACCTTTCCAATTTTTTAATGTGTCTCTCTGCACACTCAACCAAGAGTATCCAAAATTTTCAGCAGTTTTTTGAATAGTTAACGTTGTATTTACTTCAATTTCGGCAGTTAAGATGTCTTCATCCACTTTTTTTTTGGTCTTCCACTTCCAAGACTATTCTTTATATTAAAATTTCACGATCGGAACTTCTTGAACCATCTCTGATATTTTCAAACATTCAAAACATGGCTTAATATGTTGCTAATGTTTTTAGTTGCATTACATGCGATCCCTCTTCAAAAATTGAAATAACATACACTTGCGAATAAATTCGTCACTCGGAATAAATCCTTCCATTGCAAATGGGTATGTTATTTTACTTAAAAAATATTAAAATATAATTTCGAGATGTTTACACAACAATTTTTTTAATGTGTACCTGCACACTTGACTAAAATTATCCTAAATTGTATATAAATTATAATTTATATATTATAATGTATAAATTATTATGTATATAATTATATACAAAATTGTATATAATTAATATCCTAAAAGAACGAGAAATCCATCTGAGGATTGAAAAATGATTGAAGAAAACGACGGAGCATACATAATTGATTAATAAAATCGTCTTCTGTAAAAAAAAAATCGCCCGAGTTTCAATATCAAATCGTATACGAACTTTTACACTCATCCAATATAATTTAGAATCATATGCTTATCAGAATTCAGCAGCTATTCTGTTAAATTTAATTAGTGTGCACCATTCATGTAAAATTTTAATTATTCCACGCGCTGTATGCAACACAGCACCTTCTTGTTGAAACCACATGTTCTCTAAACCCATTTCGTCCAACTTGCATGTCAAAAAGTTATCAATCTTCTCACAATCGCGTTCACCAGTCACCGTAACACCTTTTTCCGCAGCGTTTTCAAAGAAGCAAGTTCCAGTTACACTTCTAAACCAAACACTATAAGACACTTGAATGTAAGGATCGTTGATGGATCATTTGCAGATTTTCAGAACATCAGAAGCGGCTATTTTGCTTCTTGATGAGTCATTCAAGTCAAATTGAGTCTCGTCAGTCATGATATATTTTTTTAAAGAGTTCGGTTTGTCTGTATCGAGCTACAACAATGAACTACTTTATTCCTTATCGAGTTAATGGTCGCTGTGTCGAAGCTCTCGTATTAATCAAATATTATATGGAGAAAAAAATCTGTATTTCTTCCAAATATTCCATACAGCATGATGAGAGAATTCCTAGTTTCTGTACACGATATCTGATGTAGATTTTCGGTGTTTCGGTCACAATTTAACGCACAGATTCAATATTTTCCATCAACTGTGCGGCGCGGACACGTTCGAACTTTCATCTCTCTTCCATTAAACCGTCATTTTCTAATCGTTTCACTACTTGGCATATTATTACGACAGGAATTTTCATGCACTATTTTGAACGTTACCGAAATTGAAGACCGATTTTCATGAAATGTTTTTACATCAAATACAGGATGTCTGATCAAATACCGTTCCATAGTGAATTTACCACGTACTCTCTCTTCAAATGTTAAATTTTAACCGACACAATTCCACTGACCTATAATGGCGACTAAGAAAAGTGGTAAAACTCCCTTTCAAAAAAACACCCCATAGAATCGATTTTATGGTCAGTACTGGTTTATTTTCAAACTAGGATTCTGTGTTTAGTTTCATCTCGTGTATCATTTTTTATAAATTCTGATACTGTCATCAAAGAAAAGATGACTTGAAAATCGAAATTTTTCTTAGCAGAAGACTATTAAAATTATTAAATAAATTCAATTGAAGAAGACATAGAAATACATCGTGTGTGTGTGTGTTTTTTGAATACAATAAATATCAAATAGAAAATACTGAACATTGACAGAGTCGTTCCGCGTGCCCACTAGCCAAATACTGTACTAGACTTCACATTCCGTCAATTCACAAACGTTGAATTACATTACGATGCGGTGCAAATTTTAATAATCGACCCGGATGCATTTAAATAAATGATTTCGTCAGAACAAACATTAAAATTTCAACCAGTCCGTTTCGACCGTGTCTGTATGAAACTGTTATCTAACAATGGTTGTAAAAACAGCAGCGGTATTTGGTGATGAAAAGCAAGTTTGATGCGCAAAAATCAATATATGTGGACTGTAACAAACATTATTCGAAAATAAGAGAGATACTGGTAATCTTCTCTCGTCGTCGTCGATGCTCGTTTTCTGATATGAAAGTCAAATATTTTTTTTAACATTTTTGCACTGTGACTTTATTCATTCTGTTCGATTGATTCAGTTCGAAATTTAAAACGGTTTAGAATATATAATTTTTTTAATTTGTTGTAATAGTCTGCGTTCCTCTTTTACAAAAATATAGATTTATATTTGAAACGATTCAAGTGGATCGAAACAGTCCAGTGGATCAAATATATATTTTTTCAATTTACTTTAAGTTATCAAATATTATTCATAGAAAACTCACAATGAATATTTTTTTATATAAAATATCTACTAATGATAAGTGGAACGTGTTTTCACAAATTAAAAAAGAATTTAATCATAACGTTACAATTTAATGCTGTGATAACGCGACATGAACGAAGTGTGAGTTTTCCATCACAAAATCTTCTTATTTATAATTAAAATTTGAAAAGCTCGTATCGTGTAAGTGGATGTTACAGTTCCAGTAATAATATATTGTTGTACTTGGATATAATTTACATCACCTTCATTTATTTTCATGGTTCTTTTCACTACTTAAATTTCTTAAACCTGATGTAGGATAGTAATTGATCATAGGTTATCTAAAAAACACAAAAATTTAAATAGATTTCATTAAGAATTTAAAACTTTTGAACGTTTTCTTCTTATATTATAGAATGAATTTCGATTAGATTATTGATAGATCATTGATTATTTAATATCAGTTTTTGTTTATAGAACTAGACAGGTTAACCAGCATATAAAGCAGTAAAAATGTATACAGATAACCGGTATATTTGAGGAATTTATATTTTCATCTACATGCATTCAATTTTTGATAAATAGTTTCAGTTTTCTTTGGTTATAGAATGCTATTCTTTTCAGTTAAGTACTTACGTCTATTTTTCAATTTTTTTAACAATTATATTTTTTTAAATATAACTGATCTATCAAGATAAACTATTTTTATTTATTCCTATCTCATTGTAATTTTGATTTGATTGTTAGGACCAAATTCTAGGCTATATCCGATTTTGTTATAGTAAAATTTTACTCTCTCTCTTCTTTCTCTCTCTCTCTCTCTATATATATATATATATATATGTATACATGTATATATATATATAAATATATGTTTATATATATATATGTGCGAGTATGTGTGTGGTCTCCTTATTTTAAATGAATTAAAATAAAGACATGTAATTATGTGATCAGTGATATTATTAAAAACTTAAAAAAGCTGGCCAAATTACCCAATTTTCTTACATATTCAATTATTTTAACTCTTTTTTTATTGATTTTTTCATAATATAAAAATGCAACAATGTAAATTATATACTGAAAAAAATACTATCTGAACAAACATGAAAAAATTATTTATGTAAATAAAAAAATATCTAAGATCTAGAATATTTTTTTGTGAATATATCATTGATTATTTAGTATCTTTTTTGTTTGTAGGACTTAAACGTCTCTTCAGTAAATAAATTGTTAAACAAATATACATACAATATATCTATCTATCTATATAATATATATATATATATATATATATATATATATATATATATTATTATATATATAAAAGGTGTAAAAATTAAATCTGTGCCTTTAGGTTGAATTACTCATAGAATTTTGTTATAAACGAAATTACTTGTTCGACATTTTCAAATTTTCAAGTGCCAACCTTAACATTTAAAAAAAATGTACATCTTGGCCGAGCAGTTGGCATAATCTCGCCAAATACTTATGAACCCAATGACGTCCGAAAAGCAGAATATTAGACATTTCGTACTTTTCGCATTCCAGTTGAAATAAACGCTTCCAAAGCCGCAGGAATTATTAGTTTAGCTTTGAGGGGAGGTGTTGTGGCGCATAAAACATTCAAAAAATATTAAAAAAATTGGAAATGGTCCGAAAAACTATCACAATTTCGTCTAATCAAAGCCGCTATCTTCTTTTCATCAAGGAAATCGTCAGTTAGACAATAAATAGAGCCAATTTTATACAAAATAATGGGATACACACTTTACACACTTTATATATATATTTATATATATATATATATATATATATACATATATATATATATATATATATATATATATATATATACATATATATATATATACATATATATATATATATGTGTGCGTGTGTGTGTTTGTGTATGCGTGGCACGTGTGTGTGTGTGTGTAAGTATGTAAATTTGTTTTAGAATTTAATCAAGGATCAATAAAAGAACATGAATATCTGCATACGGATGCATTTTACCCTTTCATTTATATAATTGCATTTGTTGGTATTTGTGATGTGCAAATGCTCGTAATGATTCATTCGCTGTCTTTTTCTTCATTGGCACGTGTGTATATATATATATATATACATATATGTATATATATATTCACACACACACATGCACATACGTGCATCAATCGTTTATAATACAATTCGCTGTGCGTGCGTGTGCGCCACCACCATCAGTACAGTCGCCGGCACCGCCACCACCACCGGCAGCAGCAGCAGCAGCAGTGGCAACACCACTCTATATATGACACACAGAATTACAAACGTACACAAATGAGCATCAGGTCGCGTGCCGTCGTCTACACGCTCCATTTGTCTCGTGCGCCGGTTGTCATGACAACGCGCCGTGTTACGCTACACACTCTCTCCGTCGCCCGTTCGAACCCCGTCCCGCCGCACTGCGCCACCAACGTAGGTCATGCACACCATGCAAAATTGGTCAGCGACGGCATGCCCGCGTTCACTGTCCGTATCTATAATTCTTCGACAGTGTTTTCGAATGTGCACAGTCGATGGATGCACCGGCGTCGATCTGACGATCAAATCGACATTTCCAGATCGTGCCTGACGATTTCGGAACAACAGTGACGGGACGGGCCGTCGTGTACGGAACGAAATTTTAATAGATTTGTATGCAGAATGCATCGCAACATACGCTCTTATCCGCCACTGTTGGAAATTTCCTCTTTTAATCCATTAAAAAAGAAAGACATTCACAAAATATACTTGTTTAATCGTCTTGTTCGACCGCATTCATTAGATTGTTATTTATATACTCTACTACTATCAATTTCGGTTCTTAAATCATCTTCTCTGATAATTTTCTGATACTCAATACCGAAATCTACCGAGGATTCGAAACTAAACACAAAATCAAACGATTCTGAACCAAACTGAATTTTATATTAATCAAGAAATCAATTCATTCTGATAGTCAATTTTTTTCCAAGAAACCAATTTTTTGGAATGTATGAGACTTGTTATCTTGTACTACCTTATTATGTGTGGTTGTAACTCGGAGTGTATCACCCCTAAACCTACCAGTGTCATTTTATTATTTAGTATCCTTTCTTTTATCAAGTGTGGACCTGGTTCGTGGAATATGTGGGGAAAAAAACCCACATAATAATATTGATCCAGAATAATATATCCTGCTCCAGAATATCTACCTCCTACCCGGACTGCTCCTTACTCCCTTCAACCGCCGCTATTAAGTTAATAATTCTGATAGAAATTTTCCAGAATTTAGAAAACCAGGGGTATATTCCCTGCTCGATTCCCTTCCCCCGAAGCAGGTCTTCGTCCTCCACTCGCTCTCCCCTATCACATAACAGAACTTAACAAATTTACGTATCAATAATCTGGGTAAAATATATATCATAAAATTATTGGAAAATTTTATAAAAATGAACAACAAAATACAATATTAAAACGTGTAACAACTTTTTAACTCTAAAGCTTCAGTGAATACAATTTTTTTATATAAATGTCTGATCAGTTTTACACTGAAATCGTATACACTATTTCATTATACACCTTGAGAGAAGTGCATACATGTGATTTATGTCAATCAATCAGAACAGAGACCACGTGATCTCCACCAGCCAATGAGAACACAATGTTGTTAGGTATATCGGGCGATTTTATTTTTTAAAAGTAACGCTTGATAGATGAGCACCATTTCGGCGCACGCATTTCTGTAAACCTGTTTGGATATTTTCCATTATATTTCTTAACATGTCTGCTGGAATCCTCGCAACTGCTTCTCAGATTTTTAAATTTTTAATTTATGTTCAGGGATAGTGTGTGGACGATCAATATACATCTTGCTCTTTGGATAATCTCAAAAAAATAATCATACGCTATTATATATATACAATATACATATTTATTTATATATATATATATATATATATATATATATATATATATATATATTTGTACATATATATATATAAATATATATTCAACCTCTTAGATTAATAAATAATGGAAATCCTTTTGTCGATTCTAACAATACATTTCCTTCCTTTTTTATAAGTTTCCATTACATTCTTCAACATCCGTCTATATGAGTATCTTGCTGGCAAAACAACATCTCCATTTTTAGAAATGATATGGTTCGGAGATAGCGCTCTTTCAGCAGTCTAGCGGTACGACTTGTTGCCCCATCTTGCTGGAACTATATAATTTGTAGAAATCGAATTAAATCTTCAGTCAGAAATGTAATCACATCATGGGCGACACGTTACAGTAACTCTAGCATAGTCAATGTTTTCTGATCATCTTACTGTTCTTCCGGACCCTCGATGCTTCAAATTCAATATGAAACCAGTTTCCTTGAACTTATGAACCAACAGGTTGATGGCATGAGCGGTGAGCACTTGACCACGACGCGGATTGTTATAATGATTGCTTGATATCCGTTGTACGGTTGTACCAGCCTCGCCATTTCTATAAAACGATTTCACTGCAAAATCTCAATATGCATCGGATCGCTTCTTCATTTTTCTCAATGGCCGCGAATAACTAACAATGGATCACTTAATTCTATCCTCTCGTTCAAACGGTAAACGAATAAGCCTACATTTAGAATTTTACATTCTACTGACGGCCCTGTTATTTACAAAAAAATGTGCCTTTATAGAAAAAGAATGCCTGTGTAAAAAAATATTATTGAAATCTACATCATCATTTTTTTACATGAAATAAATTATATATAATTAATGTAAGAAAAAATATTATAAATTATATTTCTCCTCAAGAAACAATAATGGTAAAAGATTGCAATCAACATATTCAGAATAATTAAAAAAAATATAAATGTATATACATACATACATACATACATATATATATATATATATATATATATATATATATATATATATATATATATGGCTCTAACTGAAAAAAAAGTATTATTAAAATTAAACACCGAAGTCATTGCAAAGAAGACATATGTGTCATCCACGTTTACAGTACACGCCACCATATAAACAAACACCAGTACTGTGTGACAACACTTCTCCTTTTTTTGATTATATTAATTTCCAACGACGTATGATGGATATATAACTGCATTCGAAATCCTTTTACTACAAACAAGATAGTATCGAGCTCTGTCACTGGAACTGATGAATGGATTATGTAGATGAGGCGACAGATATTTATCACGCAAAGCCTTAATATCATATAATAGTAGTAGTGCATATACTCTTACTTTATTTAATCTACTGCTTATATATATATATATATATATATATATATATATATATATGTATATATATATATTAAATAGATAATTATGTTCACAATTAACAGAAAAAGTGGAATATGAATATCATTTGGTTTGATTATTATTGGAATAAAATAATATGATGATCTGAATATAGACTTGTGCATCGGTAAAAGTCTCTAAAATCTATTATTTCTTGTTTAATTTCGATAAAAAGACAGTATTGTGAAATAATTATTATATAAGAGTGTTGTTATTTTGCTTGAAGACTTGAAACCATGTTCGATTTTGTGTCTTGTATGACCAAATTTGGCTTCTGTTTTCATAAAATAGATGATCCGTCATTTTCATTAGATTGTACTTTTGAAATCAATTATCTGAATGTACAATTCTATGAAAATACAACTCTTAAGAATCGGTATACTTTGAAAATATCATTCTTCTACTGGATCTAAATTATCTACTAAATTATCGAAAATGTTCGATAAAAGTTAATTTACATCAGTCTTCTGTTTAAATCAAGTCTATTCAGGTCAGATCTGATCAAGTTTGGTCAGTTCGGCTTAAGTCATGTTCAGGTTGATCTAGAAAGTAATGAGAATAACTACCATCTGAGATTTTTTTTCAATGATTAAACTGATAAATTTAATCTGATTTTTTAAATAATTTATACTTTATGAATATATAAAACAAACAAATATTTTTTAAATAATTTATTTTTCTTATTCTTGAGAACATTGTTATATGTTTTTGTTTGTCTTTCGACATCTTCAGTTGGGTATTGATCTCACAGTAGCTTTCTTAACACTAGATTTACGGAACCCGTCAATTTGACGAGATTCTGATTTCGTGCTTAAGAATTCCGAACATGTAAATATTATTTTCTAGTTATTATATATTGGTTTTTAATGATATAATGTAGTGAATATATATCTCCACTCATTTTATCCGAAAGACCTATATTTTCTTATTTCTATATGTCGTATACATATTTTTACGAAAATCCGTCAAATTGACGGGTTACTTAATTTACAATCAATCGTTTCAATTGTTACGGAATAACAAAAATAAAAATGAGAATGAGTAAGGAAAAACAAAATAAACAACGGCTGTTTGGCAGCGAGCACGTGAACGAACAGCTTTGAACTATTTGTTTACAAGAAGAGCAAACCTTATCGTATCACGAATGATCATCTCAACTGTGCAGTTTGCAGAGAAACGATGTGTGATATTTGGAAATTTAGCGAGGCTGAACTTGTTATTTATAATACAATTGGAGCAAAGCGAGTGATTATTTCAAAAGTGAATTTTGCAGAAAAGGAAGTGGAGTTTATTTACTAGACAAAGATTTGCATGTTTCAAGGTAGTTTGAAAATCTATCGATAAAGAAATATTTTTTTACAATTATGTTCTGCCTACTTGGCTAGATATTATGGTCAAGTCTCGAAAAGATATTGAATTGATAAAAAAAAACTAACCAGTATAGATGAACACCTATCTGGATCGGATTCTGATGAAAGTGTTACCGAACTAACGTTGATTTCTGTAATATGGGACAGAATTATCTAAAATAGTCCGGCTTGTTATAAGCCTGCCATGAACATTACAATCGATGAACAATTGTTCACAACTAAAGCTAGATGCCGATTTACACAGTATGTACCGAATAAGCCCGATAAATTCGGCATTAGTTTTGGTTGGCATCGGACGTTACAAGCAAATATATTATAAATGGCTTCTTATAAAGACAAAATACGACCATCAAATATACCTTTGAGCGAATTCGTCGTGCTCAAGCATGCTAAACCATATTTAGTCCGTGGAAAAAACATCAATACTGACAACTTTTTTACAAGCATTTCCCTTGAAAAAAGTTGCTTGCAAAAAAACAACTGTTCTGGGGACTATACGTGCAAACAGAAGAGAATTGTCAAAAGTTGCAAAGGCTAAGAAGGATAATATGATCCGATTTTCCACAAAACTTTATAAATCAGATGAGTACGTTCTCACAGTTTACAAATCCAAGCCAAACAAAAAGGTATTATTGCTCAGTTCTAAACATGAAAATGTCGAAATAGAAGGTAATGCTAAACGTGTCCCTGAAAGAATCATATTTTACAACAAAATCAAGTTTGGGGTGGATGTTGTAGACCAAATGGCTAGAAAATATAGCGTGAAAGCAGAATGGGTTCCGTAGATGGTCCCTTCAAGTGTTTTATAACATTTTAGATTTGGCAGCCATCAATGCTTGGATACTGTATAAAGAGATCACTGGAGTAGACATATCTAGAAAGAATTTTATTTTTCAACTGGCTGAAGAACTAGGCAGTGATCTTCGCGGCGAACAAAATACTACTTCCAATTCATTTCCAGTTACACAGCATCTTAATGTACGAAAGTCTCGCCAAATCGGATTATGTGAGAAAAATAGGTCTAATAATATTTTTGTATTGAGTGCAACAAGTATGTATGCGGAACATGTACATTTAAAATGAAGTTTATATGTAAAAAATGTACTGATTAACACTGTTAATAAAAATCTATTGATTTAAGATAAAAAGATTTACAAAAAATTGCATTTTAATCTGTCCATCAAAAAGACGGATTTCAGTAAAAATGTGTATACAGTCGATACCCGTAAATCTAGTGTTAGGATGCTGATAGATGAAACCAGTAATGGAGAATGGGAGACCATATCTCTTAGGTTTCCTTTTATTCAAATCATTATAAATGTCATTCAAAGACTAATCTTCCACTAATTAATATTAAATTTCAAGCAAGTGCGTTGTTTTCTTTAAAATAAACTCTTGGCAACCAGGGCTAGACTTGCATTAAGTTTTCCGGTTCTGAATGTGTTAAATACTTTTATATAAAACACTAAAAATCATGACACACTTATTTGGACTGTTATTAAATTTACATTCTGAATTGATTTTTTTCTCGACCTATACATTTTTCTGATCAAATATTCAATAAGTGATTATTAATAATTTTGTTGGTTATGTGCATCGTCATCAGATCAACAAAACACTTTTCCTGACTGAATTATTTTCTGTACTGTGACATTATTAAGATAATGACACTGTCATACAATGCGTATAAGCAAGAATCAAAAAGAACTATTCATTAATAATGATTTAATGAACATTTTTGTTCAGAATTTCGTTTATGATTCGTGGACTGATTAACCGTTATTAAAAGTGTGTAGCCACAAGTGTCGACTGTGATATGTTTCTACAGTTCATAAGACAATACAATATTCGATTAATGCCGTTTAATTCCAATCGTACAAACTGTCACACACGACGCGGTCATTTTTCAAACGAGCACATAACGTAGAACGTGCGCCGAGACTGTTCGACCGTGTTCGACTCCACCACTATCGGATCCGTTTGAAACTGAGAGCAGGTACGCACAATGGCCGTGATCATAATAAATAGGTGCATTAAATGCGTAAATATCGTATACAACGATTAACCGTGGGAAAATAGCCAGTTCTTTAAATATAGATATAATAAAGATGCATTTAGGTATTACGCCGCCAGTGGAATATATAAGACTTATAGGGCCGTTAAATTTAGCGCCGCGCGTCTGGAGCGTTGTATTTTAGTAAAAGCATGGCACGACGACCACCGTAACTATAAGGTGGCACCGCGCTACAACGCACCGGCAAATTATTAGGAATTTATTGCCGAGAGCTCATCTAGACCGGCGTTCGGGGGTGGGCGGACGCGGCAGGTGGTCGGAATTACAGTAGTAGTAGTAGTCGTAGTAGTACTAACGGGCGACGGGTTCGTAAGACCGTTGCTGCAACTAAGTTTTTGCGTTAATACGAGGGTTTATTATACTTTCATATACCCACGCAATGAATATATATATATATATATATATATATATATACATATATATATATATATAGATATATATATGTAATAATGGACACAACTCATCGCGGTGAAATTTTCGAAATTTATTATCATTCTATCATGTTTGCAATTCCTTGTATTCCAGTTCTCACTTCTTCTTAAACTATAGGATAAAAATAATATGCTGATCTGAGTAATAGACTTGTGTATAGGTAAAAGTTCCTAAAACTTATATTATTTCTGATTTAATTTTGAAAAAAAGGGTATTGCAAAATAATTATTGTATAAAAATATTTAGAATAGTTATTTAGCTTGAAGACCTGAAACCACGTTCGATTTTGTACCTTGTATGACCGATTTCGATTTCTGTAATCTTCAAATAGATAATTCGTCATCTTCATTGGATCGAATTTTCGAGATAGTTCTTTGAGAATATGATTTTTTGAATTTATCTCTTTGTCTCTGTGTGTGTTTTTTCGGCTTTAAAATAATGAAAAAAATTACTCGAATTGAACTTTAAACGACTGGACAAATTTGAATTTACTTCAAGATAAATTTTCATAGTTTTCTCTTATATTCAAATTTAATTAGTGATAGATTTATATAAAAAAATAAAAATAACAAAATCTAATATTTGAGGCATGTGTGATATTTTTCAAAGCACTGACTAATATGTAGTGGTACTTTAAGAGTTTCGAGCTGATTTCCTTCAGATCATTGTATGTGTTCTGTTTGTTCAAGTCAATGCCCGTTACTTCAAGATAAATTTTAATAATTTTCTCTTATACTCAAATTTGGTTAGTGATAGATTTATATAAAAAAGGTTCATTATCAAATTTAGTTAGATTTATAAAATTACTCAGATTTATAAAAAAAAGATATATTATACATTTTTGTTAGTTCTAAGTCAATTGGTTTTATCTACCATTTAAGAAGATGTTTGAGTTAACCTCTTAAGCGTGAAAAAGAGTTTTGTAGAATAATTATTATATAAGAGAATTGCTATTTAGCTTGAAGTCTTGAAATCACGTTCGATTTTGTACCTTATATGACCGATTTCGATTTCTGTGATCTTCAAGTAGATGATTCGTCATCTTCATTAGATCGAATTTTTGAAATAATTCTTTGAGAATACAATTGGTTGAATTTGTCTCTGTGTGTGTTTTTCCGGCATCTAAACAATGAAAAAAAAATACTCCAATTGAACTTTAAAAGCCTAGAAAAATTTGAATTTACTTCAAGATAAATTTTCATAATTTTCTCTTATATTCAAATTTAATTAATGATAGATTTATATAAAAAAGAAAAATAACAAAATCTAATATTTGAGGCATGTGTGATATTTTTCAAAGCACTGACTAATATCTAGTGGTACTTTAAGAGCATCGACCTGATTCCTTTCAGATCAATGTATGTGTTCTGTTTGTTGAAATGAAATGAAAGAATAATAATAAAAGTTAATAAAAATCATCAATAATCAGTTGTAGGATGCATTGATTGGATTTTTTTGCTAGTTGTGGAGTGAAAAAAGAATTCTTTTTCAAAAGTAACTTCAATCACAGCGCCAGAATTGCATTATAACATTTTAAATATAAAACTCCGACTTTTACAATTGATAAATATTAGGTTAATGCGAAAATAATTGCGGATTTTACGTATCCAGTATAAAGATCAAATTTTTATTTATATATATATTTTTTTATAAGTGTAAATTTATATTAATTAATCAAAATGAAGACCATTGGCCTGCACATACTTCTCTCAAATCGACACAAGTCTGTTTATTCTTACAAGATAGAATTCTGGAGTTTTGGAATTCATCGAAAAACCATACCATAAAACACACCATAAAAAATCTAATCAATAATATTCAATAAATTATTATCAATCATTTTTGTTTATTTCTTATTCACATTTCAATAGTATCGTTGTAAATTTCAAACTGACAGGGAACAATATTTCTCTTTTTTTAAAATAATTTTTCATGTTTATTGCAAAAAATTATTGGATTCAGTTTCTATCTGAATCAATTTTTAGTGTTTCTCATATTATTATTCTGGTTTATATCACTGAAAGTATCATCGATTCATAATAAAACAACAATAACATTCAAGTTGTTTTCTTTTTTACTGACTGAAATTCACTAACGGATGATTGATGAATAGAAATATGTGCGTTTGTTATAACTAACTATTCAATTAAACAGTTCTGAGGTTCAATAGTAAACCATCGGTGGCGGATATATGTCTGCATGCTAGTTAGTTTAGTTGTAGATAACGATTTTATAATTAATGTCATACATTTCTGCTTTAATTGCGAGTCAGTTCTACTAGCCGTTTAGATTAATTGAATATGTATATGAGTAACGTTAAAACTGAGATAAAATTGGCATTAATTCTTATCTGCGAACACGCGTCATTCCTCGGCACATTCCCTTTCTCGCATGTGTGCGACTGTGTATGTACGAGTGGCGTTCGTGCGTTCGTGTGTGTGTGTGTACAAGTGTTTCCGTTCGACAATAACCATTACAGTATCTGCATTCGATCCCTGGACCATATTCCCGATACACAGCGCACATGTTCGAAAGCGGACCTCTCGCATTGAAAAGGCGAACGTGGCCCGTCGAGCCACCGTCGTGATCTTTGAACATAAATATTATTCCCATGGGAGTTTTTAATATATCCGAAGTGGTCGTCGCGAGAATGCTTAATTAGCGGATTGTCGATATGAAAATTTTCTATATATTTAATGTCTATGCGATAACTGAACGAATTCCCGGGGGAATATTTTTGAAAAGCCTCTCTGGGAATATTTCTGATAGGCGTCGTGGCCTCCGGGGGCCACGTGGATGGCGATGCAGTTGCCGCCGCCATTCGGATGAATCGCGACCAGAGTACTTTCGGCGATACGCGTGCGCGTTGACTTTTGTCTGAGATAACGTCTCCCGGAGGAAATGGAACGGTGCTCCTTGCACAAATAAAAACGCAAAAAAAATATGTTCATTATCGCAATCTATATGTACGTACGCATAAATTCATAGAGACACGCACACATGAACACTTATATGTAGACATGTACTTATATATATATATATATATATATATATATATATATATATATATATATATATATCATTAAATTCTTATCTGAATAAAAACGTAAATAAATACTAGTAACTCTCTAAATAACTTCATACAGAATATAACACAGTGTGAGAACAAATATTTTTAAGTACCGAACTTGCGGTGCAACATTTCCTGTATTCAGAAAACACAACCGCACACACAAATACTTCTTCAATTATATTCTACAATTGTGTTTTATTAGATTCATGTGGTCATATTCTGTTAAAATCTATTTCGACTCCAAGACCATCTTTTTCTGCTAGATGCTATTCAGTCGCACAGACTAGAGATTTTTTTTGGGAGATTTACAAAGAATCATCCTGATCGACTACTTAAGAGAAAAAAGTTAACAGGAGTCAATTTTACAATATTATTAGACATTTTTTTTGAAAGAAAATTCTTGTTTCTGTTTGAAAGAAAATCTGAAACAAAAACGGCGAAGATTGGCACACAAAAAGGTATTCTTTCATCAGGATAACGCGCCGTCCCACAAATCGACCATCACAGTGACAAAATTGCACAGGATCAGGCTTCGAGTTGATTCCTCATCGATCCTGTTCTCCGAACTTGTCCCCGTGCGACTCTTTCCTCTTCACAAACTTGAAAATTTTCGGCTCGATGGGAAGAAATTCTCGTCGAATGAGGATGTCATCGTCGCCATCAGTGCCTGTTTTGCATACTCACTGGACCGACGGTATAGCACTCAACGGAGATTTTGTTGAGAAATAAAATCGATTTTTTCACAAAAAAACGGTACTTAACTTACTTCTTTACCATACTTATCAAACCGACTCTCGTATTAGTATGTATATATATATATATATATATATATATATATATATATATATATAAAAGTAAATTTAACTGTCATTCACCAATGTTATTATATTGGCATTAACTATCTCTATTTAACTTTGAAACATGTGTAAGAAATTTGTACTATCTCCAATGAAAAAAAAACGCTTTCTCTAGAAATAAAAAAAATCAAAATCAGTTCATTTATTGTGGCATTTTTTTAAAAAACAGAGTTCATTTAATTGGAAAGGACTGAACTTGTGTAAATGTATGTTTTTCATTCTAAAATATCCTAGTATAATAATTGGTGGTCAATTATATATACATACATACATACATATATATATATATATATATATATATATATATATAAGTAGTTTAACCGTCATTCACCAATGTTATTATATTGACATTAACTATCTCTATTTAACTTTGAATCATATGTAAGTAATTTGTACTATCTCCAATGAAAAAAACGCTTTCTCTATGATAAAAAAAATCAAGATCAATTCATTTATTATGACATTTTTTACAAACCAGAGCTCATTTAATTCGAAAGGACTGAACTTGTGTAAATGTATGTTTTTCATTCTAAAGTATCCAAGTATAATAATTGGTGGTTAATTATATATACATACATATATATATATATATATATATATATATATATATATATATATATATGTGTAGTTACATTTGAAAGTATGTATAAAACTAGTCCGTGTGTATGTATGAACGCAAGTACACCATACACCGGGCGTATGTATTATTACGCGCCACATAAATATCAACTAACACAACTCTAAATATGTTCTCTCGCACACAATAAGCTATTTAAAAAGACACATGTTGCACTAACATCGAGTAATCCAAAGAAGCTTATGAAAATGTACACAATGGCCAGCCAAGAGTGTGCACGTATTACATATTCAATTAAACAAAAATCTATCAACTGATTTAACCTAAAGCAGCTTAATCCTCTTGTAGTGAAACACAATCCCCTATGATGTAGATGCAGCGGCAGTATTGGCACGGGATGGTCGATGCCGGTGCCGTTGTTGTTGTTGTTGTGTTGTTGTCGCCGCCGCTGCCGCTGCCGCCACCACCGCTACCGCTGCGGTGTGTGTGTGTGTGTGTGAGCGCGAGGGTGACGGTCCTCGTTATGTGTGTGTGTGTGTGTGCGTAGACCCTCCGAATCCTGAAAATAGTAGAGGGTGCGCGCAAGACACTTAGATTAGGAGTTACATTGACACGCGGACCGGTTCGAAATGTCACGAGGAGGAGCGGTACGCACATGACATCGTGACGACGATGACTTTTATGAAAATTGCCGGTCGTATTTGTCAGTGTGTATGTCGTTGTTGTGTTTTTTTTCCTCTTTTCTATTTTCACCTATTAACGCCGCGCGTTACAATAAAACGACACTCTTTCATTACTGTAATATTCATTGTGAAAAAAAGCATGCACAGCCCACCAACGAGCAGCAGGTCCGTCAATTTCCATGTCTCGAATTTCAATCCAGTCCTGCACTAAGCATTGTCACTATTATAAATAGTACAATTAATAAATAACATTCGTTATTTTTGTACAAAAATAAATTATTAAGTCGGTGCAAAAAATAATTAAGGTTTTTATCATTTTTAAGTTTGGCGCCGATTTTTCTAGTTACCGCTACCTTTTGGTATAGTCATATCGTACATCATTGTAAACAATGATGTTAGCACTACTGATTTCAGCTTGTGTATTGTTTTCATTCTTTAGTATTGCCGAATACAGTCTCTTAAATTAGTCATGGAAAAAAGCAAATTCGCACGATTTTATAATAGTAATCTAGCGTAAAAAATACATTTTCTCTCTTCAAATATTAGGTTGGTGCAAAAATAATTACGGGTTTTATTATTTTAAGTTTAACGCCGATTTTTTTTACTTACCGTTATCTTTTGTTATAGTCATGCGATACATTATTGTAAACAATGAAATTAGCACTACTGATGTCAGATCATGTCTGTTGTTCTCATTCTTTGGTATTGTCGGTTATAATTAGTCATTGGAAAATGAGCAAATTTGAACGATTTTGTTGTATAAGTTTGAATTGGGACGTAGAGCAGCAGAAACTGCTCGAAATATCAAATTTTTTTTTGGTCGAGAGTCAATTAGTGAACGTACGGCTCAACACTGGTTCCAAAAAGTTCGAAATGGAAGTGAAAGCCTTGATGATGAGGAGGGTCGTGGACGTTCTTCAACTATAGACAATAATGATTGAAGAACCATTATTGAAGGGAATCCACGTAAAACAATTAGAGAGGTGGCAGAAGAACTCAATGCTGATCATTCAACAGTTGTTCGTGTTGATGAATCGCAGGCGTATATATGAACTAAACTAATTCATTACCATGAAAGCTATTTTACTGAATATCCAGCATCTACACAAACGAACATATCGAGAGTGACTGTCTCACTAACAAGAGACGTCGGTACAACAATTGTATATATATATATATATATATAGGTTATTATTTAATAGCTGTTTTATAGGAAAATTAAATAGTGTATCGTTATTATTGAGACAATTTTTATTTTTTTTATAATTGATAAAGTAATCAATGCTAGCAACTAACTAACAATCACTGGAGGCAGTGTCAATGACTGTTAAGATATACAGTTAACATTTAAATGTTTTACAACAACAGTTCGACATTTGAGTCTAA
Source organism: Acanthacorydalis orientalis (assembly GCA_034766995.1). Taxonomy (NCBI): domain Eukaryota; kingdom Metazoa; phylum Arthropoda; class Insecta; order Megaloptera; family Corydalidae; genus Acanthacorydalis; species Acanthacorydalis orientalis. Next base: position 8,925,457 of record CM068323.1, on the reverse strand, counting down.
CTGGAAGAACAAAAAAGCTGGATGAATGGGTGCCGTGTGAACTAAACGAACATTAAACAATTCGGCGTTACGAAGTGTGCTCTGGACTTCTTTTGCCTAACAAAAATGTTCTCTTTCTTGATTGTATTGTCATATGTGATAAAAAGTGGATTCCCTATAATAATCGGAAACGTTCATCACAGTGGATAGACCGAGGAAAAGCACCAAAACAGTTTCCTTAACCGAAGCTTCATAAAAAAAGATTATGGGTACTATTTGGTGGTTTGCAAGTGGCATCATTCGCTACAATTTCTTAAATCCTGGTGAAACAATAACAGCAGAAAAATATTGTCAAGGCATTGAAAACTGCAAGAGAAGTTGCATCGTTTATGGGCAGCATTTGTCAATCGAACAGGACCAGTTCTTCTTCAAGCCAACGGCCGACTACATGTCTAACAAATGACTTTAAAAAAATTAAATGAACTGGATTATAAAACATTACCTCGGCCACTTTATTCTCCGGACCTGCCTGTTCCACAAATTATCATTTTTTTAAACATTCGAGTAATTTCCTACGAGAGAAGGTTTTCAAAGATCAAGCATCAGCTTAAAGCGATTTCGATGAATTCTTTCACTCCAGGACTCCATAATTCTATCCTGTTCGAATAAACGAACTTGTTTACCGCTGTGAAAATGTGTGGAGACTATTGGTCTTTATTTCGATTAATAAATATAATTTTTAACTGATATATATATATACTGATATATATATATATATATATATATATATATATATATATATGTATTTATACTCGATACGTAAAAACCGCAATTATTGTTGCACCAACCTAATAATTTAAAAGAGAAATTGATACGATCGTGGCGATTTTATTAAATATCAACTAGCAGATTCGCTGTTTAATATTTTTTACCTACTGCATTCAAAAAAAACAGAATAAATACATAAAATATATCTCTACGATTGTCTTCTTCGACTGAATTCTATTAGATTGTTGTATTCGCGTTCCGATATAATCATTTTCTGCTCTTGAACAATCTTCTTTCTCTTCACTGGATGATATTCAGTGTCACAAAATAGAGAAGATGACTCGAGAGATGACTAAAACAGGACATGGAATCTATTGAAAATTATCAGATAACAGTACACTTGAATTTGGCTCCATCATATGAACTTGAAAATAAATTCGATCGTTTTATTACACTTTTACAGAAACTAAAAGTCTCGTATATGAAATCTGTTTTTAGAAAAGCTCGAAACGTATTTTCCCGAAAGTATATCACTAGAAAATAACACACATGACACAAAGTAGTTTCATCGTTGTTTAGTGTTGATTTTTATCATAATATGAGCGTAAGTGTCATACTTTATATCTATATCTATATATATATATATATATATATATATATATGTATATATATATACATATATATATATATATATATATATATATATATATATAAGTTGTTTATTTAATAGCTGTTTTATAGGAAAATTAAATAGTGTATCGTTATTATTGAGATACATTTTATTTATTTTTTTGTAGAGAAATAAGATTAATAAGAGTAGTATAATAATAATAGAGAAATAAGATTAATAATAATAGTTTATTTTGAAAACAAATCAAAATTATGACAGTATATAATTTTCCCTACAATATTGTACTGTGTGGCTTTTTTATTAAAAAATAATTGAAAAATAGCATCAAAGCTTTTCATGGAAGCTGCTTTATTTACTTAGACCATTTACCATTACCATTTACCTAGACACATGTTCCGATTAGAAACCGAACAACATAATTTCGATCTCACGGTATTCAAAAGAATGATAAAATACTGGATCATACTGTCATATTAAAAGAAAACTATTCTAAAATGTGTATTAATAAATCGAAATGACTAGATGAAACAAATCAATTATATTAAAATATAACTGGGTGACACAACTGAGAATCTTTCTGAACAAGATAGACAACGAGGACATGTGGGTTTATCAATCTACAATATAAAAGAACTATAAAAAAAATAGTCAAGTTTAGTAGAAAAATATAAAGAGCGAACAATTCAAACTGATATCGAAAAACTGAACTGAAATATATAACTGAACTATATATATATATATATATATATATATATATATATATATATATATATATATATATACACAGAAAAATGAAAGACAGGGAACAGAAATAGAAAAAGTTACGAAATATGTCTATCTAGGCTAGCTTATCAACAGAGATGGATCATTCACTGAAGAAGTAAATAGGAGAATAAAAATGGGTTGGAGCTCTTTTGGACGAAACGCCTCGATATTTAAATCAACAATCCCACTCTGTTTAAAGAAAAAAGTATTCGATCAGTGTGTACTACGGGTCCTTACCTACGGCAGCGAAATATGGGTGCTTAACGCCAAAATAGTTCAAAGACTCCAAACGACACAACGAATATGGAACGATGCATGTTGGGAATAACAAGAAGAGATATAAAGAGAATGGAATGGATACGAAAACAAACAGGAGTCGCTGATATAATAAGAAAAGTAAAGAGTCTGAAATGGAAATGGGCGGGACGTATCGCAAGAAGGGAGGACAACCGATGGACAAGAGAAATTATTGACTGGGAACCAAGGAATATGAAAAGACCCAGAAAGAGACCAATGAACAGATGGGATAAGGATATTAAAAACTTTCTTGGAAAACTGTGGAAAAGAGAGGCACTGAATCGAACAAAATGGAAAATCATGGAAGAGGCCTTTATCCAGCAGTGGATTAACAGAGGCTGATGATGATGATGATGACACACACACACAATATTTCTCCATCAACAAAATTAAAACAAACATTATTTTCTTCGAATACACATTTATTACTTGTATCTATAAACAAATCTATCTAATAACACACCGTCACAACTATATATCCACTATATATACAGAAAAAAAAAACACATTCCCCAAATACTCTTCCTTACTATAAATCTAAACGGTATAGAATTGATTGCGGTTCATTGAAATAGAACCGTCATGAAATGATGTTCGTGTCTCGGCTAAATTAAAATGATAACATGTGTTTATACGAAAATATAAATAAAATAGCTTATTGTTATGTTAAATGCTTACATAATAAATAATATCACTAAACAGTTGTACGAAAGACCGTATATTTATGTATTTGTTTAAGCAACGCAAACAGTCCGGGCAAATAATATGTGTACGTTGGTAAGTGTGTTTAAATATAAAAGTGTACATGGCTCCACGAAACTGTATATTCACGCATGTATATACATATATATATATATATATATATATATATATATGCAAACTCGGTATTTCGAATATTTATGCGTTGAATAACAGTTTATCTATGAGAGAAAGTCTCAAAGTAAATAATATTTAAGAAATGAAACTATTTTGTTCTCCAGTAATCCAAAGAACTGTTTACAGAATTTACATTGGCTGAACTTTAACACGAAAACAAGTGATTAGTTAAGATAATCCCGGAATTATTTGAAACTATACTTGATTGAGATCATATGGTTTTAAAACGCGTCATTACAACTATTTCTTTCCTGTCGTTCGTCATCATTCGGACTTGAAACACAGTAAGAAAAAATTTGAACAGTTTTTTGGACGAAGTATTTTTTTTAAATACAATATTTAATATTATCGAGTGACCAGTTTATCATTTTGAATCTTTGAAATGTGTTTTCAATCAATAAAAGCATAAGATAGTGAATGTGAATTAAATCGATTTCAGTGGCAATGAAATGAATTTAACAGATTTTCAGATGAGAGAAAGAAAATCAGAGAGTTTGAGACGAGGCTCGTTTGAAATTATTCTCTTGATAAAAATAGATCAACTCTATTTATATTATTATTTGATTAATGATAGACATGGATTAATTATGAATTACACGAATTGTGATTCATTATATTCATATGAGAATTGTAACGAATTTAAAATTAAAATTCCTCTCAGCCATTTCTAACCGAAAATGAATTACTTCTATTAAAATATGATTTTTAGGCATATAAGCAATCTCTTCTTATCTGTTTTTTTGTACAGCGCTGTATATATATATATATATATATATACATATATATACATATACATATATATACATATACATATATATATATATATATATACATATACATATATATATATATATATATATATATATATATATATATACATATACATATATATATATGTATGTATGTTAATTGTATTGTTAAAATTCAGATTATAGAAAAAAAAATTAAAAATTAATTTTATATTTAAATATTAGGCTCATCAATGTGACCACCCTTACTTTTGATGATCGACTGGCATATTCGAGGCGTTCTATTTATAAATTTTTCCAATGTTTCCGACATTATTTTCTTCATTCTTCCTGTAGTATTTTCCAAAGATTCTGCTATAATGTTGGAGACGTCTTTCGAGCATTTCTGTCAAGCTCATCTCTCAACAGCTCTATAAGATTGGCATCCGGTGACTGAGAAGGCCAAAGATTTTTCTTTATTTCCATTTGCTTGATGAAGCTTATACACAATTTAGACGTGTGTTTGGGATCGTTGTCCTGTCGAAAAACGATTCTTTTTCCAACAATTGTTACTCTAGAAGGCGAAGTATGCTTCTTCAATATATCCTTGTAGTGCTCTTCGTTTAGTTTCGCTCCGATTTTAACAAGATCTCCTAAACCAGTGCCTGTAAAACAGCCTCACACCATCACAGATCTCCCACCATGCTTAACGGAAGGAATTACACATTGATTTGACACTTGCTCTTCGGATGATCTGCAGGTAAAGACACATCTCCTCGAACCAAACTTTCAATTTCGATTCGTCACTCCATAGAACCTTTTTCCAATCAGTGGTGGTCCAGATTTCATGTCGTTTTGCCCATTCAAGTCTTTTTTTGATATTTATTGGTCGGAGTAAGGGTTTTCTTACAGCTATCTTTCGTTACAAGCCAGCCTCATTTAACCTTCGTGTAACAGTTGAAACACTAAAAGACTTTTGTTGTTAACTTGTACCGTTATTTCTGGTGCTGTTAAGCGTCGATTACGTTTGCTTATTGTCACCAATCTGGGATCTTCTGACATTGCTGTTATTCTTGGGCACCTGGTTCGTTTTTGTTTACAATACTTTTACAATCTGTATATTTTTTAACTATGCTGCATACTTTCTTAGAAGATAATTTTATTTTTTTTTCTGTTTGACGATTACTTTGTCCCAAATTATATTAGGAGATTATCATACACCGATTTTCTGTTGAATGTTCCTTCACTTTGGTCATTTCATTAAAAAATCAGAAAAACTTTCCAATCTTCAACTATTTTAAACGCTACACTTATTTCGATGTTATTACCTGATCCTTCCAAGCTTGAATGATTGCAAACTACTAAGAAATACTTCTACTACGAAACCTACAATAACATATGAATTAACCGGAAAAACCTAGACAAAATCGGTCCTTTACTTCACCGCTGAAATTCCTCGAAACCGGCTTTTTATGAAAAGTTTCGCCTTATTCAATCTTCTATGTTTCTAGTAATTGATTTATTATTTAAACAGTGGAAAATACTTTACAGAAAATAATTAAGCATATTATTAAGATGCGCAACTGAGTTGAACCGAATTATCCTAATTTATTGAGGTGCCTGAATATTATGAACGGTAGTATATATATATATATATATATATATATATATATATATATATATATATATATATATATATATATATATATATTGAGTATTTTAAAATAGAAAAAGTCTGTACAAACAGAGAATATAGAGTGTGATTGTGTATAAAATGATGAAATCTATTTAAAACAATTGTAGTTACAGTTTCTGTAATGACAATGCACATAATGGATTCCAACTACAAACAACATTTCGAATCTATAAATCTGAATCCTATCGAGTTCCTCATTGACAAATGACACGGTTACTACTTTGAAATATAGCAATAAAATTTAATTACGGTTTACTCAGATCATTATATGACTGCAAATGCGCACGCGGATCGGGCGCACCATAAAAGCGAACGTTGGTCATTGATCCTCAACAATAAACGCAGCGTCGCGTTCGAGCGAGACAGTGATACGCGCGCACGTGCGCGCTCGAGTCGCGTCTCTGTCCGGCGCGTCGCGTTCCCGTCACGGTATTAAACGTCGTCCGTATAAAATTATAATACTCGTCGAAAAAGGAAAGGACTGCAGATAGGAAATTAGACGTTATATCTTTGTTCTTTTCGTGATTTTCATTAGACACAGAAGCACATTCAGAAAATGGCGATAAGGATTATATTTCGACGCGCGGCGTTGTAAAACAATGTTCAGCTGTTAACTGGAATTTAAATGGCGGCGCCATTACAAAAACAAGATGATACGGTACGTAGTTGAGATGTGTAATCCAACGGCAATTAAAACGCGAAAATGCAGAGCAATATCAATACGTTTTAAGATGTACACACATAAACACAACTATTTATGTTTACATCTGTGTGTGGCATGGTACACATATACGGTTATAGATCGATATGCGCTTCTCTATATATTGAGGAGTTTCAAACTACTTGAAAAAATATTGCTTTCAACCCTTAAATCCATATGGTTTCAGAACTGCAGCATATTTATTTTTCGTTTATATAGATGGTATTGGGTACTAGAGATGTGTTTGCCACCTACTGTTGCATTTCCACAATATAATTGTGTCAATTATTGAGTAACCATGCAAAAAGTAGTTCATGTAATGTAAATATATCATAATTTTTTTTGAATTATATTCTAAACTTTCGAAAGCACTATGAATTTATGGGCTAATTTCTTCTAAACGCTTATTTCCTCTTCACGAATCAATCTTTTTTTCATCTCGTAAACAATAAATATTTCTTCTGATAGAAATACGAGGGCAAGTATAAAAGTTTTCCGAGAAAGAGGAGAAGGGAGGATCGGAGCCACTTCTCATTAGTCACGGTCGAACAGAGAACTTTTAATTATTGTAAAAGCGAATTATCGTTGTGCTGTCATCAGTACTGTGTCAAAGAACGACTCAACTCGGAGTGATTACAAAATCATGGAGAAAATTGAACTAAACGCTGTTGTTAAACTCCTTACTAAGCAAGTAAAAACCACAAAAGTCATCTTAGAAGAGATGTCAGCCGTTTACGGGGATCGTTCACCAGGAAAGAGCATGGTTTATAAGTGGAATTTTCTTTATAAACCAGGCAGAGAAGACTTGGAAGACGATTACAGTTTTGGATGGCCGGTCGATGCAACCACCTCAGACATTATCGAAAAAGTCGAAAATCTTGTATCTGAAGATGGTCGACTGAAGAAGAAGAGTGAGTGAGTTATTGGGGATTTAGGGCGCATCGACAACTGTGGTCATTAGCGCCCACTGAAGAAAAAACAGCTCTCAGAAATGACTGGAATATCCGATACCACCATTCTCAGAATCTTGCATGATCATCTTGGCATGACTAAGATGATTGCATGATGAGTGCCGAGAATGTTTACACATGTGCAAAAGAGGCAACGAATTGCGTGTCATTCAGGAGTTTTTGGAGCTGTGTGGTGACGATTTTCGTGCGATTTTAAACAGAATTGTTACCGGAGGCAGGACTTAAGTCAATCTGAGAGCAAACAAGAGTCCATATAGTGGCTGAAAAAGGGGGAAGTGTGTCGCAGTGAGCGGGAAAAATAATAATGACTGTGTTTTAGGATTCAGAAGGTATTCCCTTAATTGAATACAAAAAAAGCGTGTGAGCATAACTGGAGAGAGCTATACGTCGAGTATTCGTCGACTTCGAGAAACCATTAAAGAAAAAAGACGTGGAAAATGGTCAAAAGGTGTTCTTCTTTCGCAAGACAATACTCCGGAATACCCGAAATCAGATTACGATGGCTGCTGTGACAAAGTGTGGCTTCCAAGAACTCATCCATCCATCATATAGTTCAGATCTGGCTCCGAACAACTACTCTTCATTCTCAAATCTGAAAAGAGACTTGAGGGTAAAAAAATTGAAACGATGAAGAAGTGAAGTCGGATTTTTGAAAACATTTTTCAAGCAAACCGAAAAGAATTTATTTTGAAGGTCTTGAAAAGCTCACTGAGCGTTGTAAAAAATGTATTAATATTAAGTGGGACTATATTGAGAAATAAAAACGAATCAGCTCGATCAGACTCACCTTTGCTTGTTTTTCCGCGACTCTTGGACCTCTCCTCGTATATTAAAAACTGAAAGTAAATGTGCGTTTAGCTAAACGCACATTTACTTTATATTATTACTTATTATTCTTTATAACTTATTATTATTTACTTAATATAATTAGCGCCTCTATCGGCTTGAGTTGGTATGATAATTGTTATGCCAATACAGGCGCTAATTATATTTCACCAATTTTTTGTGACAGTTCCTTGATGAATAGATATCGATCATTTTTAATTGTTGAATTATTTTTAAATCCCAGATATTCGAAGCTTCAAGTTACAGCAAAATCGACTGAAAATAGATTTTCTGTATCTTGGCGCTGAAGATAACGGCATCGCCATAGAAATGTGAATAACCAACAATCAAAAATGATTAATAAGAATTTATCGAGCATGAAATCATTCATTCACAAAAACATGACCGTAATCCTTATACAGTATTTGAATGAAACTTTGTTTCATTCAAATTTATTTACTTTATTATTCAATATTATTTATTTTTCAGAACACAATGTTCTTTCTAGAAAGAACATTGTGTTATCTGTGATAGATTATGACACGAAAAAGATTTAAAAATGTACAGTCCAGGAAGTTGTCAATTCGTTTTGTCAATTTGTCTGTTATAGAATTGTGAAAATATCAAACCTTATTGTAAAGTATTGAAAGAAACGAATGTTTTATGATTTTAAACTTGTTCAGATTCTCTTCATTCCTAAACCGTTTGAATAAAGTTCAGTTTAAAGATGTTATCGTATGAGAAACACTACATGTGGAATTTTCTTGATCGCATTCAATATTAAATTTCAATTTGAGTACTTCATTAGTTTTCAGTATTAACAATATTTCTTTGAATTTTGTTAACAATATTTCTTGATTTCAGGCAATTATGTACGAAGGACAAGACAAGAATCCAGAAATGTGTAGGGTGCTATTAACACATGAAGTAATGTGCAGGTGAGTTTCATGATTATTCAAATTAAATAAAGGCTAGATGGATATTTGTGTCTATGCGATATATTTTAATTACTCAATTCAAAATAAAATAAAATAAAGCGATAAAGCAAGAAGAATCATTTATATGCCTAGACTAAACGTGTTCAATAAATGATAATTGACAGTTTTTCAATCTTGTCGATGGCCATGCTATATCATTCTCATAGCGCCAAGCTTTAAAGATTTTCCTATATTCTGATTGAAAATAGAAAGACATCAATTTTTTAATTCAAATTTGACAAGTTACACACTTTGCGCACACGAGAAGATTTTCTTTTGAATTGTGAAATATTTGTGTTTCTACTTTGAAAGAATATAAAAACATTTTTCATAAATGAAACTAAAATTTTAGTGTTTTCACAAATGAATTATTTTTCAGCCTATAAGTCATAAAAAATTCCAGATTAAAATATTTAATAATTGATTATTGATCATTTTTGATTGTTGCTTATTTGCATTTCAATGGTGATTCCATCTACTTCAGAAAGTTAAGGTATAGAAAAGTGGGTTTGTTCTACCTTGGTTTGTATAGATTTATAAGATAAGTCGCTGCATTCATTCACCATTTGCTTCTATACTGCCACAACCCTTGCAGGGGAGACGGCCGTTTATAGGCGCTGTCTCCCAACATTCATTCCCCATGCACATCTGACCCGTGGAAATCGTAGGAGGTCGCCCAGTTAGGGCGCCCAAACCCCCTCACCCGCCTGGAACATAATCTCAAGTTACGGCAAGGTACCAACTCGGGAGGCTTCTGGAAGGAAGCGAGACTTCCCGAATAGTTTTGATCAAGCCGAGGGAAGGCACAATGGACCTCGAGTGTAAGTGCCGGGAGGCAAGATATCTTCCTCCCCCCTCAAACATTATCTATCTTGTATAGATTGGCATAATAATTGAAATATGAATAAATAACGAACAAAAATTATCAGTGTACATTTATGATTTGATATTTTTGTTGTTTTTAAGACTTGCGAAAAATTCATTTATGGAATTATATTTTTAAAGATGATAATGTAATTAATGAAAAATTGTTAAAAAGAGTATCAACACCTTAAGTGGGTAGTTTGTGCAGATAACAAGGCGGATATATCTTTCATATCCACTTAAGGGGTTAAGAAGCTTACATTTCGATAGATTTTTTTTAAAAAAAATAATAGGTTTTTATCCGATACTATTTGACAATTTACTACAAAAATATTCACAATTAATATTTCTCACACGGTTATAAACTCGTTTCCTCTTACTCAACGACACACACACACACCGTACATACGAAAAGAATAAATTCTACAAAAAAAAAAGACATTCATATAAAACATTAATCACAGTTTTAATCGAATTCACAAGGAGAGAAGAGAAAAAAACGAACCGTAGAAAAACCGTTCAGTCTATATTTCTTTCCGCCGTCGTACCGTTTTGTACGTACGGTGTTAGTGTTTCTTTTTCCTCTTGTGCAGCAGCAGCACACCGAACAAATTCAACAACGCCGGTACGAACGGAACTAGTAAATATTTTGTGAAATAAATACGTGCGTAAAAGAACAAAAATTGGTGAGTCAGAGATATTTAGCATTGTATCAAGACGAGAGAAATAGGGAAAAGACAGACTCCCGTGGGATACGTAGTCCTGCCGGTATACGCGTGAGCATTATGCAGACCGTCGAAGGGATGACGATATCGAAGGGGAAAGATGCACGGAGTCAACCGTTCTGCATGTAATTTCAGTGTAGACAAACCCGGTGTAAGAATGGATCTTACGTTTTCCATTTCAGAAACTACGACGCTGGTCACTTGCTCGTGCGGACGATTCTTTCTATTTTAATGCACACACAGTATATATATATATATACATATATATATATGTAATACATATATATGTATATATATATATATATAATTACACACATGCATATTTTCATTCCTTTTTAAAACTATTTATATTTAATTCATTTGAAATTTTACTTGAATATTAGTGGTACCGGAAAGTTTTTTTTCGTTTTTGCCATTACAGCGGTACCCAACCGAGCTAAACTTGTTCTTCGAGTTGTACTGACGTATTTTGTTTTCTGGTGTACCTGTGTATAAAATTAATTAAATCTATACTCTATAAAATTAATTATTTACTGCTTCCAATTTACAATACATTCAAAAGTTACACAGTAAAACCGAAATGAAAATAAATTCACAACGAAATATAATACATATTTGAAAAAAAATGTGATGTAATCTTGTAACCTTGAATATATAATTATTATGGTTTTGTGTTTGCACTTCAAATGGAAGAAGAGTTTCAATCGAAACATTTTCTACACTGTTCAGTGTTGTATGAGTTTCATTAAAAAAATCCTGCAGCCGTTGCTATAAATTTTGAGGTGTTTATGGTGATATAAAATCGATGTGTGCACGTTTCAACAATGGTTTAAAAGATTCAAGACAGGAAATTTGTATCTAGGTGATGAACACTGATCTGGAAGGCCTGTAAAACTAGATGATACAGTGTAACTGGAGGAAATCGAGACAAATCCAGATTTAACAATTCTAGAATTGTCTAATAGAATTCAGTGCCCCTGACCAACAGTACAAGAATATTTGTAAAAAATTAGAAAGGTCTGGAGGGAACGTGTTTGGGTACCGCACGATCTTACTGAAGAAAACAAAATGGTTCGGATGAACACGTGTGCATCACTCAAGATAAGGGCACTCCGCTGAACCTTTTTTAAAACGTATTGTCACAGGTGACGAAAAATTGATCCTTGATGATAACAGAAAACGCGATAAACAATGGTTGTCAAAAAATCAGAAAGCTCGCCCATCTCCTAAGCCAAGTTTGACCATTCGAAAGATATTGGCTCTGTGTTTGGTGGGATTGTAAAGGAATCGTTTGTTATGAGACGTTAAACCCGGGAGAAACTGTTAATTATGATCTCTGTTGTGAACAACTGGATCGTTTGAATAAGAATTTAATCAGAAAACCGTCAGAAACTGTAAATAGAAGTGGCGTTATTCTTCAACACGACAACGCATGACCGCAATCAGCTGAAAAGACACGTGCAGAAATTTCAGAGCTCGGTTGGGAAATCCTACCGCACACTTTCTACTCACCAGACATTTCATCCTCTGACTACCACTTATTTCGATCACCGGAACATTTTTTTAAAGAAATAAGACACTTAGAGATGCGAACCGTGTTAAAATGATCCTTAAAGGTTTTTTTTTCTAAAAAGAACCAGGAATTTTATAAAACAGGAATATTTTCTCTTCCTGATAGATGGCAGAGTGTGAAATTTTTTTTAAGAAATAAGATACTTAGAGTGGCGAACCGTGTTAAAATGATCCTTGAAGGTTTTTTTTTCTAAAAAGAACCAGGAATTTTATAAAACATGAATATTTTCTTTTCCTGATAGATGGCAGAGTGTGATAGACAATGATGGAAACTATATTATTCAATAATTTATATTATTATAAAATCAATAATTATAAATATATTTTTATAAATTCAATAATATATATTATTAAATATATATTATTCAAGTACAAATTTTTCCTCTCTCTTTGGTTTTAATATATATATATATATATATATATATATATATATATAAAGAAAAAAACTTTCCAGTACCCCTAATAACACACATAAATGCTGGTGATTCTTCTTGTTAAGATTTTATCATATTATACGACAGAGATAGTCAAAAAGTAAACCGATTTTAAAAATAAAATACTTTAAAACTCTGAATGCCGTACATACAACAAACATAGTGTGATTAGAGCAATTTACAATTATTTTGGCTTCATATTTTACTGTTTTAAACGCCATTATTGGCCTCCAAAATATATTAACAGAGTAATAACGACAGCTGACCGTTGTAATGGCTTATTTCAAGATAAAAAAAATCGTTATGTGTATAAATATGTGTACCAATCAATGGTAAAAAGTTAAAATAGTATATAAAACTAATTATTTATTACTTCTAATTTACAATATATTCAGAAGTTACATAGTGAAACAGAAATAAAAATAAATTCGATAAAACGAATGATAAAACATATTTGAAAAAAAAATACAAAATGAAGCTAATAAATATGGAAGTTATAAGTAATTTATTAATGATTTTTTTACACTATAGTTTGCAAAGTACGAGTACAATTACATATACCATAAACAATCTTCTTTTTCGTATCTCCCTATCTGCTTTTCAGCATGGGAGTGTTTTCGGTCCATCTCTTCCATCCATCTCTGCTACTAGTCAATCTCTTCATCTCCTACATGGTAATTCCTAGTCGTCTTCCAAGCTGCTCTACCCTTCGTATACAGTTCTTTGTCCCCATTTCCCTCTTCTTCTTTGGAGCCTTGCTTCTAAACACTTCTTCACTTTACGTTCCTCTTTTGATCTGCATGCATGTCCGTACCACTTCAACTCTCACAAATCAAAAATGTTCATTAATCGAATATTTTTAATTTTTTCTCGTGCATATTTTAATGGCTGTACATTTTTATTTTCAAAACACTATGACACAGAAAAATCTATGCAGAAAAATCAGAATTTCATGAAACTTAGCGCTGTGTGGATGATGACACGCGTATTAACGACGATTAAAAATGATCAATAATCATTTATTGATCAAGAAAAAAATATATAGTTTGCAAAAGATAAATTAATTGCTGCTTTACTTTGTGAAAGTGATTATCGATCACTTTTTATCGTCGCTTAAGTGTACTTAAATGTCGACACTTTCATCTTCAGAGCAATATAATTATATCGCAGGATTTGATAGTCTCTTAATTCTTTCAGAGTGATATTTCTTAGAATTTTCTCAGCTTAGAGCTCTGAAGATGATAAAATAATTTTCACTATTAAAATTCATATAAACAAAAAAGAAACTTAAAAATTTTGATCTGAAAAATGTTGTCTGCAAGGCAAAAAATAATTATTCTGTGAAAACACAAACATAATACCTTTTATATTAGGTTGGTAGGAAAATAATTGCTGTTTTTGTTTTCCGAATTCTAACCTTAATTTTATTCAATGAACATGTAATTTCATTGTGTTCATCATTTTGAAGTGCATTTTTCTGTCTGTATTTTTTAAAAATCGACTTTTGTTTTATTATTAATTTTGATTCAAATTGGTCTATTGAATGAAAGATGGGATAGAAACAAATAAGAGCATTTTTTTCTGAGTTCAGAACGAGTGGTAAGCAGTAGAAAATGCTTGTAAACTAAACAATGCTTTTGGTATTGGAAATGTTAGGGAACGGACGGTGTAATGGTACTTGCAAAAATTTCATGCTGAGAAAGAGAGCTTTGAAGATCAAGAAGGTCGCTGTCGTTCTTTTTCTGCTCATAGCGACCATCTTAAGGCGTTAGTTGAATCTTCTGATTCAACTAACTTCTGATTCAGCTTTTGAATTGTTGTACGTGGTTCTCCACTTACAACAATTCAAGAGCTTGCACAAAAGTCAGGCGCTAGTTATCCAACAGTTCTTGACCAGTTAACCCAGTTATAAAAACCAAAAAATAGAAAAACGTACATGAATTTGAACATCACGAACCGCGATTATTTTTCTACCAACCAAATACAAAACCAATGTACTTACACAATCTAATATTAAGTTTATTAATCATTTATTTTTGTTTGCAGTCGGTGTTGTGACAAAAAAAGTTGCGGTAACAGAAACGAAACCCCATCTGATCCTGTTATAATCGACAGGTAAGTCAAACGTTTCTATATTCCATAAAAAATTACCGAAAAAATATTTATAGACACATCTCTTTCAAACCCATTCTAATTCGGTCGTTGGATCCGTACACGAATATATTTTTTTTGATCGAGCACTCATTTTGACTTCTACGTTATTTAAAAATAGAAACATTATTTTCCCCTGATTTATTTCGTCTAAAAATAAATAGACCATAAACGTTCCCTCGGGATTGCATAGTCTACGGATACGTTTGAGATTTTGAACTACATTCAAGCAAACAAACAAACGAAAAAAAGAAAAGAAAACAACTTAAAATGTGTAGTGTTTATAACAGGAGAAAATTATTATGCATTTTAGTTGAATTAGAAGTACTTTACTGGCGGGTTTCCATTTATTCGTTTACATCGAATGAGAAAATCGTTCTCAGTTATCGTTTATTGAAAAATAATTAAAATAAAAAGGACAGAATTTAGATAAAAACCAAGTCGATGTTCTAGTCAAAAAGGAAATTTTGTTTTTTTGCTTGAAATAGAAATTTTGCAGTAATTATTTCATGGTTTTAAAGAGAATAGAAAAATTAGAACGATTATTTCTTAAAGATTGTTGTGATTCATCTACGGTCTAATATATATATATATATATATATATATATAATATATCGGGATTGCATAGTCTACAGAGTCTACGGATACGTTTGAGGTTTTGAACTACATTCAAGCAAACAAACGAAAAAAAATAGAAAAGAAAACTTAAAATGTGTAGTGTTTATAACAGGAGAAAATTATTATGAATTTCAGTTGAATTAGAAGTGATTTACTGGCCGGTTTCCATTTATTCGTTTACATCGAATGAGAAAATCGTTCTCAGTTATTGTTTATTGACAAATAATTAAAATAAAAAGAACAGAATTTAGATAAAAACAAATTGATGTTCTAGTCAAAAAGGAAATTTTGTTTTTTTGCTTGAAACAGAAATTTTTCAGTAATTATTTAATGGTTTTTAAAGAGAATAGAAAAATTAGAACGAGTATTTCTTGAAGATTGTTGTGATTCATCTACGGTCTAATACATATATATATATATATATATATATATATATATATATATATATATATATATATATATATATATATAATATAATTACCTTATCAGAGATTGTATTAGATGTAATGAATTTCAATATTCGTACTGAATTATAACCTGAGTATAATCTTGTGTAGTGTACAACAAGGGTATGACTGCGTATATAAAGGGTGAATGTACATCGGGCCTATGCAATATCTTAACGTCCCCGGGGACGTCATTTCGCACGCCTTTCGCTCGTGGTCCACACAACAATGTCTACCAATTACGAATGCGTACAATTCGCGCGCTGCGATTTGATAGATAACTTCATTCCGTCGAATATTATTCCTCGACTAGTGCGTTTCAGTTATGAATTTTTACAATTAGGATTCATTAAAAGGATTAAACACGGCACGGATGAGATGTGCGCGTGTTTAGTGTAGAAAAATTGATGTTACTTTCTTACGATTTCCATGTTTCAGTCTATAATGTGATAAATCAATCACGGTGTGTTACTAGATTGGTAGGAAAATAATTGCGTTTTTTGTATTCTGAATTCTTAACCTTGATTTATTCTATGAAAGTGCCATTTTATAACGGACACTATGAAATGACACTGAATTGAATAAATTATGGTAAGAATACCGAATACATTAGTTGATATCATTTTAAAGAGTGCATTTTCTGTCTGTATTTTGGTAAAATCAACTTCGATTTTATTATTAATTTCGTTTCAAATTGGACTATTGAATTAACGATGAAAAAGAAGCAAATAAGAGTATTATTTCTTCAAAACTGGTGATAAAGCAGCAGAAAATGTTTGTAAATTAAACATTGCTTTTGTATGGGTATTGTTAAGGAACGTACGGTGCATGGTGCTTTCAAAAAATTCACTTTGAAGATGAAAAAAGCCACTTGAGTCCTTCTTCAGTTCATAACGACCAACTGAAGGCATTAGTCGAATCAGAACCGCGCACAATCATTCGATAACTTACACAAAAGTAAACCGTTAGTCGTCCAACAGTTCTGGGCCACTTAAATCCACTTAATTTAAAAAATGTATATGAATTTGAAGGTTGATATATATAATAATATATATATATATATATATATATATATATATATATATATATCAATATAAACTGCAATTATTTCCCTACCGACCTAATATTTTATAGAAATTTTAAATTTAAACACTGACACCCTTATAACTAGAGCGTTTTTCGATTTAATTGGTTTTATTTTATATATCTATAAAAACAATTAGTTATTTTAAAAGTGTAATTGTAGTTAATGTGTATTATTGAACAGGAATTGTTCATAAATTCCAAATTAAGATTCTTATAGTGTCTTCATTTTCTTACATCTACTAATTTTTGTTTATGAGATTCCTAATTAGCCACTCTAATATATTTTCATGTGAATCTCTACCTCTACACACTTCTTATGTTTTAAAAACTATTTCGTTTGTGATACATTTATGGATATATTTTCTATATGAATTGGTAAATTTATTTATTAAAATGAGTTCCAGGGCGCTAATGACTTGAGCTGTCGAAGCGCACTAAAACCCTAATAACCAACCGATAGATATTCACTGAAGGGGCATAAAATGCATATAAATTTATGATCGTAAATGCTTTATTTTTCATCTTCTTATTTTGTGAATATAAATAAAATGAAATAGTTTGCCGATCTCGATAACTGCTATTTTCTGTCTAAACTACATTTTCTTTCTTCAAGAAGATCTTTCTTTCGAAAAATCTACCCGTAATAGTAATTCTTACCGTTTTATAGTTATTCTTCGACCAGTTTTTGAAGATTCTAGTCCAGTTCCTTTATAACCGTTTCTTATCTCTCACTGATAGTTATATTGTTTTCAATGGAATTGTTTAAAGCGTTTGGCACTCATACTTTTTGCATTCGAATTAAAGGGTGATTCGAACGCGAGTTCGCAAACGGGGTGTGTTTTTAAATAGTATTTGTGTTAGGACGCTAATGACCTTAGATGTTGAAACGCCCTAGAAACTACCCCAATAACTACCTTGAAGATTGAAAAACAAATCATTTTATTCTTTTAACTCTACATTTTTCTGACGTATTAATTTCTATAACATGCTCAATGCCTTTTTCCAAATACTAAAAACACTGTCAATATTTTACGATCTACTTTTAATAATATTAGATTGGTAGGAAAATAATTGCTGTTTTCGTTTCCTGAATTCTAAAACTAATTTTTTTCAATGAACGTGTCATTACGTTGTGTTCATTTAACACCATTTTAAAGTGTCTTTTTCGGTCTTTATTTTCGTAAAATCGACTTTAGTTCCATCATTAATTTTGCTTAAAATTCGACTATAGAATTAAAGATGGAAAAATAGCAAATGAGAGTGAATTTTTGTATAAATTCAAAACGAGTGGTAAAGAAGCAGAAACTGCTCGTAAACTAAACGATGATTTTCGTGTGGGTGTTGTTGAGGAACATACGTTTCAATCGCGGTTTCAAAAATTTTGTGTTAGGGACGAAAGAGAGAGAGAGAGAGTCTTGAAGATGAAGAAGGTCGCGAGCGTTCTTCTTCAGTTCATAATGATCAACTGAAGAAGTTAGTTGAATCATAACCTCGGAAAATTCGAGATTTTGAACAAAAGTTAAGAGGCAGTCGTCCAACAGTTCGGGACCACTTAAAATTATTAACTGAGAAAAATGTCTGTGAACTTCATGATCATAAACTACAATTATTTTTCTATTAATCAAATAAAAAAAGCATAGTTGGAAAATTCTTTAAAACAACTATTCGAAAATACATTGTATTGAATGTATATTTTTTTGATAGAGAATTTTCATTCGAACATAAATTTACAATAAAGGAAAAGTGTTCCTTAATAGAAAAAAAAGCGATGCTGCGATAGAACGGACAGACCCGTCACCCACTCTACATTTCAAACTAGTATCCGTTCTTGTCGAACAGTGTACACACGTCCATTCATCTGTTGCTACATGTGTGTACCGACACGTCAACGTCGGACCTGTACGCCGCCTTTCAAATGGTCTATCGGCCACAAATCTACGATTAGCAGGATCATAAAGCGACTTGTTTTTGTGTGCACCGGCGGCCGAGCACCCCTATTGTGTGTTGTGTCGTCGGTGAACCACTTTCCGACCGAATGCATCCTGTCAATCCCATTAGATTACGTCGTCGGTTCGTTCGTCTGTCATTTATCGGGAGTCACCGACGACTAATCAAAACCCCCAGCGCGAGTCGCGTGCAGAGGCCCATTGTCTTAAGCGTGTTGTATTTACGTCATACGGAAAAAATGTATTGTAATCAATTCCCGCCTATGTATACACACGATTTCTATAGCGGTCTTGTGTTGTTATTGCCTTGTAATGTATTCAGACGTAGTGGTTTTGTTCATTACAATACATGAACGCCGGGACGGTTCCTGGCAGTTTTTTATTTTTTTTTTTAAAAAATAAAGAAGATTTTCAGTTCGTATCGTTTTGATCTTTTTATTTTCATTAAGCCGTTCATATAAATAACTTATATATCATTCTTCACATCCTAATATTTCACATCAAAAATATTCTTCATTCGAATAGTTCAACTCTTATCAATTTTCTCTTATAAATATTTCTTAAATATTATCTTAAATTCTAAAACAGTTATAACACTGTGATCGCATTCACTCTTACAAATTAATCCGTTTTTAATCTCATACCTTAACGTTCTGAATATAATAGAACAGCCATAGAAATGTACATAAGTTTCGATCAAAAATGATCGTTTTAACCGGAAAAATATTTTGTCGTTTGCAGCGTGAAAAACAATTCATTTGTGAATTTGATCTTAACAGTTCTTTGAAATGTATGAGTAAGATTTCTGTCGAAGTGTGGGAAATATTTGGATGTTAATGGCACTTTAAAGCGCGAGAAAGCTGTCATTCTTTAATAATTCGATAGTTGTGCCAGCGCGAAGTGAGCTACGGGTTCAAGTGCGAGGTTCAAGGACTTTTTCACTTGAGCAGATCGAGATGCTCGTCCGCAATGAGTGTTGAGGAGAGTGGAAGGCACGATTTGAGCAGTATGTAGATGGTAAAATTACAAGACAGTATTACAAGGGGGTCGGTTCGGGGCGCGAGAGAAACCCGCTGCCCGTAGTCATGTCCATATTTCTATTACAAACGATCAGGAGAAGGTCTACCCATAGTTAATTCTTTAATACCTAACCATTCGTTATTTTATACAATAGTTGAACTGATGACAAACGACAAAATATATTTCTTTGTTTACAAAGAAAAATATATTTCCTTGTTATCAAAAAAATATATATTTTTTTTGTTTTTGGAAATATGAACATAAACGACAAAGCTACTATATTCATTAATATAATGAACTGATGATAACAAAAACAGCATTTACTGGTAGATCATGATCAACGTGTCAGAGGTCGCATGGTCACAGAGATATTAAAAAAAATATACTAGAAATACTTTTTATTGACATAAATAATACAAAAACTGTTTTTTTTCGAACTTAACCTTTGTCCGTCCCTTCAAAATAAGTATCACAGTCCTTAGGATCAAAACAGACCAATATATGGATCTATACAAAAAAGCAATAACCGATAAAATTCTGCTTTAATTCAAATTAAAACAAAATAATATACACAAAAAAATTGAATACACAAACACTCAAGCTCATACATTGGAGACACGGATTTCGTACGAGTCTTGCAGACAAATTCGTTACAAAATTTGCACTTGATGTGTGCTTGTTGTCCGACTTTTCGCGAAAACTACAGCGGCCTCTTTCTTATCAGTTTGCTCGCGTTAACTAAGGTTAACTATTAAATTTGGACTGTTTACAGATGATGGAGGATGAACCTTCTAACCATATGCACTTTTATCAAAGATTCGTTCAGTATTTCGATAGAGTCGTATATATATATATATATATATATATATATATATATATATATATATATATGATCGTCGACATAAACTCGTCAAATAAAACTCTTAAGTGGTTAATACAAATTATTCAGTAAATGATTAAAAATCGTTTTCGATTCCAATACAGTTCTATCACTGATTAAATTGACCGCAATTAATTATTATATATATATATATATATATATATATATATATAATGAATTATTTTTTCATCCTGCAAACCACTAATACTTTTTCTAGTTAAAAATATTCACTTAGTTATTATTGATTATTTTTAATTGTTACTTAAGTGCATTTTGATTGCAATTTTGTTATCTTCACAGTGCCAATGCGCAGGAAAATCTTTCTGTATTATATATATATATATATATATATATATATATATATATATATATATATCTAATGAATTACTTTTCCATCCTGCAAACCACTAATACTTTTTCTAGTCAAAAATTTTCACTTATTTATTATTGATCATTTTTGATTGTTGCTCATGTGCATTTTGATTACAATGTCATTATTTTCACAATTCCAAGGCTCAGGAAAAATTTTCTGTATTATATATATATATATATATATATATATATATATATATATATGTATATATATATATATATATATAATGCATTATTTTTCCAACCTGCAAATCACTAATACTTTTGCTAGTCAAAAATATTCACTTAATTATTATTGATCATTTTTGATTGCTATTTATGTGTATTTTCATTGAAATGTCGTTATTTTCGCAGTACCAAGGTACAGAAAAATTTTTCTGTATTATATATATATATATATAATGAATATTTTCCATCGTGAAAACCACTAATACTTTTTCTAGTCAAAAATATTCACTTAATTATTATTGATCATTTTTGATTGTTATATATGTGCATTTCGGTTGCAATGTCATTATCTTCACATTGCCAAGGCACAGGAAAATCTTTCTGTATTTATATATATATATATATATATATATATATATATATATATATATATGTATGTATATATATATATATATATATCGTCTCCATGTGTGTGTACGTGTGCTTGTATGTACATAAATACAACAATGAACTTGAATGAAGTAATGTATGTAATGAGTAGTATTTTAGCGTTCGCTACGGTTTTGCATTACACAGAAAAGAGGGGTGATTCCCGTAACGAAATAAATTAGATTATAATATCAGACTACACACACACACACACACTCAAGCATCATATATATATACATATATATATATATATATATATATATATATATATATATATATATATTATTCACACGCACACATGTAACATCTCGTCGTTCGCTAATATGCCTTATTTGTAGTTGTTCACATTGGGTGAGTGAGTGCGCGTGCGAGCGAGTGAGCGATACGTTCGAACGTAGTACACGTTCGTTCAGGCAATCCTCAAAATTGATTAGGTTTAAAAGTAATCGATTGTAATTTGTACCGGAGTGAAGTGGTCATGTCGCGTGGGTGGCGGCCACGTGCGTTGCGTTGTCGCTCGCGTGCATGTATTTGTGACATGCGAGACCATCCGTGGCTGCTCGTCCGTACGTCCGAACGTCACGCAGGGGTGACAAGTCACAATCCCAATTCTAATTTTACACAAAATATAACATACCTTTTTTGTATATACATATATATACGAACGCGCGTATGTGTTTATGAATACAGATATAAACATATGTGCTTTTTTGGACGTTTCGAAGGTACTAGGAAATAAGGTATTTTTTTTAAAAAAATAAAATAAAACAATTAGATGATATAAATATATTCATTTCTTATTAAATATTTTCGATTAAACAACTACTAGTAAGCGTGCAAAGCACTTGTTCGATATTTCCAATTTATGGTATTAAAAAAATACTTTGTAAAAAAACGGTCTCCTCGGCTGAATATTTTAGGACACTCTTGACGCTGGTACTTTGGATTTCAAAATTTATCATGTCGAACTTTAATAAAATCAGTGTTGCAACTCAAATATCTTTAGAAGAAGATTTCTTACCTGGTTCTCTTATTAAATTCCAATAGACTTGATTCTGTATGTAATAAAATTCTTATACTTCGACCCTAGAAATAAGTGCAGCTTAGGTCGCGTACATTCATTACTATTATGTGCTGAATCGATAAAACTTTTTTTAAAAAAAAACACTTCAGATATAATACATGTTGGTTTATTTATTTTCAGTTACAATCTTGAAATTATAAGACGAAGAAATATAAAGAATAAATTGTTTTGTTACAAAATAGGGTAAATAAAAATAATGAATGAAAATAAAACCAAACAAATATATTTAACATTAATTAATCAGAATCTTCATTAGTGGTATTTACATTTACCTCTATTCCCGGGTGATATTTCGTCTATTGTGTACATTCTGTCCCATAGAGTAGCATAATTTACAATTTTCTACAAACTGTGAGAAAATGCATCTCACGGCTGCTTATTTGTCAACTTTCAACTTTCATTCTAAGTGGGTAAGTTTGTCATCAAACCTGACACAGTTGTGAATAAATCTAAATCTCCATAAAGACATCATAAGTCTAAAAAGTTCAATCCCACTATCATCTGTCGCCCATAAATCATAGAAATTTAGGCTGAACTTTTCTTCACATCAAAGTAGTGTAGAAGTACATATCGGAAAAACAACTTATCGGGTCCCATTTTAATTTGATTATAAGAAAAGCACTTGTGTAAATAAGGACGGCGTCTGATGACTGAATTTTACTGGAAAATGTTCAGACTTCAAAGTGACATAAGAGACATCCGTCAGCGCACATCATACGCACCTAGAGTTACCTACACATGAACAGCGCCCTTCAATGCAACTTCCTACTATATAATAAGATTCTTTCTAATATATCATCGACGATAAGGCAGTTTCAAATTCTGTTTTGACATATTTTCTCGCGTTTGTTTGAACTAACGGAAGTCGACACAGAATATTTTGATGCTGTCTTCTAAATTGTCTTCTTATTACATTTTTCCTCCATTTCGATTCTTCATCTTTTCACAGAAAATACTCTCCATCTTTATCTAATTCGTCAGCATTTTCTTCACTAGAAATATTTTGTTCGGTATCCGAATCTCCTGAACGAACTTCCACATAGTCGATTTCTCCTAAATCACTTTCATTTTCGAATTCGGCTCTGTCATTCTCAACATCGGACTCGAGTGACATTCGTCGAATCTCTTCAGTATCTGATCGATTATCCAATCGATATATTTCTCCAGCCATGTTCGATGATGAATAAAAAAAAAGAAACTGAACCAATACTGACATTGGAGTTCGCGGTATCTCTCAGATACAATTTACTATCAAATATCACACACCAACTGACGGTATTAACAGTGCGGAATATCACTAGTAATAAATGGATGCGCAACTACTCATGACCTCCAAGATATACACTAGATGTGTAAGAATATTTAGTGAAACAATTTGTTTATATCGGTCAGATCAACCGCGACCTCCGCAGGGTTAAATAGAATGTAAAAAACAGACACGAACGATTTTTTTTTCTTGCAAACAAAATATCGAACATTTCTATTACACATCAGAGATATAATTTCAAGTGACTGGAATAAACTTCATTTCTACTCTAGTCGATATTACAAAAAAAAAATAGATAGACAATCAGCAGATATATCGTAACCGCCAAATAAAATTGAACAACATTTAAAGCACTAACATGAACGCCATTAGTTCGATGAGTTTGTGAAGTCGATTGCGGGACTATAAACGGAAATTCAGAATAGAAAATTACTTCATTATTGATTTGTACGATGAACAAAGAAGATTCTCTTTTCTTAACAGCATTATATATATATATATATATATATATATATATATATATATATATATATATATATATATATATGTATATATATAGAGAGAGAGAGAGCTAGATATATAATGAAAAAGAACTACCTAAACAACATTACATAAACCAACATTTTATACCCTTTAAAAATTTTAAATTATTTTTATTTATTAAGAACGAGCCACATTCTTCCATGTATAAACTGTGATATAATCTTTTTTAAATTTAATCATAGATAATATCGAATCATCATTTTTTTTTAGACAAAATACAAGAAATAATCTATGATAATTTTCACAAATTTGGTATATACAGGTATATAATTGACGATTTTTATATTTTTTGCATTAACAAATTCGGTATTTCGTTTCTTTTCTCTCATCGATTGGTAACTGCACGAGAAATTTTACAAGAGTACGAGGCAATGAACATTTTAAACCGGCTGTTCAATGCTTATTTTAGTACCAATTATCGAACTAAACAACAGCTTAGTATTAGCTACACTTATCTCTAATCCGTTGCTCATACGAAATTCAGTTCTAACAGCAATTCTCATTGGTCGATTCTCATCTCAGTTCTCTTGTCCAATCACATAAAATAGTATTCCCATTTTATTAAAAAAATCCGAAAACGGTTTACCCTTTCAATACAAATCTAAAATAATCTTCCATTCAAACATTGATTTCTTTTTTTTAGTTTCTCCTGTCACGTTTCGGATTAATTACTAATTTTTTTAATAATTTCCATAGAATACAATTACACAATCCATCCGAATAGAACATAATGTCAAATATCAGGAATCATCTGGTTTCTGAAAACAGTTGCATGGTTTGAGCACGGCATCGTAGTGAAATTTCTCCGAGCCTCAATTTTCTGCCTCCAGACATCCCTCTGTCTGAGAGTCCTGCTCCAGTTCGTAACTCTTAACAGTTCCACTCCATCCTTCTCTATATTATCTATCCATCTGAGTCTTGGTTTGGATACAGGTCTTCTCCCACCTGATTGTCTATCCAAGGCCCTTTTTGGTACTCTCGAGTTCGGGATCTGCTCATTGCAAGCAGAAAAGTTTTATAAAAACCGATAGTGTTGGTTCCTTATAGACTTTATACAAATTCTAAGTTGTATTCTCCATATACCTCCATCGTTTACTGGCCCAAATATCCTTCTCAACAGTTTTCTTTAGACGGTGTCCAACATTTCTGCTGTCTTAGCTGACAAGATTCACGCTTCACCTCCATAAGATATGACAGTACGAATGAAGGTTTTATACAGTTGGTTTTTGATCTTCCTATCCACATTTTTAGATTTCATTATGCGAAAGAGCGTAAAATTGTTCTATTTGCTGCTACTATTCGTTTTTGAACTTCTCGAGATTCCTCATTCCTCACTGGTGATGCTTGAGCCAAGGTATGCGAAATTGTTTACAATCTCGAAATCGTAATCATCGTTTTGATCCAATCTTCTCCTTCGTCTTCTACTTTGCAGCATCGATTTGCTTTCATGCTCAATCGATTAGTAATCAGGATTGTACCAGTATTTTTTATGCAGAAAAATGGATTTTCTTTAAGTCAATAAAGACTTTTCTTAATATATAGTAGTATAATTGTTAATATTTGTTTATCCTATCAAATATTAATAAATACACAAACATAAAACTCGAAATGTTTTAGTAAAATACTTTGCCTTACCGAACTTAGAACTATTTATTTCTGAAGATCTTAACTGTGTGTAATTTGCAACACTTTTTTCAGTCTCTATATATTATTAGCAAAACATACCTTATATAAATGTTGATATATATATATATATATATATGTGTATATATATATATGTATAAATGTGTGTGTATGTACAAATGTATATAAACCGAAATACAATATGTCAGTGGACATTTTCCACTGGTGAAGGTCAACGTCTACGACGACGACGTTGGTCAGCAGTGGGCAGTATCCACTACAACAACCTCTTTGATATTGGTGTGGCGATTTATGTCTACAAGTATGTTTCCTTGACAACGGCGCTTCTATTCCACTCACAGGATGGGGTGTCGTTTCTCAACACGGTCGACTTGTGTAAGCCGATAGAAGAAGTGGGTATAGTCGTAGTAGCAGAAAATCTTCATACTTGAATGTATATATCAGTCCGTATATACAGACACACACTTATATATATATATATATATATATATATATATATATATATATATATATGTATCTTATAACCATTATTATATTAAGAAACATTTTATATTAGAAATACAAGTTTTGAAAACCGAATATTACAAGTGATTTTTTAATTAAATCGTATTCGATGTCAGAAATACTGAAAATGTGTGAGAAACTGAAACAGTTTATAGTTTAATGTCCACGAAATCGGATTTGAAACTATGTTAATATTTTTTTTTAATAAAAACAATACAATTAACTCATTTTTCAATGATCAGAGAAGTGAAGCTTAAAATGTTAATTATAGTGTAATTCAATTTAGGCTTCCACATGGAAGTATTAAAAGGGGCCGTATGTGTTAAGGAAAAGTCATGTTATTTTTTATTTAGTATTTTGGACGCCCACACATACTTTTATAACAGTTTTCATACTCATGTCATACTCTCATATTTTTCTTAACCCTCTCTCCCTCAATTCTAATATGCATATATACACACATATATATGTATATATATATATATATATATATATATATATATATATATATATATGTATATATGTATATATATATATATATATATATATATATGTATATATAGAAAAAGAGAGAAAACCTTTTTTGAACACCTCATATATCCTTTACGCCATTGATAAAACTATTTTTTTCGTCACTTCTTGTCCTATTTTTTATATTTATCTGCAATCACATCGTGTAATTAAAATTTATTGTTAATGTAATATTTTCCTATTCGTTTATCTAGTATATTCCATAAATTCACGATGAGATTTATATTATACCAAATGATTTTAGGAGCGTGTTTAAGGGTATAAGGGGTGTTATATAAAACCAATTCCCGTCTGTGATTTATGCTGAATATCATTATCTTGTTGGAAATAGAAAGTATTCACTTTTCGGTACTTTTTTTCAGATTATTCTTCTGAATATGCAGCTAACCTATTTTATCTATTATCCTGTCAACAAACACGAGTTTTCCAACATCCAATATGGCCGTATAACCTTAAACCATAACCACACTTCTGTGCTTAGAAATATATATTATTTACTGTGTTAGAAATCGAAAAGTATTTACTTTTCGGTACTTTTTCTTAGATTATTCTTCGGAATATGCAGCTAACCTATTTTATCTATTATCCTGTCAACAAACACGAGTTTTCCAACACCTAATATGGCCGTATAACCTTAAACCATGACCACACTTCTGTGTTTAGAAATGGATCTTATTTACTGTGTTAGAAATCGAAAAGTATTCACATTTCGGTACTTTTTCTTAGATCATTCTTCTGAATGTGCATCTAACCTTTTTTATCTACTATCCTGTCAATAAACACAAGTTTTCCAACACCTAATATAACCGTATAACCTTAAACCATAACCACACTTCTGTGCTTAGAAATATATATTATTTACTGTGTTAGAAATCGAAAAGTATTTACTTTTCGGTACTTTTTCTTAAATTATTCTTCTGAATATACAGCTAACCTATTTTACCTATTATCCTGTCAACAAACACGAGTTTTCCAACACCAAATATGGCCGTATAACCTTAAACCATGACCACACTTCTGTGTTTAGAAATAGATGTTGTTTACTGTGTTAGAAATCGAAAAGTATTTACTTTTCGGTACTTTTTCTTAGATTATTCTTCTGAATATGCAGCTAACCTATTTTATCTATTATATTGTCAAAAAACACGAGTTTTCTAACATCCAATATGGCCGTATAACCTTAAACCATGACCACACTTCTGTGTTTAGAAATAGATGTTATTTACTGTGTTAGAAATAGAAAAGTATTTACTTTTCGGTACTTTTTCTTAGATTATTCTTCTGAATATGCAGCTAACCTATTTTATCTATTATCCTATCAATAAACACGAGTTTTATAACACCCAATATGGCCGTATAACCTTAAACCATGACCACACTTCTGTGTTTAGAAATAGATGTTATTTACTGTCTTAGAAATAGAAAAGTATTTACTTTTCGGTACTTTTTCTCAGATTATTCTTCTGAATATGCAGTAAACCTATTTTATCTATTATCCTGTCAATAAACACGAGTTTTCTAACATCCAATATGGCCGTATAACTTTAAAACGTGACCACACTCCTGTGTTTAGAAATAGATGTTATTTACTGTGTTAGAAATAGAAAAGTATTTACTTTTCGGTACTTTTTCTTAGATTATTCTTTTGAATATACAGTTAACCTATTTTACCTATTATCCTGTCAACAAACACGAGTTTTCCAACACCTAATATGGCCGTATAACCTTAAACCATGACCACACTTCTGTGTTTAGAAATAGACCACACTTCTAACACTTCTGTGTTTAGAAATAGATAATAGATTACCTGTTTAATTCAGTGTTAGGCTTGCGCCATATTGATATCCGATCATCACAGTGAAATTTTTTGATTTAGTGTTTTAGTTCAATCCAATACTAAAATACAATTCAACCAGAATATTAAATACGGGATAACATATTTTTTTAATTTTCGCATTTTTATTTTAATAATCTCGTATGGAAGTCGACTCACCCTATATTCGGTCTGCAGACGTTTAAAACACATATTTCTAAGACAAATATCTGTAAATGTTTAGTAGAAGACATATAAATGATAGATTACATTTACGAGACTATAAATTTCAGTCGGTATAAAAATACACGTGCACAAAAAAAGGAACCAGGTAGTTTTATGAATACATTACTTGAATATTATACAGTTTCGCTCCAAGTTTCTGAATTATAATTTGTTCTCCATAGAAGCAATTTGACGTGCGAATCGCTTTAAAAACATTTATATATTTATTTGTACACATCCTGTTTATCAATTCGAGTACAGGAATTTCGAAATTGCTTTCTGTTTCGTGAATTAAAATCTATGCGTTTTATATATTTGTGGGTTGTTTTGAAGTGAGTGTAAAATTGATACATTGAAGTGAATTTAAACCCAATACCAGAACTATATTATTCTGGAAATATTAGACTTGTAAGAAAATAATTTCGGTTTTTATTTTCTTAATTCTAACCTTATTTTTTTCCAACGAGTATCATATCATTAGGTCTATGTTAATATCATTTTATAGTCTATTTTTCGGTCTGTATTTTGATTTTATTATTAATTTTGCTACAAATTGTGCTGTTAAATTAAAGATTGAGAAGAAGCAAATAAGACCAATTTTTATATGAGTTCAAAACGGAGCAAAGCAGCATCCATAGTGTACCTTTCCACGATAAATTACCGAGTTTTATTTATAAAATCATGAAAATAAGTACAAAAAAAATTTAAACAAAAAAAAGTAGTGATTATTCAAACCCGTTCGTTCTTTTGCGCCACACTGTAGTATGTCTTGTAATAACAGAGATATGCACATTTCGATCCCATTGCGACCAGATACTGAAATAACAAGATTTTCTTGTACTTTGACCTCTACTGTATCCGTTCTTGTATCTTGGAACTCTGAGTAGAAAAAAGCACTGGAAATGTACACAAGCAACAATCAAAATCGATTGATAATGGTTTATTAAACATTTTTGAAAAAAGAATTCATTCGTCGAATCGAGTTATTTACCAAGTTTGGTAGGAAAATAATCTCGGTGTTTGTTTTCTGAATTCTAACCTTATTTTTTTCAATGAAAGTGTCATTTCATCGTGTTCGTGTTAATATCGTTTTATAGTCCATTTTTCGGCCTGTATTTTGGTAACATCGACTTTGGTTTTATTCTTAATTTTGATTCGAGTTGAGCGATTTAATTAAGAATGGAAAGAAGCAAATAAGAGCAATTTTTTGTGTGATTTCAAAATGGCTGGTAAACCAGCAGAAATTGCTCGTTAAGTATAGTCATTCTTCTACTAGTTTTTGAAGATTCTAGTCCAGTTACTTCATACGTGTTCCTTATCTCTTACTAAGGTTAATATTGTTTTTAATTGGAATTGTTTAAAGCTTTTACCACTCATACTTTTTGCTTTCCTTCGTCGCGCTTTGCACTGTACGCTCAGCAGAACTCGACCTCCTGAAATCGTTTTCCTCTGCCCGGTGGTTATTAAAACTTCTACAATCAATTTGCATCATTTTTTTAAACCATCGATACCTAGTTGAATATACAACCGACGATATTTGCTGCAATCTCGATTACAGAAAGACCTCTGTGTAATTCCTTCAGCGCTATTTTCCATATCAAATGTTTTTTTTAAAACTTTCATTGCTATTTGTAAATTCTCCCACGCAACGCTCCAGTAGACTCTTCGAACTCAGATCTTCGTAAATGTATTTTACAGTTTCAAGAACAAACCGTGGAAGTGCTTGTTTATCATATTTGTATGTAGATTGTACCTGACGCCGAGCGGCAGGACGCCTACCACCAACACATTTTTGGCTGTAGATATGGTAATTTAACGAATTTTCTAAATAAAATTTTATGAAAATATTTTTAAGGGTCAGTACTCTCCGAATATGTGGTTTTTGAAAAGTCTATTTTTCACCACTCAAAAGGTATATATGCCCTCTTGCAACGGTACACAAATCATTGACGTAGCTCTTATAGTTTCCGTGCAGTAAGAGTTTCAAATTTTGCATTTTTTGGGGCATCCGAAACTCCGTACGTACCCCCTCACCGAGATTCTGGGAAAGACGTAGTTCTACGTTAAAATATTCAAATTCTGATTTTTTGACCGGTTAATGTATATATATATATATATATATATATATATATATATATATATATATGTGTATATATATATATATATATATATATATATATATATTGTATATGTATATATATATAGAAAGAGAGAGAGAGAGAGATGCAAAACGAAGAAAAAATGTACAAATATTAAAACATATAAAGCTTAACTTAATTTTCTTGATTTCTCTTCTATTGCTGATTAAATTTAATCGCACGCAGCTAGTAAACGAATTTTATACAAATGCAATTATATTTTGACTTGGCAATTTACGGTATTCGCTCAGTAGGTGGTCTCTCTGTCAATTTTACACACTCTCCTGGTTTCTAATCGTCGACGACAGAGAGTCGACGACAGAATTGTGTTGTATTGATTCGGTGCACGTTGTTTGGCTGAAATATTCGATTACATACCGTTTTATTTTATATACGTATTAGACAAATAGATCAGCTATGTCGTTTTCTTAGAACTGCACGATAATGTTCTATAAATGTTCATTTATTGTTTAAAGTTTTCTGTTCTTCGAGTCTCATTCAGTGGTTTCAAAATCGTTTTGTTTTTAATTAGGAACACATCATCGTACTTTTTTTAAATTTTTAAAATGCAATTATGTTCTATAATCAATATTTTATCAAAATTCTATTTGTAAATTATTGATTTTTTTAAATTTTTCAATCCATTCCTAAATGAATGTTTCATTCGCCCTACAATTTTTGATCAAAAATGTTTTATAAATAAATAACGATCAATAATGTACTTCATCTGACAGAAAAAAAAAACATTTATTTACATGTTGAACAAATGTTTATTAATTAAATCATTCCTTAATCAAAACTGACGAGAAACCAACTTGTTCAATAAACTGATTAGGAAGAAAACTCTTATATAAACGCTTTTCATATTGAATTTTATCCGACCCAGTTCTATTTAATGAAGCAAATCGTGCAAAAATATCTAAATAGTTATTATTGTACAAAATCTATAACAAATTATCGTATTCAATCATTGTATTAATAGATTGTCAATGAAAAATAACACTTTATCTACAAGAATACAAGTTCCGTGTACTGTGTGTTCGTTGATAGTTGTGTTGTTTATTAAACACGGGGGCGTGTTAAAAAGTAATGTCTGCCTGAAAAAATAAAGAAAAAAATTATTCGACATTTATTTTATTAATGTCATTTTCTGCACAATCATTCTCTACATACGAGGGTGGTCCCAGAAGTACCCGACCCAACAAAGAAAACACACAAGTTTTGGAAAAAAATATATTTATTTTTCAACATAATCTCCTTTCAGCTCTATACACTTTTCCAGCGATGTTCAATAAGTTCGATACTCTTTTTATAATAAGAACTGTTTTGCTCCTCAAAATACACATTAACTGCCGACATCACTTCTTCATCGTTGGGAAATCTTTGACCTCTGAGTCATTTTTTCAAGTTTGGGAACAGCAAATAATCCGAGGGGGCTAAATCTGGCGAATAGGCTGCACGAGGTAGCAATTCAAACTTTAATTCATTAATTTTGGCCATTGCAATAACGGATTTGTGAGCTGGTGCATTGTCTTGATGAAACAACACTTTCTTCTTAGAAATAATAGCCAAATGCGGCCGTTTTTGCTTGATTTCTTTGCTCAAACGTTGCAATAAGTTCGCATAATACTCGCCGTTGATAGTTTTTCCTTTTTCAAGATAGTCAATGAAAATTATCCCACGCGCATCCCAAAAAACCGACGCCATGACCTTGCCTGCAGATGAAACGGTCTTCGCCTTCTTTGGAGCCGGTTCTCCCTTTTCAGTCCATTGTTTTGTTTGTTCTTTTGTCTCGGGTGTGAAGTGATGGACCCATGTTCCATCCATGGTTATGAAACGGCGCAAAAATTCTGCTTTGTTGCTGTGAAACTTCGCTAAACACTCAATTGAAACATCTTCACGACACTGTTTTTGCTCGAGTGTGAGCAAACGCGGCACCCATCTTGCACACAGCTCTCTCATGTCCAAATTTTCAGATAATATACGATGTATCGCACTTTTTGAAATGCCTACTATGTCTGCTAGCTCGCGCACTTTCAGTCGACGATCATCCAGTACCGCTTTGTGGATTTTCTTCACCATTTCTGGAGTCGTCACCTCATTTGGTCGACCACTGCGATGCTCGTCTTGGCAGCTCGTACGGCCTCGTTGAAACTCTGCCACCCAATATTTCACTGTTGTAAACAAAGGAGCAGACTCATCCAGAGTAGAATCCAGTTCAGCTTTTATATTGGTTGGGCTGAGGCCTTTCAAATAAAAGTATTGTGTCACGAAACGATGACCAATTTTCTCCATTTTCACAAATTCACTGAAAACGTTCACTATTGATGGCTGCCAAACAAATACTAAACAACGTGGCGTCCTCAAACTTGAAACATATGCTTTATAGATTGTGTACTTTCTGATACAGTGATATTTTTCAAACAACTACCGCCATCTGTAGGTCAAGCCGGGTACTTGTGGGTTCACCCTCGTAAATCTATTTAAGATGATACGATTGCAGCTCTTAGGGCTGGATTACATTACAAAAAATCAGAAGGAAACCTTTCACATCGAACATATTTGACTCTATATTCACTCATAGTGTCATCAGTGCTACCATCCGCCGAATATCAGAACGACATCGTTCTTATTACTTTTCGACTCGTCCTCGTCTGCGTGTGACGTGCGTGTTCATTCGACCCGTCCGTCCGACCATATGTCGCGACATCGTCACCTGACTCCCCATCACAGAAAGTAACTACGCTAATTATAGCTTTATGTGGTCATTACTTAATGTGTTGCTCGAATATCGATAGTTTTAATTAATAATGAAGTCAAATGAGCACCGCAGCGGAACTTGTTTCACGACGAGATCGTACCGAACAGATAGCATTGTTGACCGGCGTGCTCGGGGAAAAAAATACGTACCGGACAAATATTGACACTAATACGTATAAAATTGTACCCGGGGTTCGGTTCGCACGCGACGCGACTCAAAACTTCGTACGGGACACTCGTACGGAAAGTCCTGATTTCGAAACTGTGTGATTCTGTACTATTTATTTCTTAACTATAATTTCCATAGGAAATATAAGATTGAAGTATTAAGGGAGGGGGTAGTTGGACATATTATATTATAAACGAGAAATTTCTATATAGAAATATAATAAAATTATATATATATATATATATATATATATATACTATATATAGATAGATAGATAAATAGATAGATAGATATATTTATCTATCTATTTATTTATCTATCTATCTATCTATCTATCTGTCTGTCTATCTGTCTATCTATCTATGAATATATTTATCTATCTGTTTATTTATCTATATATATATATATATATATATATATATATATATATATATATTCCTTCCAAGAATTTTACTGTCATATGATGAATGCCTTTCGAAACTTCTCTTTCCTAGGATTTTTTCGAAAACTTGTTCTCAAAGGATTGACTTTTAATTAATTATCTTTCGAAAAAAAATACTTTTGATTGTTTGTTTCAGAAGAAAGTTTCCTTGAAAAATGCTTTTCAATAAAATCTTTCATTGATCTATTTTCGGAAAATGTTCTTTCAAGCAATTATCATTCAAACAAACAGAAAAAGCTTGAATATTTTCTGAAATACAGGTTTCGGAAAACGTTCTTCAATGACTTGTATTTTAAAGAGTAATCTTTCAGGGAGCTTAGAGGTATTCCGAACGTCATTACAAACGCAAATCTTTTGAAAGATTGTCTTTAGAGAATAGTATTTCAAAGAATTATTTTTCGAATAATTTCCTTATAACCATTTTCTACTCTTATCAATTAATTAAATATTCTATCGTATGCATTCTTTAAAAACGATCGAACCAATTTAATTAAGAATATATTTAAACGAATGGCCCTAGACCAATCTAATTAATATTAACATACAACATGTACCCCTTGTCTGCTCGGAACCCCAAATAGCGACATATGCTGTGTATATTAAGGGCTACGAAAACTATTGCGTACCAATTAATAAAAATGTATTCTGATTTCTTCATTTCCCGGACGACTAGTGCCCATTTCTAATTTTAATGGTTTTTTTAGACTGATTCAGATATTCATTCTTTTCTAATATCACTGAAATATTTTCTGAAATTTTCAATTAATTCTGATATAAATGTTAAGTTTATAAATATTGAATATATATATATATATATATATATATATATATATATATATATATATATATATATATATATATATATATATAATTATATATATATATATAAGGTGTACCGGAAAAATATGTCATTTTTATGATAATCATTTTCACCGGCCAGTTGTGCTGTACTTGCAGATCGGTCATCATATATTTTGTGTCATATTGTTGTGTAAACGTCTAGAAATTATATTTTAATATTTTTTAAGTAAAATAAAATACCCATTCGCAATGAAAGGATTAATTCCGAGTGACGAATTTATTCGCAATTGTATATTATTTCAATTTTTGAACCGCACATAATGCAATTAAAAATATTAGCAACCTTAACCACCACCAAACATTATTAGGTGATGTTTTGAATGTTAGAAAATATCAGAGATGGTTCTAAATGTTTCGATCTGAAAATTTTAATATGAAGAATAGTCTTAGAAGTGGAAGACCAAAAAAAAAGTGGATGAAGATATCTTAACTGCCGAAATTGAAGTAAATACAACGTTAGCTATTCAAAAAATTGCTGACAATTTGATATACTTGGTCGATATCTTGGATACTCTTGGTCGAGTGTATAGCGAGACATTAAAAAAAATGAAAAGGTGTGGAGACAGGAAAAATGGATACCGCATCAACTGAATCGAGACAACATAGGCGACCGCATGTTTCAAAAATCACAAAGGGCAAAATTAAAAGATTACGATAGATAACAATTCCACATCCACTGTACTCTCCATCTTTTCAGGTCGATGCAACATTTATTAGATGGTGAAAATTTGAATAGTTTTGAAGAGGTTAAAAATGAACTAGCTGAGTATTTTCATTCGAAGCCTCTTGATTTTTATGAAAGTGGAATTAAAATGTTGAGAGATGGAGGAAGGTTGTATTTAACGAGGCGAATTACTTTTGAAATTAATTTTTAATAAATAAAATTGTTAATGATATTAACGAAGTCGATGCAAAAATAATTGCGGGTTTTACATGGTTTTCAAATAATGAAAACCGACATTATTTTTGCTCCAACCTAATACTTGTTTCAATTGAATAACAACAATTTTTCCGGTACACCTAATATATATATATATATATATATATATATATATATAATACATATATATATATATATATATATATATAATACATATATATATATATATATATATATATATATTATATATATATATATATATATATATATATAAGATTTGATAATGGTGTGTTCGTAAAGAAGAAAAAGAAAGAAGTGTATGCGAATGAAAGAGATAACCAGTTCGCGGCGGTACTGTAGTGAATGGTTGCTGATTGGTGTTGGTGGTGGTGCGTGTAGTGCGAAAACAAGAACGAGATAAGCGCGTGGAATGAGTGTCTATTGTTTGTTTAAGAGGGCGAGGTTATTTACTGGCACGGGTCGTGGCACACGCTGTACACACTATTTCGCGGCGATTGCTGCTGCAATGGCAGAGCCGGAATTACAATATAGAGAGGACTGGTCGAAACGAACAATCTGTTAAAAGTTACGAAACCAGTTGTTCACTCGTAAGAGTTCTCAGAACTGCATTCGATCGTCTTTACAAAGTCAAACTATTCATTGAAAAAGTAATTTTTGCAAGAAAGTACACTTGTTTATTATTTTAATGAAAATTGATTTTTTTTTTCTTTGACGAATCTGTCCGGTTTCACGATTTTTTACTGTCAGTTTGTCCTAAAGGTCAGCATGATACTCTTAGGTTAGCGTTTTACCATTTGGAAGATAACCAACCAGCAGTATCGCTCGAGTGTTCCAAAACATAGAAGTCACAACCTTTTTCTGTAGACCAAATAGAATTTACCGTGTTTAGTACCCTAGCAAACCTCAACCTTATATGAACCGTGTAAGGAACATATAAATACACCTTACACAAACCATATATGGTTTGTATAAGGCGAAGGTGAGGTTCACTATCATCCATATATGGTATTACTGTATAAGGATCATATAAAGTCACCTTATATGCCTTATACGATTAATATAAGGTGCCCATATAAGGATTATGATTGATATATGGATTGTATAAGGAATATCTTAAGATCATATATGGCAGATATAAGGTTGAGGATTACTAGAGAAGCAAGTAATCACGATATTTCCATTGTTTTGATTGCAGTTTTGTTTCTGGTATGTAGTGATGGACTCAAGTTTCATCAATGGCTACAAAATTAGGAATAAGTCAGTCGTAGTCTTCTTTAAACTATCCGAACACTGTTAGGAGATTCGATTGAGGTTTTGCTCAAATATCAGCAAAACCATCCATCATACTGATAGAATTTTATACCTACTTTTTCAGTTAGGATATAAACTGCTTGTACATCTGAGATTCCTATAGCCAGGGCAGGATTTACATTAGGTGGTGCTCTTGGGATATCAATCTAATGCTGCCCCTTCCACCTCCCAATTTTGTCGAAATGAATTAAGAGAAATCCGTGACTATTGGTAATTTTGAAAACATTTTAACAGAGAAAAAATCAATGATAACTAAAAAAATTGTAAAATTTTCCATTCGTTTAATTTATTTTTTAAAAATGCAGATTATGAAGTTCTGTTACATAGATTTGAAGAACAAAATATGAACTACAAACATTTTTAAATTTAATTTTTCATTTCACATCTAGACTACCTGTAAATCGAAATTATGTTTGAAAATAAAATTTCCAGCCTTTCAAAATTTGTAGCTTCTCAAAATTTGTATAATAGCTTCTCAAATTCCCCCCTCCCTCTGGGCAGCGGCTCGTGTTGCTCCTATCTCAATTCTACGATGCACACAGCCTCATCAAGATCAAATACTTTATTCGGCGATTCTCTAAAAGAATATCGCACACTTAATTGATAATTTCTGGTGTCGATGCACTTTTTGAGAGTCCATTAGAGAGATTATTTTCTAATCTCGGACGACCAAGTTGTAAATTAAGGTGCACTATCAATCAGTATATTACTCATTTTGTTAGAAAATTCCATTGGTGTTAAATCTTTCTTAACACATATTTTTATCATTGTACACTTTTCAGTTTTATCCATTTTAAAAAATACACTGAGATGACTATTTAAACATCTGTTTACAACAAACTGTTTAACAGATCGACTTGATATTTCACAACTATTCATAAGACAAGTGTGACAATACAACGCAGTAAAATTTTAAACATAGCATCTATCTTTCTTGCCAAATAGCGAACTTTTCAAATTGATCTCACGTTAAAAAAAACTTTTTAAAAGATCAGTGAAATAAATAAATGTTATTAAAAAAGTTTCTAGTTGAAAACGGGTGTAAAAAGAATTTAAAACTGTCCGATTTCGGTCAATAAAACAACTAATAAGAACAAAATAATTAAGTGTCTCCCTCTCTCACGATCAATCAAAGATTCCCGCCATTTACGGATGATTAACATGTTCGTGTTTGCGAAGAATGACTGCCGCGAGGTAATAAAAAAACTGCTTATAATCAATTTAAAAAAAATTAATCTCGCCGAAGATAAGAACAAATTGATTAATACGCGTGTTTCGCTAGTTAAATTAAGCAAAGTCGAGGAGTGAAACACGGAATGAAACGTGAAAAATGAGGCGCCGCCGTCGACGTCGACGTACCGAAATACGGTGTCGGTCTGGAGCAGTGTTTAATTTTATTGCCGCGGGTCGAGGTTTTTTTCGACTCGTCGTACTGCCGTTTGATCATAATTGTTACAATATCTCAC
This sequence comes from Acanthacorydalis orientalis, assembly GCA_034766995.1. NCBI lineage: Eukaryota > Metazoa > Arthropoda > Insecta > Megaloptera > Corydalidae > Acanthacorydalis > Acanthacorydalis orientalis. Next base: position 8,885,874 of record CM068323.1, on the reverse strand, counting down.
GCGGACACAATGATCTACTGCTTGACGAACGAACTGCCATTTATGTTCAATTTTCAATGGTTTCAATGACAAAGATTCCATTTCATTGCAGAGTTAACACCTCCATTGTGTTCAGTTTTGAAATGATAGTCTAACAAATTTTAATAATTAATTAATTGTATCATTTATATATATATATATATATATATATATATATATATATATATATTATATGTTATAATTAATTAATAATTCAAATTTTTTAAACTCTCATTTTAAAACTGAACACAATGGAACCGTTAACTCTAAATAAAATGGAATATTTGGCATAAAAATCATTGAAAATTGGCTATGATTTTAATGACAAAGATTTCATTTTATTGTAGAGTTAACGCCTCCATTGTGTTTATTTTTCTAACGCGAATCTAAAAAAAATGAATTATTAATTATTTATATCATGTACACATACACACACGTACACACACACACATATATATATATATATATATGGTATTTTTAATTAATAATTTAAATTTTTCAGACTCTCATTTGAAAACTAAACACAATGAAACCGTTAACTCCAAATAAAATGAATTCTTTCTCATTAAAACCATGGTCAATTTTCAATGGTTTTTATGACAGGTTCCATTTCATTTAGAGTTAACGGTTCCATTGTGTTTAGTTTTCAAATGAGTGTCTGAAAAATTTGAAATATTAATTAATTCTATCATATATGTATATGTGTATATATATATATATATATATATATATATATATATATATAAATATACATATATATATATATATATATATATATATATATATATACATATTATATGATATAATTGATTAATAATTCAAATTTTTTAGACTCTCATTTGGAAACTGAACTCAATGGAACCGTTAACCCTACAATAAAATAGAATCTTTCTCATTAAAACCATGGTCAATTTCCATTGGTTTTTATGACAAATATAATATAATTTTCATATCAAATTATAACAGAAAATATCAAATATGTAAATATTGTAATCCAAATGGATGTATGGGGTACATTTCCGCAACATCCTCGAATATATATATATATATATATATATATATATATATATATATATATATATATTATATGGTATAATTAATTAATAATTCCAGTTTTTTAGACTCTCATGTGAAAACTAAACACAATGGAGTCTTTAACTCTACAATAAAATGAAATCTTTGTCATTAAAACCATGGTCAATTTTCAATGATTTCCATGACAAAGATTCCATTTTACTTTGACTCTACGGTTCCATCATGTTCAGTTTTCAAGTGAGAATCTAAAAAAATTAAATTATTAATTAATATTATCATATATATATATATATATATATATATATCTATATATATATATATATATATATTCGAGGATGTAGCGGAAATGTACCCCATACATCCATTAGCATTACAATATTTACATATTTGATATTTTTTGTTATAATTTGATATAAAAATTATTCATTAACAAAAGATCTCAACTTTAATCTATTATGTACAAATGAAACATATTTATTGGTTTTAAACTCATTTTCAATAGCGAATAGGTCATTGATAGGGTCTATTGTAATATTTTTTGAAATGAATTCTTATTAATCTAATTTCGTTCATTTCACTGTTTGAGAGTTGCTGATTTATGAAAATTTTGCAAGCGAAAATAATATAAATTTTTATATTTGAACAATTTTGACAAGATATTCTTTTGTATTTTTTTATTGTGTTGAGAAAAGAATTCATTCGTGAAAAAGGTCATCATCGGTAGAATTTTTTTATACTTTAACGCTTCGAGGACGACAGAGTCGCTATCGGAGTGCACTTAAACCGCAATTAAAAATTATTGATAATTATTTATTGATCATTTTTGTACTTTGTGGGTTGAGAAAGGAATTAATTTGCGAAATAATAAATTTGAATTTTAATAAACGTTTTGTATCATTAACTGAACAGGAAATAGTAACAGTGCGACAATTTAAAGAAATCGGAAACGAAAATCTCACTTTTGCGTTCGTTCAATTTTTCCAGCGGGTGTAAAAAGTGTTTCCATTTCTAAATCTCGTCCGTTACGTCGAACATGCTCCGCGCACCATTGTATATAAATTGCGACAGACGTCCTACAGCGTCGAATGTGTTCAAATGTAGAAAAAATGTGTCGCCAATGATTAAATCAAACATTTTCGTCCGTACGGTCGGAAACGACTGTTAACGGAATAGTAATGAGAATTTTTCTGGTATTTGTCGATTCTCACATTACTACTACCGGCGGTAGAAGGAAGTGAAGCTAAAACACAAAAGGGACAACTCCTGTGGGAGCAGCGTCGACTTCGCGGTACCAATGGCGAGGTGGTGATTAGGCCTCTGCCGCGATAACAGCAGTATCGTCTCTTCCTCTCGCCGACGCTTGTTGCGTCCAGATAACGGCGGGCGGCGTGCGAGCGGGACGGCGCTCGCGTACCAAGACGCCGTTTCGCCGTTCGTCGTTATCGTCGAACGACGCTCGCACCGACCGACGACGTCTCTCGTAAGTAGTGCAACTGGTCACCGGGGACGCGGCAGGCAACTGGCCCGGGCACAGATTGCCAATGAAATTACTGACAAAACAGTGTCTTTAAGAATCTCCCGAGACCTGATCATGCTTCTATGGAAACTGTAACGAGCGCAGATAGAGCGGAATAACAATGAAGAATAGCTTTTCGAATAGGGTGATGCGCCACCGTCACCGCCACCGCCATCGACACTGCCACCACTACCACTTTTTGCCAGTCGGATGAACATATAGTTTACTCGCCATATGCTATGCGGCAAACAAAACGGTTTGTTGAGTGCACATACACACACACACTCTCATTCATTTATACACACGCACACGCATTATACTCGGAGAAGGAGTGATTTCGATTGCATAATATACACATACGTGTACACCGCTCGTTGAACAACTTAAAATTGATTAGATTGGCAACAGACACTAGCTGATATATGCAATATACGAGGGCAAGTCAA
>CM068323.1:8852859-8877859 GCA_034766995.1 Acanthacorydalis orientalis | reverse complement strand
TATATATATATATATATATATATATATATATATATATATATATATTACTAGGGGGCTTCACCCACTGCTTGCTGCGCTCGTGTATCCCCGGGCTCGCTGAACTCGCCCACTTGTCAATTATAAGCATATACATGTAACCGAACGAAATAATAAACATATTTTTTAATACTCATTTATGTCTTTATAATCATTCTCATAGATATTATGCGATGTAGTTGTTTTATATCTATATATATATATATATATATATATATATATATATATATATATATATATATATACACAGGCGCGTCAGAAACTATTTGCAAACTATAAAATTATAATATTGAATTTTTAATATCATTGACATTATGCGCGATTAGCTGAATCATCTATGCAGATATTTATTTAAACATTACGTTGACATTGAATTTGCATTATTGTAGCGATTTCGTTTTTTTTTTTTTTAATTTATATTAATAGAAAAGTATAAACTAGTAATTCTAAAAGTATTCGCGTATGAGAACATATTAGTGTCTGAGGCTTTAATTAAAAGTATGATAATCGAATTTATTTATTAAATCATTTAATTTCCCTTTATAACTTTTTGTATAGTGAAATGACAAAAAATAAAGAAGTTAAGGTCGATGAACGCGCACACATTTATGATATGTATCAGTTTGGGAAAAATAACATAGAAATTGCTGATAAATTTAGAAGACCTTTCAGAATGATTCAGTATACTGTCAAGAAGGTTGATAGAAAAGATTTAATTTCAGCTTCGAAGAAAGATTGAAAACGAAAGACGCACGGGAAAACTAACTAACTAATAAAAATCCGTTTATTAACGTCCAGAAACTAAAAGAGGATCTCAATTTTACTCTTGGAGTTACTCAAATAAGATAAAGAATAAATGAAACTGGGATTTTTGGTCGTATCGCTCGTCATAAGCCATATATAAACAATATAAATAAAGGCAAGCGACTTCGTTTTGCAATCTCGTATGCTTATAAGTCAATGTAATTCTGAAAATCAATTGTTTGGAGTGATGAATCGAAGTTTAAGATAACTGGGACTAATCGAAGGTAATGCATTTGCCTTAAAGATGGAAAAATGCTACATAATGAAAATTTAATAGGCACTTTAAAGCATGGAGGTGGTAGGATTATGATCTGAGACTGTTTCTCATGGCGCGGAGTTGGTAATTTGCAAATAATCGAAGATAGAATGAATGCTGGTTTCTCATATTGAAATAATTGAAAAGAAAATAAAAGTGTGTATAAAATGGGTCTTCAACCTGGATTTATCTTTCGACAAGATAATGATCCACAGCACACGGCTAAGAAAACGAAGGATTTTTTCAATAGAAAATCAATTCTTGTACCCGATTGACCTCCTCAAAGCTCGGATTTGAATCAAATCAAGTATCTTTGGGACCACTTGGATCGCACGATACGAAGAACTACTCGATTTAATCGATTTGCTTTCGCTTCTTGCCTTAAAGATAAATGGGAGAAACTACCATTAGATGTTATTCATAAATTTGTTGAAAGCATTCCGAATCGCTTGATGGCCATTCACCCTCACCTTCTCCTTTTTTTGACCAGACCAAGTGCAGGAATACAGCACTGAGAAGAGGTTCTACTTCGTACTTTGACTAGTCGGTATAATATATTCTCATTTATAAAATTAAAATTTGATCACTTTCGCCCACATTTTTTGACCCGGCCGAGCGCAGGTCTACAACCCGAAGTAGAAGTACGTGCTACAGGTGGCCCAACTAATTATTGATGTTTTTAAATTTGTTATTTTTTCAAATTACATTGCAAATTGAAGTACTTTCCCAATCGCTTTTTTTCTGTTATTAAACTTTTTATAACGAGATTTTCATGCTAACGAACTAAGGCTTGACATTTTTATGAAGTTCATTCTAACTGCCCTATATATAAGAAGATCTAGCATTATTTGGAAAAAAACACAAAACCATTAGTCAAAAACTTTGTCGAATTTTAAGCGAAAATAACTTCCAGCACGAGTGTGTATATATATATATATATATATATATATATATATATATATATATATATATATATATATATATATATATATATATATGTTACATGTCTATATAAATATAAATAAGTCGATATCATGATTTTTTTATTTTTAATAGATAATTTTGATTTTATACATACATACATACATGCATATATATATATATATATATATATATGTATATTCAAACAATCACCGACATAACATTTGTTGAATTTTATCAAGTTAAATAGTGAACTGATAGATTATACAAAACTGTTGATTAGTTTATAATTCACGTTCATTAAAAATTTAGTTTGATCTCTTAAGCACATACTTAATAATTTCTAAAAATATTTTCTTCCTGACTTACTTCACAACGATTGCTTGCTGTTAGAAAAAAGTGAATTAATCAATCCTTTATATATATATATATATATATATATATATATATATATATATATATTGAGACAATCACCGACATAACATTTGTTGAATTTTAAAATCAAAGCAAGTCGAATAGTGAACTAATAGATTATACAAAACTGTTGATTAGTTTATAATTAATGTTCATTAAAAATTTAGTTTGATCTCTTAAGCACATACTCAATAATTTCTAAAAAATATTTTTCTTCCTGACTTACTTCACGACGATTGCTTGCTTTTAGAAAAAAAGTGAATTAATCAATCCTTTTACTTGCACAAACCTGACTGTTTGTATGCGTCACGATTGAATTTCCAATTGATTACATTTAAAAACGTTTATTGTCGGCGACTCTATTAACGTTCATTCAGTTATAATGAGACGTTTTTTTTAAAAAAAGTCGGATACATGAAAGTAATCGAACATATTATATGATTCCGTTCCGTTGTATTAGATTAATCTATATTGATTTTTCAAATAACTTCAGTTTTTACGACCAGCATGTCGAGAAAAAATAAGAATATAAAATAAGAGTATAAAACAATGATATAACACGTGCGTTTGTGATAAAACGTACCCATATTTATATATTTTCTCCCAGTTTGATCTTGAAATAAAAAAATAAACGCCATATTAGAAAACTATGAATTAAAAATCAAATACACTTCATTCATGTTTTTAATCTTTGTCATCAATTGATTTAAACTGATCAATAATCAGTTATTGTAGAATTTCGATCTGAACCTTCATTTGTATTGGGTTGGTAGGAAAATAATTGCGGTTTTTGTTTCCTGAATTTTAACTTTAATTTTTTTCAATGAAAGTGTAATTTCATCGTTTTCATGTCAATATAATTTTAAATCGGACTTTTCGACCTGTATTTTGGTAACATGGACTTTGACTTTATTGTTAATTTTGTTTCGAATTGAGCTATTGAATTGATGAAGCTATTAAACAAATAGATTCTTAAAAATATATATACGATTCACTTCTAAATAGAATTTTTAAACTTATTAACATCGATAGAAAACATACACATGATTAAAGACCAAAATTTAATATGAAAATTATTAATGTGTCTTTTTATGTGCTTAATTTTTACTTCCCATTTTATTTTCATTGAAGATCAGCAGATATTCCACTTTTACATTTACATATTCAAATAAAAAAAATCTTGAAAGTGCGATAAATTTAATTTTGTAATAAAACGATGAGCCACTGTTGTGTTACAAACAAAAACTAAGAATTCTTTAACAATTCAATTAATTAACGATCTATGGAATATCATTTGGATGATAAAAAACATTTTTTCCGCTGTGATTGTTATCAGAATTCAAAGAGACAACATTAATGTTTTAAAGAAAACTATTAGATTGATAGGAAAATAATTGCGGTTCTTTTTTTCTGAATTCTAACCTTATTTTTTTCAATGAAAGAGTCATTTCATCGTGTTCATGTTAATACCATTTTAAATCGGACTTTTCGGCCTGTATTTTGGTAACATTGGCTTTAGGTTTATTGTTAATTTTGCTTCAAATTGAGCTATTGAAATGAAGCAATTAAACAAATAGATTCTTAAACAGAGATAAAAATTATTATGTGCAGAGGTACAGAGAAAATTTGTTAAACTATCACACCCTCCCTAAAAAAAATGGATTACTAGAAATAAAAAAATGGACGGACTAGTCTACCCATCCCAGTTTAAAATATTTCAAATACAGCAAGTTTTTTCAAAAGAAAATCTTAAACACGACCACTTTGTTGAGAACATATTTAAATTTTCGATCATTTTATTCTATGCCTGAATATCTGAAGACATTTCAGACATTTTTAACCAATTGATTTCATTTAAAAGTCGTTGAAATGGATTAAAGATGTAAAAAGAAGCAAATAAGAGCAATTTTTAGTTTATAGGTTCAAAATGAGCAGTAAAGTAGCAGGAACTGCTAGTAAACTAAATAATGCTTTTGGTGTGGGTACTGTTAACGAACGTACGGTGCGACGGTGGTTCCAAAAATTTCGTGCTGGGGACGAGAGCCTTGAAGATGAAGAAGATCTCGGGCATCCTTCAGTTCATAACGACCAGATGAGAGTGTTAGTAGAATTGGAACCACGCACAACAATTCGAGACCTTGCACAAAATTTGGGTGTTAGTCATCCAACAATTCTGGACCACTTAAAACAGCTAGGAAAATCGAATGTATATGAATTTGAAGATCATAAACCGCAATTATTTGCCTACCAAACTAATAGTTTCTGAAGTATGTGAAAAATTAATTTATTTAAGTGAATTTAGTCACCATGCTTAACTTAACTGTTATATTCTGATATTCATACATACAAAAACTCATACATATACATATATATATATATATATATACATATATATATATATAAATGAATTTAAAAATATATAAATTTCTGTATAATTTCCCTTTACGGTTCTTTTCGTCTATTTGTTTGAATCCGAAACGCACAAAGTGGACAATAATAATGCAAATTGTGTGTATCCAAAACTGTTTAGAATAACTTTACGAGCCCACCGTCATTGCGTTCTGATGTGTAATGTTGGTGAGCGAGGGTTCGTGGCCGCCGCTCATTGATGGACCACAAATGCTCATTTGATAGAGATATCGAGCCAGTCGGTCCAGTGTCCCCTTATCCCAAACATCTGTTATTACATAGCCAGACTACAAATATGTGTGTGTGTGTGTGTTCGAGACGCAAAACACATTGTGGTACATTGCGTTATCAATTGTTAAGAAGCTGTGCAATTTCGCCAATCGTCAGATGTGTTGGTGTCGTGTGTAGCTCCCGTTAACGACCGAATTTAATTTTATTCGATTTTTAATCGGTCACGAACGGTTGATTGAGATACGAATAGGGTTATAAAAATTATAATCTCGTGGATCGTAAGTCGTATATGCAGTGTTAACGACAATTTGTTTAGTAATTGATTGAATATTTGCGGTTTTCGAGCACTGTATCGAAGTGTCTTATCATTAATACCGGTAACAAATCGAATATGTACATGTAACAAAACATGTACATATTCGGATTTAATTTTCGATTTCTTACCAAATTCATATCTAACAATACAGACAAAAAAGTAACAGTAATCTGCATGCAGTAATTTCTTTTTTCCGGAATTAAAATATAAATAATAAAAATAAAATATAAACCATACACCAATTTAATGCATTTTTGAGATATTCTCTCTTTCTCTCTCTCTCTCTCTCTCTCTATATATATATATATATATATATATATATATATATATATATATATATATATATACACATATGAGTTATGACTCTTTTAACATCAACATAAATCGTATGAATCAAACAGAAATATTTAAAAAATGTCTGTTCACTGTTATGAATGTATCTGGGGATTCTGATGTACAGATGAATGGATGATGATGTCGAACAGACATTCGTTAGTTATCTGGACGACCTCTTCAGATTATCATGATTTATATATATGTAAAATCGGTTATACACTTCACACTGAAATAATTTATGACTAATTATGAGCATGTTTTACTTGCACGACACTTAATTCCACTGATGAAACGATAAAGTATCGCACACACATGACAAAATTGTAAAATAATACAAGTGATCATCATGTGTATATAATGTGTGTATTTTTTTAATAAAAATTCGGAGTTATGAAAGATTGGATATATATATATATATATATATATATATATATATATATATATATATATATATATATATATATATATATATATATATATATATATAATCGACATCATCATCATCAGCCTCTGTCAATTCATTGCTGGATGAAGGGTTCTTCCATGATTTTTCATTTTGTACGATTGAATGGCTCTCTTTTCCACTGGTTTCAAATAAAAAAAATAATTTCTTTATCCCTCCTGTTTATTGGTCTCTTTCTTGTTTTTTTTTATATTCTTTGATTCCCATTTAATAATTTCTGTTGTCCATCGATTGTCTTCTTTTCTTGTAACATACTCCATCCATTTCCATTTCAGACTCTTTACTCTTCTTATTAATAATAATTTCCTATTTTGTACGATTGAATGGCTCTCTTTTTCACTGATTTCAAATAAATAAAAAAATTAATTTTCTTATCCCACCTGTTTTTTGGTCTCCTTCTTGTTTTTTTATATTCCTTGATTCTTAGTTAATAATTTCTCTTGTCCATCGGTTGTCTTTTCTTCTTGCAACATGCCTCGCCCATTTCCATTTCAAACTCTTTACTCTTCTTATCACATCTGTGACTCCTGTTTGTTTTCGTATCCATTCTATTCTTTTCCTATCTCTCCTTGTTATTCCTAACATACACTTTTCTATACTTCTCTGTGTTGTTTGGAATCTTTGAACGATTTCGGTGTTAAACACCCATGTTTCGCTGCCGTAGGTAAGGTCTGGAAGTATACATTGATCAAATACTTTTTTCCTTAAACAGAGTGGGATTGTTGATTTAAATATCTAGGCGTTTCGTCTGAATACGCTCCATCCCATTTTCATTCTCCTGTTTATTTCTTCAATGGATGATCCATCTTTGCTGATAATCTGGCTCAGATAGACTTACTTCGTAACTTCTTCCATTTCTGTTTTTTTTTTTAATTTCAATTTTCTTCGGGCAGACAAACGTATTGAACAACACATCTGTGTTTGCGCTGTTCATGTTTAGGCCATTTTTTAATTGGCATCGTTTAATTCTTCTATCCTCTTCTGTAGTTATTCCAGAGTACTTGTGAAGATAACTATATCAGCAAACCGGACGTGAGTTAATTTTTCGCCCTTTATTTCGATTCTTTTATCCTCCAAGTCGAACGATTTGAATATTTGTCTTAAGGTTGCAGTAAATAATTTCACCGAAATAGCATCGTCTTCTCTTATACCTTTTTCAATATTTTTTTTTTGTTTCTTGCTGTAGCTACATATATATATATATATATATGTATATATATATATATATATATATATATATATATATATATATATATATATATATATTATAAAAATGTTTGAGGCATATTGTATTCCTTTTTATATTGAGGATGGTAATAAGTAATAAAATGTATATTACTGTCTTTACAAGGAAAAGAAAAATATTTTTGAAAACTTCAGCAATTTAATATATAAATATGACGTGACCGAGGCTAGTATGATTAGATTTAATTTTTCTGTCTGTACATTTCATTGCTTTTTTCCTAACTGTATCCATTCGTCCACTTTATCATCATTTTTTATTACAAAACGAAACACATGTGAGTATCAATTGCATTGAAATCAGTTCAAACGCTGACTGCTGCGTACGCCCATTTCGATATCCAGTTTCTTTAAGTGAATATATACAATGGTCCGTCCATCCGTCACGTCACCTGCACTGTCGTTTGATGTACAAAACCAAACAGAGTATGGACAAGTATTAATAATCGTCGACGCACTCGTTCGAAACAGATACGTGTATGTATAGAGAGGACTAGTTTTTATATACGAGTGAGTGTGTATTATTTATTGTTTTTTTTTTTTTTGCAAATTGGTAATACTTAAAACATATAAGTTCATGTCTCTGAATTTTACTATAAATAGCTTTTTCAAGCAATCAATAAAAAATTGATCTCATATAACGGTTACATGTATAAAATAATGATTCCGATTTTTTTATACACACACACACTTCTATATATATATATCTCCCCCTATATGTATATATATATAATAAATATTATCCACAAAAATCTTATAAACTAACACTTTGCAAAAAATAATCTCTCTGAGAGAATGTTTATATAGACACACTCATATATATATATATATATATATATATATATATATATATATATCTTTCTCTCTCTCTCCCCCTATTTATATATATATATATATATATATATATATATAATAAATATTATCCACAAAAATCTTATAAACTAACACTTTGCAAAAAATAATCTATCTGAGAGAATGTTTATATAGACATATTCATATATATATATATATATATATATATATATATATATATATATATATATATATACACACACATATAAATCCATGACGACCAGTTATTTATTTGAGATATGGCTTCTATGATACACAAATATGTTTATTGTTCCAGTCTATTACATGTACATGCTTATAATTGACAAGTGCGTGAGCTCAGCGAGTCCGATGATTAACAAACGAAGCAAATAGGGGGCGGAGCTCCCTACTATATACATATATATATATATATATATATACATATATATATATATATATATATATATATATATAGATATATATATATAGCTTTTTAATGTTTTGTATTTGGAATCGTTGTCCCAATCGAAGTTATAACGTTCTTCTATTCATATTTTTGCACACATTTTTTAAGATTTCGTTTTAAAACGTTTAGATACTTGATGTGATCCATAATGCCGTCAGTTTTGTGTAGATTATCAGGGTCAGCTGCAGATATACAGCTCTGAAAATAAATCAAAACCAATATTAATATGTTCTCGCTGTTTAGATATATAAAAATGCACTTGTGTGTGTATATCTATATATATATGTCTGTATGTAATATTTATATATGTATATATATATAGAGAGAGAAAAATTTACTGATAGATATATAAATATGCACTTGTGTGTGCGTATGTATATATGCCTGTGTGTAATATATATATATATATATATATATATATATATATATATATATATATAAAGAGAGAGAGAGAGAGAGAGAGAGAGAGAGAAATTTACTGTAAATATGTGCATGAGTTATCCGTTATTTTAGCACAGACAATCTAAAACAGCACATACATCGACAATATTGGTTGTAAATAAAATTTCGAAGAGAAATATATCAACATTTAAAAGCAATTATCGTTCGTGTAAACACAGAAGTGTCAAACAACATCTTAAAAAGGATAACAGCGGAAACGAAACCTCAAAACATGCATTTCCTATTATTATTTTGGCGAAATTCTTGGAAATATGTATACTCATATATAACACACATATACATATTTATGCATATACATACACACACACACACACACACACACATATATATATATATATATATAAATGCACATTCACATAAGGGTAATTCGAAAAGTATTGACAGTACAGTTCTGGCACTCTGTAAGTTCATTTTCACAAATAATTTATTTTTTTACCCTATTAATTGTATAAAATTTTGCCAGATTCAATTATAGATCGTTTTTGATTCTTGATTATGTGCATTTAGACGACAATACTATCATCCCCACAAGTACAGGAAAATCTGATGAAGGAATCAAAAAAATCTGAAGTAGATTTTTCTCTATCTTCGCATTTTGATGATGATTGCATCGCCATCGAACCAATAATCCATTAATGATAATTTTTCATTAATGGAGAGAGAACAAGAGAATTTATTTGTGCAAATCGAAAGAGTATTGATTTATTTTTTTAATTTTTAATAAAGTGTTTCTATAAATAAAATATGCACAGTATACACAGAGAAGGCAAGTCAGATACAAATCTTAAATATTTTTTCCATAGTGTATTGCAAGTAGGTGCTATAAATTTGTATTATCATTCAACATAATTTCCAGTGAGTTTAATGCAAATCATCCAATATTCAACCAGTTTCGGTTTTTCTAGAAAAATTCTTTTAGTTGTGTGCGTAGTCACTGATTTCACTTCTTCATCTGACCTAAAAGACATTCTATCCGTTTGTCTTATAGAGTTTCTAATCACTTGAAGCGAGATGTTGCGACTACGGCGGATAACGAAGACTCTTAAAGGGCAGTTCCTCAATAGTTACCACCATCCTACAGTAGTATGGAAACAAACATTGTCGTGTTGCAAAAAGACACCAGTACTCAAAAATCTTTATCATTTGGATTTGATTGCCAGTCTGAAATGATTTCTGACCAGATTTAATTGAAACACTAGTGTCGCTGTTTCATTTGGACTTGTAGTACTCTAAAATTGGTTCCATGTCATCCCAGAAGAGAGTCAGTATCATTTTCTCAGCAGATAGCTGCGAGCAGAACTTATCTGGTTTTGGTAAAAAGATATGTCGTCATTCTCTGCTCGATTTTGTGATTTTTGGGTTATGGTAGTGAAAGAAGTTTCATCTTCAGTCACAGATCTTGCCAGAAAAGCATCACATGGCGCCGCAAAAGATCCTAACAGATCATGGTGCTGGAGTCTTGATGCAACATGGAAATGCATGGACTTATACTGACCGTGCAGTGGTGGGGATCATGAAAGAATTACACTTTCAGTGCCTTTAACTCCTGTATTCATTAGAGATCGATTCAAAAGATTACCAGTTCTTCGGACCATTCGAATAAACAACAGGAAGGAATATTTTCAGGTCAGATGAAGAATTACAACAGGTAGTGCATGAGTGACTGCGTATGTGACTAGAAGACTTCTTTGAAGAGAAATCCAAGTACTAGTTATACGTTGGAGGACTTATATTGAACGCAACGGAGACTATGTGAAGAATGTTGACATTTTTATGACATCTGCTTTCAATTCAGTATGAAAGAAGAATAATTAAGTTTTCATATGACTTGTCCTTGTAGAAACAAGAATGTTGACATATGTGCATAGATTTTCTAGTAGATAATATAGTATGAAGTATAGATATTAACCCTCACCATCACTTTCATATATTCTCATAAAATTTTTTTAATTAACATGAATTAGAATCATGCTACTGTTTTGTTTCTGTGCTAAATTCATTTTCACAAATGATCATTTTATCGTTTCTCATGCGCATTTCAATGAAGATGACATGCTCAGAGCTACAAGTTACAGAAAAATCTGAAATACATGTTTTTCTATACGTTGGGCCTCTCAAGAAAACGGTATCGTCATCGAAATACGAATAAACGGTAATCAAAAATGTTAAACCTGACCTATTGATTAGAAAATGTTTGTGGTTTATAAGCTGGAGAAAAAGAATCCATTTGTGAGAACGAACGGGGAAAAATATCAACATTCCTTTTCGAACAGCCCTCGAGTGAATATTCACACTTCGCACTATTGGAAACCATGCACACGCATACACAAATATGTACTAAAAATAAACATCTATCGGAAGAGCAAAAAAATGTATCACTTCTGTCGCACAGTGCGATGTGTTAAAAGGTATCGGTTCTTGTTTTGTAATTCGGGACCTCATTAAGTCATTACCCGTATATTTTCAAACAGCACGCCTGCTGCAACGACCGCACTCTCCTTCCTTCCTTATGGCTGTGTTGTTGTCTTGTCATCGCAATGGCCACATTTGTCACAGATTTAACACTCCGACGTTCACGACTGACGATTTTACAGGCACGTTGTAAACATGTCAACGATTTTATGAAAAAAAAAGAGAATGCGCGTACATACAGGCAGAGGAGGAATTTATAAACACATTAGTTGAACATAATGAACATAAGTATGTTTATACTTTATATATATATATATATATATATATATATATATATATATATATATATATATATATATAATACAGAAAGATTTTCCTGTGCCTTGGCACTGTGAAAATAACGAAATTGTAATCAAAATGCACATAAATAACAATCAAAAATGATCAATAATAAATAAGTGAATATTTTTGACTAGAAAAAGTATTAGTGGTTTGCAGGATGGAAAAATAGTTCATTATCTATCTATCTATCTATCTATCTATATATATATATATGTATATATATATATATATATATATATATATATATATATATAATTAATGTATATGTATATATATATATAGAACAAATTGTAATTACATTTGAATTGATCTTCAATCTCGCTTCCGTACTTTAACTATTTATTCCTTTCACAAATGAATTCTTTTTCATCCCGCACACCACAAAAAGTCTTGTAAAAATAATTATCTCAAAACGCCAAGTTATGCCTTGTTTTATGTTAGGATAGTAAGAGGTAGATTATAGTGGTAGAGTGCGTACTATCCTGTTACTAGCATAATGTAAACAGTTTGGGATAATGAAAGTAGAGTACTCAAATCAAAATCAAAAAATATTTTATTGTGGTGAATTTTACATGTTTCAACGCCGATTTACTGTGCGTTGGATGGCAATTGGGGTTTGGTCCGGGGTCTTAGCCGAGGCTTTTAATCCGGTTTTGACAGGAGAATTGTGATTCATGAAGTGGGTATAGTGGATTGTTTGAAGTGGTGAAGTTCGGAAAAAATTTTCAAAAAACCGGAAGGAATGGGTATTTGCACACAGAACATTTATGGACGACACAGCCAGTACAAGACGATTACAATGACATACAAAATAATAAGACTTACCCTAGCTTAGCTAACTTAACTAATCTTATCTAACTTATATACGTACGAGTCCACCACACCTTAACTTGGTGGCACTGCGATATGTCGCGGGTTGATTGTTTGGTTGTTTGATGAGCATCACTACACTACACACTAGCATTTCGTGTTGTTACCTTTGGCACTCGCGCAACTCACAGACGGACCTCGAGGGGGGCAGCTCCGCCTCGCAGCCTTGGAGAGAGTCCATTTTGAATTTTTGATGTGCAATGTAGTTTGTCGGACTTGGCCGCTGGGGTGCAGAGAGTACTCAAGATAGTAGCGAGTAATGTAAAGTGGATAGGACGTCTGGAAGAGTATACACTACTAGCCTCTTCTCCCACCACAAATTTACCGCAATTATTGCAGTAGAGTCAAGTAGTCGGGCGCGAAATGTGTATTTAAAAGTTTTGTTTTTATTTACAGAGGTCGGTGATTGGTTGTTTTAAACTTGAAACTAAACTCTTCTCTACCAAACCATTAACTTTATGTAAACGGACCAAATTGTAAATACTGGTAGAGTAGAAGTCTAGAGAAAAAGCAGGCTAATATTACTCTACCGCTTACTATCCTAATGTGAACCAGCCCTAAAAACACATTTTTCTTTATGAATAATAATTATTTATTGAACGTTTATGATCAGAAAACAAATACTTCAGGAAATTGCTGTACAAATATTTTATTTATACAGTTGAAATTTAACACGCTGGCTAATCAACTCTAGTCGAAATAAAATGTATTAGAAACGGAAAAGTTTTCACTTCCATCGAATTTTAGATTGAAAATCATGTAAATTTGACCCAAAACACAAGATCTGCGACAATTGAACAAACTTATTAATAACCAGTTCAGGACTTGAAGCACTTGTTCCTGTTCGCTTCGTTTAATAATTATTTTATTCACATAATCATACATTTTATATAATCCATGCCGCTTCATGACAATACGTGGGTCGTTTGATAAGTATGATAAAATAGTATAGTTAAACACCTTTTTTTTGTAAAAATCAATTTTATTTCTCAACATAGTCTCCGTTGAGGGCTGTACACTCGGTCCAACTACTCTGAAAAATACACTTTGATGGAAACGATGGCATTCTTATTCGAGAATTTCTTCCCAGAGAGTCAAATTTTCAAGTTTGAAAACAGGGAGCAGCCTGACGGAACTAAGTACTAAAATAGTGTGAATGAGGAATCAATTCGAAGCCTAATTTGTGTAATTTTGTCATTGAGACGATTGATTTGTAGTATGGCGCCTTGTCCTGATGAAAGAACACTGTTTTATGGGTCAAACTTAGTCGTTTTCGTTTCAGTTATTCTTTCAAACCATCCAATAATGTTGCATAATGGGCTCATGTTATCGTTTTTCCCTTCGTTAAATAGTCGATCAGGATGATTCCTTGGAAATCCCAAAAAAAAACAGTGGTCATCACTTTCCCAGCCGACAAAATTGTCTTCGCCATCTTCGGCACACTTTCATCAGTCGTTGTCCACTGCTTTGACTGCTGCTTCGACTCAGGTGTGTAGTGGTAGATCCATGTCTCATCCACAGTGAACAATCGACACAAAGCACCCGCTCATTTTTTCCATTTTTGCGGTATCTGCTACGATCCTCGCTTCAAATATCTGCAGAACATGAACAAAGACTCACTTCTGGCTGAAATTTCGCTTATGCTATTTTGAAAAGTGGCACTTGATAGCCGTGACATTACCAAATGAATGGTGGCGTCACGTCATAGAAATTTACCAAACTTATCAAACGACCCACGTATAAACACTACTCAGTTTTTAAGGTATAAAATATTTTAAAGTTAATTGTTTTGATAGCACTGACGAGTACTGTTATAATTAATTATTACAATAAAAAAAATCATCTTTCACTGAACAGTCATGCTCTATCAGTACTATTACGCACTGAAGGACTTAGTGTACAAAAAAATAAGTTTATAGTTCAGCACGAAGCTCTTTTTGTACATTCATACGGATTGAAATATGACACAAATTTCTCTATAAATAAACATTTTGTTGGAATTGAAATAATTAATAAGATGTATCTAAGAAATGTGTAAAAAATGATTCTGTCTGCGTTTTATATAAAAAAAACGTAAGCCTCTTTAATAAATTCAGTTTCAACTGTGTATTGACATGTTGTATAAAGTAGAAGAAAAGATTTTAGGTTCATATATATATATATATATATATATATATATATATATATGTGTGTGTGTGTGTGTGTGTGTGTACGTATGCTTACGTACGTATTTGAACAGAGAGAGATATGATAGAGAGAACGTTAGGACAAGCGCCGTATGTCATCCGGCCCTCGTTAAAATAACGCCGTCTCTCGGATCATGGCTTCAATCACTGGATTGGAATTGATATATCTTCGCGGCGGTGCCGCGACGAAGAGATTTGTGCAGACGGCAATTAGGAACGCTCCCCGCGCGCGCCGCGAGAACTTCCCGTTTCACTTCACAGACATTAATTTTCAGGGATGAGCGGGCGCGCGTTCTTACGGCCACGATCTGACAATATTCTTATCCGGGGCAATCCATTTCTCACTTTTATTCGTGCGCATCACGGGCTTTCTCTTCTTCGTCGCCGCAGCAGCAGCAGCGGCAGCAGCAGCCGCAACGCCGCGACGTTACAGTAGGAACACAGCCGCTGCTTCTCCTAAGTTTCTTCATCTGTTTGACGTCGATGCAGCGCGTTCGCCGCGAGAGTATCTTTTTTTTTCTTTTCTACCCCTCGACGCCGCGCCGCCACCACGACCCACCCACCTTTCGTTCCTCTATATCAATCCATGGCAGTGAGTAATGTAGCAACGCTTCGATATACTATCAGCTACGCTATCGGTATTTACGATATGACAGGATTGTTGAAATTTATAACGGTGATCATCCAAATGGATTCTTTGTCGCAATCATCCATTCATTACAATGAGACCGACGCAACCAACAACGAACACTACTGCACGTCTGTACGTGTAGTACCATTTTACTGTATGATCTATATTTCGTGTGTGTGTGTGTATGTGCACCTGAAGATAAACATAAACATTCAGAACACCTAGAAAACATGTATCTTGTTTCGTTTTAAACAAAACGTTATACAAGGGACAATGTTAATTGTTTTAATGTTATTCGTTTGGTAAGAAAATAATTACGACTTCTGTTTTATGAATTCTAATCTTAATTCTTTTCAATGAAAGTGTTATTACATGTTACTTACATTTTAAAGTATATTTTTCGATCTGTATTTTTAAAAAATCGACTTCGGTTTCATTATTAACTTCTTTTCAAATCGGGATATTGAATTAAAGATAAAAAAGAAACAAATAATAGCAATTTTTGATGAGTTCAAAACGGGTCGTAAAGTAGCAAAAACTTCTCGTGAAATAAACGATGCTTTTGGTGTGGGTGCTGTTAAGGGAGGTGCGGTGCAATAGCGGTTTCCAAAATTTCATGCTCGAGACCAGAGCCTTTAAGATGAAGAAAATCGCGTCCTTTTTCAGTTAATAACGACCGACTGAAAGCGTTAGTTGAATAAGAATCACACACAACAATTCGAGAGCTTGCACAAAAGTTAGTCATCAGCCATCCAACAGTTCTATACACTTGAAACAGCTATAAAAATCAAAAAAGCTTGACAAATGGGTGTATAAACCGCAATTATTTTTCTACAAACTCTAGACATTTTTCTTCAGAGGCTATGGTTACAAGAACTGTGTACGTTGAAATGCTTGAACGATTTCTCGGACCCCAACTTCTTACATATGAATTTCTTGACACAGTAGTTTCTCAACTGGATGGACTCGTTACTCTTGGTCCCAGAATTCATTCCACATGTATCTATCTAAACTATAACTAACAATAACATTCAACTATAACTAACTATAACAATTTCATTTACTATGCAGCCCCAGACGTAGTTCTACGTTTAAAATCTTGCAGCAGAGCACAACTATGCTCCGGTGGTTTTATATCATGTTTTGAATTTTCTCATCATCAAGTAAATTTTTTAAGCTCGTTCCAGGAATTAAATAATCAGCTCTCGCACATAATAAATGAAGAATCAGATCACAGTATGAGTATTTAACTTCAGAAATAATATTCCCTACAAATCACATAAAAAAATCTAACCATTAATGTTCAATAAATGAATATTGATCTATTTCGATCCATGAACATAGGGATTTCGTTGACACTGCTATCATATTCGGCCCATTAAAGTATAGAAACATTTAAACATCTCTTCTTGAGGTTGACAGAATTTAGAATGAGATATTAATTAATGATCATTTATTGACCATGTTTGATTCTTTTTTATGCGGATTTCAATGGCGATGCCATCATCTTCAAGATGCTAGGATAAGGAAAAAGAAGACTTTTCTGTAACTTCTCATTCTGAATGAATATTTATTGATTGAACATTTTTGAATAGAACTCTTATATAACTTCAGAAAAAATGTTTTGGCTCTACAATCACTTGCATCACAATATAGACCTGACAGTATATCTAAAGCCACTTTCACAAAGGAAATCTTCTTTCACTCTAAAAATCACATAAAAAATCTAACCATTAATGTTCAATAAATGAATATTGATCTGTTTCGATCCGTGAATATATGGATTTCGTTGACACTGCTATCATATTCAAACCATAAAAGTATAGAAACATTTAAACATCTCTTCTTGAGGTTGACAGGATCTAGCTTGAAATATTAATTAATAATCATGTATTGCACATGTTTGATTTTTGTTTATGCGGATTTCAATGGGGATGCAATCATCTTGAAGATGCTAGGATAATGAAAAAGAAGACTTTTCTGTAACTTCTCATTCTGAATGGATATTTATTGATTGAAAATGTTTGAACAGAATTTTTATATAACTTCAGAAAAAATGTTTCGTCTCTACAATCACTTGTATCACAATACAGTTCTGACAGTATATCTAAATCCACTTTCACAAATGAAATCTTCTTTCACCCTAAATATCACATAAAATAATCTAACCATTAACGTTCAATAAATGAATATTGATCTGTTTCGATCTATGAACATATGGATTTAGTTGACACTGCTATCATATTCAAACCCTCAAAGTATAGAAACATTTAAACATCTCTTCTTGAGGTTGACAGGATCTAGCTTGAAATATTAATTAATAATCATGTATTGACCATGTTTGATTCTTGTTTATATGGATTTCAATGGCGATGCCATCATCTTCAAGATGCTAGGATAATGAAAAAGAAGACTTTTCTGTAACTTCTCATTCTGAATGGATATTTATTGATTGAATATTTTTAAAAAGAATTTTTATATAACTTGAGAAAAAATGTTTTTTCTCTACAATCACTTGCATCACAATATAGACCTGACAGTATATTTAAATCCACTTTCATGAATGAAATCTTCTTTCATTCTAAAAATCACATAAAAAATCTAAACATTAACGTTCAATAAATGAATATTGATCTGTTTTGATCCATGAATATATGGATTTCGTTAACACTGCTATCATATTCGGCCCATCAAAGTATAGAAACATTTAAACATCTCTTCTTGAGGTTGATAGAAACTAGATTGAAATATTAATTAATAATCATTTATTGACCATGTTTGATTCTTGTTTATGCGGATTTTAATGGCGATGCAATCATCTTGAAGATGCTAGGATAAGGAAAAAGAAGACTTTTCTCTAACTTCTCATTCTGAATGAATATTTATTAATTGAAAATGTTTGAACAGATTTTTTATATAACTTCAGAAAAAATGTTTTGGCTCTACAGTCACTTGCATCACAATATAGACCTGACAGTGTATCTAAATTCAATTTCACAAATAAAATCTTCTTTCACCCTACAAATCACAAGAAAAATCTAACCATTAACGTTCAATAAATGAATATTGATCTGTTTCGATCCATGAATATATTGATTTCGTTAACACTGCTATCATATTCGGCCCATCAAAGTATAGAAACATTTAAACATCTCTTTGTGAGGTTGACAGGATCTAGCTTGAAATATTAATTAATAATCATGTATTGCACATGTTTGGTTCTTGTTTATACGGATTTCAATGGCGATGCAACCATCTTGAAGATGCTAGGATAAGAAAAAAGAAGACTTTTCTGCAACTTCTCATTCTGAATGAATATTTATTGATCGAACATTTTTGAACAGAATTTTTATTATGATTTGTTTGAAGTGAGAGGAATGAATTTGCGAACAAGTGTTTATATCTCGATACTACTAGCTCTATGTTGATTGGATAACACTGGTTGGGAACGACTCGTATGCGAATCATAAAATATCTATATTAAAATTTAATACCATATAAAATAATAAATCATAAATTGATTACATTATATATATATATATATACACATATATATGATTATGTGTATGTATGTGCCTAATGCCATTAAATACTAAAAATTATACGCGCACGATGTCGATGCATGACATAATTGAATAAAATTTTGAAACGACAAAAATGTCTATCCGTTTTAATCGAATGATGAGACACTAAAACACAATGAGTTGCTGTTTAATTGGTCGTTTCGGACAGCAATGCAGATAGTTGTTTGCGGTGGACGGTCGAATCTCGCCCCGGTAAGGGACAAACAACACGGAGCACAGATCGCCTGACAACGACCACTTAGATTGTGGAGGGCAACAAGTGTAATATGTCCACTTCAGCTCATTGTCCTAATGTGTTTCGAGTTGATGTGTTGTTGTCGGCCGGCCGTTCGTTCGTTCGTTCGTTCGGTGCCGGACGAGGTAATGGTTACAATATCAGTACGCGCGTCGGAAATTATTACACGGTTTACAATCGTCAGCGTTATTATCAACGCCGCGCTCTGTACGCAAAGAACCGTGTAAGGAGGTCGCTTTTCTTTCACGTCACGTTTAATTATCATATTATGGACACACACACACACACACACACACACACACACACACACACACACACACACATATATATATATATATATATATATATATATATATATATATATAATAAAATATGTGTGATTACTCTACTAAAAGAAATATAAACACATTTATCATTTAATTAAACATACAAGCATATTATGAGATTTAATTAATACAAGGGTAGAAATCAATAATAATATGGACAGTTTTTATTTTTGTGGATACTGGCGGAATTTATCTTCTTCTCGGTTTTAAAAACTGCCGCTAATCTGTTAACCCACCACTTCTATATTCTACATTAGATCCTGAAACCAATTCAGACTCACCTTCTGCAAAATCAAAGTGAGTGCGATTCGTTTCAGCTAAACAAGAAACTGATCAAACTAGAGCCACAGGTAGAGAAATTGTTATAAATCAAGTGAACTTTTGATACTTAAAAAATTCCGTTAAAGAAAATCCTGAAATTAATAAAATAAAAGATATCAAAACTAAAGCTAAACTTACTTCATAAGAAATTGTTTGAGCAACTGCCCGTAAATCCCCCCAACAATGCATAATTAGATTTTGAAGATCATCCAGCAATTATAACCGTACAGACGCCTATTCTTAAACAACATAAAAAAAGTAAATTCCCAAATTTAAAGATTCAATTCTTCTTAATGATCAATAATCATTCATTGAACATTTTTAATCAGGAAAACTCTTTTGAAGTGAATGAAAAATGATTTTACGGCATAAAAAGAAATCATTTAAACATATAAATTACGAAAACAAGAATAAAATCAATGAATCATTCTGAAAGGATTGAGAAAATCTTCAATAAATGGCCAATAATCATTCATTGAACATTTTTGATCAGGAAAATTCTTTTCAAGTGAGTTAAAAATAGTTTTATGGCATAACAAGGAATCATTTAAACATATAAAAAAATAAAAACGACAATGAAATCAATGAATCATTCCAAAATGATTGAGAAAATCTTTAATTAATGATCAATAATCATTCATTGAACATTTTTGACCATGAAAACTATTGTGAAGTGAATGAAAAATGATTTGATGGCATAAAAAGAAATCATTTAAACTTATAAATTATCAACAAGGAGAATAAAATTAATGAATCATTTTCGGAAAGGATTGAGAAAATCTTCAATAAATGATTAATAATCATTCATTGAATACTTTTGATCAAGAAAATTCTTTTCAAGTGAGTTAAAAAATGTTGTATGACAAAATGGAATCGTTTAAACATATAAATAACAATAAAGGGAATAAAATCAATGAATAATTCCAAAAGGATTGTGAAAATCTTCAACAAATGATCAATAATCATTCATTGAACATTTTTGGTAACGAAAATTCTTTTCAAATGAGTTAAAAATGGTTGTTGTATGGTATAAAATGGAATCACTTAAACATATAAATAACAAAAACTAGAATAAAATCAATGAATCATTCCAAAAGGATTGAAACAATCTTTAATAAATGATCAATAATCGTTCATTGAAAATTTTTAATCAGGAAAACTCTTTTGAAGTGAGTGAAAAATTGTTTCATGTCATAAAATGGGACCATTTAAACATCAAGGTTACGAAAACAAGAATAAAATCAATGAATCATTCTGAATGAATTGAGAAAATCTTCAATAAATGGCGAATAATCATTCATTGAATATTCCTCATTCTATTAGAAATATTATTCAAACTATTAATACTATAAATAAAGTAATAATTGGAGAAAAATAATATATTAAATAATTAGATATAACAGGATATGTTTGTTCTGTTTGTTGAGTTTTACGTTAATTGGTCGAATGGAATAAGGTTCTATTTCCTATTTACAGTTTACTGAGTAGAGATTGAAATTCTAATCGACTAAATTTAATTTTTATCGAATATAACGCTTGGTATCATTCAATACCTTTTTTATCATTTTGGTTTTCTATAGCTAGTTTTTTGCGGACGGAATTGGCATATAAATGTGTATGATTAGTGATCAGAAATCATTAATAATCAATTATTGATTTTTTTTTGATTAAGAGAGAGTTTGTTTTTTTTCGCTGTGAGTGGCCAACTAGTTTATAAGAGGTGCTAGGCTGATAGAAAAAAAATTACGGTTAATAACTTTCAAATTCATGAACATTTACAGCTTTTTGATTTTTCTAACTGTTTTAAGTGATCCAAAACTATTGGATGACTAACACTTAACTTTTGTACAAGCTCTCGAATCGTTGTGCATGGTTCTGATTCAAATGATGTCTTCAGTTGGTCGTTTGAACAGAAAAAGAACGCCCTCGACATTCTTCATCTCCAAGTATCTCATCCTCAGCATTAAATTGTTCGAACCACCATTGCATCAGTGCCCATTTCGAAAGCATCGTTTAGTTTACGAGCAGTTTCCTCTGCTTTACCATCCCTTTTGAATTCATACAAAAAAGTGCTCTTATTTACTCCCTTCTTATCTTTAATTCAATAGCTCGATTTAAATCGAAATTAATAATAAAACCAAAGTCGATTTTACCAAAATACACACCGAAAAGTGCACTTTAAACCATCTGTATTTGAAATTTTTTAAATTGGAATGGGTAGAATAACCCGCCCATTTTTTTTTATTTCTGCTAATCCATTTTCTCAAGACAGAGTGTGATAGTTTAACAAATTAGCTCTGTACCTCTGCACTTAATAATTTTTATCTCTGTTTAAGAATCTATTTCTTTAATTGTTTGATTAATTCAATAGCTCAGTTTGAAGCAAAATTAACAATAAAGCTAAAGTCGATGTTATCAAAATACAGGCCGGAAAATCCACTTTAAAATGATATTAACATGAACACGATGAAATGACACTTTCATTGAAAAAAATAAGGTTAGAATTCAGAAAAAAAGAACCGCAATTATTTTCCTATCAATCTAATAGTTTTCTTTAAAACATTAATGTTGTCTCTTTGAATTCTGATAACAATCACAGCGGGAAAAATGTTTTTTATGATCCAAATGATATTCCATAGATCATTAATTAATTGGATTGTTAAAGAATTCTTAGTTTTTATTTGTAACACTAACAGTGGCTCATCGTTTTATTACAAAATTAAATTTATCGTACTTTCATGACTTTTTTATTTGGATATGTAAATGTAAAAATGGAACATCTGCTGATCTTCAATGAAAATAAAATGGGAAGTAAAAATTAAGCACATAAAAAGGAACATTAATAATTTTCATATTAAATTTCGGTCTTTAATCATGTGTATGCTTTCTATCGTTGTTAATTAGTTCAAAAATTCTATTTGGAAGTGAATCGTATATTTTTTTTATTAAACTTATATTAAAATTCTACCCCCAAGGTTCCAGGACGGCACTGATTAAGTCATATTTTGTTCTGCACCGCCGACACTTGCAGCTTTATTAGATTGTTGTACTGTTGACTGATTTTCTCTAATCTATTAGGTTGGTAGGAAAATAATTGCTGATTTTATTTTCTGAATTTCAACTTTATCTTTTTTCAATGAAAGTGTCATGTCATCGTGCTCATGTTAATATCATTTTAAAGTGCATTTTTCGGCCTTTATTTTGCTAAAATCGACTTTGATTTTATTTTTAATTTTACTTCAAATGAATGAATGAATGAATGTATATATTTGTATCCGAGGTACATAATGACCTATTACATAGGTTGTTGGTATTATTTTACATGTGCTTATTTTTATAATACAGTTTCACAATTTAAATAGTAATAATAGTTAGTTTGAATACTAAGATAATAGTTAAACAATAAAATGGTACGGTAATGTATAATAGTATTAGAGAACAATATGAAGTATAGTTTATTCATTTAGACAGAATGACCGAAGTTTCAAGGCTGAAGTTATATATTTTACTTCAAATTGGACTATTGAATCAGAGATGGAAAAGAAGCAAATAAGAGCAATTTTTGTATGAGTTCAAAACGGATGGTAAAGCATCAGAAACTGATCGTAAACTAAACGATACTTCTGGTTTTGGTACTGTTAAGGAACGTACGGTGCAATGGTGGTTCCAAAAAAAAATATGCTGGAGATGAGAGTCTTCTTCCTCAGTTCATAACGACCAACTGAAAGCGTTAGTTGAATCATAACCACGTACAAAAATTCGACAGCTTGCACAACAGTTTTGGCGTCAGTCATCCAACAGTTTTGGACCACTTAAAACAGCAAGTAAAATCAAAAAAGCTGTAATTGTGTGTGAATTTGAAGGTGATAAACTGCAATTATTTTTCTACCAACCTAATAGATAGAAATTTTGCAAGTAGACTACAAGAAAGAACCCTGTATACTTTACAAATTAATTATTAATATTTCAGAATTAAGATAACGCAGTTCTCACTGAATTCACGTTCACAAATAAACTGTTCTTACAACACCAAAAATCACAAAAACGTTCTAATCAAGAATGATCAATAAATCATTATTGATTATTTCGATTGTGGCATATACCCAGACTGGCAAGGTAGAGAAAATTTATAATTTTCAAATCAATCAAATATTAATAATAATTTATTGAACATTTTTGAACAGATTTTTTTGTGGTCCTGTGTGAGGTAAAATGGGATCAATTTCTTTGAGATTATTTCTTCTCAAGAGAATATATTTTCATACATACTATTATGAATACTACTGTACTTTTATGTGTTAAAGCATTATCATGGCTTGAAATATGTTGTGATTGCACACTTATTTTCAAAACGAATGCGTGGAGAATCTCTGTAAACACTAAAGTACATAATATTATAGTTTTACTTATTCTTTCTTTTTGTATAACTTCTGTTTGAATCTGTGAAAATACTATGCCGATATTTAATCTTTGTCGACGATAAAGTCCTAAATTCGATTAGGCTTCTTATAAAATATTCAAAAAAAAAAGAAGAATAGAAACGATCCGAGTATATATATATATGTTCATAAAGTAGCATATTTTTACGAACTCTCGTAATCCATCGGCATAAAAACAATCCAATACTTAAGTCGCACTAGTACAATTTCCTTCCTATTATTATTATTATTATTGTCATTATGTTCGTCTCCGCATACCGAAACTGAACAACACGAACTGTACACGCAGAAGCATATAAATACAGTCAGTCGCGGGCCGTAACAGTAGTCCTGTACTTTTTGACCGATCCGAACGTCGTCCCCCTTTATATGCCTATATGTTGTATTATGCCACCAACACATTTCATTTTATAGACATAGACTGTGTACGACCTCGCTATTATTTTTACCCGCGCTGAGCAGGCAGTAAAAATGAAACACCATAC
>CM068323.1:8825359-8850359 GCA_034766995.1 Acanthacorydalis orientalis | reverse complement strand
CATGACATTTTCTTCGTCGAAACATTTGATTAGACAGATATTTAAGTCGGAGATATTCGTATATCCCTCTTGTAGCTTATACGTACTTTATGTTTATAAATAGAATAAAAATCGTATAAACTTTATGAAATAATAATAGCTTACATCAAACATTGTCACGTATATTAAATGATTAGTGTGTGGTTATAAAATATCAACACTCACATAATTAGATTTTCAATGTTTTTCACTATTTATTGATCGTTTGTTTTATCTGTTTTAAAGTTTGTATTTTTGGATGAAACGTTTTAAATTTTACTAATGTACAATACACACACATACACACACACACACACACATATATATATATATATAGTCAGTCAGGAAGTCTTCATACACTTTATCTTTATTTAAGAAACATGAATCTTACACACAATTAAATTTAATAACATATTACAAATCTATTTTAATTAAAATGTTATTCCACATACATTTTTCTATTATCTCTTTCTAATAAAATAATACAACAGAAAGTAATTAATCGTATTCACAAGAATAACAAACACAAACTGTGGCTATTGTACATTTTCCAATACCATGAAATTTGCTTTGACAAATGAACTCCTGTTTCATGTCACAAACCGCAGACGAATTTTCTGATCATAAACACTCAATAAATAGTTATTGCTGTAATTTGTTTCATACTCGTGTACCTGGATTTACAGTTATATTTCTTGTTCTTGAAATCACTATTTGACTATTTTCCACAACCAGTCTCGTCTTTTGACATCTTCAGGTGCTCGGATCGATACTCGAAATCGATATCAGGTGATCGATACTCGAGTTTCGATAGTATCCACTTAAATATATCAATATATCGATCCGGTTGTGGAAAATATTCAAATAGTGATCTTAAGAATAAGAAACATAACTTCAAATAGTTATTGATTAAGTTTGATTGTCGTTCGTGTATGCTTCGATCAAAATATCATCATCCTCAAAGCGACAAGGCATAAAATGAAATTATTTAAACATAAAAACAACGAAAATGAGAATAGAATCAATGAATCATTCCAAAAAATTGAGAAAATCTTTAATTAATGATCAATAATTATTCATTGAACATTTTTGACCAGGAAAACTCTTGTGAAGTGAGTGAAGAATGATTTTATGGCATAAAAGGAAATCATTTAAACATATAAATTATGAAAACGAGAATAAAATCAATGAATCATTCTGAATGGATTGAGAAAATCTTTAATTAATGATCAATAATCATTCATTGAATATTTTTGACCTGGAAAAATCTTTTGAAACGAATGAAAAATGATTTTTACGTATAAAATGAAATTATTTAAACATAAAAACTACGAAAACGAGAATAAAATCAATGAATCATTCCAAAACGATCGAGACAATCTTTAATTAATGATCAATAGTCATTCATTGAACATTTTTGACCAGGAAAACTCTTGTGAAGTGAGTGAAGAATGATTTTATGGCATAAAAGAAAATCATTTAAACATATAAATTATGAAAACGAGAATAAAATCAATGAATCATTCTGAATGGATTGAGAAAATCTTTAATTAATGATCAATAATCATTCATTGAATATTTTTGATCAGGAAAACTCTTGTGAAGTGAGTGAAAAATGATTTTATGGCATAAAAACAAATCATTTAAACATATAAATTAAAAAAAACGAGAATAAAATCAATGAATCATTCCGAATGGATTGAGAAAATCTTTAATTAATGATCAATAATCATTCATTGAACATTTTTGATCAGGAAAACCATTTTGAAGTGAATGAAAAATAATTTTTAGGTATAAAATGAAATTATTTAAACATAAAAACTACAAAAATGAGAATAGAATCAATGAATCATTCCAAAAAGTTGAGAAAATCTTTAATTAATGATCAATAATCATTCATTGAACATTTTTGACCAGGAAAACTCTTGTGAAGTGAGTGAAGAATGATTTTATGGCATAAAAAGAAATCATTTAAACATATAAATTAAAAAAAACGAGAATAAAATCAATGAATCATTCCTAAACGATCGAGAAAATCTTTAATTAATGATCAATAATCATTCATTGAACATTTTTGACCAGGAAAACTCTTGAGGGAAAAAAATTAATCAGTGTTTGGACATTTGACGGTTTATGAAAAAAATTAAACGTGCCGAAGCAATACGAGACATGAAAACGATAGAGTGATCCAAAAATATTAAAATCAGGAGAAAATTTCGATTCGAATGACTTTCTAGGTTTGACTGTAAACTTGGACGGTTTTCATTCACCGGGAAAACATATTTGTTTTCTAAATTTGGAAAAAATCAATCAGTGTTTTATCTGTGATGGGGGCGTAAGACAATTATATATATATATATATATATATGTGTGTGTGTGTGTGTGTGTTCATGTGTGTAAAATATATATCCAACGTGTTTAATCTTTTTGATATTTCTATTTGTATGATAGTAGTTGACACGATATTTGTAAAGTTGTGTACCGTTCGTACGCGCTTAAATTAAATTCTTGGATGTTAAACAAATGAGCTTGCGTACAGCGTGGTTACAGCACGTTTATAAAATTAACAAATTAGTCACAATTAATATCTCGGCGTGTATATGTGTGTACGCCGTTCACTGCATCGCGGTGTGACGGGCGCCTCTGCGGCTGGCAGCGCGCATGTCCCTGCCTGCCCGCCGTCTCCACCGCCGCTGTCGCCGTCGCATCCCCCGGGAGCGGCAGACATCCCTCGGGCCAGTATTGACTCTTCTCGGCTCCCCAGAGCTGGTCGTCAATACCGTAGGGAACGCCGGCGTCGCCGCCGACGTACGTAGCAACCGGCAGCCGTCTTTGTCGTTGAAATCGTTCTCGTCGCTTGCTGCAACAAAACCGGCGACCGCCGCTCCGCTCCGCTCTTTATTACCCCCCCGGTTCCCCCCACGGGCCGGTCGTCCGCCGCCGTGTAGATATTCCTTGCGAGTTTTTCACTTTCCGCGTTTAAATTTTTTAAGGTTTTTTTTTCTCTCCGTGAAGTTTTTTTCCTTCTGCTGCGAATAAGAAGTTACACGTTAGTTACGCTCATATGTAGAAATATTTATAAATAAATTAGTACGCGCCCGTGAATAAATGAACGTTGAACATGTACATTCGTGTCGTAACGATGTAATAGCTGTTCGGATAAAGTTATTATCGGTGTACACAAATGTACTCGAATTACTGTGACATTACAACTTTTTATCTTTATCTTGTCATGGCTGAGTTTTATTTTCAATATCAGTATCGAATAAACAAATACAGTTGATAGAATATACTGTTTATCTCCTATTAAATTAACACGATATCACTTATAATTGAATCGATGTGAACTAATATAGGTGATTCAATTTAAGCTTCACATGAAAGTATTAAAAAAAAAACTCAAAAGTTCAACAATTACATGATTTTTTTTAATTTTTGCAATTTTTTCAATACTTTCATGTGGAAGCCTAAATTGAATCAACCTATATTTGTAATTTTACAAGAAATATCCAAGATATAAAATCCAAATTCACAAGATTTAATCTCTCCAGACTAAACAATTTCTATTTTTATCACAATATAGTTCTGGAATTGTGACTCAATTCACTTTCATAAATATTCACTAATTTATTATTGAAAATTTTTGATTATTGCTTATAAGTATTTCTAGATCTATGCTATCATCCCCAGAACGATAAGGTACAGAAAAATACGATTTTTCTAAATCTTAATACTTATTGAAAATTGTTATTGAAAATTATTTTTCTAAATCTTAATACATATTGAATATCATTACTGAAAAGTAGTACCAATCAAAAATGATCGTTAATTAATTACGGAACATTTTTAGACATAAACATTTATTGAAAATTTTTGTTGGAAATTCGTTTCAGTCGATGCACGTTTTTAGAATGGATTGATTTTTTTACTTCCATATAAACCCAAATTTAATGTGATGAAAAAGCTCTTATATTTTATATAAAATTATTAAAGGTATTGTCGGTTTATTTTCAAGTGAATGAAAAAATTTATGTCATAAAATGTAATCATTTAAACATATAAATTACAAAAACGAAAATAACATCAATTAATCATTCCAAAAGGATTGAGAAAATCTTTAATTAATAATCAATAATCATTCATTGAACATTTTTGATCAGGAAAACTGTTTTGAAGTGAATGAAAAATGATTTTTAGGCATAAAATGAAATTATTTAAACATAAAAATGATAAAAACGAGAATGAAATCAATGAATTATTCCAGAATGATTGAGAAAATCTTTAATTAATTATCAATAATCATTCATTGAACATTTTTGACCATGAAAACTCTTTTAAAGTGAATGAAAAATGATTTTTAGGCAGAAAATGAAATCATTTAAACATATAAATTACAATAACGAAAGTAAAATCAATGAATCATTCAAAAAGATTGTGAAAATTTTTAATAAATAATCAATAATCATTCATTGAATATTTTTGTTGAGGAAAATTCTTTTCAAATGAGTTAAAAATGGTTGTGTGGCATAAAATGGAATTATTTAAACATAAAAATGATAAAAACGAGAAGGAAATCAATGAATCATTTTAGAATTATTGAGAAAATCTTTAATTAATGATCAATAATCATTCATTGAACATTTTTGACCAGGAAAACATTTGTGAAGTGAGTGAAAAATGATTTTATGGCATAAAGAGAAATAATTTAAACTTATAAATTACCAACAAGGAGAATAAAATTAATGAATCATTACTGGAAAGGATTGAGAAAATCTTCAATAAATAATTAATAATCATTCATTGAATATTTTTGATCAAGAAAATTCTTTTCAAGTGAGTTAAAAAATTTTGTATGGCATAAAATGGAATCATTTAAACATATAAATAACAAAAAAGGGAATAAAATCAATGAATCATTCCAAAAGGATTGTGAAAATCTTCAATAAATGATCAATAATCATTCATTGAACATTTTTGGTAAGGAAAATTCTTTTCAAATGAGTTAAAAATGGTTGTATGGTATAAAATAGAATCACTAAAACACATAAATAACAAAAACTAGAATAAAATCAATGAATCATTCCAAAAGGATTGAAAAAATCTTCAATAAATGATCAATAATCATTCATTGAATATTTCTAATCAGGAAAACTCTTTTGAAGTGAGTGAAAAATTGTTTCATGTCATAAAATGGAACCATTTAAACATCTAAATTACGAAAACAAGAATAAAATCAATGAATCATTCTGAAATGATTGAGAAAATCTTCAATAAATGGCCAATAATCATTCATTGAACATTTTTGATCAGGAAAATTCTTTTGAAGTGAGTGAAAAATGTACTCTAATTGAATTTTAATCAAAACTAATGGATCTACAGAATTATTTTTAGTCAGTTCTTTTTTTAACACCCTAACATGTATAAAAGAGATAAAAATATAAGAATGAAAGAAATAAAGAGATAAGAATGATTGAGAACACATTTATTTTTAGACTGAACATTATTATCAAAAATAATTTTAACTAAACCAGTTTGTGATATAAATTGTATCTATATATAAGATGACAAGATTTTTTATATAATGGAATCAGTTATTATTAAACCATGATTTGATAATTGAAAAAAATATTTTCAAAAAAAAAATCATAAACTGGTTTCATCAACCTTTTCGAAACAAACACAGTCTATAAATTTACTTTCATTAAAAACATCCACCGTTTAATAAATCAATCTTGTCAATAACAAGTTTATTTTTCACTAAAAAGAAGACACGAAATGTTTTCAAATTTGAAAATAACGCTTCCCACATTTATCTAACGACAAACACCTATAGTATTCTACTCACGCTTTTTGCACTTTTTTCTCTCAAACTAATCAATAATTCTTTTTCCGTAAACGTCTTTCTCTGAACTTACGTTGTACAAACCAGTACCTAAATATCCTGACCAATATTTCAATCGTGAGATCATTTTCTTTTACATGATAGTTTGTGAAATATTTCGTCGACTTTTAAATACATTTTCGTTGCATTTACTTTCTACGAAGTTCGATTATTCTCCATTCTGTTGATTGATTGATCAGATCTTTTTATATAAATGTTTTTGTATGAAATAATCAGAGTAATTCAAATTTTTATCAGTCTAAATATAAATAAAACTACTTTAAAAGCAGTTCGTTTACTGAATATTATATATATATATATATATATATATATATATATATATATATATATATATATTTATATATATATATATATATATATATATATCTGTGAAAATTATTTTACACTATTTTTATAATAAAATATTATGATTTAATAAATATGTTTTGAATTAAAATATAATTATATTTCAAGTTTTTACAGACTTTAGAAATTGAATTTAGGTGTAGTAATTATATAAATGAAATTATCACTCTTCCTACAATACACAAAAAAAATGTTCTGATCAAAATTAATCAATAATTAACAACTGATAATTTTTGATTTTTACTTGTGTGGATTTCAATGACGATACTCTATTATTTTGAGTGTTAACGTACAGAGACATTTGATTTTATGTACTTAAAGCTTCGGAAAAGCGCATAAACTGTAATTAAAAATGGAAACTGATCTCAGCTGTTGAATATTTTTAAATAAAAACAATTTTCTTTTCGATTTATTGGCAGTGTGATTTTATTACAAACTCATTCATTTATTTCACTAGATACATATTTTTAAAAAATTTGAATTAATGTAGATAAAATGATTGCATACAGATATTATCACTTTTATAAAAATTTAATCGATTCGTTTAGACACTTATTAAAGAATAAAAGTTCTTTTAAAAATCGAAATTATGAAATCGAGAATAAAAACAAATAAATCATCCTCTAAGAGCTGAGAATCAAAAATGATCAATCAGAATTCTTTCATGATTTGTCAAGGAGTAGAAATGTAATTATAGAAAAATACGAATTAATTTTATCGTTCGAAAATAAAAACAGACATGTAAGAAACGAAGCATTTCTAAAATGTGTATTTCTTTTTAATTTCAATTATTTATTCAAAATTTATGAGTTAATTAGATGTAAGATGTACAGATGTTAAATGTAGAAGTAAATTCTTCGTAAAACGTAGTTTCAAAAGTAATCATTCTCAAGAGAATTCTTCGAATTTATATTTTTTGAAAGTCATTCTTCGAAATCGACCTAAAATGATCTGACCTTATCTGAACTAATCTGACATGTACCCAACTGATCTGATCTTATCTGACCTATTGATTTTATTTCAATTAATTCGTTCTACCTGATCGAAATCGATTCGATGTGAATTGATTTGATTTAAGGGGTTAGGTACAGTTGCAAGGCCAAAAAAATGCTTTTTTTGAGAATTTGTTTTAATGAAAGTTTTGAATATTTATTGATTAAGGTTTCTAATTTCGAAAGATACATATTTTAAGAAGTTACAGTAATTTTTTCAAGTAAAAAGAGTGATAAATAACCGAGTTACTGCCAGTATGCCAGAGGTCCAAAAAAAAATTGTTTTTGCGGTGCGTAACATAACTCATGACTAAATCATCTGAAACAAAAAAAAGCGTAAAGAGTTAGTAAAATATAATATTCTTGTGTACTTATCGGAGAGATTTTATCAAACTTTTATTTTTTTACAAAATGGCGGATGTTCAAAGTAAAAAGTTTTTTTTTTCACCAAAAAAATCGATCATTTTTCGGTTCTATTAAAAAAAATAAAGTCAAAATTAAAAATATCTCGCTGACTAGTACACCACAATTATATTATAAATAACAGGTTAAAATTTGATAAGGATCGGTTGAGTCGTTCTTGAGATTTTTGTACGCACCGACTTTAAAAACGTTGTTTCGAGAAAAATGCGTTTAAAGTTTTGGGTACGATTTACACGTATATAAAAATTTGCTGCGAGGCCGCTCGAGATGCTTTCGGTTAAAGTCATATATCTCCGTAAGTTAAGCTCTGATTTACTTGAAATTTTGACACAATATATTTGAAATATTATACTTTCAGAAAATGCAAAAAAATTTTTTAAAAAATCAAAATCACAAGTGTACCTAACCCCTTAAACTCTCTGAACTGATTTGACCTAAATTGATCTGGTTTGATTTGGGATAACCTGACTTGACCCTAGTCAACTGATATGACCACATTTAACCGAATTAGACGAAACAAAATGTATTCAAAAAGTTATACAATAAGCGATTGAAAAATCAAACAATAGCTCAGAACTCTTGAATGGTTTAAGATATTGAGAAGAAAGAAACAAGAAAAAAGCTGATAATCTAATCTTCCAGCTGGTGTATTTATTCTCAATATATTTACTACTATTTCCAATATATTTCTCTCGATATACAACAATTTTCTTCATTCTGTCGGTGAAGATATCTGATGGCTGTTCTTGTAGCCCATTCGTTTAGATAGTTTTACCTCAACAGTCAAAAAAAATTTTCTGTTTAAAAAACACATTTAGTGCTTGAATTGCTGACGGAATGAAAATTTTTAAATTTGAAGTCTATTTATTGATAAGATTAATAAATGATATTTAATTATGAATAAAAAACATATATGTATATATATATATACATTGATTGTTGAAATAATAATAATAGTTATTTTATTAATTAAGCTTTTTAACATTTTTTCCAACTGTTAAAAATAACAAAAATATTACAATTTTCATATCACGATTCCAAGCCCGACATCTTTGCATACTCTAGGAAAAATGTATTAGAAGATAATATAAAAAAAAAGAATGAGAGAGAGGGAGTGAGTTACTCTCCTTGTATGAATCTGTACATTTGAAAAAAATGTAAATTTTGCTATATGAAGTGTAACTCTTTTTATTTTTTCATGTAACACATTTTTTTTAGTACTTTGACACTATAACATTTTCACAATCTCTTAATCTGAAAGACAAGCCGAATTTCAGTAAATTATCATTAATTTATCTAAAAAGATACAGGAATCTTAATGAAATTTTATAGAAATATTCTTCTGTTCATAGAATGAAAAAGAATGAGAGAAAGAGGGAGTGAGTTACTCGCCTTGTATGAATCTGTACATTTGAAAAAAATGTAAATTTTGCTATAAAAAGTGTAACTCTTCATTTTATTTCTTCTAACACATTTTTTCTTTAGTACTTTGACACTATAACATTTTCACAATCTCTTAATCTAAAAGACAAGTCGAATTTCAGTAAATTATAATTATCTAAAAAGATACAGGGAATCTTAATAAAATTTTACAGAAATATTCTTCTATTCATAGAATGCACACAAACAGATTAAGATCTTAAATATTTTTTAAATTTTTATTTTGCTACTATATTTGACAGTGCAACGTTTTTCCATCAAATCAACGATTAAAAAATACACCTAACCCTCGATCTGCATGGTAGATTGGTTCCCCAAAAATACCGTATAAATCGAAATCGTTCAATTCGAGTCACATCTCATATTAAAAACAAGGACTAGATTTTACAAGGCAATGAAAGCACGTGATTTAAAATTACAGAACACTTTATGTAACTTTATTCAAAAGCTGATTCTTTCAAATAGAAATCCGTACTGACACTTAAAGAGCACATTTCTTTAAATCATAATTTTTCTACAATCAACACTATTTCCACTGTTGTTATCACGAATTGATACCGTTCAGAAGAAGAACAATCGAAGTTGAGAGTTTCTGTTATCGTCAGGATGCAAGAAAGCAAGAAACTCTTCACAGTGGTGTGTGTGTGCTTATTATTTTCCGCAGCAGTGTAAAAGCTTTTTTTAAATACGCGCGAAAGTGATTTAAAACAATTTTTCTGGAATTTTGTGACCGTGTTAAACTGAAAAATAAAAATGGAAGTAAATGGAAGTTTTTCCGCATTCATTCAACCATGTTAAATCGAAACCATGCAATTCGAGGGTTAGGTGTGCTGAAAATTCAAATAATAATTGTTTTTAACCGTACGGAGAATCGATTTCCAGATTTGAATACAGTTTGAGATTGAAAAGAGGAACAACTTTGCACATTCCAATCGACTTCTCAGTATTTTTGCAACTGTCGCATACATTCTAAAATCGAAAACATATTCTCTTTTGCTTTTTTCTTGTAGAATCAATCTCACCTAAATTTCCTGACAAGTATTCATTCAATATATTAAAAAAACTAATCGAATTTGAATACACGAAAACTATTCTTGCAGAGATACGACCTTCGTCACACACTTCCTGGTACATATATTAACTGATATAAAAATTCCACTTGCTCAGCATATACATACAAGATCGATTGGTCTCTACGGAACAATTACAATATGGATTAACTGACGTACACGTACAAATGTACACATGATGGTCTAATTTATCACTTATTTGTTTTTACCATTTAGGGCATATTATGATTTTTATATGGACATTCATGTTTTATATACATACACAATTTCACCAGTATTTATTGACTGCTTCACAGTAAAAATACGTTATTTATACGCGACTCTTTCTGGATTCTTCATCACACTGTGAAGTGTAACAGGTTTGATTTTAAATCCAATACTTGGATTTTTTTAAATCCCTCTCTCTCTATCCATCTATCTATCTCTCTCTCTTTTTCTATCTATATATATATATATATATATATATATATATATATATATATAATGCATTACATTTATAATACAGTTTTATCTTTATCATTATCGGTAATGTAAAATATTTCCATTACAAATACTATTACTAGTGATTGTAATGGTTTGCAATATTTCTCTCCATTGCTTTCCATTTCTCACAATTACAAGGAGAGGACGCCGACGTGGGGAACTCGAATCGTTCGAGGGTCGGTGGGTTGATAGGTAGTGACCCTCAGTTTAAATTAATAGCCTACAAAAAATACTGACGGATTGGTCTACCAATTTTCCAATTTCAAGTAAGATACAGACTATTGGTTTTATTATTTTTGAGTAATTTTATTTAATAAATAAGAATTGATTCGATTTTGGAAGCTGTCCAACATCTTAACAGCTCGCTTGTAGATTGCCTTCGACAGGCATACTTCACTGTTGTGTTTAACCACAACTAGTCGACGGGGATTTTGTCCGTAACTAATTATGAGTTATTTTTATTTAGTAGCACATTGAAAAGTGTCTTATTGTTGTCTCACTTACAAGGAGAGGGCTCCAACGTGAGGAACGCGAATCGCTCGAAAATCGATGGGTTGGGTGGGTAGGTAGTGACCTCTAGTTTATGTTCATTTAAACCTTTGGTGCACTTTTGTGCCATTCGGGAGAAAAAGGAGTTCAAAGTTTCAAGACAAGGCATGAGTACCGTGTAATTAATCTCCATTCAACTATGAACTGAGCGCAAATCATAGTTGGTTAAGTAAGGTGGTCGAAACCCTGGAGGTCTTGAGTTCAATTCTTCTTTTCGGATTTGTTTTTATTCTGTTTTTTTTTATAATGTAAATGTTAGGTTATTATAAGAATTTCTTTCCTCAATACATTTTTATTGTTTTTTTTTTGCAACAATGTCACTTAAAAAATGTTTCAACGCTAATTTTATTACTTTTTATCGTTTAAAAACACATGTATATTTTTATATTCGTAAGAGAACATTGAAATAAATTGTCTGCAGCTACGCAAATCTGAAATAAGAACTCTGATCGCAATGTAAAAGATTTCGGAGCAAAGTTTTTAATTCTAAAATTATTTTTATTTCAATGAAAGTGTAATTTTATCGTATTCACGTTAATGTCATTTTAAATTGCATTTTTTGTTCTATATTTTGGTGGAATCGACTTTGATTTTATTATTAATTTTGTTTGAAACTAGTCTATTGAATTAAAGATGTAAAAAAAGAAAATAAGAGCAATTTTTTGTATGAATTTAAAACGGGTGGTAGAGCAGCAGAAACTGATCGTGAACTAAACGATGCTTTTGAGTTGGGTGCTGTTAAGGGAGATGCGGTGCAATAGTGGTTTAAAAATTTTATGCCGGGGACCAAAGGCTCGAAGATGAAAAAGGTCGCGTCCTTTTTCAGTTAATAACGACCGACTGAAAGCGTTAGTTGGATCAGAACCACGCACAGCAATTCTATAGCTTACATAAAATTTAGTCATCAGCCATACAACAGTTCTAGATCACTTGAAACTGTT
Organism: Acanthacorydalis orientalis; assembly: GCA_034766995.1. Lineage (NCBI taxonomy): Eukaryota > Metazoa > Arthropoda > Insecta > Megaloptera > Corydalidae > Acanthacorydalis > Acanthacorydalis orientalis. Next base: position 8,838,196 of record CM068323.1, on the reverse strand, counting down.
ATAACAATCAAAACATCTTGAGAAATGGGTGTATATCAACCTCATATTATTTCAGTGAAAGTGTGATTTTATCGTATTCGAGTTAAAACCATTTTAAAGTGTATTATTTTTTTATATTTTGGTGGAATCGACTTTGATTCTATTATTAAGTTTCTTTTTCAAATTAGTCTTTTGAATTAAAGATGTAAAAGAAGAAAATAAGTGCAACTTTTTGTATGAATTTAAAACGGGTGGTAAAGCAACAGTAACTGCTTGTAAACTGAACGACACTTTTGGTTTGAGTACTGTTAAGGAACGTACGGTGTAATGGTGGTTCAAAAAATTTAGTCTCGAAGATGAAGAAAGAAGCGGGCGTCCTTCTTCATTTCATAACGACCAACAACAATTCGAAAACTTGCACAAAAGTTGAGCGTCAGTCATCCAAGAGTTATGGAGCACTGAAAACAGCTAGGAAAATCAAAAAGAGAAAAGTGTATATGAATTTGAATGTCATAAACCGTAATTATTTTTCTATCAACCGAATAACAGTAAATGATCAAAAATATTATTAGAAATCGAATATAAATGTCACAAAAGAAAAATTATAAAAAAACGACAAGGGCCTTTTCTGTACTCTGGTTCTCTGAAGATGATGAAATGGTCATTGAAATATGCAAACATAAATAGCAATTATTTTCCTACCGACCAAATATTAATAGTTGAATTCGTCTCTTCACATAAAACTAATTGATTGTTTGCGTGCACCGTTAATGTAGATGATGACCGAGGACATGAAAAACGAGTGGATTTTTTTCAACACCTCCCTCATTCGAATTTCAAGTGTCGTCCGTCGCGTTTCCCGAACGGCACGGATTCTGTTCAGACGGTCGGTCCGCGCCGTCGACACATCGCCGAACGGACAAACGATCGGGCGGCCGGACGACCGGCCGGACGGACGCGCGAAATGAAATCTGCCAAAACGTCGTCGTCGTCCCTCGCTCTCCCGTCCGTTGCCGTGGACCGCCGTCGGCGTGTGGGCGGTGGCGGCGGGCCGTGCACGCTGAACCGCGACGTGCAGCGGCACAACGCACGACATTATGCTAAACTCTCTGTTTTCAAAGCTCCATAAATCTCGCTCGGGTCTCGCCAACGAGTTTAGTCACATTATTATGTTATTTAGTACAACGACGAGTTATTTACGCAGCGCATAATAACATTATAACAGGACACGAATATGAACTCTGCGTCCCGCGGGACTCTTCTCATGTTTAACATCACTTCCGTACATATTTTTACGGTGCACGGAGGATGGCGACAGAGTTGCGCTGTACTCCTCACACACACACACACATATCACTATCGAAATTCTTGCTATTGTCGCTGTGATGTTACTCTCCGCCATACATCATATATGTACACACACATGCATACATACATACATACATACAAACATACATATATATATATATATATATATATATATATATATATATATATATATATATATATACATATACAGGCGTATACGTACATTTATTACAATTACATTTACTGTCCCGAAAATTACATTTGAAAAAATAAACACTTTTTAAACGGACGGTTTGCCATGCGGCTTAAACGTAAACATTTACCTTTTTTTAATCTACGGAAACCATATTAATTTCGAATAATTATCTCGAACCATCAATATTGATACATGTTACAAGTGTACATCAAAATCTTTTACAAACAATATTTACGTGTAAACTCGATTAATTGTTTATTAATCGATTGAAACTAGTACGTTTCGATCCTTAACGGTCGACAATTTTTTTCATACTAGTCACCTACAAGAAGACAGAATAAAAACCAAATTTTTAAAGAAAACATTAATAATTATTAAAAGAAAAAAAACGCTTATGAAACTAGTTTACTAAAATGGAAATATTAAAAAAAATATCTGATGTACATCCAACTGTAAATTTTTGAAATAAAAATTAATGTTTATAATCATACAAAGTGTGGCACTTTTCAAAATAATCCGTAAGGTGTAGCGATGGATTCCCTATACATGTTGAACAATCTGTGGATGTTGATTTACGGTCTTCTTTCATTCTTCTGTCGGAACATACTCAACAATCCTTCTTATTTCTAGAACGAGGAGTATGTAACTTTTTTATGAATGCTAATAAGAACTAATTTTTAAGGTACACATACAGAAAAGCATGAAATAAACTTTCAAATGATATGAGGTGCTATTACGTTTATTTTGTAAAAATAAATTGATTAAATTATTTATGACGTAGACAAATCATTTTTAAGGGGACCCGGTGGTCTAGCGGCCTAAAATTTAAGCTATTTTAAAAATTTTTTTTCTATATGAGGGTAATGAATAATGCTTTCAAATTTTTTTACACTTATTTTATTACTAATAAACTACACAAAAATGAAAATAAAGACAAAAAAAAAACTTTTTTTAAATTAGAAAAATGATGCTGAAGTCTCCCTCTCTAAAAAAATGGAATTGCGTGGTGAATGATGATTTATCTCTCCCTCTGATCTGAAATAAAACAATTGACGAATTTTTAATTAGTATAAGTATAGCTATCGCAGGAAGTAGAATAAAAAAAAATTGACAAAATGGCGCGTAGTCAAAAGTACAAGTTTGAAAACGACCAGTATTTTTGAATATTTTGTTAATAAAAAAAATGTAAATATTTTACGGAAACTACTAGAGAGCTAGAACTATTCAGAATAACATATTAAAATTTCAGACAAATCGGTCAAGTAGTTTTTTTTTTCTGGCCCCCGCAAGACGAAAAAAAGTAGTTTCGAGATAAACGCGTTTAAAGTTTCAAGGCTCCACTTATTCTTCTACCTACCTGACCTTCTAATGGGCTGTAGATCCTGAAATACTCTGAATTTCGTCATCAAATTTTAACAGTATATTTTTAAGATACTATACTTTCGAAAAAAAATCGATTTTTCGAAAATTCTAGACCACCGGGTCCCCTTAAGTCACTATACATTTCTTACATCGCATAATATCATAATAATATATTATTATCCGAAACGAAAATAAATTGATATGTGAACGAAAAGTCTCTACATGTCTCCGCAGCGGAGCCTTTCGACCGTTTAGGGTTAAATTAGATCTCTGGACAATCGATCGGCATATCAAAAACAATAATGTCAGGTAACCAAAAAAGTTCTGCCGTTGTTATAATAATTCCAAGAATTGTTAACACTTGTTATCAGAAAAATTCCAAGAATTGTTTATCAGTTATATTACCATGTGTTTTACTGTTAATTGTTGAATGAATCACGAACTGTTCACTTAAATTTGAAAAATAATTCCAACCCTAAAAAATGTATGTGAAAAATAGTGTAATACGTGCGTGTTTCCTTTATGAATTTAAACTTGGGCTTAACGCTACAGAAACTGCAAAAAAAATTGTATTGTGTTTGGAGAAAAGGCAGTTACATCAAGAATGACCCAGAGATGGTTTGAAAAAAATTTCTGCCAGGGATGAAACCATTGAAGAAGACGAGACCAGATCAGGCAGATCATCAAATTTAAATATCGACGAACCGGAGACAATTATTGAAAGAAATTCCAGTTTAATGTGTCAACAGCTTGCAGAATTGTTCAAAGTAAGTGACGAAACAATACGGAAGCATTTACACAAAATAGGAAAGATTTGGAAATTAAGTAAATGGGAACCACACGAATTAACTCACAATAACAAATTACAGCGTCTTACAATCTCTTTATCTCTTATTTCTCGATCAAAGAACTTTTTGAATCAAATTTTGACCACTGATAAAAAATGGATTATTTATTCCAACTACAAACGTACTCACCACTGGCTTTCATTAAGCGATCCTGTCCCACAAAGTCCTAAAGGAAAGTTATTACCACGAAAACCTCTCTGATTCTGGCGGACTTCGAAAGGAATTATTCATCATGAATATCTATGGTTGGGTCAAACCCTAACGGCAAATATTTATAGGGAACAACTCCAACGAATACACGATGCATTACAACAAAAACAGCCAGCACTTGTAAATCGTAAAAATGTTTTATTCTTGCAAAATAACGTACGACCACACGTTGCAGTAGAGGCTAGAAAAAAATTACGAATTTAGGGCAATTGATTTTCCCCCATTCCCCGTATTTCTCAGACATATCTCCATTAGATTATCACATATTTTTATCTTTGGACAATCGTATGGTGGTAAACAGTTTAATAATGGAGAAGAATTAAAAATGGAGGGGTCTACATTTTTTGAAAATAAAAATAATCAGTTTTATAAAAATCGAATTTACAAATTATCTTCTCGCTGGAAAAGGGTTGTTCAATGCGAAGGTGGATATTTTGATGAATAAAGTTATTTTATGTAAAAATACACAAGTGTTTTTTCTCGATTCAAGAACGACAGAACTTTCTTAGTTACCTGATATTAAATATTACAATCACTTATATATAGGTAAATATATTTTCTATTTATATACTTCGTGTAACTGGATCAGTCTTGGGCATCCTCTCCGCAGACTTGGCCATTCTCGGGCAGCTCAGATTTATTGATGATCCCATGGATAGGAATATTCACTAGGTAGTAGATCATTCTCCTTCTTATTCATTTTCCATACTTATAATAACACAGTCAACGAATTGAATTTGTTTTTTCTCAAAGACTAGTTTTCAAATCAGGTAATACAAATTTTTTATTTATGTCTGCGAATCGCATCGAGCTACTCAACTCCTTAGATGGCGATAGCACATACACGCGTCTCGCTTTTTATCGAAATCAAAAATTACAATTTGTTCTCGTCTAGTCTTCTCACAAGACTGGTGTGTTTATTGGGAGAAAATTAGAGACAAACTCGCATACAAACGTATATATTCGCAAGCTTATTTCTCTGTCGTACGTTTCAATCATTTTAAGTTGCTATTTATTTTACTACATAACATAGAAATTATGCACAGCACTCAATTAATATTTATCTGTGATACAAATCATGTATTTTTACAAAAATAATAGTTGCTTATAATACGAGTTATAAAATATGTTCTATGAAAAAATTTGTAAATATTTGGTCAGTAGGAAAATAATTGCGGTTTTTGTTTTCTGAATTCTAATCTTATTTTTTTCAATTAATGTGTTATGTCATCATGTTAATGTTAATATCATTTTAAAGTGCATTTTTCGGTCTGTATTTTGGTAACATCGACTTTGGTTTTATTATTAGTTTTGCTTCAAACTAGGCTATTGAATTAAAGATGGAAAAGAAGCAAATAAGAGACTTTCCTTTAGGACTTTGTGGGACAGGATCGCTTAATGAAAGCCAGTGGTGAGTACGTTTGTAGTTGGAATAAATAATCAATTTTTTATCAGTGGTCAAAATTTGATCCAAAAAGTTCTCTGATCGAGAAATAAGAGATGAAGAAATTGTAAGACCCTGTAATTTGTTATTGTGAGTTAATTCGTGTGGTACCCATTTACTTAATTTCCACCCCTTTCCTATTTTCTGTAAATGATTCCGTATTGTTTCGTCACTTACTTTGAACAATTCTGCAAGCTGTTGACACATTAAACTGGAATTTCTTTCAATAATTGTCTCCGGTTCGTCGATATTTAAATTTGATGATCTGCCTGATCTGGTCTCGTCTTCTTCAATGGTTTCATCCCCGGCAGAAATTTTTTTCAAACCATCTCTGGGTCATTCTTGATGTAACTGTCTTTTCTCCAAACACAATAAAATTTTTTGCAGTTTCTGTAGCGTTAAGCCCAAGTTTAAATTCATAAAGGAAACACGCACGTATTACAATATTTTTTACATACATTTTTTAAGGTTAGAATTATTTTTCAAATTAAAATGAACTGTTCGAGATTCATTCAACAATTATCAGTAAGACACATACTAATGTAACTGATAAACAATTCTTGGAATTTTTCTGACAACAAGTGTAAACAATTCTTGGAATTATTGTACGTCATAACAACGATAGAACTTTCTTGGTTACCTAATATATAATTTCTATAGCTGAGTATGAGTAGTGAAATTGTATATTTCGTTAAAGTGTACAGGTGTGATGGACCGGTGAATTAACATATTCAGGTTTCTTGTTAAAGAGTGATGGTCACTTCGGAAATACACAATAATCGTTAATTTCCGTACAACGAAAAATATAAGTGATATATTTATATAAACACATAAATTCACAAGTAAACAATTCGCTACATGCAACCGCACACCGCAAACAAGTAGCAATTTGTTATCTGCATGAGTCTGTGTCTGTTACACATTCAGTCGAACTCAAGTTTTGCCGCAAGTTCGTAACAATTCAACTACACGACCCACACACACACACACACACCGCTCTCTGCTACACTTAGTTTCACACTTGCCGAACCAACTAAATTTATAAGCGATCCGCTCGCATAATAACTGGAAAAGTGTCGGAATGAAATCGTGTGAAAGTTATTGCACGGGCCGAAACGACCGAACGCATTCAGCGACACTGAATTAAATAATTTTAGAAAAGTTAGACGGCGCACCGCGCGTCGCGGATGAATTTCCACGGGCGGTGTCACTTTCGCTCCGCCGGTGGTATTTTTCGGTCATGGAGTGATCCGCGCGCCCCCCCCTCGAGCGCGAAATGCCGAGATGTCAAGATTACATCCGCCCGCGGCGGAAGCTAGTTTCAATATCAATATTATATCAGCGCCGCCTTCTGTTAGCACAAAGTACACGTTTGACGCCGGAAATTGACCTGTGCAGACAAGATATCTTTTACTCAGGATTAAATTCTTGTTCGACGTGTAAAAGTTCAACAGGATAATTGTTGAATATTTTATTACTTCGATATGATGGATATATATATATATATATATATATATATATATATATATATATATAAGGCGCTTGCACTGAAAGCTGCTGTTTATTTGTGTTTTTTTTGAGCCTTTATTTCAATAACAAAGTATTTTCCCACGGAAGTAATGACTTTTTCATACTTTTATGGCAGAAGTTGAATTCCGCGACGAAAGAATGGTCTTGTCTTTTGAGCCAATCCATTCATCAACCCAATTTTCGACTTCTCCTTAATTATAGAAATGTGTATCTTCGAAAGCGTGTTGTATCGTAAAATTCTTATATTTTCATCCTCGAAGTAACTGCAGCTTAGGTCGTGTACACTCATTACTATTATGTGCTGAAGCGATAAAACTTTTTTAAAAAACACTGCAGATATAATACATGATGGTTTATTTATTTTCAGTTACAACCTTGAAATTATAAGACAAAGAAATATGAAGATTATTTTTTTTGTTAAAAAATAGGACAAACAGAAATAATGAAAGAAAATGAAACTAAACAAATATGTTTAACAATAATTAATCAGAATCTTCATTATTTGGATTTACATTTACCTCTAAGCCCGGGTGACATTTCGTCTATTGTGTACATTCTGTCCCATAGAGTAGCGTAATTTACAATTTGCTACAAACTGTGAGAAAATGCATCTCACAGCTGCTAATTTGTCAACATTCAATTTTCATTCTAATCGAGTAAGTTTGTCATCAAACCTGACACAGTTGTGAATAGATCTAAATCTCCATAAAGACATCGTAGGTCTAAAAAGTTCAATCCCACTACCATCTGTAGCCCATAAGTCATACAAATTTAGCCGATTGTTGCGATGTAAGCATCTTAGATATAAGAGGCCTAAAATGCTTTCAATTCTGTTTAGTCTATTCGTTTAGCATCCGTTTCTCCTGAATAAAGGTTCGAACTATTAGGTGCTCGCAATGAAATCCGCTGTTTTTTGTGTTTTTCGAGCATATATTTCAATAACAAACTGTGTGAATGCATTAATCAAAGTATTTACCCACGGAAGTCACGACCTTTTCCAAATTTTATGGCAGAAGTTGAATTCCGCGAACAAAAAATGTCTTGTCTTTTGAGCCAATCCATTCATCAACCCAATTTTCGACTTCTCCGTAGTTATGGAAATGTGTATCTTCCAAAGTATGTTGCATCGATCGAACAGATGGTAATCATTTGAAGACTGGCCCGGAGAATACCCTCGAATGGGAGAACCTCCCATTCGAGCTCATTCAGTGTTTGTTTCACGGCTATAACAACATGAGGCCGAGCGTTGTTTTCAAGAAGAATCACTTTTCGACGATTTGATGCAATTGATGGTCGTTTTTGCATCAAATCATCATTCAAACGCTCCAATTGTTGTCGATAAAGTTCGACGATGATTGTTTTCTTCGGTTTCGACAGCTCGTAGTACACGACATCCTCCATATCTCGCCAAATAGAGAGCATTGCTCTGTGACCATAGATTTTTCACTTTGGTGTCGACGTTGATGATTTGTCAAATTCTCCCGCGCTCAACTACCGCTTGAATTCTTCCAGAAAAAGTTTTTGTACAGTCACTCATACACCAAGTGTTACACTTATTGAAAAGACTTTCCATTCTTGCCTCCCAGATATCACTTGAACGAGATCTTACAACTACAGGGGATAAGGAAGATACTCGAAGTGGTGTTCCTTGATGTTCGTCGTCATTGCATGGGCAGTATGAAACTTATCAATGCAACAAGATGACAGTAATCAAAAGTACCCGTTGTTTAGATATGATTGTTGATCAGAAATGATTACTAAGAAGATTCGAACATATAGAACATCTGTTGGTATCTCCCTAGCTATATAATGCTCCATAAATTGGACCTCGTTCGTCCAAAAAAAAGAATGAGAATCACTTTCTATGCAGATATCTGTTCGAAGAACTTTTTTTAATTTTGGACTTATTGGAAGCGCTGCCTGATTGGATTTCCGTTCCCTAGCATGGGAAATTATTGACAGTATAAGGGAGTGTCATAGGCCTGCCCTGTTCTTCATCTTCCAGTCTGTCGACCCCAGCACGAAATTTTTGGAACCACCGTACTTTCCTTAACAGTACCCACACCAAAAGTATCGCTTAGTTTACGATCAGTTTCTACTACTTTAACATCCGTTTTCAACTCATAAAAAATGCTCTTACTTGCTACTTTTCCATCATTAATTCAATAACTCAATTTGATACGAAATGAATAATAAAACCAAAGTCGATATCACGACAGTACAGACCGAAAAATGTACATTAAAATAATATAAATATGAACGCGATAAAATGATACTATCATTGAAAAAAATCAAGGTTAGAATTCAACAAAAACCGCAATTATTTTCTTATCAATCTTTTTTCTAAACTGTATACCCTCATCACTATATTTAACAATTTTTAAAGAAGTTTGTTTCACAACAATCATCTTAAATCGCATTTAATATTTTTTAATGACTGGCACACTTCTGTGATTCTTGTTAAGGTTCTGGAGTAAAGAATAATCTTAATCAGTGATTATTTGTTGATCCATGTAAGAAGTAACAATTAATATAAAATAAATTCAATAACTGATCTTTTACCAAGTACACTCAATGTACATATCATTTAAGTCACAAATTTCGACTTACTTTGTGTTTTATATTCAGATGTCAGAGAAGAATGATTTTTCTTCCTTGACACCAAACACCTTATGAGGGTTTAGTCCAAAGATGCCCTTTTCTTGAGTGTATGTACGACCACGACGGCTTTTATGGTAATACGGGATGAACAATAACGATTTTGTTAATTTTGAATACTTTTATTTCACACACATACACACACTTGACTGTATTCGCTTATACACTGATTGTTGAATACCTTTTAGAACAACGTCGTCTATCAAATCAAAATCAAAAAATATCTTATTGATATGAATTAAAAACACAGTGTTGCAGGGCTTAGCACTGGCATGGTAAGGAAGTTGTGTCCAGGGTCTTATCCAACGGCTTTTGGGTCGGTTTTGACAGGAAGATAGGTTCTTGGTACGGGGATTAGGGTAAGCTCAGGAGGTAGAGCACCAGAAAAAAATTTTCAAAAAACCCACTGTCACTTTCTTGGCTATTTATTAAGAATATAGAATATCCAACGATCGGTCGACCGATCATCAATACATCTTTAACCCTTTGTTCAAAATGCTTTTTTTTCGACAGTTTTCGGTTCTTGTCTGATATTGGCTATTAATCTTTGTAATCGTGATGTGTTTGTCGAGTCTTGGGATTCGATCCCTTTTATCTAGACCCGTTTGTCATGATCCCTTAGATCCCTTTTGTCATGTATTATTAGAAATCTTACTGTTTCTGTGTCATATCTTGACTTTTATCGCTAGGAAAATTTCAAAATGATTCCAGCCCGGTGCCTTTTAAGACTCTCCGTACCGGTGCAGTAAACTCAGTTCATCGCTAATATTTTTCATCAAAATTGCTATTTATGAAGGAAAAGAAAGATTTTTAATTAGTTGAACAGCAAGGTCAATCCTTACATTAACTATTATTATCAATATAATATGTGCATCACAAAAAAATAAAGAAATATAATTAAAAATATCATGAGAGATATTTGCAAATAAAAACATTCTGTCGAATGAGTTTACTGCATCAATGTGCTAATCAGTGTTTAATTTAACAGAGCACGTTTAATTTTTCTCGAGTTTATCGATAAAATGTGTCCATGTCACACATTTACATTATTATTCTTTATAAATTAATTTTCAAAATCTACATCGACCACTGTATTCCACATCCTTCAAAAGTACATTTCATTTTTCAACAATCGTATCGATTCAGTTCGAATGGCGAATTTCAAATGTAACTTTTTTTTAGGTCACTACAGTCGATTTTAAAATTCATAGAGAGATTATGATATTGTACGGGAATGATACTGACGATTTGCTCGCTCGTTCCAAGAACGCCTGTCGTCTGACTAATTAACATCAGGACGACGACCCAACGATTAGGATTATATTCGATAAACATTTATACACCGACACCCTCCGCCACTGATTCCAAGTTTACATGTTTTCACGATATACGCAGTAAACGGATGAATTCTAATCATATGGCCAACAGCATTACCCACGGCCACCCGCTACACGAAATGAAACTCTATGGATTCCTGAGGGAATCTCCAGTCTCATTTGATGGTCTTGTAGAATGTACGTCATCTACATTTACACATATATACATATCCACATACATACATACATATATATATATATATATATATGTGTGTGTGTGTGTGTATAGATACATATTTATGTATATGTATATTGAGTGCGTTGCTGTTTATAATTAACACATATATTTCGACATCGCGTTCGTCGGTCCTAAATTAATGAATTGTAATATCTGGCAGTTTAACGACTTCGACCTTTAATTTTTTCTGAGAAAAAAAGTAATAATTTTAATTTGCATCCCTCGCCGTGTACAAGGTTCAGGTATTTTTCATATTTTTTTCATTAAAACATTTATTCATGTTCCATGTTTTAAATAAACGTTTCGCGAAGAATAGAACTTTTTAATTAATAAAATCATTCAGTTTGAAAATCGATTAGATTCTATTTCAGTTTTGTTTCTACTAGATGGGTACGAAAATAATTGCGGTTTTTATGTATCGAGCATAAGGACGAATATATCAGTTGGAAATTATCTGTATCAATCAGGATAAAGGCCGCTGGCCTGCATATATTTCTCCTAACTGGAAACAAGTTTGTTTAGTCCTGCAAGATAGAATTTTGTAGTCCTGGAATTGACGGATTCATCGAAGGGGATTTGAACTGATGCTTGATCTTTGAAAACATCCTCTCGTAGGAAATTACTTGAACTTTTAAAAAGATGATAATCTGTCGGACAGACAGGTCAGGAGAATAAGGTGGGTGAGATAAGGTTTTATAACCTGGTTCATTTAATTTTTTTAAAATCATTTGTGGGCCGTGCGATCCGATGTTGTCATGATGAACTATTTGTCCTCTTCGATTGACCAATACTGGTCGTAAACTATACAACTTCTCATACATTTTTTCAATTTCCTGACAATATTCTTCTGCTATTATTGTTTCACCAGGATTGGAGAATTTGTAGCGAATGATACCACTCGCCGACGACTAAACAGTGACTATAATCTTTTTTCACGAAGCTTCGGTTCAAAAAACTGTTTCGGTGCTTTTCCTCAATCGAACCATTGCGATAAACGTTTCCGATTGTTGTAGAGAATCCACTTTTTATCACATATGACAATGCGATCAAGAAACAGAACATTTTTGTTAGGCAGAAGAAGTGCAGAGCAGACTCCGTATCGCCTAATTGCTTGATGTTCGTTTAGTTCATACGGCACCCATTTATCCAGCTTTTTTGTTCTTCCATTTAGACTCGAATATCAAACAACTACTGAATCCTCAACATTGAGTTCTTCTGTCGCTTCTCGAGTTGTTTTACATGGGTCCACTTCAATAATGGTTCTTAAAAATCATTATTGTCTCTAGCTTCTCATCATCAAGGCTTTCGTTTCCATTACGAAATTTTTGCAACCAGTGTTGAGCTCTACGTTCATTAATTATCTCCTCAACAAAAACAAATTTGATATTTCGAGCAGTTTCTGTTGCTTCACATCCCAATTTAAACTCATAGAACAAAATCGCGCGAATTTTCTTTTTTCCCATGACTAATTTAAGATGTTATATCCGACAATACTAATAAATGAAAACAATAGACATAAAATAAAATAATTATTGTTAATTTTATTGTTTACAGTGATGTATTACATGACTATAAAAAAAGATAACCGTAACTAGAAAAATCGACACCAAAATTAAAATGATAAAAACCGAAATTATTCTTACACCAACCTAATATTTTAATTAACTCCATATTTGAACAGAAATTACAATCTTAATAAATACCTGAAATTTAATAAATAGCTTAAATTTAATTTAAATTTCATCTTA
>CM068323.1:8817859-8822859 GCA_034766995.1 Acanthacorydalis orientalis | reverse complement strand
CAGAAAAATCTCTTCACTACCTCTATTGTAATATAAGTAGAGATTTTTCAATACCTTGAGTCTGTGAGTATGTTGGAATCGCCATCGAAATGCATACAAACAATAATCAAAACTGATTTACTGAACATTTTTGACCAGAACTTCTTTATGGTAGTTTTTTGGGATGAAAAAAAAAACAAAGTGAATTTAACAAGTGTCCGAACTGTATCATGCCTCGCATTTCCCCAATCATATTTGACGTTCATCTGGAACCCGTTCCATTTTATATATGTCAGTTCGACAGAAGACGTCTCTCTCACACTCGCAATAAACAGATTATGTCCTGTTAAACTTATTATTTTTATCTTAAATGACTCTTGATAACTTAAAAAGATTTTTCTTTGCAGTTATGGCAATGACGTTATCTATGGACAACGAAGTTTTTCGAGGTCTGTCTCTTTTTTTGACCGATCTTTGTTTTAAAACATTAGAAATATTTCTTGAAGATGTCACGATTTTCAGATATTCCAGTGTATTGTTCGTCCCTATTCCAAACATTAAAGTAATGCGCTTCTCGTCCCAAGTACAATACTTGTTATGCTACATTTCGACCGTGTATTTTTAATTTTAAACATGAATTTTTAACTTCCACGAATCAATTTGTCGCTCATTTCACAAAATATATGTTTTTCACATTGAAAATATTTATCAAATGATTTTTCTATTTTGAAGATGATGGAATTATTGTTTAAATACATATAATCAATAATTAAAAATTATTAATACTCATTTATTAATCATTAGACAAACATCCGACTTAAGAACAGTTACTAGTGTTGATTTTTTCAAAATGTCAACATTTTCTCCATTGAAAACAAATTTAATTAAATTTCAGATCAATAAAAGCCGATAACAGGTCTTTCACTTATTATTCAATCGTTCTGATTCAATAGACACGATTCGTAGATCCTCATTGACACTAAATTTTAGTCTATTTAAGATGAAGTTTCAGCAAATGACTTGTTTAATTAATATCAAGATTACACGAGCACTAACCGGGACATATTTATCATTTAGTTCTAACCCCATACTGGCTACATTATATTGAAGGATCGATTGTCAATCAAATATACAAACACACAACCAAACAGTCAATATCTTTATATGAATACATTTCTAGATTATAATAAAATATGATTAAATACTTGAAATAATCATATCTTGTGTCTGTATTTACCAGATTTTCAATACATTCAGACTTTGAGATATGAATTAAGCTTTGAACCTTTTGAATTACTTGAGTTTTCATCTTCGACGACTAGTTTTGGCACGTGTGTCATCTTAAGGTATATTTGAGAACTTCGTACATTTAAATCGAAATATTCAAATCGTCACCTATAAATATTACTCGATTATGCTGAAATTTTAATAGTTGTAAATTAATATTTAACCCTTTCAAGTACAGTACATCTGACTAAAAACAGATCTTAGAAGTACAAGGCTTTTTTAAAGTTTTTTTCACTACTTGATGCAGTCCAATAGGCTTTTCCACTGTTCTAAGTTTCAAATTACAGCTGTTGTTTGTTAGATAGATTACAGAATTATCAGAAGACATCTCTTTATGTTTCACAAATTATACCACCGGACTGGATTGTTCCAAACGTTTGAAATGGTGGTACAGAAAATATACCTCCAAGCAAGTGAAGTAAAAAGAAATGATGGTACAAACGTATGTACCACCAGATTTGAAAGAGTTAGGAGAATAAAATACCGAGTAAATTTCTATAAAATTCTTTCTTTTAAATAAACGGTGCTCTATATATGCTATATATATATGTGTGTGTGTGTGTGTGTGTGCATTTATATATGTATATATATATACATATATTTATGTACATTTTTTGAGATCACCGGAACATACAAAAAAAAATGTTAATGACAACAACAAAAAAAACTGTCGGCCGGTCGATCCGTCCGTCGGTGTTTCTGTCGGCCGGCCGGTTTGTCCGTTCGTTATATGATGGGTAACCATCGCTGTAGCGTTCCGAAATGCCATTTATTGCGAAGAATGGACGTCTAAATTATCTAAATTCAACAGACATTTGCATATCGCATTCGCCAACGGCTCACGCGTAATGGTTCTGTCTCCTCGATTGCTACTGTGAGACGACCACTGACCACCTATCTTTTCGCTACCAGTGGCGTGCGTTCTGAAACGTGAACGTTCATAACGACACACGCCCGATAGTATCACTATATTATGAACTCACGGTCGATTCTATGATGTTGAATGCGAGTGAAACGTAGTTAATATCTTCACAGATTGATTTTTTTCATCGAATTTGAATGAAACGGAGATTTTTTTTCTACATTAACGCCCTGAAGATGATAGCATCGCTTTTAGATATGTATAAGTAAGAATTAAAAATGATCAAAATGACTTACTGAACATTTTTAATCATACACCTTTTGTGGTTTGTGGAATGAAAAAAGAATTCATTTATGAAAGTGAATTCAACAAGTCAGAACTGGATTGTGGCAAAATTTATAGTTATATTAACAAACTGTTGATTTATACAGCTATTTTTTGTATTAATTTCATTCATTTAATTGTTAATTGTTATTTATGCTAATAGATAACTAATATTAAAGCATGAAACTGTAAAAAAAATCAATAATTTTCGATAAGTTTAAATATATATTAAAACTACCATCTCTTTTTAACAATTTGACAACAAGTGTTCTAAATTCTTAAATATATACACTTTTTAAATAGTAGTATGTAATTTCTGAAATTCGATAAAACAAGCCCTTTAAGTTCTAAACTGTTTAATCATTTAAGGTCGGGCATGGATCTACGAATCCATTAAGTTTTTCCAAAGAAACTATGGTCTCATAGTGCTGTCTTTTGAATGAAATATTTAAAGGTCACTGATCTACTTCTAATGAGGTTAAATTTATAACTCTTTCTTTCATTAGAAAAAAATGCGGTCGTCCAAAAATCAGAAAAATCACAGTCTTTCCATTTGAAAACCTATAAAAATTGTGAACTTGAGAATTGGGTTGGATAATATTTTTTTTCCAAAAGTTCATTATTGGAGTAAATAGTATAAAAAATTTCGAGACTCTATGTTCTTAGCGTGCATCACAAAAAAAAAGTTAAAATTCTGTGTGCAGCGATATTTTTTCATTCATTGTTAAGTTAGTTTTTCATATCAAAAAATCGTTTCCTGTCAAAAAAATGACAAGACATGAAATGACAAAAACAGTTAAATGGTACAAAAAAAAATTTTTCTTCCATATTTTTGATCATACAGCTGACTATAAATTCATATTCGCTTCTTATATCGTTTAAAAAATTGCTCCAATTGCATCTTCTACGAGAAGTCCAAATCCACACCGATCGACGCCTCATTTTCTAGAGATAATACCGTCAGATCATTGTCAATGAGCACAGTGTGTAATTTGTAAAGCAAATGGAAAAGACCGACGTCCAGGTACAAAATGTGACAGATGTGAAACCATCTTGTGGACAGTTGGTTGTTTGAAAATTTTTCACACTCAACAGTAATGATATTTCTGCCAATTTTCCATTGTAATCAGTTTTTCTGCTTCCTGTTATCTGTTTACAATCAAGCCATTTATGCTTTCCCGAATATTATCGACGATTTACCACGATACATCAGATAGATGTGAAATTCTAATGGCTCGTCTGAAGTAACATCTCTTTTCTTCTAACCAACAAATTTGCTATTTTTATTTGGTTCACGGTAAAATAATGTCCGATTGATCAAAAAATATTTGTTGAAAAATACTAGCACTCTTTCCTCCTTCTCGCTTCAAAGGGTTACACTTCTTATATTGTATTTATCAATTATAAATCCTGTTTTAATGAGAGTTCAAAACAGAGAGAGTTATAAATCCTGTTTTAATTTACAACTTGTTTTTGTCAGTGTCTGCATGGAATGAAAAAGAGTAGACTTTCGATGTGATTAATTTATTTAACCGCTTAAGCGTTTATGCCGAATACGCTCGTCATGAAAAGATGGCAATTTTTTTGTTTAATGTCGAGTAAACTCGTATGTAGAAAAGAATTCGAGTTTGATATTTATTGTAAAATTTAGATAAAAAAAATTATATTTGTAATTTTAAAACATTTTAGAATATTTCTAAGCAGTTTTCACTTTGTTTCGTGAATCTTACGTCTGCTGTCTAGGGAAGGTATCATAGGGTGTATTTATTTTTATTTTGTCCAAGAATGTTCCAATTAATCAAAAAATATTTGATATAAAATGTTAGCATTTTTCTCCTCCCCACCTCCAAAGGGTTAATCATATATATAATTAATGGACATATATATACATATATATATATATAAATATATATATATATATATATATATATATATATATATGTATATGTATATAAATAATTAAAATTTTATTTCAAATTGTAGCTGAATTCGAATGAAAAAACATTCGATCCCTCTGTTTCCAGTACACAAACGGCCTAACTGTTAAAATAATTCTGAACTGTTTTCAAAAAACGTTCGTCCTAAAATCTAAATACATAAATTCATTTATGAAAAAACCTTGACTAAAGTTCCTTCCAATTTGAAATTATATATTTTAAAAGAGTGTCAAAGAAAAATTTCATGATATCTGAAAAGGAATGTGTTGCGAATTTCGAATGAAATAAATTATAAAATTCGACTGTGAAAAATATGTAACTCAATTACTAAAAAAAAAAGAAAAAAACACTTCATCTGTGAGCACTGTGTGCATGTTACATTATTTAAGAAAAAAAGTGTCAGAACTTATGCACCGACCTGACGTAATCGTTCAAGTATTTACGCGCACTGCAAGAAACGAGCGAAAAGAACCCGACGACGGGTGCGAGCGAACGAGTTGCGCGGCCGGCGAAAGGGGCGCCCGCCGGAGGGACGCCCGTCGTATATATGATGAGTACGACACACCGCGAAACTCTCATCAATTACGCGTAAAGATCGTGAACATTTTTCC
>CM068323.1:8770763-8817759 GCA_034766995.1 Acanthacorydalis orientalis | reverse complement strand
GTGGCCCGTTTGCGATACGTGACACGGCGACTCGCAGTTCTTGTACACTCGACGAGTCCTGCACAGCAGCGCCGCTGCCGGCGCCGTCGTCGACGCCGCACCGACTCTTGTGGTGCTCCATACATTATGCAGATCGCCTCTCTTCTTACCTGTCATCAATTAATAACAGCCATATCACAAGACGTTAATATTTGATGCGACTTCCATTACGTGGCCCGTCGGCTTGCTCTTTCTCTCGTTCACTCGCCTTCACCTTACCTCCTGTACGCCAGAGAAGTGCCCTAGTAGATGATAGTAAAGCGCGGCGAGCGGCAGCACATGGTAAGACGCCGGAAGGAGGGGATCGCAGTAAAAATACGCTTATGGCATGGAGGAGATCAACAGACATTCAAGATAACTTTAACATCTCTTTTACACGTCTAATAGAATGTTATGTATGCGGACGTGTACATACATTTACCTCCACCTATCTTCCTATTTATCTATCTATCTAACTATCTATCTATATGTATATATATATATATATATATATATTCAAAAAGATTGTCTTGAAACAACTAAACGCTATCCTTTATATTTAATTCAAACACAAAAAGCTTTGATCAATAACAAATTAAATGGACAGATGACAATATAATCTACATATATTTCTCTCTCTCTCTCTCTCTCTCTCTCTCTATATATATATATATATATATATATATATATATAGTGTCTAAAAAAAAGTATATACACTTCGATTGTTAATAACTTCTATGTTTATTCAAAAATTCAATTTTATAATGTGAGAAAAAATGATAGGAAAGGTATGTGGATTAACGCAAATGTTAAAAATTGTCTGTTAATCTTGATTAATAACAAATTAAATGGACAGGTAACAACATAATCTACATGTCTCCCTCTTTCTCTCCCTCTTTCTCTGTATATATATATATATTCAAAAATATTGTCTTGAGAGAACTAAACGCTATCCTTTATATTTAATTCAAACACAAAAAGCTTTAATCAATAACAAATTAAATGGACAGATAACAACATAATCTACATATATTTCTCTCTCTATATATATATATATTTATATATATAGTGTCTAAAAAAAGTATATACACTTCGATTGTTAATAACTTCTATGTTTATTCAAAAATTCAATTTTATAATGTGAGAAGAAATGCTAGAAAAGTATCTGCAAAATGGACAGGTAACAACATAATCTACATGTATCTCTCTCTCTCTCTCTATATATATATATATAAATATATATACATATATATATACTGTATATAAAAAATATATATACAATTTGATTGTTAATAACTTCTATATTTATTGATAAATTCTATTTTATAATGTGAGAAAATATATATATATATATATATAATTTAATAACGACGACTTTTGTTGTAGCGAGCGGGAAACTTGTGACCGAAAGATGTGACTCTTTTCCAACATAACGCTTGTTCTCAGACAGACAAAAACAAATTAGCGTTTCAAATATTTATTTTGAGCTTACAGTCCAGGTGATTTCAATATTTTTCAGCCATTAAAATAATAGTTATGAATTCCGGTTTGAAATCTAGAAACTCATTAAATTAGATTATGTAGAAAATTTACTTTATTAGAAATTCTGGATGTAGAATAAGAATTTTTTTTTCTTAAATATCTTCTTACTTTTCGACTTTCTCTTCTATTATGAAGTAACAGTCTTGCTTCGAATTGAATTTCTTTGAAACATATGTAGTCTAATCATATTTTTCTGATCAATAATAGAGATGAGACTAAACGTGTAAAAACAGTTAGATTTGTTCTTCACTAAAAACTAATTCGGTATTTAATACTTGTAGAATTATATATCTTAAATAGACAAGTGATAAAAAAATATACCGACATATTTACCACACAATAAAATAATACTTCGGCAGCCGTCCATATCACTACACATGTCATTCTTTTAAACAGTGTTTTGACAGTCAATCGAGTGGGTAACACAAATATACGGCAGCGGTGGGATAGGTATAAGAATTTCATGGTGAAATTTATTCGCGCCGAGAGGCGTACAGCGTATTTACACAATGCATAGAATTATCTTATTACAGTGACCCATATGGCACGGACATGAGGGGTGTAGGTGCCTTATGTCACTATTCGGGTGCCCCCTTTACATACAACTTAATGTATGCTGCATTCACGTCGTGTGGGGTGGACTTGCTAAGATAAATAGAGAGTAGCCCATGTAGCCGATGGGCATTCGACCACAGGCGCAGAATACGTTCTTAATAAGAGCGCCCGTGAAATGTTGTAAGCCGCAGTGCTGGGACTTGTAAACGATGTTTGTTATATACCTTTCTTTTTTAATAGCCGATGCGGAAAGTGCGTCACTTTATTTCATAATGAAATGTTTATTTATACTTATACAATATATATATATATATATATATGTATATATACATATGTATATATATATATATATACATATATACATATATATATATATAAATGTATATATATATATATATACATATATATATATATATTTAAATATATATATGTTTGCAATTTAGAACCGATTTAGAAATCAATTTTATAAAATAATATTCTTTATGAACTACGAGGTCAGACAATTAAGTAATGCGACAAAATTCAAAAATCGAGTATATTTAAAAATTAAGGTACATCGCTGCGATCCCCTTCAAAGTAGTCCCCTCCCGCATCTATACACTTATTCCAGGGAGTTTTCCAGTTTTCGTAACAATTCTGGAACACTTCTTGTGGGACCTCTCCGAGTACCCTCGTCACAGATTCTTGGATATCTTCAACGGAGTCAAAATGTCGACCTTTGACGAATTTTTTCATATGGGGGAATAGGAAAAAGTCGCAGGGTGACATGTCCGGTGAATAGGGCGGTTGTGGTAACGTTGCGATGCCTTTAGACGCCAAAAACTGAGAGACACTGAACGCACTGTGACAGGGAGCATTGTCGTGATGCAGAACCCAAGTCTTCGCGATCTCTGGACGCACTCTGAGCACCCTTTTTCGTAATTTTTCGAGCACATTGCGGTAGAATACTTGATTTACGGTTTGTCCAGGTGGTACGAACTCTTTGTGAACCACCCTTTTGCTGTCGAAGAAGCAAATCAACATGGTTTTCACTTTGGACTTGCTCATTCTCGCCTTCTTCGCTCTCACGACCTTTTTTAAAATCGGCATGCCACCGAAGCACCTGACTACGACTCAGGGCATCACTACCATACACTTTAAGCACTTTTTCATAAGTTTCTGTCGCGGTTTCGCCGAGTTTTGCACAAAATTTTATCGCGCACCGTTGCTCTAAATTTCTTTGTTCCATTTTCGTGACATGCACTACTCGCGCGTTGTTACAAAACACTAAACAGCTGGCGAAGAAATGATCGTACGAGGGTGGTCAAGGTCTCAATCGAGAGAGTAGGGATCTGGTATTACGGTGGCGGAGTTACAGGTTCGCAGTGTTACCACAGGCCGAGAAAAAAAATCGGTCGCATTACTTAATTGTCTGACCTTGTATAGACAGATTATTTAGTGGTAGTATTATCATGTTTTCTTTCTCAATGATTTTTTCACTCACACCATAAACCATAGGACTTAATAAATATAGACTGATAATATAGTAAGTTTATGTGTTATTTTTCTGAACAGAATATCGAATAAAATGAAGAATGCTTTAGATTTTTTCAAACTCTCTAAAAGTGAAAAAAGTTTACTAATATTTATATATATATATATATATATATACGTTTGTATATATATATATATATATATATATATATATATATATATATATATATATATATATATATATGTTTGCAAAATATTTAGAACCGATTTAGAAATCAATTTTATAAAATAATATTCTTTGTGAACTATAGACAGATTTTTTACCGGTAATAATATCATGTTTTCTTTCTCAATGATTTTTTCACTCACACCATAAATCATAGGACTTAATAAATATAGATTGATAATATAGTAAGTTTATCTGTTATTTTTTCGAACAGAATATCGAACAAAATGAAAAATACTTTAGATTTTTTCTAACTCTCTAAAAGTGTTAAAGTTTATTAATATATATATATATATATATATATATGTTTGCAAAATACTTAGAACTGGTTTAGAAATCAATTTTATAAAATAATATTCTTTATGAACTATAGACAGATTTTTTAGGGGTAGTAATAACATGTTTTTTTCTCAATGATTTGTTCACTGCCACCATAGAACCCATAGAACTTAATAAATATAGACTGATAATATAATAAATTTATGTGTTATTTTTCCAAACAGAATATCGAATAAAATGAAAAATACTTTAGATTTTTTCTATCTCTCTAGAAGTGTTAAAGTTTATTATATATATATATATATATATATATATATATATAATATAATGTATATATACATATATATATATATATATATATATATATATATATATATATATATATAATAGAATTTCATTTTTAACATACTATAACTAGTTAAAGATTCAAGTTATAACTTTATACTCTTTGCTATTTATTTAAAACTGTTATGACAGCTAATTAGGGTCATATACATAAAATTATTTATATTTCAATACAAGGAAAACTTAAAATTGTCTATATAAGGTTATAAAAAAACGTTTGTAAGATCCTGTTGCAAATTTGAACATTTTATAGACAATTTCTGGTAATAAAATAATAGTATTTTTTTAATCTCGTATGTTGTAACACATTTTTCAAACAGAAACAAATATTTTTAAATCAATGCACACGAATACTATATTTGTTGCAATTTTCAACAAATCAAAGTTCTTTGAATGTCGATGAAATAATAATAATAAAAAGAAACATGCATGTGTATGACTATAACGCGAGGGTAATGAATCATTTCAGAGTAATTCGTGTCATCGTCGCAAACAGATTTTAATAAAAAAAAAAACGAGACCGAACAACGACATATCCATGTAATGAAAAAAGAAACGAGCTCTCAACTACTTTTCATATATGTTACACGGCGTGCAACAAGATAACTGCGCTACTTTTACACGACTAATTTCCTATAAAAATATCCCGGCTACATTTTTATATTCGTACAGATTGTTATCGTGGACTAAGAAGAGTAATTTATCTTCTAAAAACCGACACAACTGTCTGCAGTGTAAGCAAGCGAATACGACCAAAAGGGACAGGAAAAAGTCCCAGTGAATCAGCACATTAGTGAGCACGAATTTTCTACTAATGTGCAACACTTTCATTATTTTCACAGTGAAACGGTTTTTCAGTATTTTTAGATTGTTTGCACCATTTTATACAATCTTATAACACACGTATACACATACAAACATGCACATATATATATATATATATATATATATATATATATATATATATATATATATATAAATTTATACTTCTACCTATTTTAATTTTCAATACTGATTATAAACGTTTCATGTTTATATTTTTTCATAACAATATATAAATAACAGTCAAGTTGAAAAAAGTTTCATACAATAATTTATAGATTTGTCTTTTATTAGCGACCATCACAACAATATAACACAAAATTTAAGACATAAACATATTATATATATATATATATATATATATATATCATATGTTTATAACTTCTCTCTCTCTCTCTCTCTATATATATATATATATATATATATATATATATATATATATATATATTAGGGTGTAACATGAAATTGTGGAATTTGTATATATATATTAGAGTGTAACATATAAAATTGCAGAATTTGTAGGTGAGAATTAAAACGCAATATTTTTAACAAAACAAAATATATTTAATCAAAATAAGCTCCATCAGCTTCAACGGTCTTTTGCCAGCGAAAGGTCAGATTTTTTATCTCATTTTTTAAAAATCGACATTTCTAGAGCTTATAAAGTCTTCGAAACCTTCAATCACTTCTGTTTGGTTTCGGATTTTTTTATTTCTTAAATAACATTCCAAGTGGCGAAAAAGATAATAGTCTGTCGGTGAAAGATCTGGTGAATAAGAGGGATGCGGTAAAAATTTCATAATTTAATGAGTTTAATTTGGAAATTGTGATTCGAGATGTGTGTGGTCGAGCATTGTCCTGTAATAGCATCGGCCCATATCTATAGGTTAACATTGATTGTTTTGTTTTTAATTTTTCATTCATATTGTCGATTCCTCGACAGTATGAATCAGCCGTAATTGCTTCGCCTGGTTCTAAAAAAGAATAATGGATTATTCCTTTATTTGTCCACCACACAGTAACCATAAGTTTTTTTTGGTGTTATGGCGGCTTGGGTGCGTGTCTTAGAGCTTCATTTACATTTAACCGTTTTCCAGATCTCTTTCTGTTATCATACAGAATCCATTTTTCATCACAAGTAATGATTCGATTTAAAAATGGCGTTCTATCATTTCGAATCATCAATGAAGAACACACCTCTAAGCGTATCAGTTTCTTACCATCTGTTAATTTATGCGGCACCCACTTATCCAACTTTTTCATCTTTCTTATTGCACCGGGGTGATGAGAAACAGTCATAACACTAACACTTAAATCACATGCGAGAGCTCGAACTGTTGTATGTGGATTAGCTTCCACCATGGTTCTCAAATGTTCACAATGATTTTGGGCCTTCCTCGAAACTCATTGTCGAGATTCATATTACTGGAACGAAATTTTTTGAACCATAATTGAATTGTTCTCTGGCTATCCGACCCTTCTCCGAAAGCTCCATTGATATTTCTACTTTCTACCACTGCATTGTGTCCCAACTTGAACTCATATAAAAAAGGAGAGGCAAATCTTTTGTGGACACCAATCTGTTGAAGAGTGTAAAAAATAAAAATAACAATAATTACTCCGTATTTAAAAAAATTGAAGGGTACAGTACGTTAGTCAATTCCAAATACATGGACTTGTAAAATATTGCACAGAACCTTTCTCAATCGCGGTAGACCTCTGATTGACTGAAATTCGACAACTTGATATGTTACAACTTAATATATATATATATATATATATATATATATATATATATATATATATATATATATGTGTGTGTGTGTGTGTTTATATCTTCAATTTTGTGTTATATTCTTGTGATGGTCGTTAATAAAAGACAAATCTGTAAATTATTGTATGAAACTTTTCATTTAAATATTAGAGCTTAGCATTCTCGTTCTCGGTCGCCAATGGGTTAATAAAATGTTTGTTTATTTTCATAAATTCAATTTTATATTTTTATAATGAAGGAAAAATTTCAGAAGAAAATGCATTAACGCAAGTGTTTAGTGAGTGTAACAGTGTTATACACTCTCTCTCTCTCTTTGTCCATCTCTCTCTCTTTGTCCATCTCTCTCTCTCTCTCTATATATATATATATATATATATATAAAGGAAAAGAGAAAAATAGAAGGAGAGAAAAAGCTTTTAAAATAGATTCTTGTGACAGCGATTAATTGTTCGTGCAGAAACATCAATTCCCTTTATTTCTCGAATACGTTGTGTTGAAATAGTTCGATTTTATTGAACTATTCGCAAAGTTAGTCTGTAATTTCAACTGCAGTGATAGATCGATACGACGTTCACTCAGAAAGTTTTTCACTTTTTTCTTGTATTCGAAATTAATTTTAGTTTCGATTCTATATTCAGCTGAAAGAATAATTCGTGCAGGGTAAAGTATTTAGTTTAATTTGCAAATGGTTGCCGAAAAACTGAAAACGTATTAGGTTTGTTTCTCATTTTATAATCCAAATATAGCAATTGTGTCAAATATATTTGTATATTAATATATATATATATATATCATCCATATATATATATATATATACATATATATATATATATATATATATATATATATATATAATCCATTGCTGGATGAAGGCCTCTTCCATGATTTTCCATTTTGTTCGATTCAGTGCCTCTCTTTTCCACAGATTTCCAAGAAAATTTTTAATATCCTTATCCTATCTATGCATTGGTCTCTTTCTGGGTCTTTTTATATTCCTTGGTTCTCAGTCAATCAATGCTCCCTTCAAACATCTGTAGAACGTGAACAACGCGCCACTTCTGGCTGAAATTTCCTCTAGGCTAACTTGAAAAGAGACACTTAATAACTGTGATGTTACCAAATGAATGGAGGCACCACATCATAGATATTTACCAAACTTATCAAACGACCCATATATGTATATATATATATATATATATATATATATATATATATAATTTAGTATATACTTATAAATAAATTCTAGATACATTTTTATCAAAAATCTATTTGGTTAAAACTATGAAAAATATACAGAAAGAAAATACCACATTTTCGAATACAAATAAATTATATTTACTGTTAAAAAAACAATCTGAACGCATTCAGCTATAAGTTAATACGCCTGTCTCACTCGATTAATTGCAACATTGTATTTATATAAATTATTCTGTATATACGGCAGATCTGCTATTTTTTAATAGCCGATTTACTGTTAACAACAGTGTTTCAAATGCAGTATTAGTGGCGTGGATTTACTAATTCTCAGTGAAAGTTTATCAATGATAATCGAAGAGAAATCAATAAAATCGCAATGAAATCTTTAAACAAGTAATCAAATAGTACAAATACACTTCTGTACAGTCTATTTTTACCTGAACGCAATTTTTTTCCGTTTAATTCGGTCCATGGAACTTATTTTTCAATAAGTTTGTCATATCTGTACTAAACAGATTAAGACTAAAGTCGAATAGAATTATTCGAATTGTTAATTGATGGGAAAACATAAAATTGTTACAAACCTTCTCATTAACGACGTCGAAAAAAAATAAACACGAGATAATAAAAAAAGAAAAATAACAAACCGTTGAACATTCGTCTACAAAAAGAGAGAGAGAATGAGACTCGCCACACCTATTTATGAGTGAGTGTACACGGCGCGGAACATTCTTTTAAAATTTCGATTTGATCGTGTTTGCAGATCGTCATACGGCACTGCAAACATCTTATCCGGAGGATCGTGTAACGGGGCCCATTCTGGACACGCCGGTGTCCTCTGTCGCGCCAAGACGCACAAGTCGATGGCGACGACGATAATAAAGGCGCGTTTGACATATTACAAACACGGAACGATGTCTCTCACGAACTCTTATTGCTAACCGACATGACCATATTTAACATTCATTACATGCTCGGCTAGATTTGATGGAGTCCTACGACTGCTTTCCGCCACTGCACTGTGTTGTTCTCGTGGGATTGAAAACGACTTTCTATTTGCAGAATCCCAATTGAAAACAGATGTAAGGGGACGTTACGCATATTTGATTTTCACATTCATACAAATGATTGTATATCAATGTCGTCCTTATACTAATTCAT
Organism: Acanthacorydalis orientalis; assembly: GCA_034766995.1. Lineage (NCBI taxonomy): Eukaryota > Metazoa > Arthropoda > Insecta > Megaloptera > Corydalidae > Acanthacorydalis > Acanthacorydalis orientalis. Next base: position 8,808,367 of record CM068323.1, on the reverse strand, counting down.
ATATATATATATATATACATATATATATATATACATATATATATATATATATATATATATATATATATACATATATATATATATATATATATATATATATATATATATATATATAGTGTATAAATAATTCGGTGCCTTTTTGATAGAAAATGATTGTTTATGGAAAAATCGAATACATTTTAATCTTAAAAACATCCCTCATTATTTTATATAGCATCGATCCATTTAACTGACGGATCCCTTGTTGAAAAGAATATGGTGGATTTGAGTCGATGAAGTCATAATATATTTTCAGACATCTTTCACTGTTTTAGATTTTCTTTGCATTTTTTACACATCACAACACCTTCCCCCAAAGCTAAACAAATCTTTACCGTGGCCTCGGTCGGATTTTTTTCAACTGGATTGCCTAATATGCCGCTTTTCGAACACCCTCGTGTCCATCACTGACTTGTGAGGTTATGCGAAATGCTTCCCTAAGATATATAGCGTTTTTAAATGTTATGATTGGCACTTCGAAACCATAGAACGACGAGAAAATGTTTTAATTTAAGACAGAGTTGTGATTGGTTCAATTTAAAGGCACAGAATTAATTTCTACATCTAATATAAGTGGGTCGTTTTGATAAATTCGGTAAGTTGCAATGATGTGGCGCGACTGTTTGGTAACATCACGGCTATCAAGTGTAACTTTTCAAACTAGCGTGGGTGGAATTTCAGCCAGAAGTGACACGTCGTTCGTGTTCTACAGTTGTTTGAATTGACCATTGTAGCGGTTACCGCAAAAATGGGAAAAAAACCGAGCAGACATTTTTGAAAATGTGGATGAAACATGGATCCATCACCTGAGGTGAATCAGTAGTCAAATCAGTGGATAACGAGTGGCGAAAGATGAAGAATGTTTTGTCGGTTGGGAAAGTGATGGGCACTTTTTTTTGAGATTCCTGAAGAATCATCCTGATCGACTACTTAACGAAGGGAAAAACGATAACAGGAGTCTATTATGCAACGTTATTGGATAGTTTGAAAGGAGGGTGATATAAAAACGGCCAAGATTGGCGCACAGAAAAAGTACTCTCTCACCAGGACGACGCGCCCTTCTACAAATCGAGCGTCGCAATGGCAAAATTGTACGAATTACGGTCCGAATTGATTCCTCATCCACTCTGTTGTCCGTGCTTGGTCCTGTTCGACTTCTTTCTCTTCCCAAACTTGAATATTTAGCTCGGTGAGAAGGAATTCTCGTCAAATGAGGATATCGTCGACGTGTATTATGCAGACTCGCTGGACCAAGTGTATAGCGGTCAATGAAGACTATGTTGAGAAAGAAAATTGATTTTTTCCAAAAAACAGTGTTTAACTTGCTTATTCATTAATAATACAAGTTATATTTTATATTATTTTCGAAATTGATAAGAGAATTTTTGATTTATATAAATATCTATATATATATATATATATAGATAGATAGATATAGATATATATAAATCAAAAATTCTCTTATCAATTTCAGAAATACTATAAAATATAACTTGTTTTATTAATGAATATCATATATATATATATATATATATATATATATATATATATAAACATATATATATATATATATATATACACGTCTATGTATAAGTGCACGTACATAAACACACACACACACACACACATATATATATACATATATATATGCTATTCATTAATAATACAAGTTATATTTTATAGTATTTCTGAAATTGATAAGAGAATTTTTGATTTATATATCTATATATATATATGAATATATATATATATATATATATATACATATCTATATACAAGTGCACGTACACACACATACACACACACACACATATATATATACATATATATATATATTCTATTCATTAATAATACAAGTTATATTTTATATTATTTCTGAAATTGATTAGAGAATTTTTGATATATATATATATATGTGTGTGTGTGTGTATGTGTGTGTACGTGCACTTGTATATAGATATGTATATATATATATATATATTTCTCCGTGAATAATTTCATAAATGTTACGTATACAAATATCCGTGCAAATTATGAATCTTTTACGTGAATAATTCATCTTCTGTAGGTAAAAACATTATTCCAAAACAACATTATTCTTTCTGACGTTTGTAAATTAGATTCAATATGATAATAGAGGGGTGAGCAGCAGCACGCGCTAACAAACTTAGCAGCAACAGAACACTGGAGCAAGGAAAAAATAATCATGTTCAGACAACCAGTAATCATATATTTAATCCAGAATAGAATTTAGCAGGGAGTGCATGAAACCTACACATAATAGTATTCTACAGTCTGGAGCAATTTTGCTTTACTGTAGGGATGTACAGTTTCCATTCATTTCTTTACCGTTACCGTTTCTCGATCGTCCGACAATCTTTTTTCTTCATAAATCGAAACGAGTGAACCGGTTTATTTATTTCATTCGGCGAATAGACGTGTGCGGAATCAGAGGTTTGATTTTTCGTTAACCGTATGCGATTCGTTGTGTTATAGTTGATCACTTTTTTAATTTTTCTATCGTTTTTCAATCTTTTTTTTAATATATATATATATCACACCTGTTCTCTTTAAATGCTATATCAATTAATGTACTCCAACGATAATGTAGATATTAGACCCTGATCAGTATTCCAGAGGAATATTGTAATTAGTGATTGAAAAGAGGTCAGTAATATGTTTACGGTCTGGATGCCATTTCACAAATAGTACGACTAATTTTCTTGATTGCAAGTCGATACTGTTGTTTATATTGACTTACTCGCTGATAGTTGTTACATTATATCCATGTTTCAAGGTTAGTAATCAATCAATTATCATGAGTTCACGATTGATGAGTTATGTTACGTTTAATATGATTATTGATGATTAATTCAAAGTACTTAAATTAATAAAATACTGTAAAAGCAATGTGCATACATTCTAATATATTTTCATAATTGTTTTTACTTTAATATATATATATATATATATATATATATATATATATATATATATATATATATATATATATATATATATATGTATGTATATATATTCTAGATTTTCTTAAAAAAATAAAATGAAAATGCGAAAAGGATATGTTTTGCTTTGGAAATTCAATCAAGGTAGAAAAAATACATAAAGTGTAAGAGAAACGAACCATAAATGTAAGACAATACCGGCGGTGGTTTTCTTTTTTAAAAAAACCAGTTTCCAGGATGAGATACTTTCTGGAAGAACAGTGGAATTAGATAAAGAGATAGTGTGGATAGTACTTGAGTAAGATCGTACTCTATCAATTGAAAAACTGACTAAGAAACTCCAATCAATTAATTGTACCATCCATCGGTACATAAAAGACACTAAAAAGGTCTCCAAATGTGTACCTCATGAATTAATCGAAACGAATCTCCAGAAAAAGGCAAGTGTGTGATCTTCTCTTCTGTCACGGCTGACGTGTCAACTATTTTTAAAGTATATTATCGATGGAGATGAAAACTGGTTACTATATCATAATGTTTAACATCGTGGACAATGGTTAACAGTGGATAAACACTTAAGCCGCAACCTAAACAAGGAATTTATCCCCGAAAGTATTCATTGTACGTTTGGTAGGATATGGATTGAATTATAAATTTAGAACTTTTAAATCGTCACCAAAACTTCAAAACGAAGCTGTAATGAGGACAATTAGATAGTTGGATATCTAGTAAATAAACAAATCGCTCAAATAAACAAGTGATAGGTTCATTGTCACTAAGATAACGCTCGGCCACATATTGCAACGATGTCGTTGCAGAAACTGTTGACTGATAAATTATTAATCATCAACCACATTCCCTATATGTAGACTTATTGGATTATATTCTGAAGTTTAGAAAATGATTTAGACGGAATACAGATCTCTAACGACATGAAAATCGTACTGGAATATTGTTGCCACTCTAATCGAAAAAAGTTTCACAATAAAGGCATTGAAAATTTGGTAAGAAGATGGAAAAAATGATTATAGAAAAGAAGTGAAACTACTTACTTGATTCAAGTTTGTCAAAAAGATTGTCAAGAATATGTTTTTTTAATTTAAATACATATCAAAAAGCGCACATCACTTGTGAGATGATCCAACATTTCAGTAGCGTTATGTTGGTAGGAAAATAATTGCTGTTTTTGTTTTCAATTTTTTCAATGAAAGTGTCACTCCATCGTGTTCATGTTAATATCATTTTAAAGTGGATTTTTCGGCCTGTATTTTGGTAACATAGACTTTGACTTCATTGTTAATTTTGCTTCAAATTGAGTTACTGAATTGATGAAGCTGTTAAGCAAATAGATTCTTAAACAGAGATTAAAATCATTATGAGCAGAGTTACAGAGCTATTTGTTAAATTATCACACTCTGTCGTGAAAAAATTGATTGATAGAAATAAAAACACATAGATGGGCTAGTCTAGTCATCCTAGTTCCAAATTTTTCAAAGACAGCAGGTTTTTTAAATAGAAAATCTTAAACACGGCCACTTTGTTGAATAAATATTTAAATTTTTAATATTTTTACTCTGATAATAATATCTGAAGTCATTTCAGACATTTTTAATCAATTAATTTTATTTACAAGTCAGTACAGTGAATTAAAGATGGAAAAGAAGCAAATAACTAACTATTTTTTAAATGAGTTCAAAACCGATGGTAAAGCAGCAGAAACTGCTCGTAAACTAAACGATGCTTTTAATGTGGGTACTGTTAAGGAATGTACGATGCGATGATAGTACCAAAAAATTCGTGCTGAGGACGAGAGCTTTGATGATTAATAAGGTCGCGGGCGTCCTTCTTCAGGTCATGACTACCGAGTGAAGACGTTTGTCGAATCGGAATTCGAGAACTTGCACAAAAGTTAGACGTTAGTCATCCAACAGTCCTGGACCGCTTAGGAAATCAAAAAAGAGAAAAATGTATACGAATTTGAAGGTCATAAATCGGAATTATTTTTCTACCAACTTAATATTATTCAACTAATAATTTTTCATTATATAAATAATAGATTTTTAAAAGACACAGTTAGGTCTTAAAAAAATCAAATAAATATTATTTAATTCATTACACATTTATGAATTTCATAGGTAAGAAATAAAATATAAAGTAAAAAGGTTATAGTTATACGAGGACGATTCAAATTCTTGCACAAACGTTAGACGTTATTCATCCAAAAGTTCTGGACCGCTTAGGAAATCAAAAAAGAGAAAAATGTACACGAATTTGAAGGTCATAAATCGGAATTATTTTTGTACCAACCTAATATTATTCAACTAATAATTTTTCGTTACATAAATAATAGATTTTTAAAATACACAGTTAGCTCTTAAAAAAATCAAATAAATATTATTTAATTCCTTATACATTTATGAATTTCAGAGGTAAAAAATAATATAAATATATAGTAAAAAAGTTATAGTTATACGAGGACGATTCAAATTCTTGCACAAAAATTAGGCATTATTCATCCAACAGTTCTAGACCACCTGAAACAGCTAGCTGAGAAAAATGTATATACACTTGAAGGTCATAAACCGCAATTATTTTTCTACCAAATTAATATAATAGAAGTGTGTACGTATTTTGAAAAATTACCGAATTTACTTCTCTAAATATTCTCAACTCTTAAATGATTAAACTTAAATACATTTTATGATACAGTATCAGATGAAAGTATTCGAAATTCTAAATTCTGGTGCCAATTCAATTCAATATTACATATGATAAATGACGGAAAATTACGGTTAGGAAACGAAATGTCTTTATACTTGCATAGAAGAGCTTGAAAGCAGACACTAACTCACGACCAGCGACAAACTCAATTGTCCTGTTTCATCAAATTTTACATTAATTATTTTGAAAAATATTGTTTCTTTATTTATATCTCTTACACCTCTCTATTTGTCCATTCAAATCGTATTTGTTAGATTATAGAAACTTTAAAATGACTTCTTATAATCAAATATTATTTCTTATACACAAAATCAATATAACTTCCAATAGTTCTAAATGAATAATTAACAGGACAACGTGATTCATGTCATTATAATTGAAACATTTTATTATCTGATTATACTTGACACGATTTTTAAACATATCTATTAGCTAGGAACTTCTGAAAGTAAATAATTAAAGTATATAATTAAATACAATATAAATATTTATTTAGAAATCCAAATGCACTTTAAATCATACAATTCGTATAAATTAAAGAGAATTTAATTTGTACGACAGTGTAAAGTGAATTAAGTAAATATAGACGGTTAGAACTTTACTTAAAAACAATTTTATAGTCGGATAATATTTCTGAAAATAGACAGACGTTTTCGGTAGCATGTGAAGAAATATTTGAATGCAATGTGATCACAAACGTTCTCAATTTTTCTGTTGAAATGTAGCTGATAATACTTATTTTTTCCTTCCGGATTCTTTCATACTGTATGCTATTTTCCATTAAATCTCTATTCCATCTCTGAAATTAATAGTCTATAAAAAATACTGACTGATTGGCCTACTGATTTTCCAATTTCAAGTAAAACACAGGCTATTGGTTTGATTATTTTTGAGTAATTTTATGTAATAAATGAGAATTGATGTGATTTTGGAAGCTGTTCAACATCTTAACAGCTCTCTTGTAGATTGCCTTCGACAGGCATGCTTCACTGATGTGTTTAACCACAACTAATCGACGGTGATTTTGTCCGTAACTATTTATGAGTTTTTTATTTAGTAGCACATTGAAAAGTGACTTATTGTTGTCTCACTTACAAGAAAAGAGCGCCAACGTGAGAAGAGTAAATCGCTCGAGAATCAGTGAGTTAGGTGGGTAGGTACTGACCCCTAGTTTATGTTCCTTTAACCCTTTGATGCACTTTTGCACCGTTCGGAAGAGAAAGGGGCTCAAAGTTTCAAGGCAACGCATGAGTATCGTGGAATTAGTCTCCGTGCTACTACATGACTGAGTGTATAGCATAAGCTGGTTAAGTAAGATGGTCGAAACCCTCGAGGTTTCGAGTTCAATTCTTTTCTGATTTTTTTATGTTTTATTCTTTGTAATGTAAATGTTATGTTATTATAAGAATTTCTTTCCTCGATACATTTTCATAGTTTTTTTTTGCAACAATATCGCTTAAAAAATGTTTCCACAATAATTTGATTAGTTTTTATTTTTCATCATTTAAAAACACATGTGTATTTTTATATTCGTGAGAGAACACTGAAATGAATTGATTGCAGCTACGCAAATTTGAAATAAGAACTCTGCTCTCAGTGGAAAAGGTTTCTAAGCAAAGTTTTGAGGAACTTGCACAACTGTGTTTCTTGTGAAACAAGCAGCATTGGGTTATGTACCGAGTCGACTCTTACAACTGACAGGAAGTTCTTTAGAATTTTGCTCCGAAATCTTTTACACTGCGATCAGAGTTCTTATTTCAAATTTGCGTAGCTGCAGTTAATATATTTCAATGTTCTCTTACGAATTTAAAAATATGCATGTGTTTTTAAATGATAAAAAAATTAAAAGTAATAAAATTAGCGTTAAAACATTTTTTAAGTGACATTGTTGCAAAAAAAAAACAGTAAAAATGTATTGAAAAAAGAAATTCTTATAATAACATAACATTTACATTACAAAAAAAAAAAAACAAAACAAAAGCAAATTCGAAAAGAAGAATTGAACTCAAGATCTCCAGGGTTTCGATTACCTTACTTAACCAACTATGCTATGCGCTCAGTTCATAGTTGCATGGAGACTAATTACAAGGTACTCATGCGTTTTCTTGAATCTTTGAGCCCCCTTTTTCTCCCGAATGGAGCAAAAGTGCATCAAAGGGTTAAGGGAACATAAACCAGGGGCAATACCTACAAACCTACCGACCCTCGAGTAATTCTAGTTCCCCACGTTGGCGTCCTCTCCTTGTTAGATACCAATTCACATGAAGCCTCAGACTACCTTAATAGATAAGAATTACTGGAACATAATTCTAATCCCCATACAATACATTATGTTATAATTTCAAGAATTTGCAAATTGAGCAGCAGGATGCTGTACATCAGCCTGCGTGTTCGACTCCACCAATATACTCGGTCAAATCAAGAAGAAGAAGAGACATTTAAGAAATAAAAAACATTTATTGTTAATAATTTAAAAAAGAAGTTTTTTTTTATAAAAGCAAACTTTTTATATGCTCTTACAATTTCTTACATTCAATATTTTAAATGGATATTATTTATTTTTTTCATATCCTTAGGGTTACACTTTTAAAATTCTCATCGATTCAGTCAAAACATAATTTGATCCTTAAAAACAAGGAGATTTGAGGTTATTATACATTAAAATAATAACTGTAATTAGGGTTCGTAGCCAGTGAACGTTTTTTTTTATTTAGGAAATAATAAACATTTTATTTCTATTCACTTAATTCATCAGTTCTCACGTTTAAATTTTGTTACAATTATGTTTTTATTTCTAAAACATTCTTGTATTTAATATTATAATGCTAAAAACTAATACCATTTACTGACACCTTATCATCAAAACATGTTATCATTCTACTGTTAAATCTTATTATTAGGTTGGTAGACAAATAATTGCGGGTTATGACCTTCAAATACATATACATTTTTCTCAGTTCATAGTTTTGAGTGGTCCAGAACTGTTGGATGTCTAACGCCTAACTCTTGTGCAACTTCTCGAATTATTGTGGGTGGTCCTGATTCAACTAACGCCTTCAGTTGGTCGTCATGAACTGAAGAATGATGTCATTGACCTTCTTCATCTTCAAAGCTCTCGTCCTCAGCACGAAATTTTTGGAACCATCATTGCACCGTACGTCCTTTAACAGTACCCATGCCAAAAGCATCGTTCAGTTTTAGAACAGTTTCTGGAAATCATACAAAAAATTGCTGTTATTTGCTTCTTTTCCATCTTTAATTGAATTCCATCCCAAATTAAAACAAAATTAATAATAAAACTAGAATCGATACTACTAAAATATAGACAGGAAAATGCATTTCAAAATGATATTATTTATTAAAAAATGGTATTAATTATTAATTAATGATAAAATGATATTGACATGAACACGATGAAATGACACTATCATCGAAAAAAATCAAGGTTAGAATTCAGTATACAAAAACCGCAATTATATTCCTACCAACCTAATTTTAATGTTGTTTTCAACCTTTTTTCTACACTGTATACCCTCATCACTATATTTAAAAATTTTTAAAGAAGTTTGTTTCCCAGCAATCATCTTAAATCGCATTTATTCTTTTTTGATGACTGGCACACTTCTGTGATTCTTGTTAAGAGCTCTGGAGTAAAGAATAATCTTAATCAGTGATTATTAGTTAATCCATGTAAGGAGTACCAATTAATATAAAATAAATTCAATAACTGATCTTTTACCAAATATACTCAAAGTGCATATCGTTTAAGTCACAAATTTCGACTTACTTTATGTTTTGTATTCAGATGTCGGAGAAGAATGATTTTTCTTCCTTGACACCAAACACCTTATAAGGGTTTAGTCCAAAGATACCCTTTTCATGAGCGTATATACGACCATGACGTCTTTTATGGGAATGCAGGATGAATAATAACGGTTTTCTTAATTGTTGAATACTTTTATTTCACACACACCTGACTGTATTCACTGATTGTTGAATACCTTTCAGAATACCTTAATTGAAAAAAATCAAGGTTAGGAATCGAAAAACGAAAACCGTAATTATTTTCCTACCAGCCTAACATAAATAATTAAAGAATTCTCTCTCCACATAAATGAAAACAAATCTTAAATATCACCTTGAAATAAGGCCAAAAAGTAATCGACTGTATGGTTTTTTTTGTTATATATAGGATCTACATGACGGTAGCGTTCCACGTGCATAAATTCAACGCATGTATCTTAATTAAACGTGAATCGACTCTACGCAAATATATGTAAACATAATTACAATCCTGACAAAAATGAAAATGTTCCGTGTGATCTCATTGAGATGCGATAAAATTCACTACGGAAATACAGAAGTGTAACTGTGTGTCGGTCAACCCTGCTCGAATTGTGTGTCGATGTTACAAGAGCTCGAGCCATAGGCAATGTTAGTAGTACTGCTAGCTCGGCACTAGTGAAGGGTCAGAGTGTAAATAATGGATCTCTTTCTCCCATTGTCAAGGTAGGAATTGGATTTGCTAAAGTATACTCTACCCGTATGGCAAAGAGACATTGCAATGTACTCTTCACTTTCAACAACTGCTTCACTTGTGTTAGTGTACGCATTATATATATATATATATATATATATATATATATATATATATATATATATATATATGTGTATATATATATATATATATATATATATATATATATAGTATTTTCTTATAAAATATATTCGATTTCAATCGAATCGATTTGAAATAAAAACGTATCATGATAAAAAAGATAAATATAATCTGTTATTAAATTTATTTCTACTCATCATAGATGTAATAAACACAAATTAATAAATTAAAAGTCCACATTTATTAACTAGTATATACCCATTGAAAATTGATGGACTTATAGAAAAAAACGTAGCGAAAAAAACTATTTATTGGTTTCTACAACATATTTAAGAATAAAAAATGCCTGAGAAAGAAAGGTAATGGATTAAACTTGAAACCTGTCCATTGTGAAAATTTCTTCATGCACCACATTCGCTAGATGGGCGGTAGACGGTCACGTTGCGGACAAAGTGACGAGAAATCTGGGTTTTTGTTATTGAAAGAAAGATGATAGTAGCATGTATAGATTCGTGTGTATTTTTCCGAATATTGAATATGAGCAAACATCATTTTCAATAAATATAATTTAAATAAATATACACCAATAATTTTTTTTAATATACACCAATAAATTTCAATAAATATACACCTCGGAACAATTATTTATCCCCCCCCCCCAGAAAATGGCATTGCATATGTTGTAATTGAGTTTGGATTTTTAAAGAACTGTTACTTTTCGATGGTGCATCGTTTTATAGCAAAATTAATTTTATCACACAGCTGCAGAATTTTATTTATTCAACAATATGATCACAAAAGTAGGACAACTGTTTATTCTCACCATTCATAATTGAATCAGATTCCAAACAGTGAAAACATTTGTTCTAGTTCTGTAATTGTTTAGATTTATTTTTCTGAAAATGGACAAGAGAAAAGTATTAAGGGGACCCGGTGGTCTAGCGGCCTAAAATTTAAGCTATTTTAAAAAATTTTTTCTATATGAGGGTAATGAATAATGCTTTCAAATTTTTTTACACTTATTTTATTACTAATAAACTACACAAAAATGAAAATAAAGACAAAAAAAATTTTTTTTTAAATTAGAAAAATGATGCTGAAATCTCCCTCTCTAAAAAAAAATGGAATTGCGTGGTGAATGATGATTTATCTCTCCCTCTGATCTGAAATAAAACAATTGACGAATTTTTAATTAGTATAAGTATAGCTATCGCAGGAAGTAGAATAAAAAAAAAAAAAATTTGACAAAATGGCGCGTAGTCAAAAGTACAAGTTTGAAAACGACCAGTATTTTTGAATGTTTTGTTTATAAAAAAAATATAAATATTTTACGGAAACTATTAGTACGGAAACTACTAGAGAGCTAGAACTATTCAGAATAACATATTAAAATTTCAGACAAATCGGTCAAGTAGTTTTTTTTTCCGGCCCCCGCAAGACGAAAAAAGTAGTTTCGAGATAAACGCGTTTAAAGTTTCAAGCTTACCACTTATTCTTCTACCTACCTGACCTTCTAATGGGCTGTAGATCCTGAAATACTCTGAATTTCGTCATCAAATTTTAACAGTATATTTTTAAGATACTATACTTTCGAAAAAAAAATCGATTTTTCGAAAATTCTAGACCACCGGGTCCCCTTAAATATGAAAGAGAAAGAAAAAAATATACCGTTCGAATTGAAAAGATACACAAACAGAAAAAATAACGAGGAAGATGGGAAGAATTTCCGGTATAATTGATGATTTTTGCAACGATACAGAAAATTATGACTAGAGACAAACCGGAGGAGTTAAAACGATAACCGGAGAAAGGGAAAGACGCATGATTTGGATATTTGGATGATTATTGGGGTTTTAGGGCGGTTCGACATGATTTTGAGAGAAACTTCAAATGTAGAATTAACAACACGTCAAGTAGCCAATCTTGTTGAAGTTTTTGCAAGTGTTTGGACAATTTGAGCGATATTAAACGTTTTATTGATATTAAGACGATGTAGCTTGAAGAAATCTCTTAAACTGATAAGGAGATAGCAAGAATCTCGGTTCAATTTTACATGAAATCATCTGAATTGGATGGAAGTAATATTTTCAGACGAGGAGAGCTTTTATATAGACTGTTAAGATCGATTCTCATATCATTAGCGCCATACCATTATATATCATATCATTACTCACTTCATACTCTTATCATATCATTACTCACACGATTTACAAAAAGAGTAGCTTAACCTCGCACAGCATCATAGTCGATTTGGCTCCGTAATGGTTTTGAGAGTGATCAGTTATTATAATCCAATAGATTTTAGTGCAAAGTTAAACTGGTACGAATTATAAGTAATTTCTACAAATGGAAAAAAAATTAGACAGAAAACACCATGCAAGGGAACGAATATTCCAGCCAAACCTTGCACCTATCCACACAAGAAGAGCAGCTACAATTTGGCTTCAGGAGTAGATCATGAGATTACTGGACTGATATTTCAACAGACTACAATATTATGAGAGCAGAAACCATTACAAAAAAAAGGAGACTTCAAATTCATTTATACATGTTTAGGATTATAGTCCGTGCATCATATAAAAAATGTATAAATGGACATAAATCAGATTTAAAATCAGTCTTCAGCATCCACCTGATGATGACATATTCGTTGAAACTAGTAGAGGAAAACATATATATATATATATATATATATATATATATATATATATATATCACAGATATAATAAGAAGAGTAAAGAGACTGAAATGGAAATGGTCAGGACATATCGCAAGAAGAGAAGACAACCGATGGACAAGAGAAATTATTGATTGGGAACCAAGGAATATGAAAAGACCGAGAAAGAGACCAATGAACAGATGGGATAAGGGTATTAAAAACTTTCTTGGAAAAATGTGGAAAAGAGAGGCACTGAATCGAACAAAATGGAAAATCATGGAAGAGACCTTTATCCAGCAGTGGATTGACAGGGGCTGAAGATGATGATGATGATATATATATATATATATATATATATATACATATATATATTCTTAAAAAGTTAAGACCACCAAACTATATCACAGATATAAATTTAATAATAATTTTTAATTCATTTTCACACAGTCAAATGAATATTCTGATTGAAGCTGAATGTATTCAGACTAGAAATCCTATTAAATATCAAGTATCTGACTATCTGTACGCTTATACAACAACTGTAAAATGGACTCAGCGATCTTGTGTCCTGCGATTCGGGTCTTATTCATCACAAACATATAATATTTTTCTGAATGGATAAAAAATTGTGACAGAAAAAACTGAACGATTTTAAATATATATATATATATATACATTTGATTTGTGGCGTTCCAATTCAGAAAAAAATCTGTTTTGAACGATTATCATTCAATGGAAATGTTTGTTCGATATGTAATGAATAAATTTTATAAAAATAAAATGGCATTTCTGTCAATGTTCTAAAATAAATTGTAGATAATATAAATTACTCTAAACATCAAATGTAATTATGAGAGATTCAAACAAACATCTTAATGAATCACAATACAGTTATGAAATGGTAACTTGGTTTCGAAAACGAATACTTTTCTCAACTGAAAAACTACAAACAATTCATCGGATCAAAAATATTCAAAATCTTTTACCTGGTACAGAAAATGGTTTATTTCTACTTTGACGCTTTGGGTATGTTGGTATCAAAATGGCCTCAATCAAAGGAAGGAAATGATTCATAATCATTTCTTGAACAATTTTGATCAGAAAGAATGTCTGTAGTTCGGAGAAGAAAGGAAATTCGTTGGTGAGAATCGTGATTAATGTTCGTTCCAAGTTTCATTAAAACAGTAAGAGTGTAAAATATATAAAATATTTTCAGAACTGCTTACCTGTTTTCATAATTTCTTAACAGAATGCAACACACTTGACAATCTACACATATTCACATGACAAAAATATATATTATATAAAAAATAATAACATTGTATGTATACCTCAGTAGAGAATACAATAAAAATGATTACAAAAAAAAATCTGATCTAATCTAACAATTGTGTCCTCTAATCAAATTCTCGCGTCTCATTCTAAATAGCATTTGTATCTGTTCTGACTTTATTTGTGTGTTAATGACAACACTAATAACAATCACTTTGTTCCAGGTTTTTTCTGAAATTCTTCCTCAAATGCAATCAGAATTGTCTGAAGAATGCAGGGAACCCGAGGGACATGAGAAGATTTCAGGTATGTAGTACAAAGAGGATGTTCCAGTAATATTTTTACGTACGTTTTAAATAATTCAAACACTTTTAATTCGACAATTTGAATGTATATAAGACCTTATACAATTAGAATCAACCATTGCATACTAATTGTAGACCATGTTCCCTTTATATATATATATATATATATATATATATATATATATATATATATATTTCCACTTTAAATATTGCAAGAAAAAGTCAAGTTAAACAGAATAAAATTAAGCGCACCAGTCACTATAAAAATAAATGTTTCCGAGCGACGCCGCGGAAAACTCACTGTTCGTCTTAATGGAATCTCAGGGGCGTACCAATTAGCTGCTACAACAGGACGGTGTGGAATTAGTCGCCTGAGTTGCGTGGTGTGAGTAACCACTTGATTAAAAACGGGAAAGGGGGCTGAAGACGACGACGACGTCGACTACTGTTGTTGCCGGTACGCGAGATCGGCAACGCCGTACAGAAATATGAACGAAGTAAGAGGGAATAACGAACGGGCGAGAGTTAAATACGAACCGCAGAGAGCCTCTTCCGAGATTATTACCGATACCCGTCGACTGCAACAATCCGCGTGCACGAAATGTATGGCGTTATCTGCGGAATTTGTATTCGCGACTCGATGTGCTTGTGCGCGGTGTATGAGCGCGGCGATTGTTCATCCTTCGAATGTGATTTCTTTCGAGGGATCCTTGAGCCTAAAATCGGAGATTTACATCGTCTCTCTCTCTTTCTCTCTCTCTCTCTCTGTATATATATATATATATAAATATATGTTCTTTCCATATTAAAATATCAATAAACGATACCTGTTTGTGGACCATTCATTAATCCAACACTTTTTTCATACACTCAACATGTTTAAATCGCTATACAAAATCATTCTTTAAACTCATACGGTTTTAAAAACACTATTTTTATCCATAGTTAAGAGTACTTTGCATTTAGAATAAGAATTTTTTTAACGAACTCCATTCGAAACGATACATGTGTGTGTATATATATATATATATATATATATACATATATATACATATATATACATATATATAACATATATATATATATATATATATATATATATATATATATATATATATATATATATACAGTCGTGCCGGAAATTATTTGCACTTAAAATTTAACAAAGTTTTTACTAATACACACACACACACATATATATATCATCATCATCTTTAGCCCGTGTCAATCCACTGCTGGATAAAGGCCTCTTCCATGATTTTTCATTTTGTTAGATTCAGTGCCTCTCTTTTCCACAGTTTTCCAAGAAAGTTTTTAATATCCTTATCCCATCTGTTCATTGGTCTCTTTCTCGGTCTTTTCATATTCCTTGGTTCCCAATCAATAATTTCTCTTGTCCATCGGTTGTCTTCTCTTCTTGCGATATGTCCTGACCATTTCCATTTCAGACTCTTTACTCTTCTTATTATATCTGTGACTCTTGTTTGTTTTCGTATCCATTCTATTCTCTTTCTATCTCTTCTTGTTATTCCCAACATGCATCGTTCCATACTTCGTTGAGTTGTTTGGAGTCTTTGAACTATTTTGGAATACCTTGCTTTTAGAATAAGAAAATTTTTTAACGAACTCCGTACGAAACAATATATATATATATATATATACAGCCACGCCGGAAATTATTTGCGCTTGAAATTCGACAAAGTTTTTGATTAATGATTTTGTGGTTTTTGCCAAATAATGCTAGATTTTTTTTATATATAGGGCAGTTAGGATGGACTTCATAAAAATGCCAATCCTTAGTTCGCTAGCATAAAAACTTCGTTATAAAAAAGGAAATAACAGAAAAAAAGCGATTCGGAAAGTATTTGCGTTTGTAATATAATTTGAAAAAAATATAAAAAATAATAAATTTAAAAAAGTTCAATAATTAGTCGGACCACCTTCAACGGCACGTACAACGACCTTGAAGTTGTTTCCGGTCGGCCTTCACACTGTTTCTGGTCATGATCTTTGGTCATAACTTGATGAGTTCACTAGATAATTCTATAGAGTCGAATACCAAAACACGCGTCTTTACATTCTCTATCTACTGAAATCCACACATGTTGCAATTTATTTGAAAAATGGAGGAAAAATCGAGAAAAAATTACATCTTGAGACAGTTTTCCGGGCGTAATTGATCGAAAATAAAGCCGGAGTCAATCAGGTCGCGCGTGGATACATGCACACTGACGTTCTCTACCTGCTGGTATTTATTTATTCCAGTTCTTTCAACAAGTTAATGAATAACATCTAATGGTATTTTTTCCCACTCATCTTTAAGGCAAGAAGTGAGAGCAGATCGATTAAATCGATTAGTTTTTCGTATCGTACGATCCAACCGGTCCCAAAAATGCTCGATTGGATTCAAATCCGGGCTTTGAGGAGGCCAATCGAGTACTTGAATTAATTTTTTGCTGAAAAATTCGTTCGTTTTCTTAGCCGTGTGCTGTGGCTCATTATCTTGTTGAAAAATAAATCCAGCTTCAAGACCCATTTTATGCACACTTTCATTTAATTTTTTTCAATTTTTCCAATATATGAATTAACATTCATCCTACCTTCGATTACTTACAAATTACCAACTCCGCGCCACGAGTAACAGCCCAGATCATAATCCTACCACCTCCATACTTTGCATTGCCTATTAAATTTTGATTTTCTAGCGTTTTTTCATCTTTAAGGCAAATGCATTACCTTTGCTTAGTCCCAGTAATCTCAAACTTCGCTACATCACTCCAAATAATTGATTTCCAGAAAACTGTTGACTTATAATCTAACAAGTTTGCAAAATGAAGTCGTTTACGTTTATTTATCTTGTTTATATATGGCTTGAGACGAGTGATACCACCAAACATTCTCATTTATCCTCAATCTTATTTGAGTAACTCCAGGAGTAAAATTGAGATCATTTTTTAGTTTCTAGAAGCTAATAAACGGATATTTTTACTATATAATCTACTAGTTTGCTCGTGCGTTCGCTAGTCTTTCGTTTTCGTTATCATTTGGTCCGGTCGCTGTAGAACAGTTCAAACGGTAAAAAAATTTGTCACCGTGGAGGCCCTCAAAAAATACCTCATCACCTTCTTTGCGGAAAAACCGCGCGTCTTTCACGAACGAGAAATCCAGCAGCTGCCTGAACGTCGGAAAATGAATGCAGAAAACGACGGCGAATACAGAATTGATTAATGGAAGCGTCTGCGAAAAATAATCGCCTGAGTTTCAATTTGAAATCGTATACGAACTTTTACACTGATCCAATATCTACCTGAGGATGACGTACACACTGCAACTAGTCACGGAGACTCAAGTAGTCTAAAAAATCAAAGATCACTTCGATAATATTTTATTTTCTTAGTAATTTGATAGCTAATTTATTCTAGTTTGAAGATCACTTTATGTTCTTTTGTAATAATTATATGGATCAGTTTTCTTTCTTCTCGAACTGTGATATATATATATACATATATATATATATATATATATATATATATATATATATATATATATTAATATATGATGTATGTAAGTATATATACTGTCTAGATGTGCGTTTTTAATAAGTGTGAGTACGTTTTATATATGTATATATATATATATATATATATATATATATATATATATATATATATATATATATGTATATATATATATGTATATATATATATATATGTATATGTATATATATATATATTTGAAATTTTAGCAAGAGGAAAGAGATCATGGCGGTTGTTATTCGATATCGATATGGCTGTCTGTGTTATATGTGTATGGGTGCGTGTGTGACTGTGTGTGTGTGTGCGTGCATCTGTGTGTGTGTGTGTGTATCGGCATTATATGCATGTTCCGTATGCGATCGGTGCGCGCCTACTGGTTGACCGGCTCGCGGTGCGGTCGGTCGTCATCGTTTCGCCGTTCCCATGGGAACGTGGCGACCCTTCCTTCTTCACGGACGTCCTAGGGGAGCTCGTGCCACACAGTCTCCGGGGAGGAGTCTCACGTCTTACTGCAGTCGTGTTCATACGTCAAGTTGAAATATTCGCCATCGGGCTACAATGGTGGAAATACGACTACACACAGTTGCGCCGCCGTCCGTCCTGTACTACACTATGTTGGTGTTTGTTGTTCATAGACGACGCAGACGACGACGCCGACGCCGCCGCCGCCATCGTTGTGTTCACCCCCGGCCCCCGCCCTCGCCCTCGCCCCCTGTGCACGGTCCCCCGTCGCGTAGACTTGCCGCAAGTAGTAGTTTTGCGTACTTCATTTATACAGCCGAAAGTAAACACGCCGGCTAATTCACTTTACATGAAATACGGTCGATTCGAACCGAAGAGTCGTTTTTTCTTCCATCGAACTGTCACAGATCTTATGTTTTAGATCGTGTAACAATCCATATATTATTATTAGTAATCAGTTCAGAACTTATATAGGACTTGGTCCGGTCCGTCCATTGACATTTTATATACAGTGTGTGTCTCGATAACAATATCTACCTTACTGTCTAATTTATCATCTAGTTTCACGAACAGATTATGTTCGTGAAACTAGATAACAGTTTTCTCATCCCGCTCACCCACCCCCTTTTCTCATCGCACACACCGACATTTCTTTATGATCAGAAGTATTCAATAAATCACTATTAATGATTTTCGATTGTTAGTTATCCGCATCTTCAAATCAGCAGAGTACATAAAATTATAGAAGATAAAAATAGATTGTACTTTCGAATAATTATACCTGAAAATGTTTCTTATGAAACACGGCTTCAGAAATAGTCGTTCCGCTTTGATGTATGCTTTTTAAATAATTTCGAGCTTAAATTTATTTCCATGTACAAATAATATTAAAGTAAAAAAATTGTACAAGTTTTTTTGTATTAGGTTTCATACGATAGGCTATATTACAAAAAATAATATAATAGAAATTGTTTTTATACCACTTAATCAAGCCGAATCAAACCAGATCAATCGCAGTAAAACTTAATCTGACTTCAATGATAAACCCAGCTAGTAAGTTAGAGGTGTAGTTATAATTGATTTCTGAAAAATGCATATATTTTGTTCGTTCTTCTAGTTTTTCTAAATTTGTAAATACATTTAAAATTTTTAAATAAAAATTTTTCCAAGTGGGACGCAATTTATATATATATATATATATATATATATATACATATATTTATATATATATATATATATATATATATGTCACAGATATCAAAATAACAACTGTATTTTTTTGATATTTGTTAAGTTTTCCTAATGTGATTTTTAATTATGGCTTAGAATTTTCCAATAAGGACGCAATTTATATATATATATATATATATATATATATATATATATATATATATATATATCACAGATATCAAAATAACAACTGTATTTTTTTGATATTTGTTAAGTTTTCCTAATGTGATTTTTAATTATGGCTTAGAATTTTCCAATAAGGACGCAATTTATATATATATATATATATATATATATATCACAGATATCAAAGTAACAACTGTATTTTTTTGATATTTGTTAAGTTTTCCTAATGTGATTTTTAATTATGGCTTAGAATTTTCCAATAAGGACGCAATTTATATATATATATATATATATATATATATATATATATCACAGATATCAAAATAACAACTGTATTTTTTTGATATTTGTTAAGTTTTCCTAATGTGATTTTTAATTATGGCTTAGAATTTTCCATTAAGGACGCAATTTATATATATATATATATATATATATATATATATATATATATATATATATATATATATATATATATCACAGATATCAAAATAACAACTGTATTTTTTTGATATTTGTTAAGTTTTCCTAATGTGATTTTTAATTATGGCTTAGAATTTTCCAATAAGGACGCAATTTATATATATATATATATATATATATATATATATATATATATATATATATATATATATATATCACAGATATCAAAGTAACAACTGTATTTTTTTGATATTTGTTAAGTTTTCCTAATGTGATTTTTAATTATGGCTTAGAATTTTCCAATAAGGACGCAATTTATATATATATATATATATATATATATATATATATATATATATATCACAGATATCAAAATAACAACTGTATTTTTTTGATATTTGTTAAGTTTTCCTAATGTGATTTTTAATTATGGCTTAGAATTTTCCATTAAGGACGCAATTTATATATATATATATATATATATATATATATCACAGATATCCAAATAACAACTGTATTTTTCTGATATTTTTTAAGTTTTGCTATTGTAATTTTTAATTATGGCTTTGTATACAAAAAAAACAATGCATTGAAACAATACAATTTTATTATGGAAATGGTCATTCTACAAAAGATACATTTTGTAAACAGTTATTCTCGATATAATCGTCGATCTGAGTCAATAAGTCTTCGATTAGTGAGTAAATTTGAAGAGACTGGATCGGTTAAAGATAAAGAAACACCAACAAGTGTTCGTAGTGCTCGTTCTGAAGAAAACATTCACTTGGTTCGTGAAAGTGTATCGGAAGAGCCGAGAATGTCAATCCCATGACGTTCACAGCAACTGGGCTTTTCACAGATATTCACATGGCATTTATTGGATAAGGGTTTATTGCTGAAGACTTATAAGGATCGATTAATACAAGAATCGAAGCAATCAGATCATTCACTGAGATTTGTTAATCGAGTACTGGAACAACAGGACGGTTTATTTTTCAAAAAATCATCTTTAGTGATGAGGATCAGTTCGAACTCTCTGGTTACATTAACAAGCAAAACTGCCGAATCTGGAGTGAAGAAAATCCGAGAGTGATCGTAGAGAAACCACTGTTTCCAGGAAGAGTGACTTCGGTGTGCACTTTGTTCCAGTGGAGCCATCGGTCCTTACTTTTAAGAGAATCAGGCTGGTGAAACGATTACTGTGAATGGAAAAAAATACCAAAACTGGATAATCATTTTTTGGTATCAAAACGGGATGATATTGATCTTGAGCATGTGTTGTTCGAGCAGGACGGTCCAAAAATCCACACAGCTGGTGAAACAATCGATTTATCTAGGACGAAATTTCCTGATCGCGTTCTTTCCTGAAATGGAGACATTAATATGGCCACCGAGATCTTTCGATTTAACACCGTTGGTCTACTTTCTTTTAGATTGCATTAAAGGACATGTGTACGCCGATAATCCTAAAACAAATTCCGACTTAAAAAATGAAATCCTAAGATTAATTCGTGTGACAGAATCCCAATTATATAGGGATGTTATTGAAAATTTTAACAAAACAATGTTAACTTGTAAGAAAGTACGCGGTGGTCACTCACACGATATCATTTTTCATTTATGAACAGCACACCCCCAACTATTATTTACAGTAAAGAAATTTGAAATTTCGGACCAAATTCTGTGTCTCATTTCAAATTAAAAACTTGCGTCGTTATTGTAAGACCTGTATATTAGTATTGTTAGAAAAGTTTTCAAATGTGTAGAAAAAAATTAAGACATAATTTTATAGTTTAAGTGTTGTAAAAATTAACTTAATTCTATAAAAAACCTTTTCTTTTACAATGACTTAGGATACAGAAATCAATTCGGTTAATATAGCCTGTGAAGTTCGACCAAAAGATGCCAGGATGAATGTTATAAAATTTTATTCATAAAAAATATGCTTAATCATAATTTATCCTTCATAAATTAGCCCTTCGGCAGCTAGACACTGATATCAATGCTTTTTTTAACTCCTGGAAGCACTTATTACAGACACCTTATGCGTATTTCGATAAAAAATGTAATCGTTAGAGCATTCATGTACAGTAAAACCTTTTTTTTCAAGAAGGATTCCTTTATTCACCTCACGAACTATACAAGTGATTTTTCTGTTCGTTGTCGCTCTAAAGGTGGAGCAATCGTTATCGAAATGCGAATAAAAATGACCAACAACAATTTATTGAACACTTTTGATCAGAAAAAATTGTTGTTTGTCGAACGAACAAATATCTCATTTGTGAAAATTAATACTCAGTGATCCATTATTGAACATTTTTATTAAAAAAATATATATATATATATATATATATATATATATATATGTATTTTATTGGTTGAGTGAAATGTTCTCTTGTGAAAGTCGATTTTCTTCCAAGCGAGTTATACAAACACACACACATATGCATATATATATATATATGTGTGTGTGTGTGTGTTTGTGTGTGTGAGCGTGTAAATATCAGTGTTTGCATTCGGTTTTTCACCAAATCGACATAATTTCAACATGGGTCATATTTATTGTTACAGGTCGTGATAGCAACGCAGGTGGCGGTCGACGGTCCTCTCTTAGCGATATCCGATAATATGTTTGTACACAATAATTCCAAACATGGACGAAGGGCAAAACGGCTCGATCCCTCAGAAGGTATATTATTCAATAGTATGTCGATTTTTTATACGCTCTATATTTTAAACAATGAGTAGCACTAGTGCTTAAAGTAGATGTACACGAACACAGCACGGACACACACAAGCAAAAACAGGTTTTCACTCTCAGGACGGACATCATTTGTTTATTTTTTGTTAACTTTTGTTTATCATTTCACAAGTCAACTACAATCGTCGTCGATGATACTCAATAAAAGTACACAATCAGTGTGTAAAGGAAAGGAAACATTTAAATTGTCTCTAGATTATAATATATAGACTGTGTTAATGTACAGGGCGTGTGAAAACAGTGTACAGGTGTAGACAGATTTCATATTTGGTCACAGATACGATCAGAACGTTCAACAATAGCTCGATTTAGAACAACGGAATTGATTTGTGAACGTGCATTTATCGACACGGTGCCAACAAACTAGAATCGTGCACAAACATAGAACGTAAATAGAAAATTATTGAAAATAACTGGCGTTATGGTACCGGAGAAAATGTATTTGTACAAAAACTGTACGAAGTACACTAGTTCAGTGTTATCAACGGAATGTATAATGTTTAGTAGTGAATTCTAAAATATTTTCAAGAAGTTATATAGCTGAATTTCAGTCTTGAATGAATGTCTCACCTTTCTCCTAGCGGTCCGATCACAGAAATGATCAATGATTAAAAATGACACTATTTAAGAGAATTAAATTGATGTTTGAATGTGAATTAAGACACAGTCCAGATCTCTCTCTCTCTCTCTCTCTCTCTCTCTCTATATATATATATATATATATATGCAATATTATAAACAAATATATTTTATCTCTCTCTCTCTCTGTATATATATATATATATATATATATATGTATATATATATATATATATATATATATATATATATATATATACAATATTATAAACAAATATATTTTTTCAGTACAAATTTTAAATAATTTCTAAAAATATATATATTAGGTTGTTCCAAAAACAATTGCAGTTTTTATTAGTTTAAGTTCGGTGCTGATTTTTCTAGTTACCTTAAAATTCATTAAAAACAAAAATATTTTCATGGAGTAATCCCGTTCATTAACAAACGTTTTCTTATTTGGTGTTTAAAACATTTTAGAAAAGATACTTATGTACGTGGTATGGATGTTATATGTACCATCTTCAGATAAATCCACACATATTGACATTAGCAGTGAATACAAGACACTCGAATGATGCAAAAGGAGAATAACCACCAGACCAATTACACATCTATAATAAATGATACAATAAAATAGTTTTAAGATGACAGATAACGGCAATTAGTAAATATTAACCTAATATGAAATCTTCAATATAAATAAAATTCGTACAAGTGTGCATACATATATAGTCTGATTCAATTTATGCTTCCACATGAAATTATTAAAAAAACACCAAAAATTAAAAAAATATCATGTTATTTTTTGGGTTTTTTAATATTTTTATGTAGAAACCTAAATTAAATCAACCTGTATATTAGCATATATATACTCGTGTATATATATATATATATATATATATATATATATATTAATACTTTTACATCTCCTAATATTTCAACTTTTCCTGGATTTGAGCACGAATAGCGCGATCGTCTACCAAGTCATATGCCGACACGGAATTTGATTCGGATTTTAATAAAATATATGAATGTAAAATATAAAACAGACTAATTTTTATTCACTTTTGAAATATTTTTTTGATAATGCTAACATTAGTTGCCTCTGCTGCATATACAAAACATCTCACTGTGGAAAACCATTTTTTTCTTTCTAACGCCAAATCAATTAGTAGAGACCTAGAACCAAACCATGTTGAACGTATTCGAAAATTCCTAAGATTTGTGTTGAAGCGGCGTTTAGTGGATTAATTAGAAGCATCTATTCTACTGTAATAAGGTAGATGTTTTGTGTAGTACACTGACTGACGACCATCATTGTAGGATTGACAGATGGACACACTTCATCAGACGTTTTCTATATTATTAGCTATTTGAGCATATTCAACCCAACGAATCGATAAACTAGAAATAATTTGGTTTCCTGAATATCTTTCAATATTAAAATATCGACAATACCTGTTTGTCGACCATTCATTACTCCAACACTTTTTCATACACTCAACATTTTTACATAAAAAAATCAAATATTGAAAATAAACAGAAAAATATTTAGTAAATTTGATGTTTTTACCTCGGAAAGTTTATTTTTCCGGCGTTTACAAAGAGAAATAAATATAACTGTGTTTTTTTGTCGTGTATATATATACATGTATATATATATATATATGTGTGTGTGTGTGTGTGTGTGCATGTAAAACCTAGAACATATATCTTGGAATGCGACGGCACGTCCGTTCGGAAGCTCGCGCGCGCGGGGTAGATCTGCGTGCAATACGTCAACGTGATAAAGTATTTTTATATCGCGCCCCCTGTCCGAGAACATAATAATCCGGATGAAACAATGGCAAATACGTACGACCTGGTCGTGAGATATTAACCACAAATCATCTGGTGATGCGATGGCGCCACCCGGCTTCATTGATATGCGCCGCGCTAGTGAGGCGCGCCAACAACCCAATCCCACACGATTTGCAGCGCGACGGTGGCAACTCGTTGGTATGCGCGTCTGTAACGGATCCAAAGTTTTACGAAATTGGCTGCCGATTCAGTTCACTGGAGGAAGGAAACGGGAAACGCGAGAGGGCGAACATGCAGGCAGGACGAGCGAGCGGACGGGCGCACGAACGACCGACCGACACAGACGCCCGCCCCACCCACACTCTCACTTCTTCCGAGATCTTTAATCTTTCCGTTTTATTCACTTCTACTCTCCGTCTTTATTACGCGCGCGCTTTTCCATTCTCGAGATTTTCCGGTTGAAACTTTAAAAGTTGATATTTCGCGAACGACACGAACGGGATGTACGCAGAATATACACTGTTGTCTTTTTTTTTGTTGAAATTTCATTATTTCACACACACACACACACATTTATTTATACACATATATACATACATACATACATATATATATATATATATATATATATATATATATTGACCGGCGAAAAAAAAAACGTTCACTCGCAAAATGAGATGAAACATTTTTTTGTATCTTTTCTTCTCTCGTGTGTTTTTTAAACTCTTTATTTGTGTGAACTCTAATTATTCTCGGGCACATTTCCTACCTGAGGCGAATGAATTATTTACAAAGCAGGAGTTGTAAAGCGAGTAAGTAAATGATTTACCTTTCGTCGACTGTGAAGAATTTATTTCTCCATTGATCAGTCTGTTATCAGATTGTATCAGAATTATTGTTAATAGTGAATTAATCAAGTAAATTGTCGAAAATGATAGAAAATTCGATCAGCTTGTCGCTCTGATCCGAAAAGGAATTAGGGAACGATGCGTATCGAGGATTCGGGGAATAAGCGTTCCTACGATTAAAACGATTTAATAACGGTATGAGAGAACTGTGTTGTTGACTGGACATTGCTCTTATTCGAAAAGAGGTGACTGTTTTGCGTTTCCGACAGTTCGAACAATTGTTCTGGCACTGTAGTTAAGTTCACATTCACAAATGAATTTTTTTTCGCCCGACTAAAAAAAAATCTTCTGATCAAAAGTACCTTGGTCGTTTGATAAGTTTGGTAAATTTCTATGACATGGAGCCACTATTCGTTTGGAAACGTCGCGGTTACCAAGTGTCACTTTTCAAACTAGCATAGGAGAAATTTTAGACAGAACTGATGCGTTGATCACGTTCTACAGATGTTTGAAGCGAGCATTGTAGCAGTTGCCACAGAAATGGGAAAGAAACGAGCAGGCATTTTTGCGTTCATTCGTCGATCCACCGCTACGTGGATCGGTCGACGTTTTCTATATTATTAGTTATTTAAGCATATTTAATTCAACGAATCAATAAACTAGAAATAATTTAGTTCCCTGAATATCTTTCAATATTAAAATATCGACAAACGATACCTGTTTGTGGACCATTCATTAATCCAACACTTCTCTCATACACTCAACTTTTTTAAATCGCTATACAAACTCATTCTTTAAAGTCATACGATTTTAAAAACACTATTTTTATCCATAGTTAAGAATACCTTGCTTTTATAATAAGAAATGTTTTTGAAACGAAATATATATATATATATACAGCCACGCCGGAAATTATTTGCGTTTAAAATTCGACAAAGTTTTTGACTAATGGTTTTGTGATTTTTGCCAAATAATGCTAGATCTTTTTATATATAGGACAGTTAGGATGAACTTCATAAAAATTTCAAACCGTAGTTCGCTAGCATAAGGACTTCGTTATAAAAAAGGAAATAACAGGAAAAAAAGCGATTCGGAAAGTATTTGCGTTTGTAATGTAATTTGAAAAGAAATATAAAAAATAACAAATTCAAAAAAGTTCAATAATAAGTCGGATCACCTTCAACGGCGCGCACAACGACCTTGAAGTTGTTTCCGGTCGGCCTTCAAACTGTTTCTGGTCATGATCTTTGGCCATAACTTGATGAGTTCACTAGATAAACCTATAGAGTCGCATATCAAAATACGCATCTTTACATTCACCATCTACTGAAATCCACATGTTGCAATTTATTTGAAAAATGGAGGAAAAATCGAGAAAAAATTACATCTTGAGACAGTTTTCCGGGCGTAATTGATCTAAAATAAAACCGGAGTCAACCAGGTCGCGCGTGGATACATGCACACTGACGTTCTCTACCTGCTGGTATTTATTTATTCCAGTTCTTTCAACAAGTTAATGAAAAAGATCTAATGGTATTTGTTCCCACTCATCTTTCAGGCAAGAAACGATTAGTTTTAGATTAAATCGATTAGTTTTTCGTATCGTACGATCCAATCGGTCCCAAAGATGCTCGATTGGATTCAAATCCGGGCTTTGAGGAGGCCAATCGAGTACTTGAATTGATTTCTTGCTGAAAAATTCCTTCGCATTCTTAGCCGTGTGCTGTGGCTCATTATCTTGTTGAAAGATAAATCCAGCTTCAAGGCCCATTTTATGGACACTTTCATTTAATTTTTTTCAATTTTTCCAATATATGAATCAGCATTCATCCTACCTTCGATTACTTACAAATTACCAACTCCGCGCCATGAGAAACAGCCTCAAATCATAATCCTACCACCTCAATGCTTTGCAGTGCCTATTAAGTTTTGATTTTCTAGCGTTTTTTCATCTTTAAGGCAAATGCATTACCTTCGCTTAGTCCCAGTAATCTCAAACTTCGCTTCATCATTCCAAATAATTGATTTCCAGAAAACTATTGACTTATAATCTAACAAATTTGCAAAATGAAGTCGCTTACGTTTGCTTCTCTTGTTTATGTATGGCCTGTGATGAGTGATACGACCAAACATCCTCATTTATCCTCAATCTTATTTGAATAACTCTGAGAGTAAAATTGAGATCCTCTTTTAGTTTCTGGGAGCTAATAAATGGATTTGTTTCGATTTTACAAACTATTAGCTTGCTAGTCTTCCGTTTTCGATTTTTCCTTAAAGCTGAAATTCAACCTTTTCCATCTTTAATGTTCTTAACGGTATACTGAATCGTTCTGAGAGGACTTCTAAGACTATCAAAGATTTCTTTGGTAGTTTTTCCATTCTGATACATATTATAAATGTGTGCGCGTTCATCGACCGTAAATTCTCCACTTTTCGTCTTTACAAAAAAAGTTCTAAAGGGAAATCAAATCGGTAATAAATGATTTAATAAATAAATTTAATTATCGTACCTTTAATTAATGCCTCAGATATTATCTTCTCAGACGCAAATACTTTCCGAATCGCTACTTTATGCTTTTCTATTGATAGAAATTAAACAAAAAACCGAAATCACCACAATAATGCAAATTAATTTTCAACATTATGTGTAAATTAACATCTGCATAGATGATTCAGCTAATCAGGCATAATGTCAATGATATTAAAAATTCAATATTATAATTTTATAATGCGCAAATAATTTCCGGCGCTACTGTACACATATATATATATATGTATGTATGTACATGTTTGAAAATAAATATTTTTTATTTAAAATTTCAATGGAACCCTAAGAATAAACGAATAAATCTAACGTAAAAAGAAACCACTGCAGATTTTTGGATAATCTAATAGTTTGAAATATGCATTGTATCATAGTTCAATCAAAAAAACTAAAATCACTGATGAGTGTGTATACCCCCCTGTCTGATAGGCTTGTACCCTCCTCTACCCGTAGCGACGCCGTGCATCAAGGCGATCAGTCCTAGTGAGGGATGGACGTCCGGCGGATCGACGGTGATCATCGTCGGTGATAATTTTTTCGACGGACTCCAAGTAGTTTTCGGAACAATGCTCGTCTGGAGTGAGGTTTGAATAATTGTGTATATATGTCGTCTACGAAACGAACATACAGTGCTAATTGACCGCTTTCGTCCGTTTTCAGCTTATAACGCCGCACGCTATAAGAGTACAAACACCACCTAGACATATACCCGGCGTTGTAGAAGTCACACTCTCGTATAAATCGAAACAGTTCTGTAAAGGAGCGCCCGGCCGTTTTGTGTATGTATGTAAGTATAACTAGTGAAGTATGTATATTCTTTTTGTGTACATGTCTGATTGCATCGGATGTTTTGTCTCTGTGTTGTGTAATCGGGAAAGAGATAAAACACATCAATATGACTTAATTGAAATGATACAGGATCGATGCATCACAAGGCAAGTCGAAAAGTAAAAAAAAATATTCTACATAAATAATTGTCTTTAACTCATTCACTGCCAACCACGAGATATCACGCAGTTTGCGTTTCAGTTTGTATTGAATTGATTTACTTTATGGGTTTTTCCCGTGAGGATCATTACAGATCTGTATTACTGATCGTCACCAGATGGGATTTGTTAAGGGACAATCATAGCAGAATGAAACAAAATTTATAGTGATTTTCTTTATAAAATAAACATTATGAGATATCTCGTCGTTTATTTCCCTTCAAATCATTATAAATGCCACTCAAAACTATATCTGCAACTAATTAACATTAAATTTGAAGAAAATTCATTGTTTTTTTCAAAACAAACTTTTGATACCCAGGGAAAGGCGTGCTTAATTTTCCCGGAAGTGAATGGATTGAAGTCAGTGTTACACTGAAACATAAATAAACTACTCAGTCAGTTATAAACATAAATCGAATTGGACTGAAACTATTTTTCTAGTACTAAACTCATTACAGTATTATTTACTTGAATTTGTGTTGTTCATAAAAAGGATTTTTACAACAATATTTATTGAAAATTCATTTACCTTTTAATTATAGTTATATGTTGTAGATTTCATTCCTATTATCCTTCTTGTAAATACATTTTTATATTAGGTTGGTAGGAAAATAATTGCGGTTTTTATTTTCTGTACTCTAACCTTGATTTTTTTTCAAAGAAATTGTCATTTCTTCGTGTTCATGTTAATGTCATTTTAAAGTGTATTTTTCTGTCTGTATTTTGGTAACATCGACTTTGGTTTTATTATTAATTTCGCTGTAAATTAGGATATTGAATTAAAGATGAAAAAGAAACAAATAAGAGTATTTTTCTATGAGTTCTAAACGGGCGGTAAAGCAACAAAAACTGTTTGTAAACAAAACGATGCTTTTGGTGTGAGTACTGTTAAGAAACATTCAATTCAATAATTTTTGTGCTAAGGACAAGAGCCTTGAAGATGAAGAAAGTGGCGGGCGTCCTTCTTCAGATCATAACGACCAACTGAAGGCGTCAGTTGAACCAAAGCACAAAAATTCGAGAGCTTTCACAAAAGTTAGATGTTTGTCATCCAACACTTAAACAGCTAGAAAAATCAAAAAAGAGAAAAATATGTATGGATTCGAAGGTTATAAACCGGGATTATTTTGCTACCAGCCTAGTATTATGTTCGACTGAACTGCCATTTTCCATTGAGAAGTCAAAAAGTTAAATGATATTAGAAGTCAGAAACTTTTATTAGAAAAATTCTTATACAGGATTTTTCTACATAATTCTCCTAACTTCATGTGACAAATTTGTGAAAAAAGAGAATATTAATGATTATATACAGATTTTTTGATCCCATCCCATATAGTTTCCATCATTATCTATCACACTCTTCGATCAATCAGGAAGTGAAAATATTCCTGTTCTATAAAATTCCTTGTTCTTTTTAGAAAAAAAAAATGTGCAGGGGTCATTTTAACATGATTCTCAGCTCTATGTGTCTTATTTCTTACAAAAATGTTCCGGTGATCGAAATAAGTGGTAGTCAGAGGATGAAATATCTGGTGTGTAGAGAGGCTGTGGTAGAATTTCCCAACCGAGCTCTGAAAATAAATGATTATTTGATTGTTAAAATATTCCTGTTTCCTCTTATTAATATAAATAAAATGAATTTCTTATTTGCATAGCAGCATTGAACGAACCAACGATAGATTATGGCTTTCAAAGACTGCAAAAATTAATTCCAAGGCATCCTGGTGATCCAGAGAAACTACCAAAAGTACGTATTATATATATATATATATATATACATGTGTGTGTGTGTGTGTGTTGTGTATAAATTTCATACCAATAATAAATATGTCAATATTTCGTTACGAGCAGCTCTACTTTATTCAAATACAAAATATCAAATATCCTAAAGATCTATGCTTTGTATATCTTTAAAGGTAGAGAGGAATGCCTTGTCATATCATATAAACATTATTTATTCTGATAATCAACGTTATTGTTATTTTGAAGAGAAAAAAATAATCCATATATTCTAAGAAATGTTTTTTAATTCACACATATTTATATATTAGGGCTACCGGAAAGTTTTTTCGTTTTTATTTTATTAAAGTACAACCCAGTTAAGAGGAAAAATGTGTACTTTATTGAATAACATAGTTTCCATTATTATCTATCATACTCTTCGATCTATCAGGAAGAGAAAGTATTCCTGTTTTATAAAATTCCTAGTTCTTTTTAGAAAAAAAAAATGTGCAAGGGTCATTTTAACACGATTCGCATCTCTGTGTGTCTCATTTCTTACAAAAATGTTCCGGTGATCGAAATAAGTGGTAGTCAGAGATTGAAATGTCTGGTGAGTAGAGAGGGTGCGGTAGAATTTCCCAACCGAGCTCTGAAATTTCTGCACGTGTCTTTTCAGCTGATTGCGGTCGTGTGTTGTCGTGTTGAAGAATAACGCCACCTCTGTGTACAGTTTCCGGCCGTTTTCTGATTAAATTCTGATTCAAACGATCCAGTAGATCACAACAGAGATCAGAATTAACAGTTTTCCCCGGATTTAACGTCTCATAATAAACGATTCCTTTACAATCTCACCAAACACAGAGCAATATCTCTCTAATGGTAAAATTTGTCTCAGGAGATGGTTCAGCTTTATGATTTGGTGTCAACCATTGTTTATCACGTTTTATGTTATCATAAAGAATCCATTTTTCGTCACCTGTGACGATACGTTTTAAAAAAAGTTCAGCGGATACCCTTATCTTGAGTGATGTACACTTGTTCATCCGAACCATTTTGTTTTCTTCGGTAAGATCGTGCGGTATCCAAACACCTTCTCTCCAGACCTTTCCAATTTTTTTACAAATATTCTTGTACTGTTGATCGGGGGCACTGAATTCTATTAGACAATTCTTGAATCGTTAATTCTGGATTTGCTTCGATTTCCTCCAGCAACACTGTATCATCTGAACGAAAAAACTTTCCGGTCCCCCTAATATTCATGCACGATTGCCATCGGAGGTGTTAATAAAAAGGAAACATAAACAGTTCGCAACCAAACATTGATACAGTTTAGAACGTGCGTTTCTAATTATAATTATGAGTATGGCAATATTGGTTGTACATATTTGTTACAGTACATGTAATTGATTTTTATACTGTTTATAGGAAATTATTCTAAAAAGAGCGGCAGATTTAGCAGAAGCACTGTATAGTATGCCCCGCGGTGCACCTTTATCAACACCTCGATCGCCGCCGATGTCGAACAACGGAATGGCAACAGGATTTAACACATACACCGGGCAGTTAGCTGTCAGTGTACAAGACAGCGGAAACGGTCAGTGGACTGAAGGTGCTTATCCTTCTTTATATTTCCCCCACTCTTTGTGTACACGGTATAGAAAAAAAAAATGTAAAATATACAAAACAGGTAACCTGACAAACCAATTCAAATGTGTTCATGTAAATCAGTACCAGTAATCAGTCAGTTAAATTGCTTTACGAGGGCTTGAAGTAAAGAGACATTTAAGAAGTAAAAAAGTCTTAACTCACAATGACAAAACTGTATTGTAAGCTTTCTTCTTCAGAAAAATCAGTCTGTTCTCTTGATACAAATTTAAAATTGTGTACCTGAAAAACAGGATAATAGATGATTAACCTGTTAGTTGTGTCGCCCTATTTTAAAAATATGTACCTACATTGTGTCGAAAGATGGACGACGAGTATACTCGTCAAACGGAGTGTATGCACCTGTTGTAAAATTGAATTAAATTGTAACGAAATCGCATTTGATTTCTTTGAAAACTCAATAATTTCATTGCCGAAATTCATCTTCGTGACGAGTATACTCGTCACGCACAACTGACAGGTTAATATACATTTGTATATTTATATACCACAAATTTTGACAAATGATATACTGATGCATTGTGTCTTACTGGTAGGGTTTTTCTTTTAGAAGAATATGGTGGCAGAGGAAGTAGCGCTTCGCCACGTGGAGGAGGATACTGTTCGAGTGCATCGACGCCACATTCATCAACCGGTGGTGGTGGTGGTGGTAGCGGTGGAGGTAGTACAACGTATGCTAGTGTTGGAAATTACGGTGGCACTCCCACAAGTAGCATGCCAGGTCTTCCGGGTTCTCCTGCCGCTGGACTCTTTAATTCCACATCAAGTGCGTACACGTATTACTTATTTACCAAATACCGTTTATTTTTTTTTCTTCCCATACGCTTATCTGTTTTCGAATGTATGTAATCATATCTAAGTGTAAATTTACTGGCACGTTCATTCGAAAATGATCAATTACTTTATGCCAGTTTATCTAAATAGTTTCAAATGATAGACGATCTAAAGGTTTATCTTAAAATCATATGTTAATAAAAGAAGCATTCATTTTCACAGATTAATAGAAACGAGCTGGGAGATTGTTAACAAATTTAGATTTGATTTTTTCAATCACATCTCATTGATTTTTAGGACAAAAATGGTATAATAATGTAGACTTAAAGCACAGATCTCGTACACAAATCCGACACATGATGTCATTTGATTCGAAAAAGTAGTCTCTTCTCATAAAAGTGCAGTTATTTATTCGCACGCATAGACAGGCACTTTTAATAATTTTTTTTTGTCTGGATGATATACCGTTAGTGTAAGAATATTCATTTGAATCAATGAGAATGAAATTATGAGAGTTTTTATTAACAATATCCTTACAGCAAATTAAACATTTTGTATTATTAACAACTAATCTTTACAGATGAATTACCTGTTATTAATCATGTTTAGTTAAATTAATATTCATACAGGTATTATGATATTTTACTATTGGGTTACGTGGACAGGACCTGTTGTCTAGTATGTCAATAATTCTAAAAGTATGAACTGATTTAAAAGTATGGAACTGATGTGAGCTAAAAGGACGAAGACTACGGGGAGAACTTTTACAAATATTTGTTTTTCGCCGTATTAGTCGATAAAACATGTGATTTTTTCTGAAGATCCAACACCTTTGCCAACATGTTATAATTATGTTTGTCAGGGGTAAGATTTATTCTATTAAACGTGTGTTTTTTCTGTTCGTTTCAGGAGTCGGTAGTTTGGTATCTTCTCCGTTCGCTTCGATGAATCCCTTTGCCTTACCAACATGCAACTCACAAAGTTACACATCGAGTCCATTAGTGTCGACACCGAAGTAACAAAAGCACGATGAAACCAGTAACCGTACAATCGCTTTTGTCCCGTACAGTGTTTGACATCGGTTTAGTTGTATACCGGAATTATATTTTTAAATTGTATATCAAACGCGAAACAGAAACGGACAAAACGAACTATATTGAAAACGATCGCGACGAGAAGAACAAAGACCGCAGTTGTTTCTCAACAGTTTTCTACGACATTCAGATAAGTTTAATATATCAATGCACATTTTATACAAATATGAATAATGATAAAATTAAGAAAAAAAAAACTTGAAATTCACACGGCAAAATAATGTTATTATTATTATTATTATGCACTCTATTCTAATGTTACAGTTTAACAGAAACGATTATGTTTTTAATGTAGTAGGACATTGACATCAAATCTATTAAATTGCTAAGGCTAAAACTCTTTTATGAAAATTATTAAGGCAAATTAAATTTTAACGAGTATTAACGATAAAATATTCAAGTAAACAATTCAAATATTATAAAACTGCATATCTTATACACATATCGATTCCATTTGGGCACGTGTAAATTAATTGTATATATGTTATTATATTTTAAGACATATTTATTTATTGTAATTGTACAAAACATCTTGTTGTATATATATATGAAAAAGAAAACACAGAATTATGAATAGAAAATCGATCGAAAAATATATTTTGTAACCGTGAGACTTACACAAAGTATACTGAATAAATAACCGAACCAAGAGAAATTACCTTTTGGACATAGTTCGTTTATAAAGAGATAAATTGGAGAACGCGGAATGTCTGCTCAATCGGTTGTTAAATGAATATTTTAGTTGAACGCAAATAATTTTCAAACGATTATATAAGTCTGTTACAAACTTCTCAAATTAATTTTTAATTATTTTCTCACTACATGACTCCTTGCAGTAATATTTTAAAAAAATCATTATATATATATATATATATATATATATATATATATATATGAGATATATAAACTCCAAAAGTTTTCTGACTAAAACTGTTCAAAAAATGATTGTTGATCATTTTTGATCATTGATTATGCTCATGTTAATAATGATGCCATCATTTTCAAAGGCCGGAGATACAGAAAAACGGCTGGTGCTAATGATCTTGGGCGTCGAAGCATCCGAAAACCCCAATAACCAACCAACCAACCTAGCGAAAAACGTCCTTTACTCCTTAATCCGTTCCTTTGTTTTTCAATTATTGTTGATATATATTTATACACAGCTTGGATTTCATCCATTTTTTTCACTTTTAAAATTCTACCACCGATAATCAGATTTATTTTCTCTATTTAACCTGTTTCTTTCATTTCAACTTCTTAACAATGGATAAGCTGTTCAACATTATTTGTACGTCCGAATAATGCACATATTTTTTTTATTTTCAATCCTTCTGTATTTTCCTATCCATACGAGTAAAAGGTAAAAGTTGCTAGAACTCTACTTTGGCCCTTGATTGACATCTTAATATAAACCTCATCCACAAAATGATTTGAACTTATATAAAGAACCAGTTATTTTAAAAAAGCGGCATCTTGTCAGTACAGTCTGTTGGCTTAAGTTGATGCTTGTATGAAGTCTCTAATTTTTAATTGGCCATTTTTTAAATACAATTATACTCTGTTTGTGTGTGTAATAATAAAGGAGTAACTGATGAGAACAACGGGTAGAATAGGGGCCAGATTGTCGAACATGTTAGAAGTGAGCTATTTCTATTGTGAGCTGTGAATAATTAAAATGGTTATATTTTACGTGATGCTACTTAAAAGTTTTCAATATAATACCATAAAGTATTTGTTGAAATTAAATCTACAACGATTTAAAAATTATTAACAGCAAAACATTCAAGAAAGTATTTAAAATTATTAAATAGCAGAACTAGTATAAATGAAAAATTAACTTAATATGTAAAATAAATCATAAACTTTCACAATTTATGAATTCAACTATGATTTTTATGAAAAAAGAATTCAAAAAATGATTTATCTAGCGAGAATTGTTGAAGTTGAAAGTAAAGAAACTAGAAAATCAAATTTCATTAATTAAAAATATATGCTATGTCTTTATCAGAGAGAGTATTTGCGTAATTGTTATTAGGAAAAAGAATACCGTTTGAAAACACAAGAAAAAATATAACAGAAATTTATAAAAAATGCGAATTTTAAAGCAGTTTTCCTATTTCGGGCATAATGATAAATCATCGATTATTTAATATTAGTTTTTGTTTATGGGCTTTGAAAGTCCCGCCAGTATAAAACGGTTAAAAACTAATTAGTTCTGATTTTTGTATTTTTTTTTGATCTCCTGTCGCGCGCTGTCTGGCGTTTGTCATTTCAATTGCTTCCATGTGGAATAACCCAAAATCTCCATGATTAGAAATTAATAGTGAAAGTATTCATCTTTGTTCATGGTATTATTGTGTCTATAAGTGCAGTGTGTAATTTTTTAATATATATATGCTTAGGATAATTGTTTTCTAATAATTTATAACCATTTGGTAAATCAGTTTATTTCGAAAAGTGTAAAACGCGACCAATC
>CM068323.1:8690763-8765763 GCA_034766995.1 Acanthacorydalis orientalis | reverse complement strand
CAATAATGTAATTTCCATGTAAATTCCATGCACGATTATTTTGAACCAACTGTGACATGTTCTAACAGATAAACATTGTTCACCGTACACTTTTTAAATATTTTTGTGTAGCTAGAACTGACTGTTGCTTTCGTTTTGATTCGTTTAACATAATGTTTTAAATGTATCCGGTTATGAGTCCTTGTAAACATTTTATTTGATTTTCAAAACTAAAATAACTTAAAAATCTTAATTGCATCCTATTAGAAACATAATTACGTGTAAAAAAAATAATCACTATTTAAGAAGTAGAAGAGAAGATTTATTGGCAATCAATCATTCAAAACTAATAGAAAAAACACAAGAACTTGTGACTCGACCTTATATATATATATATATATATATATATATATATATATATATATATATATATATAAATGATTTACTTTTTGTCATTGTGTAAGATGATTTGTGAAACAAGTCGTACTGACAGTCACAGTACATGTAATTCTAATCAATATCTATATAATAGATATAAGTGATATTCAAAACAATGAATCTTAATTATTTGAACGATTTTTTATGATATATTTTAGTGCGAGAGGCGATAAGTTCACTCTCGGCAATACGAAAAGTGAAAAAAACATTTCAATCAAGTTGCTAATAGTAAAAAGTACCGGTTGAGTTTGAGGTATTTTTGCATTATGTAGTCAGAAAAGAATTAAAACAGCAATACCATTCAGTTAATTGATACCAGATTCATATACATTGACTTTGTTTAGGTTTCTTTATTTTTAATACTTTACGTTTGTTCCTATTTCTCTCTCACATGACTGTCGATAATGATAGATATATTATATTCTAATTATTTTGTAAGACCAATGAAGACAGAAGAGGCATGTTGACTTGTTGACTTACTCTATCTTATATCTATAATTATTAGAAGATACAAATATATTCTATTAGATAATGCAAAAATATTTGAAACATTCGGCACGTAGAATAGTTAAAATTTTACCATTGTCCGGTTCTTCGGTGCGTATTCGATAAACAGCAACGTAAGTTCTATAAGAAAAACTGTTTATTTTGATCATTTACAACTGTTCTAGTAATAATTCTCCATAAATAATTTTCCATATAATATATTAAATATCAAAAAAGAATCTCTTGTTTCTAATTAGAAAAAATGTTATTTTTCATATAAAAATATTTACACATATTTGAAATATATTTGGATATACATCCGCAATAAAAGTAGTCAATGTTTTCTGAATTAGCTTTAGATAATAGAATATTTTATAAGAAAATATTACTTCTTGCTATCTTCTAAAAATGAAAACACTGTCTACTTTTATATACATATATATATATTAAAAAAATATAAAATGTTCATAATAATAATTATATCAATTGTATTCAATGAGAAAATGAACATTTTCGAGGGCTTAGAAAATAATTATGCTCAAAAATATTGTAGAAAATGAAAAGTGTCTTTACATAAATTGTATAAAATTTAAAATTGAACATATTTATAAATTCACTAAGTATGACCATAACATGTATACGACTACATAAATATATGTACATTTTAGATAAATGGATTGAACCTCATATTCTGTAAATTATCCATTTTTCAACTGTAAAAAAAAATTAATCGAAAATCTGTAATTTTGTAAATTATTATTAGTCATTTCAAATAAAACGATTTGATCCTCTTCTATCT
Source organism: Acanthacorydalis orientalis (assembly GCA_034766995.1). Classification (NCBI taxonomy): domain Eukaryota; kingdom Metazoa; phylum Arthropoda; class Insecta; order Megaloptera; family Corydalidae; genus Acanthacorydalis; species Acanthacorydalis orientalis. The sequence continues at coordinate 8,764,061 of CM068323.1, read as the reverse complement.
GAAAACGAACAAACATTTGATTCATTTCGTTATATAATGTACAACACTTTATACTTTGTCAAATACTATTTTTTATTTAATATATAAAATATTGTACACTGAGATTCTTTTCATTTCTTTATCTCTGGATTACAATATTTTTTTTCAATTATTTCGATGTTTTTTTTCTTGATGAGGATTTACTTTAGACGATCTGTCTCAATCGAAGAACTAACAACATAAAAGAACTTCCATTTGCTTATCGCAACAGGAGACAAATATCATATTTAATAAAAATTATTAAGTCCAGTGGTGTAGGACACATGTTTTATACTATCACACGCTCTTCTCAATCCCATGCAAAACGTATTATAAATGTGACCATCCTAATATTTTACTGTTGACTATCAATCAATGCACTCGATACAAAAAATGTTTTCAATTATGTAGAAAAGAATAATTTGTTGCATTTTTTTAATGCTTTAACTGTTCTCGACGCAAATAATCTCATCAAGAAAAAACTGAATTGATATTCATTTTATAAATAAGTATGTAATTTTTACTACAAGTTATTTTATACATTTTTTTTTACATTTAAAAGAATTGTTTTAAATGAATTTCGACAGTATAAAATATTTATTATGTATTTGAACCAATATATTTTCAATTATAACAATTTCGTATCTTATTTCTGAATATATATATATATATATATATATATATATATATATATATATATATATATATATATTATATGGTATAATTCATTTTAATGGTCAGAATCGCTTGCATAGAAATGTCGCAGCAGCATTACATATGAATACGATGCTTCTAAAATCTGAAAATAATGTATCATTATAGTTGTAAATATTAATTAATTTAATGAATGATTATACAGGGATGAAAAACAATATATTTAAGGATGGGTGAGGTTGGCTGAGAATAGAATAAAGGTTGATGGAATCTTCTAACCCCCTATACAGACTGTAAGCAAGAAACACACACACAAAACCTGTGTAAGCCAGAAAGGACATTACTATAGCATTGTAATAAGATGGTACTAGGTTTATAGAAAAATAATTGCTGTTTATGACCTTCAAATTCGTAACAAAAACCGCAATTATTTTCCTACCGACGTAATATTATCGCACTGGTGTGTGGTGATAGCTGTATTTTCCTTAAATTCTGGACAGTTGCCATTAAATTAACGTTCATAGTATTCAAGTATATCTGATTATTAGCGGCATTTGACCATAATAAAGTAATTTCCGGCAATGGTTTAGCATTATATAAACAGTAACACCAGGGAAGGTCAGTCATCTGAACAGGTAAACATCCGCATTGTCGTTTCTAGAGCTTTCACCGTCTAGTGGCTTCCCATAAATTCGCTTATAGATCGCTTCCAAACTGCCATCAACCCTAAACTTTATGGAATATGAATCGTAAGCTTCCGTATCCGATATTCAATACGCGAAAGGATCCATCCCTCTAGGTAGCAATACATTGATTATACTCATGGGAAAGTAAAAAAATAAAGGATATTTAAAAAATAAAAAAAATAATTTTACACAGGGTTTTATCAAGATCATTTTTCTGCACAATCACTCTTAACTTTTATGTACTTGGTTCAACGTTTAATGAGCTTCTCGATTCCATCCTGGAAGACTTTTTGGCCTCTTATACTGTATGAATGACCTCTTCGTTAAAAAGAAAACGTTTATCGTCACAGATCTTCTTTTAATGACATAAAAAAGTACAAATAACTTAGTGCTAAATCGTGACTATATAGTGAGTGGTACAAGAGTTGAAAACCTAAAAATCTTCTTGAATACACTGATTTGTTTTATTAACAGTACGAGATCGAGCGTTGTCTTGAAGCAAAATCATACCCTTTAGAATTTATTACTCCTCTTGGACTTCATTTTTGAATCCAGTTCCTGCAAAGCTCACAGTAGTTATTACTATTTGTAGTTTCACCTTTATATGTAAAATTAACCAAAATTACACCTTTTATATCTTAAAAAAATATCATCATCTACTTTCTATTTTTTAAATATTTTTTTTAGTACTGGGGCTGACGGATATTTCTGCACTAAACCTTGCCAATTACTTTCTAATTCGTAATAATTGAACCTTGTCTCATCAACTGTAACTAAATGCGCCAGAAACGAATTCCTTTCAGTCTATTAACACTACAAAATTTGCTTCATAAGATACGAAGATGTTTCGTTCAGGACTTAACCCAGAAGCTCATTAAGCGTTAGACTGAGTGCATAGAAATTAGGGATGATTATGTAGGAAAATGCATTTTTTTTTCTTCTTAAATGTATGTTTATTTTTTAATTTGCCTTTATAGAATTAAAAGTTATTTATGAAATGACACAATTTATAAACTAGAGAAAATAGAATAAATGGGTATGTTTGAACGTGAAACAGTTTTGAACACTAGCATATTTCTAGATTTAACCGTTTGAGTGCCAGGGTTCATTACAAAAATCTTACCGAATAGTGTTCATTTATGTATGTGGTTTGTGTTTAATTTAAAAGGTGATTAAGGGTAGGACTAATGACGCACTACAACAGAATCCGAGCTCGCCATCAATTGAGCATCGCGACTTGATGTAGTGGTACTTTTCGGATAACTTATGAACAGCGCGATCGCGCTGCGTGGCACTAAGACTGTTAAAATATTTTAAAGGAAGCTGAACTCCCCGTACAAAATTTTTCTTAAAAATGGTTGTCAATTAACTAAAAAGAAGATGTCTCCAGTTGATAATAAATGATATTTCTACTAATATATGCAGTTTCCTGTGAAAAAAGTAAATATTATAGTCTGCTGCTAAAAATAAATTCTGTTTAAAATCATCTTTTTTCGGATAATTTTCATTCTTTGATAACATATAGGTTTCAAAGACAGTTCGAAAAGCAGATTTTGATTTTATCGCGCGCGAGTCGAAAATTAAACCTCACAGTTTGAGTTTTAAGCGCTGGAAGCCATCTTCGAGTACGATAAACTGTGCAGGTATTCAGGTGTGAATGATTCAGTTATGTTATTCTTCAAAATAGTTTTAAAAATGTACATGCTCTATTTGTCAAAACAGTCCGTAACTGTAAAAGGAGCTGCACTTATCAAATACGAAATGCAGCCCTACCAATCCTTGCTTCGACTTTCACTCTTCATACATAGTGGATTTAAATTAGTTGTATACTCACTGAAAAGTAAGACTCCAGTGTCATTGGTCTAAATGGACCAATGGTCAGCACTAAAGGTTTTTGTGCAATTATCATCGTTTTTGTTAACATTTTTTTTACATTATGGGAAATGTTGTACCATTCACTTTGCCATACAGCTGTTGATATTAATTCACTCTGAAAAATAAAATTCCGTTTTATAAATGTTCACACATGTATTTACACAAATGCATACATACATATATATATATATATATATATATATATATATATATATATATATATATATATATATGTATACACAATGAAAGGCAGAAATATGAATACAAGTTAGTGCTTTCATTAAATTGATTTTTCATAGAGAATAAAAATAGATTGTAAACTTTTGTTAATGAAATAATTAACTTAATATAGTTTATTCTAACGAAGTATTTAAATTTAAGCCTATTTTATTTCATTTCATAAGTTTGAAGTGAGTTCGAAGTAAGGAATACACTAGAATCATGCCTGAGATTTTCACAAATTGAAATATTTTTTATATCATTTTTAATATCTTTTCAATATGTCGCAGTACAGTTCTCTGTCTAAATTCGATTTCACATAAACTCATTCCATAAACCACAAAACATTTTTTTTAATCAAAAATGTTCAGTAAATCATTACTGATCATTTTTGACCGTTGTTTGTGGAGATTTCGATGACGACGCCATCGTCTTCAGAGCTTCAAGCTCCAGAACAGTCTATATTTTAAATACTTTATATTTCTATATTGGGCGTTTATTAACACTCCGCAGAAATTTTTTTCATTAATGATAAAATGATATCTCGCGGATTTCAGTTCATTTAATAGCCAATTTTTTGAACGAGTTTTAGTTTAAATCTTGATTACTTTACCAATAAACGATTGACTTAATCATGATATTGCTTATTACATTAATAAATTTATTTCATTAAAATTATAATTTATCCTTTTATATACACACCTGTTCTTTTATTTCATCAGCACACCAATAAAACAATGATAAATATATTAGGGTTATACAAAAGTAACAAATATCGATTACAGCTTGCATGTTAAGCTTTATCTGAAAAGGATGGATTATACATACATACATACATATATATATATATATAGTGTGTGTGTGTGAGAGAGAATACTTTTATATTAAATTGATTTATATTAGATTGGTAGAAAAATAATTTCGGTTTATAACCTTTAAATTCATGTACATTACTGCAATTATTTTCCTACCAACCTAATAATTTACAAAATATTTATAGTTTTTTCAATAAATGGAATGCGTTATTATAAACTGATTTGTTTTATAAACATTTGATAAAGGCAACGATAAAATTGTAAAAGAAAGAAGAACAACTTACTACTGAAAGATGAAAACAAACTGTACACATCATTATTGAACTCGTTATAAAATCTAAAAACATTGATGTACTAATCCAATCGTTGAGCTGGCCGATGAATCTGTAATAAAAAAAAAATGCATATAAACTACAATCACAATTGATCAATAATCAATCATTGCACATTTTCATACTGAAACTTTTTTCTTGTTTGCAAGATGTGTGAAAAAAGTGTTTTGAAAATGATTTATAAAGATAATACCAATGAAAGTAACCACTTCAGGAGTAAAAATACTTTAGACATGTTATCTAGTTGGTTTTTGTCCTTTCGCATCAACTAGATATCTGTTCTCCAGCAGTGGAGAACAGACACTTATTTGATCCAAAAGGATGAAGAACAACAGGACAACGTATTAACGGAATTAAATATATAAAAACATATAATTATAGTTGTAATACGTTATTTTTTTCTAGTACTTTATTATCTTAGCCCATTTCTTACATTGTCGATCATCGGATCACTTGTCGGTTCCATTTAAAAATAACAACATTGCGTATCGGTTCATTCATATTTAAATTCAAGTGACTAAGCCATCAAATGTATAAAACTTGATGGAAATATACAGCACCAAATTGTATAGTGCGAAGGACAGTTTTCACTATCGAGTGCAGTTTTATCTTTTTTTTAATATCATATGTAAATTATTTATGAGCAAAAAAATTGAATAAATACAACGTTGCAGATAAAAATTGTGTGTAGCCAGGACATCTTAGGGCGGTATCCATCTAGGGTGGGGGATTTTGGTAGCAAGTTTTATCTGGGTTTTTTGAAACTTTTCCCGAATGTTCACCGTTTGAGAGGAACAACTACAATCGAACAAGATTAAAAACCAACCACAAGCAAAAGATAGTTGCCGGGGTGTCAGGCCCTCAGGATGAGAGAGGTGATCAAACACTTCAAGTACGTGAAAAAAATTGTGTACTTAAACAAGAGTTGACTTTCGAAGAAATGCCATATCTCCATTTCACTTATCAACAAAAAAATGTATTCTTTCTCCGATAACGTTGTATTTTTTAACTTATTTAACGGATATTTAATTTCTTCTTATCTATCTTGCATATATATCAAATTTTCAATAAACTTCTGATAATGATTGTTAATTATTCGTAAATGTGACGCTTCGTATTACCATCTTTATAATTCAATAAGTCTGTTAGAAAAGTAATTGGGTCTTCCTTAATCTTCTATTCGAAGCATGGCTAATAAATGGCGCAATTTAAAATAGAATACTCTGACTGAATTGTTATTTTGATAGAAATTATCACTCACACGATAGTTTTTTTTTTCTAAATTTGAAGACTTTTTTTTATAATTTCCACATCTCTAAAATGTCTAAATAGCTTCATCTGTAGCTACTATTTTATTAAAAAAATGTATTGAAAACTATGTAAAAGTAAATGTGCGTTTAGTTAACCATGGTGTCATATGAACTCATGACTTGACACGCTAGTGACGTATGTGAGAGCTCTCGATATTATCAGGTTGGTAAGAAAATAATTGCAGTTTTTGTCTCCTGAATAATAGCCTTTTTTCTTGCAATGAAAGTGTCATTTCATCGTATTCATGTTAATATCATTTCAAGGTACACTTTTCGGTCTGTATTTTGGTAACATCGACTTTGGTTTTATTATTAATTTTGCTTCAAATCGGGTTGTCGAATTGAAAATAGAAAAGAAGCAAATGAGAGTAATTTTTTACATGATCTCACAACTGGTGATAAAGTAGCAGAAACTGTTCTTAAAGTGAACGACGCTCTTGGCGTGGGTACTGTTAAGGAACGTACGGTGCAATGATGGTTCCAAAAATTTCGTGCTGGGAACGAGGGTCGCGGGCGTCCTTCTTCAGTTCAAAACGACCAACTGAAAGCGTTAGTTGAATCAGAACCACCCGCAACAATTCGAGAACTTGTACAAAAGTTAGGCATTAGTCATACAACATTTCTGGACCACTTAAAACTATTAGCTGAGAAAAATGTATATGTATTTGAAGGTCATAAACCGCGATTATTTTTTTACCAGCCTAATAATAAGATTCACCACTAGAATGATAACATGTCTTCTTGATGAGGTGTTAGTAAATGCTACTAGTTTTTAGCATTATAAGATTAAATACAAGAATGTTCTAGAAATAAAAACATAATTGTAACAAAATTTAAACATGGGAATCGATGAATTAAATGAATACAAATAAAATGTACTTTTTTAAAAAAAAAAACAAATGCAACGTTGATGATTGATATATTGTCGAGTCAATTCGTGTCTCTTCTTCATCATTTTTTTATAAATACAGCCTGAAATATAATTTTATATACACACTTACTTCATTATTTCATTGTGATGTTCGATGCAATTGGATAGATATTGAATAGAACAACAATCGTTATTATATTCAACTTTCTTCAGATCCGTAAAGTGAAATCGTTCTTCAGCCGATCGACATTTCCCAATCTTACGCAGAGACAAATTCAATATTTTCAATTGTCCAGATGCATGGATCATTAATGAACAAACTAGCCCCGTCCATCCGATTATATAAGACGAACCGATCACTACGCTCAAGGTCTGCGCCAAGAATGCTATCTCATAGTTAGGTGAAGCGTACTTATCGAACGGAAACCAAGAGCTCACTAGCATTTCTTTCGTATCGACCGACGATCCGTTGATATCGATTCGACCTGAACTCACATGTGACCAATTCGATTGGATAAAAGTGTGACCTACATTTACAATCGTCGATATTCCTAGCATGTAACGAAACCCCAAAGAAAGCCTACGACTCCTTCTGATGTTACGGTCGAGTTCGTCTCTTCTGTCTTTATCGTTTTCTTCGATTATGTGTCTCTCTCGGTACGATACATTGTCGACGATTCTCTTGAAATTGAAAGAATTGAATAGGAGTACGATTTTCGGGATCAAGAATGACGTGATCAGTGTCACTGCTAAATTCGAAACGACTTCTTCGATATTTCCCCAAATGAAGGTCAGTTCAATTATTTCACTTATGACGAATAACACGTACAGTGCGAATAAAGAATACCGCCAAAATGTGACGACTGCTTTTGATGTACGATTCGATGTCTTGGCCGGCCATAGACCGAGCATTCGTAACCAGGTCAGATTTACGGCGAGCGATGGATGTTCTTCGTCTGTTATCATTACTGTACGTTTTTGAAACGTGCTCGAGACATTACAAAGTGTATCACGGTTCGAATTTTATTTATGCAGTTTAATAAGGCGTGTCGAATTAATTATTCACTTGGAAAACAAAGTTTACTGTAGATGTGAAAAAATACACCTGAAAAACATACATGTTCAACGCTAAACAGTCAACAGAAAATGATTACTGTGTTTATTGTTTTTCAACTGTAACAATATGACAAACATACATACATACAAATATATATATATATATATATATATATATATATATATATCATTATCATGTAAGGTTCGGGATCATGACTCGCCACGCTGATCCCACTTGCGTGTTGGCGAGTACCTCTTCATTTTGGCCGGGAATAATTTTCAAGTTTTCTCTGTATGGTTAAACATACCAATATTCAAAGAATATCACAGTACATCCCGTTCGCACCTTCCCGCCGCTTGAGGCAATGAAGTAGGAATTTGGGGAAGGATATATATATATATATATATATATATATATATATATATATATATATATATATATATATATATATATATATATATATATATATATATATATATATCAGGCAACCAAGAAAATTCTGTCATTTTTGAATTGAGAAAAAAAAACTTGTGTATTTTTACATAAAATAACTTTATTCATCAAAATATCCACCTTCGCATTGAACAACCCTTTCCCGAAAGATAATTTATAAATTCGATTTTTATAAAACTGATTATTTTCATTTTCAAAAAATGTAGATACCTCCATTTTTAATTCTTCTTCATTATTAAACTGTTTACGACGCATACGATTGTCCAAAGATAAAAATAGGCGATAATCTGATGGAGATATATTTGAGGAATACGGGCCATGGGGGTGGATCTCCCACCCTAAATTCATAATGCTTGTTCTGGTCTCTACTCAACGTGTGGTCGTGCGTTATCTTGCAAGAATAAAACTTTTTTGAGTTTTACAAGTGCTGGCTGTTTTTGTTGTAATGCATAGTGTACTCTTTGGAGTTGTTCGCTTTAAATGTTTTCTGTTACGGTTTGATCTACTCACGGCATCTGGTTTTTTTGCAATTTTTCCCAGATTTTTGACCAAAAGCGATGCGTAACAATTCCTGTATTGTTTACTCAAGTCACGGCGTTCGTTGCATCCGAGGATGTATACTGGTTTTCGGGCCTTTTATGGCTCCCGGCACGCTCAGGGCTTACCTTCTAGGTGTCTTTCACATCATGGTAAGCATTCGCACAAACGTTGGCAAAAAAAAAAAACGTTTGATCTACTCGTAGATATTCATGGTGAATAATTCCTTTTGAAGTCCATCAAACACAGATAAATTTTCGCGGTGTTAACTTATATTTAGGACTTTGTGGGACAGGATCACCTAATGAAAGGCAGCGGTGACTACGTTTGTAGTTGGAATAAATAATCCATTTTTCATCGGTGGTCAAAATTTGATCCAAAAAGTTCTCTGATTTTAGTCGTGAAATAAGAGATATTCAGATTGTAAGACGCTGTAATTTGTTATTGTAAATTAATTCGTGTGGTACCCATTTACTTAATTTCCACCTCTTTCCTATTGTGTGTAAATGCTTCCGTACTGTTTCGTCACTTACTTTGAACAATTCTGCAAACTGTTGACACGTTAAACTGGAATTTGTTTCAATCACTGTCTCCGATTCGTCGATATTTAATGGTCTGCCTGATCTGGTCTCGTTTTTAATGGATTCATCCCCGGCAGAATTTTTTTAAACAATCTCTGAGCTGTTATTGATGTAACTGTATTTTCTCCAAACGCAGTACACATTTTTTTTACTATTTCTGTAGCGTTAGTCCCAAGCTTAAATTTATAAAGCAAACACGCGCGTACTACACTATTTTTCACATACATTTTTAAGGGTTAGAATTATTTTTTAAAGTGAACAGTTCGAGTTTCATTTAAAACACATGCTGATATTACTGATAAACAATTCTTGGAATTTTGTCCGATAACAAGTGTAAACAATTCTTGGAACTGTTGTACATTATAACAGCGATTGAACTTTCTTGGTTACCTAATATATATATATATATATATATATATATATATATATATATATATATATATATATATATATATATATATATATATATATATATATATATATATATATATATATATATATATATATATATATATATATATATATATATATATATGCCCTTCTAAAGTCAGTTGAAATGAAAAAATGAAAAATTGTGCAAAAAAATAAAAATATCTCCAAATGAAACACTGTTTATTAAACCTTAATTAACAATAGTCATTTTAATAAGGAATTAGCAATCATGCTTCAAACGAATCATAATTTATACAAAAACTACTAGGTCTAGTACCAAAAGTTATTCGAAAATTAAAAAAGAAAATAATGTAAAAAATCAAAACGCGTTTTTTTTTAAAAAAAAAAATTTTAATGTGTTGCCTGACCGCCATTATTCCGCAGAACAGCGTTAATCCTTCTAAACGTTGATTCTACCAGATGTTGTAATTCGCTGAGATGCAAATTAGTCCACGTTTCCATAACTTCTACGAAGACTTAACAGTCGCAAACTATTAAATTTTATTATCTTTAACGAGCGATATTAACCAGTCCATATATTCATATAAATTAACGAAAACTATGTTTTTTGTGGGACAAAATATGTTTCTCACAATACTTCTAATAATATAAATGTTTTCATTATTCTTCTTAAAACGTATCACTGCTGAACTTCCTCTCGCATTTTCGTGATAATTTTCACATGGAAAAGAAGTATTTTCTAGAAAAGAAAACACATTTTTTTTTAGAAAATGTATAGAGACGAGAACATAGTTTGATATTGTGAAAAATAATTGGTTAAACAGAAGTACAAAATTTATTTTAAGGACTTTTCTAATTTTGTGTACTCACTGTGGACAATGTTCTCTTTATCATATCTCTCACTGAAGCGTAAATATTTCAACTTATCTCCATTTACTTTCTCTTCGGACCAAACTGGAATCTGTACCAAATAAATAATTTATCGTACATATATATTAATCGAGAAATCTCTCTCCTTCTCTCTCCCTCTCTCTGTCTGTCTATATATATATATATATATATATATATAAGGGTATTCATAAATAGTCAATTACTTTTATGTAAAAAAAACGTATTTAAGTTTTTATAAAGTTTATATTTTTTAATCAATTATATTATCGCCTGCAACAGTGGTGTCAAAAACATGCGGCCCGTTTGAATTTTTTTTTATTAAAATAATAAAATGAAATTTAAAAAAATATAAAATACATTTTTAAAACATTGCAAATTATAGAAGTATATTGTGAGGAACGCCGTTTTATGGTCACCGGTATAATAGTTTCTACCAGAAGGTGTCAAGTTTCTAGTAAAGAATATATATTTTTTTTTAATTTCTCTGAATTTAAATTTTGTTGTAACGTTTGATAATAATACATGAAATTCATGTATTTTTTCAAAATTTTTTTATTAATTCATTGAAGAAAAAGTAAATGTAAAATTTAATAGAATTATTTTCGAATATAAATAAAAGACCTTTTTTCATTCGTTATTTCTTTTTGATGTTTTTTTTGGTGACCAACCCGCAGACTCTTAAATTTACTTTGGTGGCCCATGTTCACATTGAGTTTAACACCACTGGCCTACAATATTCATCTGACTTGGCTCCGGATGCCTTCTTTTTGTTTTCAAAATTAAACATCTCATTAAAACGATTGAACAGGTAAGCTCCCCAAAGGAGTGTTTCCAAAAGCGAAAAAGTGTCGTCAGAGATTTATATCTGCCATATAGGGAACCATTTCGAAGAGAACGATTTTAATTTAGAATATTTTTTTAATAAATAAAGTTTTGTGACGCTAATCGGAGTGTTTTTTAATCAGACTTTTTATATGCAATTTTCAAAATTGACTTTATCATATTTAGAAATCGTGCTGATATCAATTGCCTGACACTGATATGCTTTACCTGTGAGAGAAAATTAAAAAAAAACTACTCACTATCTCATTCAAGGGATTCGTGGGATTTTCTGTCAAACCACCGACATCCAAGCAAACAGGTAACACATAACTTGTTAAAAGTAAATGTTCCTTTAGCACAGCGGCCACTAGTAACCGATAACGTTCGCCATTGAATACTATGTTATCGATCTACAATATAAAGAAAATATTTTAAATTGTATTCACTAACATCCGAAATACATTTTTTAATTCCATATACATTTTTGAATATAAGAATAGGCAGAGTTACGGTTTATAATATCTAGGATCGTTGAGACGTCCTTTTCGCCATTATTTTTTTTTTTTTTTTAAAAAAAAACAACGAATCACACGTTAAGCTTTATACAATAATTTACCAAATTGATCAATTTGATCGTTTTATTAAACGGATATAACAGTAAGATCATTCATTTGCAAAAACAAATCAATCATTGAACATATTTATAGTTTTTTTTTTTATAAATAGAAATCATGTTTGTGTAGTAATGTTTATACGAATTTACTATGAAGACTTACATCAACGAACTGAGAGTGTGTATCCAAAGGGTTATCCCAATCACTGTATAATTTTCCAGCGCCAATTGCAAATTTATTTTCATCAAAAACATATACTATATAATCCAAGAAACAATTAAAATCTGAAAAGTAGGAAAATGATTTATAAGCACGTGTAACAGTAATAATATAACCGTAATATATTATTAATATATGAGTATTAATAATACAACTACAGTGAACCGTCGTACAATGCGGCGGATACATTCCGCGTTATAGGAAACCGCGTTACACGAACCACATGTGTTATGTATGAACTGTGGGTGCGGCGTAACCGTTTTGCACGACTAACGGTTTTGTGACAGTGGAATTTTAAATATTACTTCACTATTTAATTTTAAGTTTTGTTTTGATTTTAAATGAAATAGGAATACTTTTCGTTATCTCTTTAAATATTCATTTTAATTTTTTAAGGTAAACCTTTGCATCCTTTATTACTACAACTACCGTATGAACACATGAACAAGAGCGTACGTACGGCGTTCCTAAACAAAAAAAAAAATAAAAACTGAAAATATTAAATTTATCAAATACGGTATGCGGCGGTGTGTATCGCGTTTCATGAGCATCGATCGAAATTTTTTCGTCGCCTTATAGGGGGGCTCTTTATACGGGGCTCCACTGTACAATCCTTGTGGTCTTTATCCCTCAACATTAACTTGTTCAAATCAAAAACCGTAAACGAAATTATCACTCGATATACAGGAATGAAGTAAAGTTGTACAAAGTGCAGCTTTTTGTGAAAGCTTGAAAAAAAACACTAACATGTTTCACAAATGAATTCCCTTTTGAATCCAGAAAACATTTTTTCTGGTTAAAAATGTTCAATAAATCAACAAGCAACAATCAAGCATGATCAATGATGATTCATTAAATATTTTTGACCTGAATATTTTTCTGTGACTTGTGGAGTAAAACAAGATTTCATTCGTGAAATTCAATTTAATCACAATGACAAAAGTGTACTGCGACTAATATATGTTTACGTTTAAAATATTTCAAATAGATTTGCAAGACCTGCAACAAATACGAACCTGAACTGGACATTATACACAAATCTGAATTCAAATTTAAATAACAGCCTGAATCAAATGTTAAACACAAGTCTAACCTTACTTTAAATATCTTACTACCATGACCTTGCACCTTGACTTGACCTTGCCTCAACACCTCGATCTTAATTGCAAGCCTGATCTAGATTCTTATCGCAAGCCTGTGCCTAACCTTAAACATGAGGCTCTAAATGCGATTCTGAACTCGATTTTAAACACAAGCTTAAACTAAATCTTAAAGACGATTCTGCGATAAATCCGAGCCTGAACTAGATTTGAAAGAGAGCCTTAAACACAACTTTACCGCCTGAATTAGATCTTAAACAATAATATGAACAAGACGTTAAAAAAGAAACCGATCTCGATCTTAAACTCAAGCTTGAACTAGGTCTTAGACACGATCTTAAAATCAACCTTGAATGCGGATTGAAATAGAGTTTAAACCTTATTTTCTTCGCTAATAGTCGAACCGAAGGAATATATTACAATTTTACAAACATGTAAGAATAATTTTCGATGATATGATGGTTCCACTGCAGAATAATTGCGGCACTTCATAACTCTTATCGTAAATTCCTACATGCCATGGAAAATATTTATGTTCCGATGAGTAGTAGCTTTCGAAAGGACTGATTGTTTCTGAATTATTTTCTAACTCGCTCATTCCACAAACTAAAAAATAAATGTTCAGTTAAATTTTCATAGTATATTTTCAGAATGTAACTATATAAAATCTTAATAAATATATAAAATGTCATCAGATCTTTTCATTACGATTTATTAATCAATGAAATCAATTCTGTAGAAACCAAACTAAATAGAAAATATTTAAATAAAGCATTCCTTTAAATATGTATGAGATAATTGTAAAAATATTAAAAAAAATCATTGAAAATAAATGAAATTCACAATACGTTTCAGCACTGTGGCTAAAAGTGCTCACACAAATGAATTATTTTCTCATTCCACAAGCCACAGAAAATATTTCTAATCAAATATATTCAATAAACGATTATTAATCATTTTTGATTGCTACTTATTTACATTTCGATGGAGATCCCATCCTCAGAGCGCTAAAGCTCAGACATTCTCGAAGGATTCCGGAATGAGAGAAAAAGTCGTTTATGAAACTGAATTTATCCACAGTGGCAGGAGTGATAAGTGTATTGTGATCGTTTCTCGAGTCGATTTTTACGACTGGGTATCATTTATGTGACTCGCAACTCCTTTTATTATTTACAATTTTGATTTTCGGTACTTTCATCTAATGTTATATTCAAAACCATTCTTAAGTACAGGATAGATTAATTTCAGTGAAATATTAAAATCAAAATTATTTGGCTCTGAACAATTACCCTTTGTAGCATATATATATATATATATATATATATATATATATATATATATATATATTTATTCATTTTCTTACCTACACAAAACGGTTCCTTATCTGATTGATCCCAAGAATTATTTTTACAAGTACTTTCATGCGAACTATATGTGTCGTAGGAACTCAATTGACAGTTGTATTTAATTTTCGTCGTCTCTGGTACTAATTCTCCAGGGAGATAATTACTGTTGATTAGTCTACCGTTTGATGGTGTGTCTGGTACTACGCACTCGGACATTTCAATAGATCTTAAATGCAAAAAAAAAATATTATTTTCAACTTATTCGTGCATAAATAGTACAAGAAACCCTCGAGTAATACGAGGGCTGTTTGGAAAATTCTCGGAATCAGATATAGATGCTATCAACCGCGGTATGTTAAAAAAATAGAACCAACTTTCAATAAATTGAAGTAAGAAAAATATTAACAATTATACATACATATATATATAGAGAGAGAGAGAGAGAGAGAGAAAGAGCAAGACTGTTTAATAGTCCTATCTCTAAAAAAATCTACCTCTGACTTCTAATAGCAACTGAAAAAAATAAAAACTAACAAAAAAAAGAATTGAATAGACTTTCAATGCTGTACATGTTTCTGTATTTGTTAGTGGTAGATACTAAAAAGTCATACAAATTTAAATCTTTTCTATTTATGATTTTAGATAAGTGCAGATAAAGAAAAAGATGATAGATAATTCGGTTACTCTTTTCACTCTGGCATACAAAGCAACGATACTTAAAGCTTCCCACTCCAATCTTCTGCTTTGATTCTATGACGATTCTAAATGCTATTATATGAAATAATTATAGAGTACAATAAAAACCTTGTTCCGCTCGAGAAAAGTTTATGTTTGAAAGAAATGCTCGCGATTTGTCCGAACAGTCGTTTTTTTTTAACTCGGATTAAATTAACTGTTGACATACTTACTTGATATTATATTTCTTCGATATTTCTTGAATTTTATTACTTTTATCGTCACGTATAAGAGCTATAACATCATCTCTGAAAACTCCGTATCCCATAAAGTAATAACGTGTTCCTAAATCCGGCGTTGAAACCGGTACAGCATATATACTTGCTATTGGAGCTGAGAAGCAAATTTATTTAGAATAAACCTCGATCGGAATATACAAAACATTCATTTAGTCCAGAGATTTACAAAGTTATTTGACCTATTTTTCAGAAAAAAATTACTAACCCAAATATCAAAAATTACTAAGCACATAAATGCGCAAAAAGCACAACAGCGTCTTTCAATGCAACCTCCTTATATATATATATATATATATATATATATATATATATATATATATATATATATATGTATATATACACACACACACACATATACATACATACATATAAACGTCTCTGGATTATGTCATGATTTAAAAAATATTAGTAATAGTTTCAAATACATACTTGTATTATTGGCTGTAACTATTTTCGTCAACTTCATTCTGAAGTTATAAAATTTAAATATTATTTTTCTTAAATTTTCATCATTTTCCACCCACAACGGCATCTAAAATTTATACAATATAACTTTGGAGCATTAAAAAAAGATAATTGAATAGATTGTTTAGCTATAGGTGGACACTACTGGATTCATATGATTTAACATTTTCACACTTTATATTAAACATTTATATTATCTAATATATAATCAGTACTCTGTAATATTATTGATTCATTAATTTAATTATAGTTTCAGGCAGTAGTGGATAGTAATTATTAATAAATTATGCACACAAACTATTGTGTCGCCCATAACTAATGCAGTGTTTTTAAAAATAAGTGTTAAAACAATGAAAAAAATTGACGTTTTCATTTTGATCCCAAATATATTGTTCGTTATTATTTATTTCTTCCCATCTTAATCTTAAATTTTCAATACCCGGACGATAAAACTATTCGGGCTTTGCATTAAACAAAGAGGCGAGCTCCGTTCGGACATCACTCTCAGTATTAAACCGTTTTTCATTGATGTGATTTTGGAGACTTCCGAACAGATGATAATCCGATCGTGCTAGGACAGGGAAATATGGTGGATGAGTCATAAATTCCCATTCGAATTGTCTCGGTTTTTGGATGGTTTCGCGTGCCGGGTGAGGTCATGCGTTATCGTGATGAAAAAGTACAACTTTTCTGTCAGCTAATACTGGTCGTTTTTCGTCAGTAGATTGTTTCAGTCGTACCAGTTATCCACAATATAACTTTTATGCGATAGTTCGATTCTCTGGTAATAGCTTGTAATCGATAATTCCTTCCATATCCCACCAAACAGACAGTATAACCTTTTTTGGACGAAACTCTCTTTTCCCAGTTGAAAATGGTGTTTCGTTGCGGTCAATCCATTGTCCTCGTCATTTAATATTGTTATAAACAATCCATTTTTCATCACCAGTAGCAATTTTATTCGGAAACGTATCGTTCTGCAATCAACATAGATGAAAAACGCAAATGTCCACACGTTGTTTCAAATTAACTTCCGGTAACTCGTCCGGAACCCACTGACCCAGCTTAGAAACTTTACCAATCATCTTCAAGTACCGACGAATAGTTGAATACATTGATTTGAACTTTTTGGATAATTCTTCTACTGTTGGACAAGGGTTTTGTTCCAATAGTGTACACAGGATCTCATCATTAAACTCTTAAAAACGTTCTGACCGTTCCTCATCTTCAAGACTGTATTTCCCGGAACGAAGTCATTGAAATCATCTTTATCCTTAGCTGAAACTAATGACATCTGAACCATAAATTTCCCACATTTTTTTCACAATAGTTGTAGCATTGTTGTCCTGACTAAACTCCCAAAGCACAATATGCGTAATATGCTCTTTTGACACTTCTATGATAACTAATATTCTTTCTTATAAATTTGCATGATCACTGTTAATCTTCCACAATAAGACAGAAAAGATTATATACGACTGAGCAGCATAGGCGTCTGATACGTTATTTCGATAATTGTAAAGTGTTGCACCACCCAGTTTTCACCCTTATGAATATACTGAATTACTTATAGGATGACCCAATATATTGATAATTATGTTTTCCAAATTTAATTATTTTATTTATTTATCTTTATAAACTATCATCATCATCATCTTCAGCCCCTGTCAATCCACTGCTGGATAAAGGCCTCTTCCATGATTTTCCATTTTGTTCGATTCAGTTCCTCTCTTTTCCACAGTTTTCCAAGAAAGTTTTTAATATCCTTATCCCATCTGTTAGTTGGTCTCTTTCTGGGACTTTTTATATTCCTTGGTTCCCAGTCAATAATTTCTCTTGGCCATCGGTTGTCTTCTCTTCTTGCGATATGTCCCGTCCATTTCCATTTCAGACTCCTTACTCTTCTTATTATATCTGTGACTCCTGTTTGTTTTCGTATCCATTCTATTCTTTTTCTATCTCTTCTTGTTATTCCCAACATGCATCTTTCCATACTTCGTTGTGTTGTTTGGAGTCTTTGAACTATTTTGGCGTTAAGCACCCATGTTTCGCTGCCGTAGGTAAGGACCGGTAGTATACACTGATCAAACACTTGTTTCTTTAAACAGAGTGGGATTGTTGATTTAAATATCGAGGCGTTTCGTCCAAAAGAGCTCCAACCCATTTTCATTCTCCTATTTACTTCTTCAGTGAATAATCCATCTCTGTTGATAAGCTGGCCTAGATAGACATATTTCGTAACTTCTTCTATTTCCGTTCCTTTTATTTCAATTTTCTTCGGGCATACAAACGCATTGAATAGAACTTTTGACTTCGTATGATTCATGTTAAGGCCGATTTTTTTATAAACTATATATATATATATATATATATATATATATATATATATATACACATAATAGCTTCATTTTATTCATTTCGAAAGTGTTTAGTCATCTTCTGACCATCTTTCTTATTTTTTCCGAAAATAAAACAAAAAGAACTGTTAAAAATGTACTTTTGTAAAAAATATCTCTATTATTTATATTTTATTTTCGAATTGTGTCGTTTTTCATAATAAAAATTATATGTTCAATTTTTGCAATTTAATCAGTTCACAGAACGAAAAGTAAAATTAAATTATAATGGTAAAGTAACAGTTGTTCGTAACCTACTTACATATTAACGAATCCGTTATTTAAACATATAATTTAATATCGTGATATAATTTAAAGAAGAGTTAGTGCGATTCGAAATAATAAAAATGTATATTACAAACCTCTGCTCTAACATTTACGTCTGTCGGATTTGATGTACCTACACAGATGGGACGAACAAAGGATGTCATATTAAGACGTGTTTTTAAAATTAATATGTACTCGTTTGTGTTTCGCCTTCTTGCGACTCCTGTAGTTAAGTGCATTATTCTATACACCTGGAAAAGAAAAATTCACTGATTATATCTATCTATCTATCTATATATATATATATATATATATATATATATATATATATATATAAATAGATAGATAAAAATGTATATGTATATTAGTTTTCGGTTCGAATATATAATTAAACATTTTGTTACATATTTTATTTTCAAATTATACTTACTAAAGACTGTTGTGTATTTTCATTTAAATTATTTTCATATGAATAATGAGTATTTCCCGCAACCACAAGATAAGTGGCTTCTTCTATTAGATCATCATAAACACCTGGATGTAACAATTTTGTTTAGTATATATATATATATTAGTTTATTATAAAAAAAATGACAAAAAAAATATCACTGATAGACTTGAAAATCGTAAATACAACAAAATGGGAATAAAAAGTTCAATAAACTTTTAAAAATGATATCTGGAAACATTAAAAAAAAAGAAAATATTTTTTTATGTAAATTTAAGACAGTTTTTTTATTTCGTGTATAAAATACCCATGAGGCGAATAACGAATCATTAATTATTTAAAATTACAATGCAGTTACGACACTGTAAGTAATACATTTTCACAAATTTCATCGTGAAAACAACAAAAAAAAAATATTCGATACATTATTATTGATTATTTTCGGTCGTTACTGATACTCATTGCGATAGAGCCGCAATCGTATTCAGTACTCCAACGTACAAAAAAAATGTTCGAAAATGTCCAGAAGTAAATTATTGAACATTTTTGACAAGAACAGAAAATTCGCTGTTTTGTAGGATGAAAAGAGAATTCGTTTGTGTAAATATTTGAAACAGTTTTTTTTTTGTTAATGAGACTTAAAAGTCGTTATAGTACATAAACGGTTGAAAAGTAATGTTTACTTACTCATAGCAACTAGAAAAGGAGAAATTATCGCGCCAGCTGCTTCCATTAAATGATTTTTTGAATCAATTATAAAATAAACTCCGACCAACCAAGGATACTGTCCTGGATATGTATAAGTTTCGTTCAGTGTATGACTTGCTGGCTGACGTCTAGTAATTCCACAAACTGTAAATATGAATAAATAAATATTAAAGTAAAAAAAGTTGTAGACACGACGGTAAGACAAGAAGTAAAGAGGACATTTAAGAAGTAAAAAAAACTCTTATTCTGCATATAAGATTTTTATCAGCATCATTTTTCTACAATATATCCTTATACTTCTGTTTACTTTGTCTAACTGTATTATTCTACAACTGCCTTCTTGTATCAGAGCTAACAGATGAATAAATTTACAATAATAGAGATTTCTTTTGTCACATTCTAAATTTTCTTCGGATTTTACCGGAAAATAACTTTAACTACTACAATACCAGAGATCGACTTAAAAAAGGGACTTAATTTAATTTAAATTTTCACTCACCCGGTGTACAATTCAGAAGTGGTCTTGTCCATTGTCCATCACGACATGTGGTCTGATTGTAACGAGGTGCTTCTAATTCATAATTGCTGTCAAAACAACGGTAGGACGCTTGCGTTTCGTGAAGAATATAGCCATCGATAATTTCAGACGAATATTCGATTTCATGTTCAGATGAGTCGTGAATCAAACACTTCCCTGTAACATACACAAACTCAATCTACAGATACCAAAAATCTAAAATACAAACGAAGTGTCATGAGCCCAATGTTGGCCGTTCATCTATCAGTCCGAACTTGGTGGATGTCAGCCAGTGCACCAAGCCAAATATTATCAATAGACATCGATGGAATATATATATATATATATATATATATACACGAGGGTGGTCCCAGAAGTACTCGACCCAACAAAGAAAACACAAAAATTTTGTAAAAAAAAATATTTATTTTTCAACATAATCTCCTTTCAGCTCTATACACTTTTCCCAGCGATGTTCAATAAGTTCGACACCCTTTTTATAATAAGAACTGTCTTGCTCCTCAAAATACCCATTAACTGCCGACATCACTTCTTCATCGTTGGGAAATCTTTGACCACTGAGCCATTTTATCAAGTTTGGGAACAGAAAATAATCCGAGGGGGCTAAATCTGGCGAATAGGGTGCACGAGGTAGCAATTCAAACTTTAATTCATTAATTTTGGCCATTGCAATAACGGATTTGTGAGCTGGTGCATTGTTTTGATGAAACAACACTTTCTTCTTAGCCAAATGAGGCCGTTTTTACTTGATTTCTTCGCTCAAACGTTGCAATAAGTTCGCATAATACTCGCCGTTGATAGTTCTTCCTTTTTCAAGATATTTAATGAAAATTGTCCCACGCGCATCCCAAAAAACCGACGCCATGACCTTGCCTGCAGATGAAACGGTCTTCGCCTTCTTTGGAGCCGGTTCTCCCTTTTCAGTCCATTGTTTTGTTTGTTCTTTTGTCTCGGGTGTGAAGTGATGGACCCATGTTCCATCCATGGTTATGAAACGGCGCAAAAATTCTGCTTTGTTGCTGTGAAACTTCGCTAAACACTCAATTGAAACATCTTCACGACATTGTTTTTGCTCGAGTGTGAGCAAACGCGGCACCCATCTTGCACACAGCTTTCTCATGTCCAAATTTTCAGATAATATGCGATCTACCGCACTTTTTGGAATGCTTACTGTGTCTGCTAGCTCGCGCACTTTCAGCCGACGATCATCCAGTACCGCTTTGTGGATTTTCATCACCATTTCTGGAGTCGTCGCCTCATTTGGTCGACCACTGCGATGCTCGTCTTGGCAGCTCGTACGGCCTCGTTTAAACTCTGCTACCCAATATTTCACTGTTGTAAACGAAGGAGAAGACTCACCCAGAGTAGAATCCAGTTCAGATTTTATATTGGTCGGGCTGAGGCCTTTCAAATAAAAGTATTGTATCACGTAACGGTGACCAATTTTCTCCATTTTCACAAATTCACTGAAAACGTTCACTATTGATGGCTGCCAAACAAATACTAAACAACGTGGCGTCCTCAAACTTGAAACATATGCTTTATAGATTGTGTACTTTCTAATACAGTGATATTTTTCAAATAACTACCGCCATCTCTAGGTCAGGCCGGGTACTTCTGGGACCACCCTCGTATATATATATATATATATATATATATATATATATATATATATATATATGTACATAATTTAATAGTTTTTTTATTATGCCATGTTTCACTCATTTGATAAATGTTAAGAATTTCTAGTAATGTACTATATTGAATCATAAGTTCTTGTATTTTTCTAGAACTTGTATGAATGCTAATTATAAATACTAAAATAAATAATACCATCCTTACCAAGTAAATGTATTCGTATACGATTCCTTACAGTAGGAATATGGCTCAAAAACACAACCGGACATAATAATAATTAACCTCTCGACATACGAATAATTGAAATTCGATATGACCAAAAAATACTATTTATTTTTCAGTTTAACATTTGTGTAAGCTTAACAAAAAAAAAGATTCTTTATACATTGCTAAATATTATAATCCAATAGTAATAATCAAAGTTAATAAAGAATAATTAAATCACAAATTAAATAATAAATCAGTAGTCCTGTAGAGTGTGAATCTTTTCCAAACATTCTGATAGGATATAGTGATATTTGACATTTTTTACACTGTCGAGTCGTTTCGCTTCTTATTTTATTTTTTGAGCACATGATGTGACATCTCTTTGGATGATGTTGCTGTTCACCAGTAGAAGGTACATGTTCAGGAAAATGTACCCGATTTTTTTGCTTGTAACCAAGTCAGGTACTCACTTTGCGAAGGTCTGCCGCGTGCCGGATAAACAGGTAGGGACAAATTGCATAGTATTCAACGTTGCTAACAACAAACACCCTCACTTTCATACAGCTTCAAAACAGACATGTTGCAGGGTTCGTTTCTATGCTTCACACTTTAACACTGAGTATAAATAATTATTTCTTTCTAATATTTGCTTTGTGGCTGCACTAAAACGAATTAAATCTGCGCGCGTCTCAGAGACATCAATGTTTACAATGCCATAAGAAACACATGACGTATCAGAGATGTCTTTGTATGTCAAGGGGTTAAAGATTTTTTAAATTTGAAAAATACTCACGAAAGCACATCGGGAAAAAATTGTTAACATTCCAGTGTTTTTCTTTACATGTAATAATGCGATCGCCATGTACTTCATACCCCTCAGAGCAGGAATATATTAATTTTGTGTATTGTGCTACAAGACTTCCAGGCATTAAATTCCTTTCATCGAGTATTTCTGTATGTACTGTGTAGTTACCGTACGTAGGCGGTTCTGGTAATTTACATCCATAATCAAACGGAGTCCTTAAATATTAAGTACAACTTCAGAAAATATAATCACATATTCGTTTCACTTCTTATGTTTTTTCTGTATATAATAATTTGTAACTATCATATTTTATAATTATTATATAATCATTCATAATGAAAATGTCTTAAAATTAATGTAAAATTTTGACCATTCTACTAAGATGTATAGTCCTCTAGAGATATTGTAGTAGATTTTTGAAAAAAATGAAATTTGAAATGTACGGAACAGTTGAAAAAATGCTGAAATTTTGATACAAATTTTATACCGAAATTTTCTCATTCTGACTCGCCTCAAAATATCATTAAAAAAGAATTATGAGAAATAAATTCGCACATAAAACAATTATATGTAAATGTATACTCAAGACATAAAAAATATAAAAACAGCTTACCAGGATTCAAACCTGAACATGGTTTGATTAATCCAGTCAATGTGCAGATCAACATTTGTAAATGTTGTGTATTTAGACGAATCGCACGAATCATTCTTAAAAGGACTGGCACTGACTAATCCAATCAAATAATATTCTTTGTCATTATTAGTTATGAACTTTTGAGATACTAAACCTCCTCCACTGTCTCCTGTACAGACACTAGTGCCTACAAACGAATGCAGAGATAATTGGATAAAAATTTACATAATTGTTATTAAACTGACAAATAATCATTTTTTTCGAATTAACCCAACATTAAACTCATAAAAAAATATTCAAAACATACGTTAGTATTTAAGAAGATATATTCAAAACTTGAGAAAGTATACAACAAGTCAGTGAATAGCTGAGAGAGATAAACGTTTTGGAATTGTTTAACAAATTTTAAAATCGAAAGCTTTGAAATAATTATAGTTATCTAAATATTTTTACTGCAGGTCTTTCAACATTTGCTAAAGATGTCGTGGGTCAGAGTATATCGAAAAGAGATGGAGAAATTGACCGTGTCCTCTCTCTGATAGGATTGATATCTTGCGATTCGTCCAGTGAAGATCCAGGATGCCGACAAAACACTCTCTTACTGATGTGACTGATTCACAGATGCCGTCAATCAATTAAATCTCAGCCAAACCACATCTTCTAGTAGGAGGGACGTTTGGTAAGTTTGATAAATTTTTATGAGAAAAAATAAAAAATATAGTTCTTTAATTGTTGTCTTCAATAGAAATTCGTTGGATTACTGTAGTCATATTATGTTACTATCAGTTTCGATTCTTGAACTATATTTTCAGTTTAATGCATTCTCTTGTATTTTACATACTATAAAGATAACCCAAAACATAATTCACATAAGACTAAAACGCGGTTTATATGGTAAATGCAATCGTTGATTTTAACGAGGGTCGTTTGATAAGTTTGGTAAATTTCTATGATATCGCACCACCATTCATTTAGTAACGTCGCGACGATCAAGTGTCACTTTTCAAACTAACATGGGTGAAATTTTAGCCAGAAGCGATGTGTTGTTCACGTTCTACAGATGTTGTGTGTAACGTTTTATTTGAAAGAGTGGACGTCCGCCCAGATCAAAGCTGAGGTGGATGAAGTTCATGGGGACTCTGCATCAGCGTTGAAGGTTGATTATTTCTTTATAAATGAGTTTAAACTTGTCCGAACATGCACTGAATATCAAACGCACTCCGGACGCCCAGTTGAGGTCACCACTGAGGTTGAAAAAGCCATGGTATCGTTATGCAAGACCGGCGAGCGGAAATGCGTGCGATTTTCTAAGACTGTAGGCATCTCAACTGAACGAGTGCACAATATCCGGCATGAAAAATTGTACATGAAAAGGCTGTATGCGCGATGGCTACCGCGATTGTTGACTGTCGACCAAAATGCACATGAAAGTACATTTCAACACAGTGTTTGGAGATGTTTAATCGCAATCCGCAGATCTTTTGCGTCAATTCATCACTGTAGATGAAACGTGGTTCCACTACACACACCTGAGTCGAAGCAGCAGTTAAAGCAGTAGACAACGACTAGTGAAAGTGCGCCGGAGGAGGCGAAGATCGTTTTGTTGGCTAGGAAGGTGATGGCCACTGTTTTTTTGGGGATTCCTAAAGAATCATCCTGATCGACTACTTAATGAATGTAAAAACGATAACAGGAGCCTATTATGCAACATTATTGGACCGTTTGAAAGACGATCTGAAACGAAAACGGCCAAGATTGGCGCACAAAAAAGTGGTCTTTAACCAGGACAACGCGCCGTCTCTCAGATCGATCGTCGCAGTGACAAAACTGCAATGAATTATGCTTCGAATTGATTCCTTATCCACCCTATTCTCCAGACTTGGCCACGTGCGATTTCTTCCTCTTCCCAAACTTGTCATCAGTGCGTATGTTACAGACTTTGATAAAAGATATTTTTCTGACGGGATAAAAACATTAGAAACTCGCTGGACCAAGTTTATAGCACTCACTGGAGACTATGTTGAGAAATAAAATCGAATTTTTTCAAAAAAAAAAACTGTTTAACTTGCTTTTTTACTGTACTTATCAAACGGCCCTCGTACAAGCAGTCTGGGCCGCTTGTATCGGCAATACTTGGTGATGAACGTACTCACCATTACTGTAACCAGCACATATTTTATCAAATGTAACGTAAGGAAGAAAATCTTCCGGTACATGTTGTTTACATTGCTGATAACTTCTAAGTGGCAACGATAAATATTGAAGATAGTCACTCAGACTTCCGAGTTCAGATGTTTTAC
Organism: Acanthacorydalis orientalis; assembly: GCA_034766995.1. Classification (NCBI taxonomy): domain Eukaryota; kingdom Metazoa; phylum Arthropoda; class Insecta; order Megaloptera; family Corydalidae; genus Acanthacorydalis; species Acanthacorydalis orientalis. The sequence continues at coordinate 8,737,888 of CM068323.1, read as the reverse complement.
CCCAACCGGAAATCTTAAATAAAAAATATTTTCATTATATCATATTATTTTAATTATATATATATATATATATATATATATATTATAAAATTATACTTAAAATACTACAAATAAATCTGGTTGTACAAATCACTTCCAATCCTAGTTTCATTAATATCTATTAATACGAACGGAACGTACAATAAATAATTACAATAAAAAACAAGGATTTAAAAAGTTCGGCTTTTTGAAATAACTGTATTCGTTTTTCAAACACGTGCAAAATCGATTCGAGTGGTCTTAAAATCACTAGCTTTAAAACGTGAAAACCAATATCAGCAAATGTTTTTTTAAAAAAAAAAAAGTTTCAGTTTAGCTGACGGTGTCCATAGATCCCTGTAATCGTGTGGTGGATCCGTCGTTCCCGGGGATTAGATCCCTTTAAGACTAGACTTTAACGTGTGTTATCTAACATCATGTGGTTCTGTCATTTATCATAATCTTGACTTTGCTGTCTAGGAAAATTTGCAAATATTGTGTGTCATAACACCTTTACCAAGAACATACCCAGTCGATTCGCATGCTCTAGCGGGGTTTTTTCTTTATCAGACCATTTACCGAATGCATTGTTGAATATACAGGTTTTTGTCGCTTCAATTGGACTACCTTTCGAAAAAGCAAAAAGGCGGGAATCCATTTGAATTGTAAATAATTGTACTAAAGCGCCGAAGAAACAGATTAATATCTTTTTCGCACATCTAATCCTCGTATATAATACTTATAATTTATGAATATATGATGCAAGAAGCTAATTGATTTTATCAATGATACTATACGCCTTTTTAATTTCTATGAAACATGTCATTATCAATGTATAAATTAAAAAATATATATATACTTGCCTCTCCAAACTGGTTGTAATTAATATCCAGAGGTCTTACACTGTAGTCTAAACACACTGGTTGAACTAAGTTAGACAATATAAACACGTCATTCAAAACTAAAATCGCTATATCAGCAGTGAACCCATTCAATACCCCATCGTACTTGCTGTGAATATGTATATCGACTACCTGGAAATCAAACGACATTGATACAATTTTATGTTTATTTTTTATCGACAAACTAACTAGTTTCTCATCAATTTCCTTGTGTGTGAAAAGTGAATATGATGGGATTTTTCTTGTGATTCGTTTCCTATGCCGTATATCAACACTTAATTATTTTAATATTAATGACCATTAATTGAACAACATCTTAATCTTCAAAAAGATGTCTCTGTGACCAGATTTCAATCCACATACAGCACTATAATCTGTATTATTACAGCAATAATAGATTTGAATTAACCTTCCTCGTACGAAATTAAAAAAATATACCCATGTTCCGAATGAAATATAGATGATAACCTATGTATTTCTCTTCAATACGGTCTCGATTAAGTGATTTACATTTTTTTTAAGTCAGTGAAAGAATATTTGAGAGGACAAGAGTTTCTTTCTAATGAGATGATCTTTATTACTGTGTAAAAATTACTGAGGAAAAGATTAAGAACTTTATTTCAAGAAAGAATCTAAAAGCTCATTAAATATTGAATTAAGTGGATATAAAGGAATTATATGGAAGAATGATATTAATGAAAATCCTGTATGTGAAATAAGAGTTTTGTTACTTTTTAAATACTCTTTACTTCCTAATTTATAATGATGTTGCATAATATAAAAAAAATGAAACTGTGATCTATAAAGAGTTTAAAATTTTAAAATGAACAGTTGTTTAATTTCAGTTTGGAATAATGTTATGTGTGTGTATGAAAACTTACATCTCTGTACTGTGCATGCTGATCCTTCATATGAGTGAATTTTCTATAAAGTTTTCCGGCCGCAACTTGATATCTCCATGGATCCAATTCCGAAAAGCAGTGAGCAGCTATGTTAAGAACAACATTGATTAATAACCAACTTCAAGAATACTGAGACACATAATTTGTATACATTTACAGTAACTGTTACTGACAGTTTAGAAACAGAACTGTTATTAAAATACAGTTGGTAATCTTTTTTACCGATTAACCACTTGCGCTGAAATGACATTCAATGCTATAAAAAAGTAACAATCTGATTTTTACAAATCAACTCATAATTTATTACGGCTGACATTAGTAATAAACAACAAAATTTATTATTATCAGACTGAAAATCAAAACCGTTAAGAACCACATCTTACTCGGATTTTTTTAAAAAAACTAATAGTTGAATTCGAGGAATTTTGAGAGAGGAAACCGATGAAAGATCTAACAGAGAATATACGAGGCTTGATCAACAAATATCTGAATTAGTATTATGAAACTTTATTCATAAAAAAATATTTTAAATTGAAATGGCCCCCTTCGAAATAGTCCCCGGCATCATTTCAAACATATTTTTCTCTTCTGAAAACACTCCTTATAAACACTTTTGGGAATCGCTCTTAAATTAACCTCCGACTCTTCTTTCATTTTTTCGATCGACTGAAAACGACATCGCTTTGACGAGCTTTTTATTTTTAGTAACAAAAAAAAGTTCCAAAAAGTTAGTTTTCTGTCCTTTCCTTGAGATTTCCACTCTGTTCTCTTTCCAGTATTCTATCAAGAGACACGGAGCACTCTTTGCTCAATCAGCAACACGACTCATGTTCAAAATATTTCGAAATGACTCTATAATATTCCTGTTTGTTCTGTAACCTTTCTAAAATACAGATAAGTTTGCAAACTGCGATAAATTTTCGTTGGTTTTGGAAGTTGAAAGCGTGCCTAGTCTTTGATTTATGTCTCCGTAAAGCGCCTGAACCATTCAAAACATTCAGATCGACTAAGAGCATCTTCAAAAGTCGTTTCCAAACGTTAAATTGATTCTGTCACTGCTTTTCCATATTTAACACAGTCGCTGCTCAATCAATACATCTTAAATATCGCAGGGATAAAGAAAATCTAATTACAAAAACCACTATAACCTTCAAAAGAAATGACTTCTCGAAACGAACACAACAGTAGTTAGTTCACAACCGATAGCTGCTGCACTTGTTTCTCACTCGATTTTCTAAATATTGAGCTTGCTCGCAGTTTGAATTTGTTTGGTCGCACCTTGTACAATCCTCCCTCCTTCGACGAATACGAGCATTAGCTGTCACAGAAATAGCAGGTGATTTTGTACATGACATCTCCCTGTAAAGATTTCCTGCAAAGGTCAGAAGAGTCCTGGTTTAAGTCAAACCGTCGACCCAAGCATTGTCGCGAAAATTGCGTACTTCTAAGTCATTAGACCTGGACAATTTTTGTATAAAACTATAACACCCACATCTCTAATGAAAATCGAATCTTTTGTGGAGAGAAAACCCTGTCTGAATTAATATCATACGTCCAAAATTAAAAAAAAAACGAATCAAGAGCTTGATCTAGAGCCAGCCATCTGCTTACACACAATTCAAAGTTCGTTATAAATTTCAACACAGCTAGAAAATGTATCGTCTCATACAGTTTCAAACAATCACTCAAAATGAATGATGAATCGTTGATTATTTGATATCAGTTTTTCTTTATGGGACTCAAAAGACTAAGCAGTGCATGAAGGGTTCAGTGTACGGATAGTTTTTCGTACAGATCCTCTTTAGTAGAAACTAATTTACCATTTAACAATATTGTCGATTTTGTAAAATGTTTGCATCGAAGTTTTTCTTTTGAAAAAAAGAAAACGAAACATACAAACCAACGATTCAAGTATAAACAAACCGACCTGTTATTACTAATTTCGGACTTATAATCGATCCGCCGCAATTGTACTTATGTTTCATATTTCTTCCACTTCTACTTTTTTTATAAAGTCCTACGTGCCACGGAAAATCACCAACATCCACATCTGAACCATGTATAGCGAGCGGACTTGCCTTTGATGCTCTTTTACCGCATACTAAAACAAGAAATTCGAATTTTGAAAAGTACAACTATTCGGTATATATGGAAAAATAGTTGTCTGAATTTTAAATATACTCGTGATTGAATTTCGGACATTAAAACATTATTTTTTTAAAACAGAAGTCTATATTTAAGCAACGAAACAATGTAGCCACCGATAAACTCCAACACAGTTGTGAATCAGTGGATTTGTATTTTTTATACGGGAAGTTAGAAAAAAAAATAAAAATACATTTAAAAAATGAGAAACGTATTCGCATGCAGGACTTTTATGAAGGTGAGGTGTGATTTTCCCATGTAATCTCCTCTAATTTCTATGCGTTTAGTCCAACGCTTAATGCGCTTCTGGATTCTGACCTGAAAGAAACACTCTAATCTTTTATGCATGTACTTTTGAACCCTATAATAACCTCCCTGTCAGAAGAACTTTTATCCTTCCACCTCTTCTTTCAGTGACTCGGGAAAGTGGAAAGCACTTGGTACTAAATTGAAAATATATGTTGAATAGGTCAAGAGCTCAAAACCTATACCTTAAATACATTGATTTGTTTTATTAACCGTCTCAAACCGATTATTGCTTAAAACAGAATTACACCGTTCGAAAATTGTCCATTTCTCATGAACTTGCTTTTGACTGTAGCTTCCCAAAAACTCCACAATAGCTGTCCGTCTTCTGTTTCGTCTTTAAATACGAATTGAACCAGAACTGCATGTTCCACATTTCAAAAAGTTATAATCATCTACTTTCCAAGTGTGTTGAAGATACTTCTTGTTTTCATACTAAACTTTTTCGCTCGTTTTCTGATTCGTGATGACGGAACCATGTTTTATCATCAGTAAATAAATGAGAAATCAGAAACGAATTCCCTTCAATCTACTAATACGATGCTAAAATGGATGCGAAAAGTATGAAAAAGTTTCTACCAGGTCAGAATCCAGAACCTCATTGAGCGTTGTACTAAGTGCAAATAAATTAGGGAGATTGTATAGGAAAATCTTCTTAGTAAAAATTCTTGCATATATTAGGTCGGTAGAAAAATAATTGCGGTTTATGACCTTTAAATTCATATAAAAAACCGCAATTACTTTTCTACCGTCCTAATATAACAAGACTATCTAATTTTTAAATGTTTCATTTCTTTCTTTCTTCACTTCGTATCTAATGTTTTTTTTTTCACTTTAATAATTATTTTGATAGTTATAATCATCAGTTTAAGGCAAGTTAACTTCATAATGTAATTCTAGCACTATAGTTAATATTATTTTCACAACTGAAGTCTTCTCTCGCATAACAAAAAAAATGTTTCTAATCGAAAATATTAAATAAATGATTATTGATCATTTTTGATTGTTTGTTTTGCACATGTCGATTAAGCTTTAAAAGCATCGGCATCAAAACGCGTATAAACAACAATTAGAAATGTTAAACAATTATTTAATAAATATTTTTTAATTAGAAAAATGTCTGCGGGCTGTGTGATGAAGAAATAATTCATTTATGAAAATTATTCCTCTTTAATTTACATCAACCACTATGTGTGTACTGTATGGAGTTTTCAAACTACTTCACCGTAACTGTTACGAATATTTATTATTTTTTTTAAAAAAATAATAATAATCATGTCATTGAACTGCCTTTTAATAACGAATCAAACTTACCAGGCCTACAGTTGAACAGAGGTCTATTCCATGTTCCATTTTCACAACGGATTTCTTCATACGGTATTGAATCGTGTTGATACGAATTTTTGCATTCTAGTTTTGCAATTGTGTTGTGTAACATCGGATCGTCGCAAGATGTTACTGCTTTGTCGTAGAAACATTTTATATTTAGCGATGTGGAAAAAAGTTCCCTGCACATTGCTGTATAAAAAACACCGATTAATGTCACTTGAAATTCTATTCTCTCTAATTAGTATTTCTAAGTAACGTTCAGTAAATAATATAAAGAGAATAATTAAATATAATGTGCTGATTTTTATAATTTTTCTATGTGTATTACAATTACAAATATATTAAGGAAATGTCCGCTTTGCAGTAAATGCATTAATAAATTGAGTGAGGAAATTAAGCATGGAGAAATGTTTCAATATCAATTAACTTTTTTAGAGTAAAGGAAGTCATGTGTTGGAACTAGCTGTGTGGTTATAAACATAAGAGGGTGGTCCCAGAAGTGCCCGGCCTGACCTAGAGATGGCTGTAGTTGTTTGAAAAATATCACTGTATTAGAAAGTACACAATATATAAAGCATATGTTTTAACATATGTGTGTCCTATGAGGGAGTTAAGTATGGTGCAGAGTTAATAACCAGATGAATCCCAAATAGTTGCAACCAACTACAGAACATGGATGACATGTAATGGTCTTGGGCTGTGTTTCGGTGTCTCATGTAAGAAAACTATATCTTATTGAAAACACCATGGATAAAATTATGTATTTAATTAAAGTGATTGAAAATCTTAAATGCACTTCTATAAGACAACTTTAAATTGTATCAAGACAATGATCCGAATCGTTCGTGTTACATCGATGAGATCACGGCTTCTCTGCAATTTTCTTAAAGTTTTATCCCATGTCTAGTCATCAGTTATTAATACAATCGAAAATGTATGACAAAATCTGAAACAAACGTCTTTAAGTGAATTCAGTACTAACCTTCGAATCGGTCTTTTCTTGATGAAGTTTCGGTCGATTCTGAATTAACGGATTCGACATTTTCTGATTCTGCATTAACATTTACTTCTCTTGTAATTAAGTCGTGTGAAACGGCTGCAAACAGAAATATTTATTTTCAGAGTACGAACGTGTACATTATATATACATCTCTCTCTATATACAAAATCAAAAAAATCCACAAAAAAATTTTCGATGACGTCGGACTTATTTATTTATGACGTCGAGGTTTTTATGGTACTCAAGTATGTTCATCTCATATAAATAACACGTTGCAAAAAGGAATCTATCTGCAATAAAGTTTATATAGACACACTACACATATATATTGTTTATATATAAATCCATGACGTCACTTATTTATTTGAGACGTGCCTCTGTGATGGCCAAATATCATTCAGTTACATGTACTTGCCTATAATTGGCAAGTGAGCGAGCGCAACGAGCAGGGGCCGAAGCCCCCCAGTATATGCAGTTAGTCTCAAGAGTTACAAGAAACCGTAAAATGAACTTAATTAGTAAATAATATTTAAATTGAATTTTAAGATAAACCATTGTAAATGCGATTAAAATTAAAAACAAAAATTGAGTCGAAAGGAAACTTCATCAGAAATAAGGAAATTTATTTTCAACTATAATGAAAATTAACAGGGCCGGAAATTGCAGAAGTAGTAAAAACAAGTCGTTCAACTGTTTTCGATATAATCGAAACATTTAAAGTTGAAAACCGGACAAAAAATAAAGCTCGTGGCCGTCCAAAATTATCAAATCAGCGTAGCGAACGATTTGTTTTACGAGATATTAAAAAAAACATAGAAAAGTGCAGGAAAAATTGATCTCAACTTGGTGGTGGTAATAGGAATAGTAGGTGTGAGCCCTGAGACAGTGATGGGAACCATCAGAAGCTTCGGTTTTCACGGAAGAACCGCGAGAATGAAATTCTTCATCGGCGAAGCGAATCGAAAGAAGTGATTACAGTTCCCTGAAATAAATAAAAAATTCAAATCTGGAGTATTGAAATAAAGTAATATTTGCTGTCGAAAGCGAATTTAACATTTTTGGAAACAATGGTCGTCTAATTGTATGGCGAAAACCTAATGAAGAGTTTAAAAAAGAAAACTTAAAACGTGGCGGTGGCAGTGTTATGGTTTGGGGGTGTATGTCAGCGGGTAGGGTTGGAGATTTAGTTTTCATTTATGAAACAGCGGATCAGAATGTTTATTTAACTATTTTGAAATGTTTAAAGCAAAGTGTAGAGACATCGAGGCTAATTAACAACTTGAAATACTATCAAGATAACGACCTGAAACAAAAAGCTCATTGGTTCGTCTCCAGTCGCTTTATAATTGCTGAATAGTTATAGAAATGCCGCCGCAATCTACGATCCTTAACCAAATTGAACATCTCTAGGATGAACTGGAAGTTGACTGAGAAATCACACCGTAACATCAATAGACGGATTAAAAAATGTTAAGCCGATGAATAGAAATAGATTTCGTCGCAAGTGACCACAAACTTGGTACAGTCAATGCCAAGAAGATTGATCAAAGTACCGGGAGCAAAGGGTAACCTCACCAAACATTAAAGTAACCGTCAGTAAAATTTATCATTGATATTCCGTATCTGTTATTTCACTGTCCGATGACTTTTGTGGGATGGTTTTTTGAATTTTGTTCAGTGAAATGAATTTATGTGTAATTAAAGTAATAGAAACTCAAAGAAGAGTATAAAGTTTAATTTTAATGGGATTTACAATTTTGTTTACGTTAAAATAGAATTTAAATATTATTTACCAATTAAGTTTGTTTTATAAGTTTTCCTCTAAACTGCACGTGTCCGATGACTTGATAGCCATTGTATATGTATATATATATATATATATATATATATAAATATATATATGTACACAGTATATAAAACTTCTGTCCATACACTCATATTTTTTTACAATATCGATACATGTTATATTTAAAAAAAACTTTTTAATATTTGTTTCTATTAAAGATTGATTAGTTATTCTATAATCAAAAATATAGTATGGATTAGGTGCATTACTGAGCTGTGAGTAACTGTATGTATATATATATATATATATATATATATATATATATATATATATATATATATATATATATATATATATATAAAGAAATAATTAAAAATAAGTATATTCATATTTTGCACTCGCCTGGTTCACAGTTTAACAATGGTTGACTCCAATTGCCATTCTCACATTCAATCGTATTATATGACATTGAACTGGATTCGTACATAGATTTGCATGTGAAATTAACGATTGTACCGTCCGGCATTTTATCATCGCACGAAATACTGGCATTGTTGAAAAAGCAGTGAACGTTGAGAGATGAAAAGTTGTTGATATCAAGATGTGGACATTCTAAAAAAAAATAACGATTTAATATCATTATATATATATATATATATATATATATATATATATATATATATATATTAATATCATATATATATATATATATATATATATATATATATATATATATTCCTTACCTTTAATAATGTTTTTCTCTTCATCACTGTCAAAAGCATAGAGCAGAAGTAATGTACAGGTTACAGTAGCAATACAAACTGAAAAAAAAAACAAACAGAAAATATTTTATTATTATATATTTAATTATAACCATTTTTTTTAATTCCATATTAAAATAAATCCGATTAGACTAACATTAATTAATAACTATTACATGACGGTGTGGTTATGTTTACAAAAAGAAGTTGTAATCTATGTTTGTTCTGTCCATTATATATCATTTTCACAACATATTTTAAAATTGAGTCGTAGTTGTAAACAAGAATTATATATTTTTAAATATCACAATTTATATTTGTGAACATCAGGGCCGCAAATCATTTTCATTTATAGACAATATCCTATTGTTTCATTATAACGTTAAGTCATTATAATTTGAACGTTGCTACAATCTAGGAAACTGTATAAAATTAGACAGTGTGAGATTAATCGATCATGTGTAATTAAATCACATATATTATAAATATATTTAATTTGTTACAATACAGCTTTGACACTGTGACTAAATCCGCCTCTATAAATGAATTATTTTTGCGCCTCGTAGACCAAAAAAAGAAAACGTTCTATTCAAAAGTACTCAATAAATTTTATTGATCAATTTTGTTCCGGCCCGGTTTTGAACACATACACACTGTACAAAAACAAAAACACGACGCTCAAACACCAAACAATTCACACGCCACGGACAGAATCGATTTAATTCCAAGTAGAGGCCTCGAACACAACGTGCACACACTTGATACTATGTATGAAAATGTAAATATCAGTGAAGTTATTATTTTATTTTATTTTCACTATTGATGATATTTGCGCGCATTTGTATTGCGATTATATATCATCTTTAAAGTGCTAAAGATACAGAAAAATCTGATCTTTTCGCAGATTTTCCTGTATGTCAGTGTTACGAAGATGATAACATTGCTGTCGAGATGCACGTCCCTAGATCGTGCACAAAAAAGGGGTACGAAAATTACTGAATATTTGAAAGATTACCAATGGAAATCAACATATATCAGTTCAGTATACAATTTATGAGATTTATCAACGCAGCGCACACAAGATTTGAAACAAAACATGTAGTAGATTTATATTATACAATTACTACTTAAATCGACATTCATTGATGTCATTCATGTATATATGAATTTGTCAATATACACTTATACAGAGTGTAAAAGTATCAAAATTCTCGGTGTATTGATGACTTAACTGACAGCAATATTATAAATTAATTTTAACCGTATATTTTAATAAGGACGTATAAAGAATATAGAAAATATTAAAAAGTTACACACCTATAAAAACAAATATTAATAACAAATATCTACACATATCGCAGATTAACTGCTATCGATGTTACACAGAAACTGTTTTGATGTAAAGTCCTTGAAAAGAACAACAACATTGAATGCTCGAGGGGACAACGTTTTCATCAGCGAATATTTTACAGAGTGGGAAATACGCGCGTTGATGATTCAACTAATATAGATTTTTGTTCATTTATAAACATTTTGTGTGTCACGCTATCAAAAAGATTTTTCTAAATAGTAATCCCGTACAATCTGACACCGGAACAGTATCATCAACGTGTTGACCTGTTAAACGCGCATCTGGATCGTTTTGAGACAGAACGACTGGTCGTTTTGAACCCGCGTAGTAGTGGGTGTGTCGTTATGAACCCGACATGAAACAGCCGTCGAATGAATGGAAGTATTCTGACCCCCATGACCGAAAAGAACTCGATCTGCTCGTAAGCAAATAACGCTTGTACTCGTCGACTCATTTCGTGTCGCATGGAACGACAGTGAGTACAGAGACCTGTGACAAAGTTTTTAATAAGAATCTTTTCCACGCCTTCGATCGAATCGCTTGAACTTTTTCGTGAAAAGGGACCTTTCTTCTTCGTCGCTATAACGCGATGCTCCACTCAATCAACCATGTGCATTCGGTGATTAAAAAAATTAAAGCAGAACTTTGATCACATTCTCTATGTTATCGGATCTGGCACGTTTGTGTTTTCTTCCTGTTTCCGAGGCTCGAAAGAAAACATTAAGGGGAAGTGTTTTAGATCTAATGAAGAGGTTTTTCACAGTACAGCGAACAACAGATTCCCAGGAACCTTCAAAGTGTATGTAAGACGGTGGGAAACGTATATAAACTTCAAAGGAAAACATTTTGAAAAAGAAAATTTGTCGCATGAAGATTAATTGTTTTAGTGTCCATTCCGTGAATTAAACGGTCAACCCTCGTACATATAGTTTTAAAAAATGAATTTGATAATTATTTAAGCATATAATTTTTTTTTTAAAAAAGAAAACATCAATTTATTAGAAAAATTCGAATTTAACACTTTTTCATTACCTCATTCATTGTTTCGACTGTACCCATAGAAAATATTAGAACTATTAAAAGTTAATCTTGGAAATTATTTTATTTAAATAACTGATTATAAAATGTACAATTTAGAAATTGACACTTTTAGCTTAGTTCGTTTAAAAGATTTATCGAATAATACATTAAAAGTAGATTGGGAAAAGGAAGTTAAAAACGTAATTACTGTACAACTATCTCATGTGTTAGCTAGTGTATATATATATATATATATATATATATATATATATATATATATATATATATATATATATATATATATATATATATATATATATATGTTTGTGTGTGTATGATAATGATGATGATAATAAAACACTATCTTCATATTGAAATATTATTCTGTGATTGATAAAAAAGGACAAGGATGACACTGACCATAAACACACATAGTCTTCTTCACACGCATACATATTTAATCTTTCACATTATGTACGATTAAAATATGACGATTGTTATTTATTGTTTCAAAAATGAATTCTCCACTCACTCGGCTAGCTGCAAACAAGTTCATTGATCAGAAACATCCAATAGACGACTATTGACAATTTTTTTTTTATTTTTACTTATATCCATTTTCAACACTATACCCTGATTTTTGAAACGTTCGAGCGTACAAAAATCTCTTCTTGTGCCTGATTGTGACGTGTCACGTATTATTTAATGGCATGTGCACTCAACAAGATTCGCCACCACTACCCATTTTAAGTGTGTGTAAATATTCGTACTACTTACCGAGACAGAAGCACATAAAAATTTTATAAAAAATTATCATATTTGAATAAAACGAAATACACTTTCACTATCATTCATGAAATGATCGTTTCAAACTGATACGACTTAGTAACATAACTGATGTTCAATTGAATTTCCGTATACATTGATTTAAAATAAAATAAAAAACCACAAAACCATATTTCTTCGGAAAAAAAGATAAATGACTGATTAAACATTATGTATTAACTAGTTAATCTTCAAATATTTATCGAAATATAATTTAACTTTATGAATATATATATATATATATATATATATATATATATATATATATATATATATATATATATATATATATAATATCTGTGCAATTATAATTCAGAATCATGTCTCATACATCCATTTCATATTTTACTAATTTTTTTATACTTTTATATAAAATCAATTGTTGTTATGTTTTCTTACTTTCTTACTAAACTATTATCTCCATATCTTCTTATTTATTTACAATATTTAATACTACAACATTACATTTTTTCATTTATAAAACATAATGATAAAAAGATTGATTGTTCTACGTTTTTTGTTTTAATGTTATTGTTGTTATTTATAATTCATTAGATTTACTATTTAACATGTATGTAAATATATATATATATATATATATATATATATATATATATATATATATATAAGGGTAGGAGTTTGTAACAGTTTTTGATATTCATAAACTATTTGTAGGGTTTGTAAATTTTCGAATTATATGTAATATTTGTACTGAATGATTTAGGGTTGCAGTTATATATTTTATTAAAGTTACGACGAATAGAGTTATAAATTAAAAAGATAACATATATATATATATACATATATATATATATATATATATATATACTCCTGATGGTCTAAGTTCATCTTTGCCTAAGTACGGAAAGCCATTTATTATAAATTTATTTAGCCAAATTATTATAAATTTTGAGATTGCTAATGTCGTCAATTTGACGGGTCTTGGTATAAATAGGTATAGGTCATACTAATCATGGAAGTTAAAGTAGCTGAGTGGAAATTGAATAGGAATATTTAATTGTTCTTATATTTCATTAAAAGTCGTCATAAAATTCTAGAACAATACATAAATTATATCGAAATTTTTAAGCACGAAATTTGGAAATCGTCAAAATGACGCTCTTGGTAGTTCTAGTGTTAAAATTATCTATCACGTGGTGTGCAATTCGATTCGATTATCTTCCAAAAAATCCTAATTTTGCCCGAAAAACCTATTTTTCAACCAGTTTTTCGGCCATAAGTAGCCGAAATTAAGTGCGAAACGGCTCATGTCGCATATCGTTAGATGCGTCTTAAAATTATCTATCTCGTGGTGTGCAATTCGATTCGATTATCTTCCAATAAAGTCTAATTTTGCCCGAAAAACATATTTTTTAACCAGTTTTTCGGCTATAAGTAGTCGAAATTAAGTGCGAAATGGCTCATGTCGCATATTGTTAGATGCGTCTTAAAATTATCTATCTCGTGGTGTGCAATTCGATTCGATTATCTTCCAAAAAAGCCTAATTATTCCCGAAAAACCTATTTTTCAACCAGTTTTTCGGCCATAAGTAGTCGAAATTAAGTGCGAAACGGCTCATGTCGCATATTGTTAGATGCGTCTTAAAATTATCTATCTCGTGGTGTGCAATTCGATTCGATTATCTTCCAAAAAAGCCTAATTATTCCCGAAAAACCTATTTTTCAACCAGTTTTTCGGCCATAAGTAGTCGAAATTAAGTGCGAAACGGCTCATGTCGCATATCGTTAGATGCGTCTTAGAATTATCTATCTCGTGGTGTGCAATTCGATTCGATTATCTTCCAAAAAAGACTAATTTTGCCCGAAAAACATATTTTTTAACCAGTTTTTCGGCTATAAGTAGTCGAAATTAAGTGCGAAACGGCTCATGTCGCATATCGTTAGATGCGTCTTAAAATTATCTATCTCGTGGTGTGCAATTCGATTCGATTATCTTCCAAAAAAGCCTAATTTTGCCCGAAAAACCTATTTTTCAACCAGTTTTTCAGCTATAAGTAGTCGAACTTATCTATCTCGTGGTGTGCACACAGACGAAGAACAGACCCGCACACACACACCCTCACACACAGACCCACACACACACAGACCCACACAGACAGACTCACACAGACACCGACCCACACAGACACAGACCCACACAGACACAGACCCACACAGACACAGACCCACACAGACACAGACCCACACAGACACAGACCCACACAGACACAGACCCACACAGACACAGACCCACACAGACACAGACCCACACAGACACAGACCCACACAGACACAGACCCAGACAGTTTTTTGGCCATAAGTAGTCGAAATTAAGTGCGAAACGGCTCATGTCGCATATCGTTAGATGCGTCTTAAAATTATCTATCTCGTGATGTGCAATTCGATTCGATTATCTTCCAAAAAATCCTAATTTTGCCCGAAAAACCTATTTTTCAACCAGATTTTCGGCCATAAGTAGCCGAAATTAAGTGCGAAACGGCTCATGTCGCATATCGTTAGATGCGTCTTAAAATTATCTATCTCGTGATGTGCAATTCGATTCGATTATCTTCCAAAAAATCCTAATTTTGCCCGAAAAACCTATTTTTCAACCAGTTTTTCGGCCATAAGTAGCCGAAATTAAGTGCGAAACGGCTCATGTCGCATATCGTTAGATGCGTCTTAAAATTATCTATCTCGTGGTGTGCAATTCGATTCGATTATCTTCCAATAATGTCTAATTTTCCCCGAAAAACCTATTTTTCAACCAGTTTTTCGGCCATAAGTAGTCGAAATTAAGTGCGAAACGGCTCATGTCGCATATCGTTAGATGCGTCTTAAAATTATCTATCTCGTGGTGTGCAATTCGATTCGATTATCTTCCAATAAAGTCTAATTTTGCCCGAAAAACATATTTTTTAACCAGTTTTTCGGCTATAAGTAGTCGAAATTAAGTGCGAAATGGCTCATGTCGCATATTGTTAGATGCGTCTTAACATTATCTATCTCGTGGTGTGCAATTCGATTCGATTATCTTCCAAAAAATCCTAATTTTGCCCGAAAAACCTATTTTTCAACCAGTTTTTCGGCCATAAGTAGCCGAAATTAAGTGCGAAACGGCTCATGTCGCATATCGTTAGATGCGTCTTAAAATTATCTATCTCGTGATGTGCAATTCGATTCGATTATCTTCCAAAAAATCCTAATTTTGCCCGAAAAACCTATTTTTCAACCAGATTTTCGGCCATAAGTAGCCGAAATTAAGTGCGAAACGGCTCATGTCGCATATCGTTAGATGCGTCTTAAAATTATCTATCTCGTGATGTGCAATTCGATTCGATTATCTTCCAAAAAATCCTAATTTTGCCCGAAAAACCTATTTTTCAACCAGTTTTTCGGCCATAAGTAGCCGAAATTAAGTGCGAAACGGCTCATGTCGCATATCGTTAGATGCGTCTTAAAATTATCTATCTCGTGGTGTGCAATTCGATTCGATTATCTTCCAATAATGTCTAATTTTCCCCGAAAAACCTATTTTTCAACCAGTTTTTCGGCCATAAGTAGTCGAAATTAAGTGCGAAACGGCTCATGTCGCATATCGTTAGATGCGTCTTAAAATTATCTATCTCGTGGTGTGCAATTCGATTCGATTATCTTCCAATAAAGTCTAATTTTGCCCGAAAAACATATTTTTTAACCAGTTTTTCGGCTATAAGTAGTCGAAATTAAGTGCGAAATGGCTCATGTCGCATATTGTTAGATGCGTCTTAAAATTATCTATCTCGTGGTGTGCAATTCGATTCGATTATCTTCCAAAAAAGCCTAATTATTCCCGAAAAACCTATTTTTCAACCAGTTTTTCGGCCATAAGTAGTCGAAATTAAGTGCGAAACGGCTCATGTCGCATATTGTTAGATGCGTCTTAAAATTATCTATCTCGTGGTGTGCAATTCGATTCGATTATCTTCCAAAAAAGCCTAATTATTCCCGAAAAACCTATTTTTCAACCAGTTTTTCGGCCATAAGTAGTCGAAATTAAGTGCGAAACGGCTCATGTCGCATATCGTTAGATGCGTCTTAACATTATCTATCTCGTGATGTGCAATTCGATTCGATTATCTTCCAAAAAAGCCTAATTTTGCCCGAAAAACCTATTTTTCAACCAGTTTTTCAGCTATAAGTAGTCGAACTTATCTATCTCGTGGTGTGCACACAGACGAAGAACAGACCCGCACACACACACCCTCACACACAGACCCACACACACACAGACCCACACAGACAGACTCACACAGACACCGACCCACACAGACACAGACCCACACAGACACAGACCCACACAGACACAGACCCACACAGACACAGACCCACACAGACACAGACCCACACAGACACAGACCCACACAGACACAGACCCACACAGACACAGACCCACACAGACACAGACCCACACAGACACAGACCCACACAGACACAGACCCACACAGACACAGACCCACACAGACACAGACCCACACAGACACAGACCCACACAGACACAGACCCAGACAGTTTTTTGGCCATAAGTAGTCGAAATTAAGTGCGAAACGGCTCATGTCGCATATCGTTAGATGCGTCTTAAAATTATCTATCTCGTGATGTGCAATTCGATTCGATTATCTTCCAAAAAAGCCTAATTATTCCCGAAAAACCTATTTTTCAACCAGTTTTTCGGCCATAAGTAGTCGAAATTAAGTGCGAAACGGCTCATGTCGCATATCGTTAGATGCGTCTTAAAATTATCTATCTCGTGGTGTGCAATTCGATTCGATTATCTTCCAAAAAAGCCTAATTTTGCCCGAAAAACCTATTTTTCAACCAGTTTTTCGGCCATAAGTAGTCGAAATTAAGTGCGAAACGGCTCATGTCGCATATCGTTAGATGCGTCTTAACATTATCTATCTCGTGGTGTGCAATTCGATTCGATTATCTTCCAAAAAATCCTAATTTTGCCCGAAAAACCTATTTTTCAACCAGTTTTTCGGCCATAAGTAGTCGTAATTAAGTGCGAAACGGCTCATGTCGCATATCGTTAGACGTGTCTTAATATTATCTATCTCGTGGTGTGCAATTCGATTCGATTAGCTTCCAAAAAATCCTAATTTTGCCCGAAAAACCTATTTTTCAACCAGTTTTTCGGCCATAAGTAGTCGAAATTAAGTGCGAAACGGCTCATGTCGCATATCGTTAGATGCGTCTTAAAATTATCTATCTCGTGGTGTGCAATTCGATTCGATTATCTTCCAAAAAAGCCTAATTTTTCCCGAAAAACCTATTTTTCAACCAGTTTTTCGGCCATAAGTAGACGAAATTAAGTGCGAAACGGCTCATGTCGCATATCGTTAGATGCGTCTTGAAATTATCTATCTCGTGGTGTGCAATTCGATTCGATTATCTTCAAAAAAAGCCTAATTTTGCCCGAAAAACCTATTTTTCAACCAGTTTTTCGGCCATAAGTAGTCGAAATTAAGTGCGAAACGGCTCATGTCGCATATCGTTAGATGCGTCTTAAAATTATCTATCTCGTGGTGTGCAATTCGATTCGATTATCTTCAAAAAAAGCCTAATTTTGCCCGAAAAACCTAATTTTTAACCAGTTTTTCGGCCATAAGTAGACGAAATTAAGTGCGAAACGGCTCATGTCGCATATCGTTAGATGCGTCTTGAAATTATCTATCTCGTGGTGTGCAATTCGATTCGATTAGCTTCCACAAAATCCTAATTTTGCCCGAAAAACCTATTTTTCAACCAGTTTTTCGGCCATAAGTAGTCGTAATTAAGTGCGAAACGGCTCATGTCGCATATCGTTAGATGCGTCTTAAAATTATCTATCTCGTGATGTGCAATTCGATTCGATTATCTTCCAAAAAATCCTAATTTTGCCCGAAAAACCTATTTTTCAACCAGTTTTTCGGCCATAAGTAGTCGAAATTAAGTGCGAAACGGCTCATGTCGCATATCGTTAGATGCGTCTTAAAATTATCTATCTCGTGGTGTGCACACAGACGAAGAACAGACCCGCACACACACAGACCCACACAGCAGACTCACACAGACACCGACCCACACAGACACAGACCCACACAGACACAGACCCACACAGACACAGACCCACACAGACACAGACCCACACAGACACAGACCCACACAGACACAGACCCACACAGACACAGACCCACACAGATACAGACCCACACAGACACAGACCCAGACAGACACAGACACAGACCCACACATACACAGACCCACACATACACAGACCCACACATACACAGACCCACACATACACAGACCCACACATACACAGACCCACACAGACACAGACCCACACAGACACAGACCCACACAGACACAGACCCACACAGACACAGACCCACACAGAAACAGACCCACACAGAAACAGACCCACACAGACACAGACCCACACAGACACAGACCCACACAGACACAGACCCACACAGACACAGACCCACACAGACACAGACCCACACAGACACAGACACACACACAGACAGACACACACACACACAGACACACACGCACACAGACCCACACAGACACAGACCCACACAGACACAGACCCACACAGACACAGACCCACACAGACACAGACCCACACACTTACACCCACACACTTACACCCACACACTTACACCCACACACTTCCACACACACACACTAAGACAATGTCCAAAAATCGTCAGTTAACCCAAGTGATTTTTAGAGAATGTCCAAAAATCGTCGGTTATTCCGAGTGATTTTTAGAGAATGTCCAAAAATCGTCGGTTATTCCGAGTGATTTTTAGAGAATGTCCAAAAATCGTCCATCAACACGAGTCATTTTTAGACAATGTCCAAAAATCGTCCATCAACACGAGTCATTTTTAGACAACGTCCAAAAATCGTCCATCAACACGAGTGATTTTTAGACAATGTCCAAAAATCGTCCATCAACACGAGTCATTTTTAGACAATGTCCAAAAATCACTTGGAATAACGGACGATTTTGGACAATGTCTAAAAATTACTCGTGTTGATGGACGATTTTTGGACGTTGTCTAAAAATGACTCGTGTTAACTGACGATTTTTGGACATTGTCTTAGTGTGTGTGTGTGGAAGTGTGTGGGTGTGGGTTTGTGGGTCTGTGTCTGTGTGGGTCTGAGTCAGTGTGGGTCTGTGTCTGTGTGGGTCTCTGTCTGTGTGGGTCTCTGTCTGTGTGGGTCTCTGTCTGTCTGTGTGGGTCTCTGTCTGTCTGTGTGGGTCTCTGTCTGTCTGTGTGGGTCTCTGTCTGTCTGTGTGGGTCTCTGTCTGTCTGTGTGGGTCTCTGTCTGTCTGTGTGGGTCTCTGTCTGTCTGTGTGGGTCTCTGTCTGTCTGTGTGGGTCTCTGTCTGTCTGTGTGGGTCTCTGTCTGTCTGTGTGGGTCTCTGTCTGTCTGTGTGGATCTCTGTCTGTGTGGGTCTGTGTCTGTGTGGTCTGTCTGTATCTGTAGAATATATAATATTTGATATCAATAAATATAACTTCATAATATATATGAGTATTTATTTCTAAAATATATTGTATGTATTTCAGAGATCCATGTTACAAGTATAGACTGCAAGTTCATGATTAGTCACATTCTAAAATAATATTATAATGTACACTGTAGTATGTATTGAACTTGTAATATACAAGTTCAAGTGTAATATATTCATGCATATCTGTATTATGCAAGCACCAAGTACCCATACAAACATGTAAGAATAGATGGATACTTGGTGCATGCAAATACAGAGAGAGATAGGCATGAACACATTACACTTGAACATGTATACTACAAGTACAATACATACAACAGTGTACATTATAATGTTATTTTAGAATATGACTATACATGAACTTGCAGTAAATACTTATAAATAACATGGATAAGATTACTAGATAGATACGAAGGTAGAGCGGTTAGGTATAAACGCTCTACTGCTGTCGAAGAGCAGCGTCGGTACTGTCGGTTCGACGGAGACGTCGAACCGACATAGTTACCGGAAGCTCTGGTGGTAACGGAGGCTGAATTAAACAGAACAAAAGGAAGTTCCGAGTTTATACTGTATTAGAACGACGTGGTGCAGTGGATAGCACACACGTCCAATTACTATTGCTGGCATGGTCACCGTCCTCGGATCAAATCCGAAGAAGTGCTGACTGACACTGACACTGACACTGACACTGACACTGACACTGACACTGACACTGACACTGACACTGACACTGACACTGACACTGACACTGACACTGACACTGACACTGACACTGACACTGACACTGACACTGACACTGACACTGACACTGACACTGACACTGACACTGACACTGACACTGACACTGACACTGACACTGACACTGACACTGACACTGACACTGACACTGACACTGACACTGACACTGACACTGACACTGACACTGACACTGACACTGACACTGACACTGACACTGACACTGACACTGACACTGACACTGACACTGACACTGACACTGACACTGACACTGACACTGACACTGACACTGACACTGACACTGACACTGACACTGACACTGACACTGACACTGACACTGACACTGACACTGACACTGACACTGACACTGACACTGACACTGACACTGACACTGACACTGACACTGACACTGACACTGACACTGACACTGACACTGACACTGACACTGACACTGACACTGACACTGACACTGACACTGACACTGACACTGACACTGACACTGACACTGACACTGACACTGACACTGACACTGACACTGACACTGACACTGACACTGACACTGACACTGACACTGACACTGACACTGACACTGACACTGACACTGACACTGACACTGACACTGACACTGACACTGACACTGACACTGACACTGACACTGACACTGACACTGACACTGACACTGACACTGACACTGACACTGACACTGACACTGACACTGACACTGACACTGACACTGACACTGACACTGACACTGACACTGACACTGACACTGACACTGACACTGACACTGACACTGACACTGACACTGACACTGACACTGACACTGACACTGACACTGACACTGACACTGACACTGACACTGACACTGACACTGACACTGACACTGACACTGACACTGACACTGACACTGACACTGACACTGACACTGACACTGACACTGACACTGACACTGACACTGACACTGACACTGACACTGACACTGACACTGACACTGACACTGACACTGACACTGACACTGACACTGACACTGACACTGACACTGACACTGACACTGACACTGACACTGACACTGACACTGACACTGACACTGACACTGACACTGACACTGACACTGACACTGACACTGACACTGACACTGACACTGACACTGACACTGACACTGACACTGACACTGACACTGACACTGACACTGACACTGACACTGACACTGACACTGACACTGACACTGACACTGACACTGACACTGACACTGACACTGACACTGACACTGACACTGACACTGACACTGACACTGACACTGACACTGACACTGACACTGACACTGACACTGACACTGACACTGACACTGACACTGACACTGACACTGACACTGACACTGACACTGACACTGACACTGACACTGACACTGACACTGACACTGACACTGACACTGACACTGACACTGACACTGACACTGACACTGACACTGACACTGACACTGACACTGACACTGACACTGACACTGACACTGACACTGACACTGACACTGACACTGACACTGACACTGACACTGACACTGACACTGACACTGACACTGACACTGACACTGACACTGACACTGACACTGACACTGACACTGACACTGACACTGACACTGACACTGACACGACGACGACGACGACGACGACGACGACGACGACGACGACGACGACGACGACGACGACGACGACGACGACGACGACGACGACGACGACGACGACGACGACGACGACGACGACGACGACGACGACGACGACGACGACGACGACGACGACGACGACGACGACGACGACGACGACGCCGCCGCCGCCGCCGCCGCCGCCGCCGCCGCCGCCGCCGCCGCCGCCGCCGCCGCCGCCGCCGCCGCCGCCGCCGCCGCCGCCGCCGCCGCCGCCGCCGCCGCCGCCGCCGCCGCACACACACACACACACAAGACGCATCTAACGAAGTGCGACATAAGCCGTTTCACACATAATTTCGACTAATTATAGCCGAAAAACCGGCTGAAAAATGGGTTTTTCGGGCAAAATTAAGACTTTTTCGCAAATAATCGAATCGAATTGCACACCTCGTGATAGATAATTTTAAGACGCATCTAACGATGTGCGATATTAGCCGTTCCGCACGTAATTTCGACTAGTTATAGCCGAAAAACCGGTTAAAAAATGCGTTTTTCGGGCAAAATTAGGTCTTTTTGGCAAATAATAGAATCGAATTGCACACCACGTGATAGATAATTTTAAGACGCATCTAACGATATGCGACATGAGCCGTTTCGCACTTAATTTCGACTACTTATGGCCAAAAAACTGGTTGAAAAATAGGTTTTTCGGGCAAAATTAGGATTTTTGGAAGATAATTGAATCGAATTGCACATCACGAGATAGATAATTTTAAGACGCATCTAACGATATGCGACATGAGCCGTTTCGCACTTAATTTCGACTACTTATGGCCGAAAAACTGGTTGAAAAATAGGTTTTTCGGGCAAAATTAGGATTTTTTGGAAGATAATCGAATCGAATTGCACACCACGAGATAGATAATTTTAAGACGCATCTAACGATGTGCGATATTAGCCGTTTCGCACGTAATTTCGACTAGTTATAGCCGAAAAACCGGCTGAAAAATGGGTTTTTCGGGCAAAACTAGGCTTTTTTGGAAGATAATCGAATCGAATTGCACACCACGTGATAGATAATTTTAAGACGCATCTAACGATGTGCGATATTATCTATTGTATCTATTGTACTCTTTAGCTGTTGAATATCAATTCTGTTCCATACAAAACCTGCTCCTACCATCCCTAAAACAGCAACTCCCGCTATAATTCAAGTTACAATCAATTCATAATTCAAGTTATAATCAATTAATAATTCAAGTTAACTATCAAGTAAAAGTAAATCAAAAATCATGTAACAATCATTAAGTCAGTCAAGTAACAGAACCCGTGTGGTTATATTCGTCATAGTAACAATTAAACAATAATAGTAAATAAATATTTGTTGTGTTTTAATTCAAACCTGCAGAGAATTTATGTTATAAAATATCTAAAATCGATAAATAACATTGTACATTAGCAATATATTTATTCTTAAACGAAACAAACATTTTTAATTTAATTTAATGGATAATTCAGCAAAAGACTCACATTTTCACATTTCCATTGAAACTAAAACCGCCATCCGTTAGAGGTTGATATTTCTTCTGTGTAAGAAAATGTGACCAAGCATATATTCAGTTTGAAATATTTAAATAAATGAAAAAATTCTGCTATTATAACATTAAACCTCGATTTTTTTCTAAATTAATAAGGCAATTACGTGAATATTATTAAAATTTATGCACAAGCATTTTTATGAACGCTAAGCATTGCTCGAAGAATAGAAATACAATCAGTACTAGAAGTAAGCATCAGGTGTCTAGTACATATAGTAGAATATTGAAACCTTAGATTTTTTATCTATGCCTGAGAGATACAAAATATATGATCTAAGTAGTAAGACAGAAATAAATACTATACCAGTGTCACCAACAATGAATAACTTTGTTTTAAAAATACATCCTAGTTTAAATATATTTTAAACAACGATTGTAATTTTAAAAGTACAAGAATGAATTGTACCTGAATTAAAATTAAATATGTCATTAAAAAAAAATCTTTTCCATATATAGCTTTTATATAAATTCTTAATATGTCCTAGCCTGCTTTATACAATATTCCTAATATAATTGTTTAAAAATTATTATTGATTTTGATTAAAAATTTATATAAATACGATCAAAACCATTTATTCAATTAAAAAAAATGTTTCATTCTTTTAATTGTTAAAGAGTACTACACATTTTATTTTATTCAAGTTTTATATGAACAGTAAATACTTTAAATAAACCCATTTACTATAATGTTTTTTTCATAAATTAATAAATTTTTATCTTAAAACTAATTGAATTAGTTAAGCACTACTTTAATGATCTGAAAAACCGATATACGTGGATTATAGAACACATGTCTGTGAACTAAATATTCTCATCAAAGCTATGTAATTTACAGAATACGGCGTCAAGTTGTTTGGAGAGGTTATTTTGTTCTTACATGGTATTAAAATCTATTCAAACGTGTAATTTATACTTTAGTTGTACCTTTATAATGATATTTTAATTATAATAACGTATATTGTATTTTAGTTATAAATTTTTATAATTTTTAATTAATATGGTCGAATCACAAACTGAATTTAAATTAAAATCTCCTCCAGAAGATGCAATTTCTTCTGTCAAATTTGGACCTCACACTAATCAGTTTCTGTTAGTAAGTTCTTGGGATAATTCTGTTAGGTTATATGATGTTTCGGCTAACACACTGAGACATAAGTATTTGCATGATGCTCCTGTACTCGATGTTTGCTTCCAGGTATTTATATACAAATATTTAATTAAAATTAAAAAAAATAAACGATTGAGATTTTTTAGGATGCAGTACATGCATATAGTGGTGGACTAGATAATACATTGAAAATGTATGATTTTAATAGTACAACAGAAACAATAATGGGAACACACAACGATGCTATCCGCTGTGTTGAATATTCTTCGGAATTAAATGGAATCGTGACCGGTAGTTGGGATAGCAATATTAAATTATGGGATCCACGAACACCACATTGTACAGGAACGTACAACACTGGTGAAAAGGCAGGTGTATCTATATACATTTCTATTGAAACATTGAAAACAAAATATAAATAATTTAAAAGAACATAAATTAATTACATCGTCTATTTCAGGTATATACGATGAGTCTGTGTGGAGAAAAATTGGTTGTTGGTACAGCACATCGGAAGATAATAGTTTGGGATTTACGTGATATGTCGTATGCATGTCAGAAAAGAGAATCTAGTCTTAAATATCAAACGAGAGCAATAAGATGTTTTCCTAACAAGCAGGGTTTTGTTTTAAGTAGTATAGAGGGTCGTGTTGCTGTGGAATATTTGGATAGTAATCCAGAAGTACAAAAGAAAAAATATGCCTTCAAGTGTCATCGAATGAAAGAAGATGGTCTTGAACGAATATATCCTGTTAATGCAATTAGGTAGAAAATTATATTTTGTGTTTATAAATGTTCGATGAAAGACTATAATTTTAACATACTATTTTAGTTTTCATTCGACGTATAACACATTTGCGACAGGCGGATCTGATGGTTATGTTAATATATGGGATGGATTCAATAAAAAACGACTCTGTCAGTTTCATCGTTATAACACTTCAATTACATCATTAAGTTTCAGCCAAAATGGTGGTTAATTAGTTTAAACTGTAGATATGTTAATTTATTGATAATTGAATTTTCATTACAGGTACTGTGTTGGCTATTGCGTGTTCATATCTACACGAATTGGAAACTCCACCAAATCCTATACCGGAAGACACGATTTACATTAGACATGTTACAGATCAAGAAACAAAACCGAAATGATAATTTTGTTCACTGTTTTATGTATATAAGTTTATATATTTTTTTTTTTGTATCGAATGATTAGTAAAATACTTTTATGAAATGCTCATTATATATTTTCTTTGTATTAACAGCATTTCTTTGAATAAAAATATTTTTTACTGCTATTTTCAATATTTTATTTATGTCTAATGTGTGTTAAAAATATTTTTAAAATCTTACTTATCTAGGAACAATTGAAAAAACTCCAAACTACTGTGTGTGTTTATATACATATTGCTGGTTAATTTATTTACTTTCAAAGTAAAATATTTTTGAATAACAATAATTTGAAATTTTAATACTGTATATTACAGTTCACAAGTTACAAGGTATGAACATTTTCAATATACAAAGAATTATTTAAGAAGTTGGAAACATTGAGTAAGATTAAGTGAATAAACATATAAACAATTTGTTATTAGTAATAGTAAAAAAGAAATCAAGGCATTTTTTTATTGAATTCCATTCATTTGAAAAAAATGTACAAAAGTGTAATAGAATGAACTGTATTTAATAAAGCATGAACATTTTTAAAAAATCATTTAATCGTGTATTAAATATATATATATATATATATTAATATGTGCATAATTAGTGATTACAAATATTTTAATTAAACGATAATATATTGTATACACCTACCTTAATGTTCCCCATATTTTTCAAATTAGTATATTTTATTTTATCACTACAATATTATTTACTTTTGAAAATGATTTAAAAATTATATATTTTTTCTGAGACAAGCGAGCGTTTCAAAAAAAATCAAAATGTTTTTTAAAAAAATTTGTCGTTTTATAAAATGCAATATTTTTACAAACTACTTTAAGTAATAATGTTCACGTTATTTTACTCAGAATATTTATATTAATAATCTACAGTAGTGTAGTATGTACCAATATTACAATATTTTATATATAAACGGGTATTATCATTATCTTTTCAAAAATCCATATGTATTATGTGTCCAAGTTTAAGGTGGCTCTATGATTATGGGCAATCCTTAAAAAATGTACGAAACTAAACAGTTTGGTTAATTAAGACTTGCTGAATGCAATAAAACCAAACTCGGAACGGGTTTCTGTATAAATTTTTGAGAAAAATATCTTTAAAAATGCAACTTTTAAATGCAAAAATGAAGACTCAATCAAAGTCTTCAACGAGTAGAGATTAAACATATTCTGATTTAGTGAGTAGGAGTACAATATAGTTGTTGGTTGGTTATTGGGGTTTTTGGGCGCTTAGAATATATATAGTTGTTTTTTTATTATTTATATTAGGTCGGTAGGAAAATAATTGCGGTTTTGTATATGAATTTGAAGATCATAAACCGCAATTATTTTTCTACCAACGTAATACGAAAATTTTTAAATAATATTTTCTGTGGCTCTTGAACATTAAAAAATGTATGAAAAGTATATTAAAATCTTATTATCGAAGAAGTTACCCACCCCTGTTACAGACTGATGTACGGTTATAATGTTTCAATATTTATTTTTATTACTCATGATTTCAGTAGTTATATTTTGTAAAATATTTATTTACTTTCTCTATGTAATTGCCGAACAGATTGATTAAGAGTATAGATTATATATAGATGATTAATGGATCACTTCGCACATTTAGAATATTTTAAAACACTTACGATAATTGTATGAATAGATTATTAATCATCGTAGAAATTAACATGGAATTTAAAAAAATAACTGTATAAAATATAGGAAACTTCAAAAACATGTAACTCTCGTTTTTTCGAAAATTATATATTCACAAAAAGATTACATCGATGAAAATCTGTTATACTTGTATTATTTTACATGAAGTATTTAATTATTTTTCCCTATATAATCGTACTTTGGAAGTACACTTGAAGGTAAGATGAAAACTGATGATATGTTTAAATAAGAACTGAACAAAAATGACTCATTTTCATATTGTTTATTTGAAACTAATGTAGTAAACAATGTATATATTTAGTATTTACATGTACGATTAATAAATATAAATGCAATGGTTATGCAATAAGTGCACTTTAAAATGTTTTGATTAAGGCGACCTACTTCATTGTGCTGAATTGTAAACAAATCACAATAGCATTAGCATAGATATTTCCAAAAATATAAAGAGAATATAGTTTTTGATTATATATTTTTTTTAAATACTACTAATACATAATTTATCATTTTTGGAGCTCACTGTAGCCGTTGAAAAAGATTCCTTTCTTCAGAGAATAAGTGTACAGTTTTATATACAAATGCACAAGCATATAAAATCAAGTTAAATAATAAGTGCTTCGAAAATTGGATTTAGTTGGTCGATGTGATTTCGTAAGAAATGATTTAAACGATTCGCTATTTATTCCGATTAGTTGGTAATTTATCGATTTAATTTTTAATCAAATATCGGTTCTCTTAATAACAATGTTCAAATTCAATAGAAATGTTGCCAATTTGTATAATTACAACTGCTTTAGATTTAATTTTCAGAATATCATTCAATATTAGCACCATGCTATTCCTCATATTAGTTCTCTGGTACTATAAAGAGATTAAGATTTTTAATTAATTCTATAAATTTTAACATATATGTATATATATATATATATATATATATATGTATTTCCATGTTAAAGTATCATTTTCATACATAATGAAGTCTGATAGGGATTACTAGGTGTCAGTTAAAAAATGAGATGATATCTCTTTAAACGCTTCATTCTATTTTTTGATTATAAATTATGTTATATATTAGAATGTGGAAATGTGATGTGTACGATGATACAAAATTGGCAATATGATTTTATGATATTTCATGTTTTACAGTCTGTCTTTGGCAGTGTTTATAAATATCCTATTAATATAATTTGTTCAAATTTTATATTTGTTTAATTCTAGATTATCAATGTAACATTTTGAGATTTAGCTCAGAAGAAGAATTAAAAACGAATGATACTTTAAAGTATAATTTGTGGTTCGATTAATATAAAATTTATTAGTGAATACGCTAGTCCTACCTTCCCTTAATAATAAATAGTGTACTGTTAGTGAAATCAGTTTTAATTATCATGCACTAGTGATGAATATTAATCTCATAATTACAATAAGTTAGATAAATACTAATTGAAATATTATATACATGTTACATTCTAACTGTTTCTTATTAATTTTTTTATTGGTCATCCAGCATAGGAGAAACTCCATTCCAGAATGAGTTTTATTTTATAGTGTGAATAATTGCTTAGATAAAATAAGAACTTTCAAAAGCAGTTCAGTGATTTGGGTGGTTTTACCCTTAAAACAAAACAATAGTTTTTCTCATTTCGTAAAGAAAAACTACGATTAGTTTATATATCTTTAAAAACTATCCGCTATTATATTTATTTAAGTGTATTACTAATAGTTTTAAGTGCAACAATGCTTATAAATAGTTAATGTTTCTATTGAATCAAAAAAAAAAATAGATACAGTGCCACATGACTATTATAAAACTATTGATTATATATATATATATATATATATATATATATATATAAAAGAGCATGGTAAAATATCCTGTGTATTTTTTTTTAAAAAAAAAACGGAAAAAGAGACAGAGAAATTAATTATTTTAAAATTACAGTGAGGAAAAGAACACGCATTTTATATTATAATAATTAAAAAGAATATAAGTAAGAAATCAGGAAAATTATTTTGGACTTTTCTAATAAAATAGACAACTTGTAACTTTATTCAGATTTCTAGAAAGTTGTCTACTAGTGTTAAAGAAATTCTGAATGCATTTTATAACGAATAGATTTATTTGCTTAATAAATGAACTGGATTAGTTTGATGATACTGTTGAGTATTGGGTACATTTGCACTTAGCATACTGATTATCATATACAGGATAGATACTTTATCTATGCTGATGGGTGTCGTTTTATATAAATAGCAATGCAGTTGTTGATTGTTTGATCCCGGTTTTTTGAAAATTTTTCCCGGAACCCACACAAGAGACATTAATAAAAATCACAATTAACACAACACACAACTCACACCCCACAAAAGCGGATAACTACCGACTCAGGTAAGGACACCGCACAAATTTCATAAACGAAAGGCCAACCCGGCCCTGTATTATATTACATTACCAATAAAATTCATTTTTATTTCATTTTATGATTGTTTGTTGTAGTGTAGACATGTGGTGGTGAAATAAATATAAAGTGAATGTATTATATATATATATATATATATATATAAATATTGTTGTGATATATAAAATGTTAACCATTATTCATCCTCATTAATCCCAAAAGCAATTCTAACAGATACTAAGTGCTATAAATTTAAATGACAATAGAATACAAGCAAATTTAATTCGAAAACGAGTGCTGTAGTGTATATCGAACAATTTCTTATCGACAAAATATACATCCGGTATAGCCATTAAAATCACTCTACAAGAGATTCTTCTGCACCTTAGCGTCCTGAGGACAATAGACTGTATCGCTATCGAAATGCGCACAAGATATAATCAAAAATAATCAATAATCATCCATTAAACACTTTCGATCAGAGGAGTTTTTGTGATTTGCTAGTGAAAAATTCATTTCTGAAATTTCTCATCGAGTTTGCTACAGCATTAGCGTTTCTTCTCGAGAGAAAGAAGTATAATTTGTTTTTCTCATTCCTCCAGAAATTTATTTCTTGAGACTCGATATCGAAGTTATTCTCGTTCTTATCAAAGATTTGTAACTGTCCATGGTTACTGTTTTTATTGCAGTACAAGGAAAATTTAAAAGCGTGTAAAAATTGCAGTAACTTAACTGAATGTGGATACTATGTGGAGGGAAGATTACATGTGGCTGAAAAATTATTAACTATATTAGAGCCTGTTCGATTCGAGTGTCTGAACCGAGAAGATTCTACATTGTTAACTGCAGTGGGAGCCTTAAAATTTTTGTTTTCAAAATTAGAGATGGTTAACAATGAACTAAGTAAGGAGTTTCTTATTACAATCAGAGAAGAGATAAGTAAAAGAAGAAACAACAGCGTCACATCTCTTTACAATTTTTTTTTATACTAGTAAAAGGAAATTTACAAAATTGATAAAGAAATGTTAAATAGCTTATGTGATAGTTGTCAGCAGTTTGATACTGACGAAGAAGATATTATTGAAGTTCCAATCTAGGGAAATGAAGAATTGTCTCTTCAAGAACAATGAAATTTATCTATAACCGAAAGTGTGAGAGAAGTGAAACCCTGTGTTACTGACAAAGACCATTAAACAAATATTTCATATATTTCAAACAACGGGTACAAGAATGACAAATTTGGAACTACTTGGAGACGATTTGTCTACAATAAAGCGAACGTCCACACAAAATTAGCGTAATTTTTCTATTGCTGAAGATTTTGTTATAAAGAGAAATCGATTATCTACTTTGCATGTGCTATGTTTTTTGAAAAAAATATTTCTAAGTTGAACAATAATCGCATTCAATTCTATTTGTAATCATTTTTTTACCTACATGTTGTATTTTGTGTTAAAATAATGAATAAAATACATGAATTAAAGAGTGTTAAAGAGTGTTAAAGAGTGTTATTAAAGAGTGTTATTATATATATATATATATATATTTAAAGAGTAATAAAGAGTGTTATTAAAGAGTGTTATTTCATTGTTATATAACATTTGAAACTGAATTCAAACCTGCAAATGTTTATATACTACATGAGAATTCTCGGGAAGTGACAGGTACATTTTTCTCTTTTAGAGAAACGAAAACTATCGAGAAATCTTAAACAGCATCGGTGTCTTATAAAGGATGATAATACATTTCGGATAACAGTTGATATATTGTAAACGATTGGGTTTTCAATCAAACATTTTGGCATAAAGTTCGTTCAGTTCGTCAAGTACTATCGACTATCACCAAACTATCCATTCATATAAAAAAAGTGTAAATTTGGCCCGCGTCTCAAAAACTCAAGACCTTCTTAACTGTACAAATACGAGACTTTCATTTCCCTTGATTTTTTTATGACAAATCGTTTTTGTATATCTCTGGCTTTTTCAAAAAAATATTGTGGATATTTTACCAGACTCACCCCGCCATATATATATATATATATATATTCAAGTTCGATATTCATTCTCACAGTCTGAACACAACATATTTTTATTGGCCATCTCCTTAACAATTTCAATTCATTTAACATGCGTTCTGTTAAACTAATGTAACTGATTTTTCCAACTCGAATATTTTATAAGAATACACATTTACTTATAGTTATGTTCATTTAAAACAAACGCATACACACACACACAAACACACACACATATATATATATATATATATATATATATATATATATATATATGAAAAAAATATACATTTTCTAAGAAATTACTTATACAATATATTAATATTATTTTTTTGAAATTGTGATCATAACTTTAAAAAGTATGATTAAAAAATGTATTCTTACTATTATTTAAATATAATCGTTGTATAATTGCTAATATAGAGTGATTCAATTTAGGTTTCCATATGAAAAGTATTAGAAAAAAAAAACGCAAAAATTAAAAAAAAATCATATTATTTTTTACTTAGTACTTTAGTTCAATAGCATTTTAGTATTGAATTGAACTAAAATGCTTAAAAAATGACATGATTGTTTTAATTTTTCCGTTTTTTTTTAAATACTTTCATGTGAAAGCCTCAATTGAGTCGCCCTGTACATCTTAAAATAATTTCATATCTGTTTCGTTCCATTCTATAGCTAAAAATAGATGACGTTAAATCTTAGAACTGTACCTAAATTGATTACATTCGAACAGTTTATATTTATATTAGAATGAAGAATATAATTATTTACATTTTAAACAATTATTATTCTGTATACTTGTTCTGTGCAAATTCATTATCGAAACTTAATTAAGTTTTCCAGCGTTTATTGAAATAAACGGATAGTTGTATTACTTTTCCGTACAAATGAATAGATGTTAACATTTAAAAATGTAAATGCATAATTATAAAAATTGACAACATTTAATCGATATTCTATTTTGAATTTCTATAATTTTAGTTGCACGCGCGGTGAAAATGAAAACAAATCTTTTACTTAATATATTCAGTAAAGTCGCAATAGTTCGATTGTATGTTTGATGATCAAGTACTTGGATATAGCTTTAATTTAATTCATTTTCTTTTCAGTTTTGATATCACATCCAGTTCTTTGATATCACATCGAACTATTTCAGAAATCGTACCGAAAACGTATCCAATAATATATTTCTATGAATATATACTGATATTCAATACATGTATGCTGATTATTCTATGCGGATTGTATTCGTTGTATGCGAGTTCTGTTCCTACTACGACCGGTTCACAACAGATCAGTGCCGAACTGCGGCTCACAATCTCTCTACCTGAAGATGATAAGAACCGAGACTGTCGTAGAAGGAGTGAATTCACATGTGACTCGCATGATTCGAATAGAGTACTGAGCAACAGGCACGTATGAAATACTAAGATATGTATTTTATATTAAAGAAAATAAATAAAACGAATCGTATTTGTTATTGATTTTCTTTGTATGCATGTATTGTTTTTTCTTATTTTTTTCAGACATAGACAAAGTTCAACTCGATCACTTTCTTGAAACTGGACACATTTTTGCCCTTTTCAATTAGTATTTCATTTTAATTCGATACGAATGGTGCACTTAATAGATTCAACTATTACGACTTCATATATATATATATATATATATATATATATATATATATATATATATATATATATATAAGTTGTGATTTGAATTTCTATATGACTAGTCTTGTGTAAAATTATCCACACTAATTAAATTTATTTGCGTTTTATAATTATTCTATCAATTGTACTGTTAATAGATCAAAAGTACTGAATTATTGTATATATATATATATTATATATATATATATATATATATTTGAAAAATACCTATATAGATATATGAATTAATTAATGTATTAATTGTAAAAAAAAAACATTTAAAAGTCAAATAATTAATTTTTTCGTTTTCGAATTCATTAGGTTGGTAGGAAAATAATTGCGGTTTTTGTTGGTTGAATTCTAACCTTATTTTTTAAAAAATGAGGGTTCTATTTCATCGTGTTCATGTTGGTATTATTTCAAAGTACATTTTTCAGTCTGGATTTTGGTGAAATCGATTTTGGTTTTATTGTTAATTTTACTTTAAACTAGGGTACTGAATTAAAGATGGAGAAGGAGTAGATAAGAACAATCTTTTCGTATGAGTTCAAAACGGGCGGTGAATCAGCAGAAATTGCTTATAAACTAAACGATGATTTTGATATGTGCACTATTAAGGAACGTACGAAGAAATGGTGGTTACAAAAATTGGGAACGAGAGTCTTGAAGATGAAGGAGGTCGCGGGCGTCCTTCTTCAGATCATAACGACCAACTGAAGGCGTGCGGGCGTTTTGAGGAGTTAATTGGCAAAAGATCTGTCGATTCTAATTTTGCTTATTTCGATCAATAAACTTAATTATCAGCCGAGTAAAATGTATATGACTTTGCAGGTCACAGACCGCAATTATTTTTCCACCAACCTAACATTAATAGATTGTACAATCGTTCTTCTTTTAATTTTCGACTTTAAATTAAACAGGAAATAATTTAATTGCATAATTCTTCGAGTTCTCAACGAAAGAACAGTTCGATCGTTTCATTATCTCCGATATACTATTTTAAAATTCACACAAATCCTTAAACGTTTTACCTAAACTCATTAATTGACGACGTTTGGGAGAGTTTTCTATTAAAATAATAGTAAATCGTAATTTTCATTCAAGAGGAAATGTGTTATATCATTTTTAACTAAAAAATAGAATAGGCAATTTAAATAAAAGTAGTATAAAACTCGGTTATAGCGAGATTTATGGAACTGATTATACTTCTTCGTTATAAAATTTACTTGTTATATCAGTGCAGGTATTTTTTTCGATACAAATTCGAATAGTATGATCATAAATTGCGTTATAAATCGGTATGTGTATTAAAAAAAAAAACAAATTAATTTAAAAGTTCAATAAAAGTTGTATAAAACTCGGTTATAGCGAGATTTATGGAACTGATTATACTTCTTCGTTATAAAATTGACTTGTATATCACTGCAGGTATTTTTTTTCGATACAAATTCGAATAGTATGATCATAAATTCTGTTACAAAGTGATATATATATATATATATATATATATATATATATATATATATATATATATATTTAAAAAACAAATTAATTTAAAAGTTCAATAAAAGTTGTATAAAACTCGGTTATAGCGAGATTTATGGAACTGATTATACTTCTTCGTTATAAAATTGACTTGTATATCACTGCAGGTATTTTTTTTCGATACAAATTCGAATAGTATGATCATAAATTGTGTTATAAATTGGGATATGTATTAAAAAAAAAAACAAATTAATTTAAAAGTTCAATAAAAGTTGTATAAAACTCGGTTATAGCGAGATTTATGGAACTGATTATACTTCTTCGTTATAAAATTGACTTGTATATCACTGCAGGTAATTCTTTCGATACAAATTCGAATAGTATGACCATAAATTCTGTTACAAAGTGATATATGTATTAAAAAAACAAATTAATTTAAAAGTTCAATAAAAATTGCTTAAACAACTAGGAATAAACATATTTATGCCTAAATTACAACTCCTCGATGTAAACACTTAAATCTTTTTTTTTTAATATGTAAACATCTTTCAGGTTTTAACTGACACAAATCTTTAATGAAAATAATAGTAATAATAATATAGATGGACATAAAGATACTTTTTTATTTAAGGATGCGTGGGATAGATCTATGTGATCTAAAAAAATAATTCTATCACCAATTAGATAAAGAATAGAAAAATTTCTCAACATATCCGTGTAGCTGAAATATATAAGTTCGTTATAAAAGTGAATATGTATGGAAATATGTATAAACTAAGTCGTTATATCCGTGCTCAATATAATCGAGTTCGAATGTATTTTTATTTGTCTCTTTGATTTTTTTTAAAAAAAACAACTTTAAAAATAAAGAAGATTCAAATTAGTTTCATGTAAATAAAAATCTACTCCATACTTTCCAACGAGTGAGAGTATTTAAATAAATTAAATTGATTTTACCTAATTGAAACGTTAATGATTGAAAGTATAAAAATCGTATAATAACAATTTGTTAAAAGAGAATTACAATTATTTTCTCTATATAAATATGAAATACTTTTAATTTAATTTGTGCGTTTAATTTTCAGTTCTCGTTTCTAACTGAATCAGTTATAAGTGTGAATAGTGATTTGTTTATTCTTGTTAGATTCTAAAACATAAATACCAAAAATATATAATTAAATACAATGATCGAATAATAATGAAATATGATAAATGGAATATTCATGTACTAATTCAACTTCGCAGTACGTCCAGTGGAGCTGAAAAGCGCCCACGAAGGCACCGTCTTGTTGGTATTTGGTCAAGGAAAGTTGTGAATCAATGTTTTAAAACGTTCTTTATAACACTTATTTCGAATAAGTTTCGATATTTTTTTTTTATAATATTCAAACGTGTTTTCATATAAGTTGTTTTATCAAAACGAATTTAAACTGCTGTCGTTGAAGATGCAGAATTTTCTTAGAAAAATATTATAAAGGATGTTATGAAATTAAAAAAAAAATACTATATTAGCTCGAATATAAGACGAGGGGTTTTCCACAGATTTTCATTCACAAACAGTGGTCGTCTTATGTTCGCATCCTCAATAGTTTAGGCTGACATGCCACTATAGGAGTTTTAAATATGTATTTGTATAATTTTTATAAACATTACTTTCTATTTAAACGTAAATCAAAATTTTTCTATCATTTTCTTTGGGAAAAACTGCGCGACGTCTTATAATCGAGGCCATAAAAATGCCTTTTCCTTGATTTCTTTAGAAAAAATGAAACTCATAATCAGAGTCGTTTTATATTCCAACTAACATGACTATATATATATATATATACAGATGTCACAAAAAAGGTATACACATTTTAACAGTCCATAACCCTTCTAATTTTCTTTATTTTTTAGATAAAAGTGATTTAAAATAATGGTTGATCTTAGACTAATCTTGGTGAAGAGGAAATTTATCGTGAAGCACTATTGGAAGTGTGAGAAAATAATTGAAGTGCAAAGATAGTTTAAGAAGCTTAATTCAAATTAAACAGTTCAATTAATCACCACAATTGGACCTACTGGGCATCTAAGAATCCGCGTTTTATGGACGAACAACATGTTAATTTACCAGAAGTTACTAATACTTTATTCAGAAGTTACTAATACATCAGATATCTGAAAATCAAGTGATAATAACAGAGGAAGAAGTGAGAACACAGTTAAGGAAAATGAAAAACGGTAGAGCACCAGGGCCGGGAAGCATACATATTAAGTTAATCAAACATGGAGGTTGTACAATCATAAACAGATTGACAAGGCTGGTAAATGTCTGTTGTACAAATATTAAAATACTCCAAGAATGGAGAAAAAGGTATCTGGTATCCATTTTTAAGAAGGGAGATAGAAAAGACCGAGGGTGTTATAGGGGTATCAGCGTTCTAAGCAGTATAGCACGCCTCTTTGGGAAAATACTTAATAATCAACTAAATGATGATATGAAAGGCAATATCAGCGAAGAGGAAAGTGGCTTCATGTCAGGAAGGTCATTCGTGGATAACCTATTTATCTTACAACAACTAGCCGAGAAACGAATATCAATAGGGGAAGAATTGTACATGGCCTTCATTGATTAAGAAAAGGCGTACGACACGATACCTAGACAAAAACTTTGGGAAGCCTTGTATCAACTGAACATTAACCCGAATATGTTAGCAATAATTCAAGAAATATATAAGAAAAATCTGATGTATATCAAGGTTGGAAGACGTCTATCTAACTCAATTAACTCTTCCAAAGGATTAAAGCAAGGATGTAGTTTGCACCGCTACTCTTCAATTTATACGTAGAGGTTGTTGTACTCAGGAATTGGAAAAAAGCTGCGTAGGTATGGGAGTACCTGTTGGAGACCATAACCTTTTCACGTTAAGTTTTGCCGACGACCAGGCCGTAATTGCTTAAGACTCATACGACCTGGAATTTATGATAAGACGGCTTTATACAGAATATGAGAAATGGGGATTACATGTAAATCTGAAAAAGACTGAGTTTTTGATCGTTAATAGCGAAAAAAAATTTGAAATACTTATAAATGATGATTCAACAATCGAACAAGTTGAAGAGTTTAAATATCAAGAGGCGGTAGTAGATAAAAACGGAATAGGTGAGAGGGAAATCAAACACCGACTACAAGAAGCAAAGAAAATAATTGGCTGCCTAAATCGCTATGGTGGGATCGAAACATTCTTAAAAAAACGAAAAAACGTATAAGACGGGTTGGTAGAGTCCGTCCTCTGTTACGGAAGTGAGATCTGGACAATCAATGCTGAGACAAAGTGAAGGTTGAACGCAGTAGCAATGGGCTACCTCCGACGAAGTGCAAGATTCCCCAGGCTTCAACACATAACAAATGAAGAAATCAGACGTCGTATGAATGCTGGAGAGACAGTTCTCGATAGGATAGAACTTCGAAGTTTAAGATGGTTTGGGCATTTGATGCGAATGCCAGAAGAGCGATGGCCACAGCGGATATTCAAATGGGTCCCGCCAGGAAAAAGAAACGTGGACGACCTCGGCTTTCCTGGAACGAAGGGATAAGAAAGGCCATGGAGAAGAGACAGCTAAACGAGGAAATGACTCAGGACCGAGAATCTTGGAAAAGGGGATTGGGCAAGCAGCATCTAGCCGTATTTTGATAAAATTACATATTATGTTTCATAAATATTATATTGTAATATCAAGCTCAAATATATATATATATATATATATATATATATATATATATATATATATATATATATATATATACTAGTGTGGTGCGGATTGTCATCAAGGGGTTTAATTGGATCATTCTTTTTTAATTGAACTGTGACTGATGTCGTTTACTTGAACCTGCTGCAGAAATTTGTCGTACCACGCACTCGTGTGGTGTTTAAGGATGAGGAGGATATTTATTTGTGACAAGACGGTGCACCTCCCCACTATCATTGTGATGCGAGGGCCTATCTTAATGAAAATTTGCCGAACAGATGGACTGGAGATAGAGGTGGCATTGAGTACCCTCCGCGTTTCCCAAACCTCCCGCCAATGGACTTTTTTTATGGGGACGCGTCGAAGGAATAGTTTATGATACAAAAACGGTAACAGTTAATGGATTGATTGCAGCGATTGAAAGAAAATGCATCCAAATACCAAAACCCAAACCATTCGTTATGTTTTCGATTCCATTTTATCCACGTTATCAGCAGTGCTTGGGCCAGGATGGTCATCGATTTGAGCACTTGCGATAACTAAAAAAAAATCTACGTCTGTCTTTTTTAATTTGAAGTTTTAACCTTAGTTTATGTCTTCATAAATATTAAATTTATAATCATTCAAGTGTCTATACATTTCATGGGACGCCTGTATGTATATGTGTATATGTGTATATATATATATATATATATATATATATATATATATATATATATGTATATATATATACATACATATATATATACATATATATATATATGTATATGTATATATACATATATATATAGATATATAAGTTTTTAAATACTTTTTAACTGTTTCTTTAAGAAACTAAAATATTTGAGGAACTTGTTCTTATAATCCGAAATGAATTTAATTAATCTGTTCATTTTAAAACTGAGATTTATATGCAATCAATAACTTTTAAGACAACATAAATGTCTTGTCCCAAACATTACCTTTTCTGCAGTATCGTAATCAGAACATAATTAATATATGTTTAGATACTATTTCGATTTGTTTTCTGTCTATATTCGAAATAAATAAAATACTGTAACAAAATTCGAAATAAAACGACTCGAACTTAAAAAGAGATTGGAATATCTAACGAGAAAATATTTTTAACTTCTGATAAGATTAACAGTACATTTTATACAAATTGAATCGTTACCAGTTCTTTTTTATAACCTTATCGTACTTTATAATTTCGTATTTTATTTGTAACGTTTCATGAAATATAACAGATCACAAAAAAACATTTCTACTGATGTATCGAAAAATGTAAATTTTACTTTAAATCGTTTTAATTAACTATAGGTAAATTTTCGTTAAGGCATCACAAAGCTCATAATTGTTTACTTGTAATATGTTCAAAAGTTTTTTTTTCTTTTTATATCCTACAAAAGCTTCCAATATTGGACCATTAATGTTGTAAAAATATTCTCCTAATATTATATAATCACAATGAAAGCTATCGAAAGAAATGTCACTAATGTAGTTAAATAAAACGATTGATTCGTAATGGACGGTGAATGATTGCAGCCATCGGCGTTGTTGCAACTCTGAAGACATCCTTTAACTTCTCTGAAATTATAAATATTTATGTCGATATAAATGAAGTCGGTACGTTTTCAGTGATCTATATTCAAATGTTGATGTGATGTTACAGGCATGCATTAAAACAGTGATGTCTAACTGGCGGCTCGTGGACGCTTGTTAGCTTGAGAAGCTACCACAGTGTCCATGAATGAAAAATATGATATTTTCTTCAGTTCAGTCATATTAATTATTAGGAACACAGTAAATTATATTAATTAAAATTGATTTTCATATCGTCCAATGATTGTATGTGACAGATTTTAAAAATTGACCAAAAATATACAACTATAGATGTCTCATAAGTATTTTGATTTGTATTTTTTTTAGTAGTATTCATAAAAATAAAGTATGTAAAAATTCATATATATATATATATATATATATATATATATATATATATATATATATTCATTTTACCTCTACAATTAATTTTAGATTGGTAGGACAATAATTGCGGTAATATATATGACTTTACAGGTTATTAACCGTAATTATTTTTCTACCAACCTAACATTCATTATAATCTTTTGAAAAGAGTTGACTGAGTGAAAAATTCAGTTAGTTAAGCAGTCATAAACCTAGAACGTTTGGACATCACTGATTTGAAATGAGTTTTCTGCGTGCAATAATAGATGATTCTTTCAAATACATTTTATCCGTGCAACAAAAACGATTCATAAATGAAGTAAAAAGGAAGATAAGTAAAAGCGTACAAACAAATATAAGTAAGCTGGTTTCATATAACGGGTGCGCCAGTCGAACGGAACATTCCGAAAGCAAGCTTATTCACTTACCGTTGGAATGAGAGGGTAAAATTAAATGATACATTGTTAGTTATTCATGGAGATCGAGTGAACATGGAACAGTGGTCCGGTACACACCGGGCTGTCCCTGTCAAACCATTTTATAAAAATGGCGAGACCTTCGACCCCTCTTTCGTATATTTTGATATTTAATGACAGATCAGTTCTCTAAGTAGTTAGTTAGGACTCTAAATATTGATTTAAATTAAAAAACATGCTTACTGTATCTATTTATTAAAGACTTGGACCCCTCCTATGTACATATTCATGTTTGATGACATACCAGTTCAATTTAAATCATATATAATAAGAATATTCTTGACAGAATCTCACTATTTCAAATGCATCGTAGTTAGAACTCTAAATACTGATTTAAATTAAAAAAATATAATTATAAAATATTAAAATATTGTATTTATTGAAGATTTAGAGTCGAAAAAAATATTACAGATATTAACATTGTATTTTATTGTACTAATTTCTATAAACTTCAGAAAAGGTTATAAACATTAACATAACAAAATACATTGTCAAAATCTGCAACAATTTTTTTAATTCTAAATCTTCGATAAATACAATATTTGGAATAAATTTCTTATCAGTTTTACATTTTCCGTTGTAAAATAAAACTGTTACGACTTACATTTTACCCGGATTATTTATGTGTATAATTTGTTAATATCGGTTATTTGTTAGAAAGGTAGCGAACGTGACCGAATGTCAACGATCGGGATGGGAAGCCCCCCTCCTCCCCCAGTGGTGGGCAGTGAGCAGGGAACGGAGTCCCCTAATCGTTACAAAAAAAGTCTTTCTATACATACAATGACTCCACACAAGTCGTTTTTAAACGTTTTCAATCACTACTAGGAAAATAATAATGTAGAATAATCCACATGTCCAGAATTATAACTGTTAAATCGTCATTTTTTTACCCCAAATCGATTAACAAAACAAGACCGAAAACAATAAACAAACGGTACGGCATTTTCAGAAAGGTGATTCGAGTGTGAGAGAATTCTTACGGAACTGCATATTCAGTTTCCAGCCTTATTTACATTTTGCATGCACTTAACAACAGTAAAAACCCCCAATTTGTGAATTCACAGAGGGTGCCTCGGGTTCGATACATTTACGGTTACTTAACAAGTACGTCAGTGGAATGGTGATTTGTACGACGGAACAGAAAGGCAATACGAAAATCGCGTGACCGAAAGTGTCTTGTATAATAATTTAAAATTAATCGATCCTTAACATGAACGTTCAGGGAATCGACTGTAACGGGTTTAATATATTTTCGGTTGAGGTTACAATTTATTAGATTATATATTATTTTTCGTATTGGATTTTTGTAATACATTTATTTGATGTATGAAAACTGGCTGACGTTTCATATTTCAGATTAAATATCGTTCAGGTATAAATATTTATGCGAAATCAGATCTGACGATATGGCAAATATATGAGAAGTTACTTCGAAAAGAAAATACAGTTTTTTATTTTTATATTTT
This sequence comes from Acanthacorydalis orientalis, assembly GCA_034766995.1. Classification (NCBI taxonomy): domain Eukaryota; kingdom Metazoa; phylum Arthropoda; class Insecta; order Megaloptera; family Corydalidae; genus Acanthacorydalis; species Acanthacorydalis orientalis. The sequence continues at coordinate 8,694,862 of CM068323.1, read as the reverse complement.
AAAGGCTGACAGTCTTCGAATAACAGATTAATTTCACATATATTCTGTTATACAAACGTACTGTTTGAAGGAAATTGTGTAAAATGTAACAGATTAAATGTTATTCGAATTCAATCCCTTTCCGGTGTACACAAAGATATTTTTCAGTTTTACTGAATATGCTTTGAAATATTTAAAAAAAAATATTCGAATAAAAACGATTTAAGATATAACTAGAAGCTACCAAAGATTGTTTGTGAGTGAAATTTAAGTTTTTCAACAATCATTTGAATATAATTTGAATTCTGATGGATTGAAATTTAAGTTTTTTTTTTGTATTAAAATGCAATAATATCAGTGAAATATTATCCCGTATTTTGCAATTACTCGTCGATATTATCATATTTTTTAAAAAAAAGATATACAAGGGCAATTTGAAAAGTTCACGGCCTAATTATTTTTCCTGGATTTGAGCACGAACGCGCGATAGTCTACTAAGCTATGAGCCGATATTAAATTTAATAAGATGACTCAGGCTGTTGTCGGGGCCCTAGATGCCCCTAGGAACGGCTACATATAGGCAGATCGATGTCGTATAAGCAGACTCGCTTCATCTAAAATTCGTGCAAAAAAATATTCACGTCCTAATTATGAAAGAGTATAACTTGTGTTTTCAAATTACTTTTATTTTTCAATACGGTCCCCCTTAACTTCAATACATTTCATCCAGTGATTTTATGCAGGCGCAGAAAAAATTTTTCAAAATAGCTATTCACTGTCGCAATCAGTTCTTCGTTTGACGAAAATCGACTACCACCAACGATTTTTTAAGTTTTGCGCACAGATGGAAATCTGAGCGGCCCAAATCTGGAGAATATTCTGGACAGGGCAGCAAGTCGTACTTCAATTCAACGAGTTTTGCCATAGATACAACACTTGTGTTGTCCTGATGGAAAATGATTTTTTTCTTTGATACACCTGACCTTTTCTCACGAATTTTTTGATCGAGTCGATCCAAAAGTTTAGCATAATATCGTTTATTCCTTTTTCCTAGAGTTATCGTTTGATCCTTTGAAAAGTAGTCAATCAGCAGGTTCCCTTTAGCATCTCAAAAAATTAAAGCCATAACTTTTTCAGCAGTTAAAACTGATTTTTCTTTCTTTTTGGTGGCGGAAAATCTCCATACTTTCACTGCTTTGATTGCTGTTTTGACTCGAGTGTAATGGCGAATCCAAGTCTCATCTGTAGTTACAAATCGCCGGATAAAGTCAGTCGTGCGTCTCTTAAATCGATCCAAACAGTTTTAGGAAATTTGTACTCGAATCCGTTTATGATTAATTGTCATCAAACGCGGTACCCATCTTGCTGACAGCTTTTTCATACTTAACTCTTCAGTTAGGATGTGATATACGCGTTCATCTAAGACACTCACAATCTTATCAATTTCAGACACCTTCCATCGCCGATCCTGTAAGAGAACATCATGGTCTTTATAGATGATTTCTCCTGTCTTTCCAATTTTCGGTTGTCCACTACGCGGGTTATCTTTTAAGCCTCCACGGCCAGATTTATATTCAGCTGTCATTTTTTTACCATTTCATACAAAGGTGGACTATCACCCAGTACACTTTTCATTTCATTAAAGATTTCTGTTGACGTTAAGTCTTTTTTGACAAAAAACTTCATCACCGCACGATATTCAACTTTATCCATTCCAACAACGGCACAAGAAGAGCTTTTTTTTAAATTGATGTTAGCGACAAACTGCTCGACACATTAATTATAGACATTGAGGTGATATATAAGATAGTTATCGCTTTGTAATGGCCACAGATATTTAAAACACTACCGCCACTTATATAGTAGGTCGTGAACTTTTCAAATCACCCTCGTATATTGAAACGATATTAAAAGGATTTCAACACAAAGGATTTAATCATTCAAAATCTCCTTAAATAATTATTGGAAGAAAATTGTACTACGTCTTACTATATTTTACACGGATTGATCCAAAAAGGTACTACAAAATATTTGACGGTTATAACCACGGATCTAGGTGTTGAGTTGATTTTTTTAGTGAAGTTAGAATTGGAATAGATTTCGGTATCGTAGTAGTGAGTCGAACATTTTTTTTTCAACTTTACTGATTGTAACTAATTAACGACCATATAAAGTGTGATTTTCAAAATATCTTCAGTATTCACTGAAGAATTAGTGATAATTCAAACAAAACTTATACTACAGATTCAAAAATTTAACAACTGCAGACTCTTGCATATCCATACAGTCCATGTAATTATAAAAATATAGGAAATCCATTAATGAAAAAACATAACGCTGGAAGTCTTATTTATTTCTATGGGTACGTAGAACTGGTAAAGGATTCCATCACAAATTTAACATTGCTCTTAAAAAACATATCTCTGTCATTTTAGATTGTAATATGAAAATAATATAGAAAATAAACGATAAACATACCGAATTACATCAGAGGATAAACTGAAACTAATCTAAACTATCATTAAAAAAAATGGCAAAATACAAAACTGTAGAATGTGATTGACATTGTAGCTAAATTTATTTTCACAAATCAATTTCCCTGGTTAAAAGTGTATTTATTGAACGTTTTTTATCCGAAATCTTTTCATGGTTCGTAGAGTGATTGACAAATGAATTTATGAAAGTTAGAGAAAATTAGAGAAAAAATTAAAGTTAAAGAGAAACCATTTCATACTGAATCACCCGTTCATTTACCATACACTCATCCTATAAGAGATCTTTTTAAAAATGAACTACATCCATAATATTTAAACTATAACCGGTCCATGTCATAAAACGTAATAATCGATTGTCTATAATATCAGTAATTCAAAACGAAACAAATTCTAGCAAACAATAAATAAAAATGTTACTCTAAAAAGAATGGTGCGTGAACACAAAACTTTTGAAAAGCTTTTGAAACATTTAGCGAAATGAAATATAATAATAAAAGTATATCTTAACTCTAGTAATATGTACATGTACCTTTTTTTGTACATACTGTAGAGTATAGGATAGAAAAAAAAATAAATCGACTTACTGTTTGTCATAAAGCAGGTGTCCACAGTGCGACATTCTCACAATTTCTGTATCAGCCGTTAACGATCCGCTATCCAAAGCACATCCTCGTACTATTATAGATACATCATTTTTAACTAAAATAAAATAAAAATGTTTAATATATATATATATATATATATATATATATATATATATATAATTTTATATACAAAATATATTTTGATAAAAAAATTAGCATGTTAATTTCATAAATCAGTTCTGGGCGCTGTCTAAATTCGCCTTCACAAATGAATTCTTTTTTTCTCCTCACAAAACCTATCAACATTTTTCAAAAATATCAAAAATATTCAATAAATTATTATTGATTATTTTCGATTATCGCTCGTTCGATGATAATACATAAGGAACTGAACTGTTCAAATTATTGATGATCTTGATCGAACATATAAAAATAATATAAAATTTTCTATAAGTTTCACTTGGAGGCAGAAAAGTGGAAGACAACATATTTAAAACATTGTGATCGTACGAGGAGTGATCAAAAAATAGAATAGAAATGTTTAATATATATATATATATATATATATATATATATATATATATTTACATATATTTACATATATTTATATACATAATTTTATATACAAAATATATTTTAAAGAAAAAATTAGCATGTTAATTTCATAAATCAGTTCTGGGCGCTGTCTAAATTCTCCTTCACAAATGAATTCTTTTTTTCTCCTCACAAAACCTATCAACATTTTTCAAAAATATCAAAAATATTCAATAAATTATTATTGATTATTTTCGATTATCGCTCGTTCGATGATAATACATAAGGAACTGAACTGTTCAAATTATTAATGATCTTGATCGAACATATAAAATTAATATAAAGTTGTCTATCAGTTTCACTTGGAGGCAGAAAAGTGGAAGACAATATATTTAAAACATTGTGATCGTACGAGGAGTGATCAAAAAATAGAATAAAAATGTTTAATATATATATATATATATATTTATATATATATATATTTATATATATATATATATAATTTTA
>CM068323.1:8615763-8688263 GCA_034766995.1 Acanthacorydalis orientalis | reverse complement strand
TTTTTAAATAAAATGTTTAAGCTTGAAGTAACTTTTATAAGAGTGTCCAATATGTCATTTGAAAATAAAAGCTTTTAACAATATTTAACTTTCTTGAACAATATTTAACTTTATTATGTGATGTATGTATTAAATATATATATATATATATATATATATATATATATATATATATTTATATATACATATACATATATACATATATACATATATATACATATATATCTATATATATACATATATATACATATATATACATTTATATACATATATATACATATATATACATATATATACATATATATACATATATATACATATATATATATATATATATATATATATATATATATAACTTTATTATGTGATGTGGTTGATGAAACTAAATTATTAATAATTAATAAACAAAAAAATCTTTATTAAATTATGGTCGATCGTTTAAGACAATTATTACTGATAGACATTAGTTAACGGTGAACGTTTATGTATTTTTAAGTTTTTCAGAATAAAAATATATCCAATTTTGAATACAGGGTCATCCCGTAAATGATCCGGTATTTTCAAATGGGTGAAAATGGAGGTTGCAGTACTTTACGATTATTGCAATTACTTATCAGGTGCCTATGCTGCTCAGTTGTGTGTAATTATTTCTGTCTTATCGTGGAAGATTAACAGTGAACACGCAAATTTACAAGAAAAAATATTAGTTGTCATGGATGTGCCAAAAGAGCATATTAGGTATATTTTGTTTTGGGTGTTTCGTCAGGACAACAACGCTACAACTGGAGTGAAAAGAATGTGTGAAATTTGTGGTTCAGATGTTATTAGTCTTATCCAATGACAAAAATGGTTTCAACGATTTCGGTCCAGGAACTAAAGCCTTGGAGATGTAGAAAATATCAGGACGTTCTCAAGAGTTTGATGGTGAGATCCTGTTAAGGCAACAACGCTACAACTGCAGTGAAAAAATTTTGAAAAATTTATGGTTTAGATGTTATTAGTCTTAGACAAGGACAAAGACGATTTTCAACGATTTCGGTCCGGGAACTACAGCATTGAAGATGAGGAAAGGTCAGAATGTCCTCAAGAGTTTAATGATGAGATCCTGTCAGGGCAACAACGCTACAACTGCAGTGAAAAAATTGTGAAAAATTTATGGTTTAGATGTTATTAGTCTTAGACAAGGACAAAGACGATTTTCAACGATTTCGGTACGGGAACTACATCATTGAAGATGAGGAAAGGTCAGAACGTTCTCAAGAGTTTGATGATGAGATCCTGCGAACACTAATTGAACAAACTCCTAGTTCAATGGCAGAAGAATTAGCTAAAAAGCTCAAATCGACGCATTCAACTATTCATCGGCACTTGAAAATGATCGGTAAGGTTTATAAGCTGGGTCAGTGGGTTCCGCACGAGTTATTGGATGTTCATTTAAAACAACGTGTGGACATTTGAATTTCTCATTTATTCTGATTGCAAAATGATCCGTTTCTGACTAGATTTGTTACTGATAATGAAAAATGGATTGTTTATGACAATATCAAACGTAAAATACAATGGGTTGACCGCAACGAAACATGATCTTCAACAGCAACAGGATGACTTCATTCAAAAAACGGAACGTTGTTTGTTTGATGGAATATGGAAGAAATTATCCATTATGAGCTGTTACCATAGATTCGAATCATCACAAAATGGTTGTATTGTGCGACAACTGGTACGGTTGAAACAATCCATTTATGAAAATCTGCCAGCACTAGCTAACAGAAAATTTATGTTAATTTAGAATTTTTCACCGCGACAACGTTCGATGATGAGATCCTGTCAGGGAGACAACGCTACAACTGCAGTGAAAAAACTGTCGGAAATTTATGGTTTAGATGTTATTAGTCTTAGACAAGGACAAAGACGGTTTTCAACGATTTCGGTCCGGGAACTACAGCCATGAAGATGTGGAAAGGTCAGAACGTTCTCAAGAGTTTGATGATGAGATCCTGCTAACACTAGTTGAACAAAATCTTAGTTCAAAGATAGAAGAATTAACCAAGAAGCTCAAATCGACGCATTAAACTCTTCATCGCACTTGAAAATGATTGGTCAGGTTTCTAAGCTGGGTCAGTGGGTTCCGCACAAGTTATCGGACGTTCATTTAAAACAACGTGTGGACATTTGAACTTCTCATCTATGCCGATTGCAAATTTCTGAATAGAATTATTATTTATGATGAAAAATGGATTATTTATAACAACATTAATCGTCAAAGACAATGGGTTGACCGCAACGAAACACCAACTTCAACTGCGAAATGAGGGCTTAATCTAAAAGGGTATGTTGTCTGTTCGGTGGGATATGGAAGGAATTATCCATTACGAGCTATTTACAGAGAATTGAAGCATCAAAAAAGTGTTGTACTGTATGACAACTGGTACGTTAAAACAATCAATTGATGAAAAACGGCCAACAGAAAACGAAAAATTTTTCACCACGACAACGTCTGACCTTACACAGTAAACGAAACCCATCAAGAACTGAGACAATTTGAATGGAAAGTCATGACTCATCCGTCATATTCCTCTGTCCTATCATCTGTTCCTAAGTCTCCAAAATCACATCAATGGGAAACGGCTCAATAGGGAGAGTGATGTTCGAAGGGAGATAGACTCTTTCTTTAATGTAAAACACAAAAAGTTTTATTTTCAGTGTATTGAAAATTTGGAATTAAAGGAGGAAGTTGTAAATAATAACGGAAAATATATTTTGGATCAAAATTAAAACGTTAATTTTCTTTTACTGTTACAAAACTCATGTCATAAAACTACATTACTTATGGGATGACTAAGTATATATATATATATATATATATATATATATATATATATATAATTTTAATATTAGTATATAAATGTATTAAGATGTTTTTTTTTAAAAAAATTAAAGGATTGAAAATATGAATAATAATTTTTAATACTTGAGATGTTTTAAAATCTTAAATATTTGAGATTATAAAATACATAAAACAATCATAGTATATAACAAAGTTCCATTTGAAATCTTTATAGTGTTGTAAATGTATATATCACGGGTGGGCAGCTTCTTCGATAATAAGAGCCACACATATAATACTTTTCATACATTTTTGAATGTTAATCAGCCTTGTTTTTATTGCATTCAGTAAGTCTTAATTAACAAAATTGTTCAGTTTGATATCTTTTTTAAAGATTGACCATATTAAAAAATGTATGATTGAAAATATTATTTTAAAATTGTTTTTATTGGGTTGGTAGAAAAATAATTGCGGTTTATGATCTTCAAATTCATAAACGAAATCGCAATTATTTTTCTAGCGACCTAATATAAATATTAAAAAGACAACTATTACTTATGGGATGACCAAATATACATGAAAATTATTTTTTATTTCTGTATGAAACTGTGTTTAATTTCGAGAGAAATTGAGTGATCAATAAGTAACAAATCCTACGTATAAACTAGAATGAAACGGTAGACTTATAATAATTTATTTAAATTTTTTGTGTAGAGAAAAATTGGACTATCGAATATTTAAATTGAAAACATGAAACAAAATGAATAATTATAAAATAAATCTATTACACATTTTCACATGGAAATAAATATAGGTGATTCAATTTTGGAGGGTTATAATGGAGTAGTGCATGCGTACCACATGAGGTCGACTCATCTAGCGCCGCATAGCTTCTCTCACCCAATTCTGACTCTCACTTTCATGTGGTCAACTCTGGAAACCTGAATAATCTTACTCAAGATCGGGCAGCCCCGATGGAAAGAGGGGTCAGGGTTAGAGAGAGCAGAAGAATGGTCGTCCGAAAAGAGAGTTGGACGTGGGACTATCAACCTCATCTCGTGAAACAATAAACATTATGAAAACTCAAAATAAGTCTCGAACACTGGATGGATTTAATGGTTGTGAGTAAAGATCTGGAGAAGAACTGCTAGGCCGAAAGATGTCTGGAGGTAGAAAATTGAGGAGGCGAAAGCTTGATTTGGGCCGTGGCGCCATCGAAGAAGAAAATCAATGTAGGCTTTCACATAAAAGTATTAAAAATAACGCAAAAATTAAAAAATAAAGTTACATTTTATTTAGTATTTTAGATCAATTCAATACTAAAATACAAAATAAAAAATGACATGTTTTTTAATTTTTGCGTTTTTTCTAATACTTTCATGTGGAGTCCTAAATTGAATCACCTATATTAGCAATTATGCAAAGATTCTTTTTAAAAAATATTAAGAATACGTCCTCAATCATATTTTTCAAAGTTATGATAAAATGTGTTTTTTTTTAATTTTTGTGTTATTTTTAATTCTTTCATGCGGAAGCCTAATCTGAATCACCCCTATATTTTTCTGTGTGATATTACAAACTGTAAAGTGGGTTCTAAATAAGAAAAATATTTATATTCTGTTCATTGTCAGCACAAAAAACATTTTCTTTGTCTCACACAGCGTTTTATTATGTTATTTAGATGTTTTGTGATAGCCGAACCAAAGCGTACCAGGAACGTCAATTATAACGTGGAAGTAAATGAGATATAAACAAGTTTGTGCGTTCACACATAAGTTATATCAAAGTTTTTTTTTTAAATCGTACACCTGGGGTGTTTCATCGCATGTTTCTTTATATACATGTCCGGATTATAAAAGAGAATAATCGAAATAATAATTGTAATCATATTTTAAAACAGTTATACAACTACCAATCTATTATAACAGCGGTATCATACTCACTTTATTTAAGCTGAGCTCTATTTAAGAGACTAGATTTGTTTCAACAAAACCTAGCTAGCCTTTACACTGTGAAAAACCGGATTGAATTTTATAAAATCACCACAAACAGGAGTTTTGTACAGCAGTGGTGTCAAACTCATATATGAACACGGGCCACCAAATTCAGTTTAGGAGTGTCTGCGGGTCGAAGCCAAAAAAAATGCAGCGAGAGAAAAAAGGTCTCTTATTTATATTCGAAAATAACACATTTAAAGTTTACATTTATTTATTCTTTAATGAATTCATAATTTTTTTTTAAAAAAAATACACTAATTACAGGTATTATCAAACGTTATAACGAAATTTTAAATAAGAAAAATTACAGCGAATATCCGGATGACCACAAAATGGTATTCCTTACAAAACGCTTCTGAAATTTGCAATGTTTTAAGAATGTATTTTATATATTTTTTTTTAAATTCCATTTTGTAATTTTAATAAAATCAACTTCAAGATTTGCGCCGCATGCCGCTTTATAAGAACCCGAGGGCCGCGTGTTTGATACCACTGTTTTATAGTATAATAATTCATTTAATATTTGATATATTAAATAGATTGATCATAAAATTATTTTAAAAAAATGTACAAGACTCATTTCTCTTGTCAATTTTGTATTTATATACTTTTCTATCCATGTTAATATGAAATTGGAGTACAGTGAAAGAATAAAGTAATTTAAATTGTTTTCATGCATTGACTACTTTAAAATTTGGAAATAATAACGGAAAATATCTTTTGGATCAAAATTAAAACGTTAATTTTCTTAACTGTTACAAAACTCATGTCAGAAAACTACATTACTTATGGGATAACTAAATATACATGAAAATTATTTTTTATTTCTGTATGAAACTGTGTTTAAACGCTCAAGAATTTGAGGAAGACCATTTTATATTTACTGATTATATTCGAATAGCGTTTCGAAAACCATTGTTTCGCATAGAAGCAAAAAAACACATTTTCTCTCTTTAGATTATAATATAAAATCAATTTCGATTTCACAAATCAATTTCCCACTTAGTCCACAAACCATACTGAAATTACTGTTTAAAATTCATTCTAAGGATGAAGGAAATGCTATCGAATTAATAAAAATAATTTGACACATCTGGTCGAAACAATCATAGTTTGCGGATTTAGTGAATAAATTCATTTTCATAAATTTAGTGAATAAATTCATTTTCGATTCTAAAAATGAATTTATCGATAGTCTCAATTAAGTGTAAAATGAGAAGATGATCTAAAATGTGGTCCAAGTGCAACAAATGAGCCCGGTACACAATTCATACAAAATTAAACAATTTTTATCCCAAATTACTATTTTTTTAATAAAATACCAATTAGAATCTAGCATTCACTGAATTCTGATTATTTTCAATAAAAAAATATATATATATATATTTATTTGAATAAAAACATATCTGCTTCAAAAAATAAATTAAAATATGAATAAAAGTGAATACAAAATCCAATATAGACATTTTTTCCGTTTAAAATATTTAATTTTTGAAAAAATCCCGAAAATATAAATGACAATATCTTTATATATATATATATATATATATATATAACTATATATATATATATATATATATAGTTAATTTTCGAAAAAAATCCACAATGTATAAATGAGTTATATTATCATTAAACAAACGAATCCGATGATTAATAAAGTATGTGCTTCAAATATGACAGGATTAATAGCAAATTTATTTATTTTTCCCTCTTATCTCCATTGCTGATTATTCAGATAGAGTTTAAAATTAATTACGTGTATGAATACAAAAACGAAATCATTTTTTTTGTACAGAAAAAAATATTTCAATGAACATAACGAACACATAATGAGATAAGAAACATTTTTATAAAATTATTAATATTTCATTATTAATATTTTATAAAATTATTATTATTTTATATATATATATATAAATTATCAATTGTTAATATCGTGCCAGTCGTATTAGGTTGGAAGGAAAATAATTGCGGTTTATGACCTTTAAATCGATACACATTTTCCTCTTTTTTAATTTTCCTAACTGTTTTAAGTGGCTCAGAATTATTGGTCGACTCACGCCTAACTTTCGAGTAAGCACAACTTTCAATAACTGTTGATTGTTGATGAAACATCAGACTACAGGCAAATCATTCTCTTCACATTAAATCTAACCTGAATTTTGTCATAGTGTTAAAAAGTATTAAATAAAATTTGTTCATGGAATAAAAATTTATTAATCGTTCAGACATTTCAATTATTAATTTGGTAGAAAAATAATTGCGGGTTATAATTTTCAAATTAGTATATATTTTTCTCTTCTTTAATTTTTTTAACTGTTCCAAGTGATCCAGAACTGTCGGATCCAGAATTGTGTTAAGTGATCCAGAACTGTCGGATGACTAACGCTCGACTTTTGTGCAAACTCTCGAATCGTTGTGCGTGGTTCTGATTCAACTAACGCCTTAAGTTGACCGTTACAAACTGAAGAAGGACACCCCCGTCCTTCTTCATCTTCAAACCTCCATCACGGTCTTTTTGGAACCACCATTGTACCGTACGTTCCTTAACAACACCCACACCAAAAACAGTGTTTAGTTTTCGAGAAATTTCTGCTACTTTAATGCCCGTTTTTAGTTCGTACAAAAATGCCCTCATTTATTTCTTTTCCATCTTTAATTCAATAGCTCAATTCGTAGCAAAAATAATGATAAAACCAAAGTCGATTTTACCAAAATACAGATCGAAAAATGCACTTTAAAATGATATTAGCATGAACTCCAAGAAATGACAATTTAATTGAAAAAATAAGGCTAGGAATCAGAAAACCGAACCCGCAATTACTTTCCTACCAACCTAAAACTTATATTAGAGTGCAAGTAATGTGTATTAATACTTTTAGAAATTTTAAATACATTATTTTGTTAAATATTGCTCCTGCTATTTATATTCTTTGACACAATAGTAAAAGAATGAATTAAATTTTAAAAATCGAAATTAATTAATAGCAAATAATACTATAGGCTCGTTAAAGTCAGTTTCAATTTAAGCGATAAAACAGATACTTTCTAATTAGCGGTAGTAAAATGGATATAATCTAAGTACAGTTTTAATAATCAAATAGAATGTGTTTTAACCCTTCATAGGGTGACATTTTGTTTTACATTTTTAATGAAATCTTGATTTAATTTGATTAACATCAATTTATGGATTTAGGATAAATGATTAAAAAAATGTAATCACTTGTAAAGAGCCCCAATGGGTGGTCAATTATAACGCCACCTGACATTTAAGAAAACAACTGAATATGTGTATGCACGGTGGCAAATACATCGACGACTTCACCAAAACGACCTTCATTTGTGGTCGCATTAATATTTGCCACATACCTATGAAGGGTTAAGTGAGTTTCGATTCTTTCTTGTATGAACAATATATATAACGTATCAACAGAAGAAAATATATATGCATGAGGATTGACTTACCGAATACTCCTGCTATTTTAATGCACGACGTTGCCGGAAACAGTCCATTTCTATCTTTCCGCACTCCCATACAGGGCGAATCATAAATATCTAATGTATAATTGTTATGGAAAGGGTCATCACACGCCTTGTTATCTCCGCCAATAGAAATGCATTTGAAACAATCAATTGAGTTCACTGGAAAGAAATGATAATTGTTTTTTGTGTTTTTTTTTTTTTTATTAAGGAATTATATATATATATATATATATATATATATATATATATATATATACCCTTACATTAACAAAACATGACATTTATCAGTAACTAAAATTACATCTACTCGTATAACGATTTTGTAACATAATTTAATGTTCTTTTTAGTAATTATTTCGAATAATATTTTTGTTTTATGCACACACACACACACATATATATATATATATATATACATATATATATATATATATATATTTATATATATATATAACTATTTTTGTGTTTCCTTTTAAATAAGTAACATTGAAGAATAAATGTTTATTTTTCTTTCTTAACACTTAGATTTACTCATTTATATATATATATATATATATATATATATATGTATATATATGTATATATATGTATATATATGTATATATATGTATATATATGTATATATATGTATATATATGTATATATATGTATATATATGTATATATATATATATATATATATATATATATATATATATATATATATATATATATATATATATATAGCCTCACATTGACAAAACATGCCATTTATCAGTAAATAAAATTACATCTATAACGATTTTGTAACATAATTTAATGCTTTTGTTAGTAATTATTTCGAATACTATTTTTTTATGCACACACACACACATATATATATATATATATATAAATACATATATATATATATATGTATATATATATATTTATATATATATATACATATATATATATATATATAACTATATTTTTGTGTTTCCTTTTAAATAATTAACATTAGACAATAAATGTTTATTTTCTTTCTTAACACTTAGATTTACTCATTTATTTTATATATATATATATATATATATAAATATAACTTTTTTGTTTCCTTTTAAATAAATAACATTGAAGAATAAATGTTTACTTTTTTTCTTAACATTTAGATTTACTCATTTACTATATATATATATATATATATATATATATATATATATATATATATATATATATATATATATATTCACCTACGCTAGAAAATAACCAAGGTGTTCCGTTTAAATTCCAAGATTTGTGAAGTGTTCCCTTGTAGGAACAGTTTGAAAAACGCTGACTTATAGAATGATCCAGTATATTATATTAATAAACCATAAACACACAGACGTACACGCATACATACATACATATATATACATATATGTATATATGTATAAATGATGTGTTGTGTATGGTTTTTATCACTTTATCTGTTTTGTCAATTAGTGATAAACGTTTTATAGAAAACAAATACACGTATAAGATAAAAATGGATGATATGAACACGTTAATCACATCACGTGGGTGTTTATTTGTATCAGACCTGTGTCGTGATTAATAATAGTACTTTAATTCAATAATCAACAAACATCAGGAAAGCTACACACAGTCGGTACATTATAGAGTTTGTTTTTTTTTTATTGAAAATTTATGTTCTTTCTTCAATCATTTCAGTCATTTTATTTAATGAGAAACTGATTATAGTCTGTATTATAAAATCAGTAGTGCACCTATGGGGGTTACCGGTCAGTCTTTCTCCCTAAAGTGCGTTTGAACGTATTTAATTCATCGAAAAAGTAATAAATGATTAAATAATAATTATTGTCAGGTTGGTGTAAAAATAATTGCGGTTTGTATCGTTTGAAAACCATGTAAAAACCGTAATTATTTCGCACCAATCTTATGATAATATGAGTATCGAAGAACTGAAACTCTGTTTACTATTTCTGATTACTCTATGTGTTTCTTCCTCATTCAGGAGACTAAATAACAATGTCGAACTGTTGAAAATCGATTATGAGTATTTACAATTATGTGTTTTCAGTTTGTTTTCCTCGCATCTCTCTGTTTTTCTATTCGTTCGAAGTTCAGAATATATATTTGATGAATTAGAATATAGTTTTGTTAATTTTATAAACACTTTTCAAATATATTAATGAAAGACTTGTATAAACGTTTGAAAATATATGTTTTTATACGGAAATACAGGAGAATTCCTTTTGTATGAAATATCTAAAGTACCAATAACCGAAAATTATCAGCATAGCATCGTTATTGAAATATGAATAATCAATAATCAGAACGGCCAATTGTCAATGATTGAACATTCTTATCAGATAGTTTGTGTGTGGAGAGAGAATTAGTTTGTGAAAGTGCTTTCAGTCAGAAATTCATAATTATAATTTTAATATTTAATAAGAGGATATTCTGACAGACCTGTTACTTTTAACCATGCGCTTGAGTAATATATATATATATATATATATATATATATATATATGCGGTTTATAGAGTCTGTCGACGCTTTCCGCTCTTCAACATTTTCAACCATTCCTTTCTATCTTGGCACAGCTGTTCGTCCAATTCTCTCTCCCTGATCGATTTACGGATTCCTTCGCTCCAAGATCTCCGTGGGCGACCTCGTTTCCGTCGTTCCGGAGGTACATACTCCATCGCTTGCTTAGGCAGTCTTGTATCGGTCATTCTCTTGACATGGCCGCACCAGGTGTGTTGTTTCCGCTCAATGTCTTCAATGATGTTGTCTTCTACGCCCATTAATTGCTTGATCCTTTCGTTTCTAATTCGATCTCTTTTTGATAATCGACAGGATCTTCTTAGAGCATCCATTTCCATGGCCGCAATTCATCTTTTATCCTCCTCTGTTGCTGACCATGCCTCCGCTCCATATAAGGCTATACTTTTAACCATTGTTTGGTAAATCTGCCCATTTTCGCTTTTTCAATATTGTGGGGCTCCACCAAATACTATTTAATTTCCTCATAGCTCTTCTACCTTGTGCGATTTTTCCTCGTATTTCCATTGAGTCTTTGCGTTCCCTATTAAGTTTCACTCCCAAGTAGTTGTATACCTCACAGGCTGATATTTTTTCATCATTGTCCAATTCTAATTCCGTAGTTGCAGTTCTCCCTACGCATAAATATTTGGGTTTGCCAATATTTATTTTTAACCCTCCTTTCTCATATTGTTGTTTGAGCTTCTTGGCCATGTATTCGAGGTCTTCCTTATCCTGCGCTATAAGAACCTGATCGTCCGCAAACCGCAAGGTATATATTGTGGTTTCGTCATTAATAGAAAGGCCCATAGGATTATACTTTCATTTCCAGTCTCGTAAAAGATATTCTAAGTAAATCTTAAAAAGGGTTGGGGAAATACAACATCCTTGTGTTAATCCTTTAGTTACGGTAAATACATTAAATACATTTTGGCGTACTTTAATTTTTGTTGTAGATTGTCTGTATAGTTGTTTCACCGCTGTAATAAGTACATATATATATATATATATATATATATATATATATATATATATATATATATATATATATATATAGACACACGAGGGTCGTTTGATGTGTATTGTAAAAAAGCAAGTTTAAACACCACTTTTTGAAAAAAATCGATTTTATTCCTCAACATAATCTCCATTGAGAGCTATCCACTTGGTCCAACGAGTCTGCAAAATATTCATTAACGGTGAAGATGACATCTTTATTTGCGCTAGAATTTCTTCCCACCGAGACAAATTTTCGGGTTTGGGAAGAGGAAGAATTCGCACGTGGCCAAGTCCGGAGAATAGAGTGGATGAGGAATCAATTAGAAAACTAATTCATGCAGTTTTGCCATCGAGACGGTCGATTTCTGGGACGGCGTGTTGTTCTGGTGAAAGAATACTTTTTTGTGCGTCAATCTCGTTCGTTTTTGTTTAAGCTCCTTTTTCCAACGGTCCAATAATGTTGCATGATAGGCTTCTGTTATAGTTTTTCTCTTTAAGTAGTCGATCAGGATGATACCTTGGGAATCCATAAAAAAACAGTAGCCATCACCTTTCTAGCCCATGAAAAAAGTAATTGCCTTCTTCTACACACTTTCACCAATCGTTGTCCATCGCTTTCATTGCTGCTTCGACTTGAATGTGTAGTGGTGAATCCATTTTTCATCCACGATAACGAATGGACAATAAAGGCCTGCTCATTTTTTCCCATTTTGCTGCAATGCTCGCTTTAAACGTCTGTAGAAAGTGGACAGTGCGTCACTTCTGGCTGAAATTTCGCCTATGCTAGTTTGAAAAGTGACACTTGATAGCCGTGACGTCACCAAATGAATGACGGGCCCATATCTTACCAAACTTATAAACATTTGTAAGTTTGTACTCATTTTTTATATGTATACAAAAAATGAGTATTTGAAGAATAAGAAAATGTGTTGATGAATTAGAATTTATTAGGAGTATTGGATAGAATTGATTAGAGTTTGGAAATAAAAAAATATGTTTCCTTTTGGTTCGGTTCAGTAAAAGCTGTTATGAAATGAAAAATATTGTGCAAATAAAAACACAACGTATATTTTTGTAAAAAGAATTAAATATGTAATAAGTATTAGTTGAACTGTTTTGAATAGTACAATTTTATATCATTCTTCAGGCATTTCTTTCCATAAAATAACCGTGAAATAAGAAATGATTTTCAATTTAAAAACGTATTGTACACACTGTACAATATGTTTTTATATCATGTCAATTCAATATCCATAACTGTACAATATTAATTGTACATATTTGTAAAATATATTTAATGTACATATCTGTACATTAATGATTTAAGAATGGTATTATAACATTGTTATGGAAATCCAAATAAGCAATACTCAAAATGGTCAACTGTCAATGATTGAATGTTTTTTTAATCAGATATTCGTTTGTGTGAAACGAAAACTGATTTGTGAAAATGATTTCAGTCACAAGTCCACAACCACAATTTCAATATTTAATAAGAAGACATTTCGACAAGACTACAAATATTTAGCTGGAGAAGAACATCTCCTATGAATTTAACTCTTTACTTTCGTACGGAACGAGTCAACCAATAATTAAGATAATATTTTATCAAGAAAATGTGACTCGAATCTATTACAGCGAAACGTGTACGTTGTTTTGTTGATAGAAATACATCAAATGAAGATTAATATACATACAGTATCTAATAGAGAGTTGACATAAATAAAAGATGACATGCCGAATTACGTATGAAAAATTACTTGCATTAATATTCTACAGGTCGATCATATTTTTATCGTCTGACAACATGCGACGGTAACAAGAACATATACATTATCTGCCATATTATTCTAAAAAGCTCAAATCAAAACCATGAAAGAAACAAGTAATACAAACAAATTTTGTCTTAATATTGTTAAATCGTGTCTGTATTCACTTTTGATATACTTTTATGTCTTGTATAGTAAAATCATCAATTAAATATGAAATATATTTATAATTATACGGATTTTTAAGGAAAATTCTGAACATTAATTCGATATAATATCAAATGATATTTAAAATCAATTAAGGAATAGTTATTCAATAATTAACTAGTAAAAATGACTGTATTAATAATTACAGAACTGTATTAATTCAGTACCTACATAACCAATATATTATAAAAGACATTAAAGCTTGTCACAAATTACAATCCTATATCCTAGTAGTAATGTATTCTTTGGTGAAAGCTTTCAGTAATAAATTCAATTTGTAATAGTTGAATGACTTGTTTCTAATTGAAGATTTTGTAACAGGACTTAATTATAAGTCCTGTTACCTCTACTTCGTATTAACAAAGTAGATGCATTTGTGATTTTCTTAAATATATAAAGTGGATCGAAAAGAGAAGACTGAATAGTTTATACTTGTTTATGACATGTCAGATAGAAAATAAATAAGTGTACGGGTCAATGTGATTTATGAATAATATCTGTGTTAAAATTATATATATATATATATATATATTGGGTGTTGGAATTAATTCGTAGAGTTTTCTTCATGAAAAAAAGATCTTTTATTTTAAATGAACTAATAAGTCTTTTAAGCCCTCATATGGAAGAAGATATCTGATGTTTATTCAGTAAAATCATTTTCGAGAACTATCACACTACATCTATATGATTTTTCATATGAGATCTTTCGGATGTTCCATTTTTTATAGTTGATATTTTAAATAAAAATTCAAATAAACATGGACGCAGTTTGAGAACTTTTGTTGCAAAGAATTGATTAATGATAAATATTCATATACTAAAATGAGAAAGTATAATATCTTATGTAGTTATCGATTTTAATTTAAAAAAATATACAAGGATATATATATATATATATATATATATATATATATATATATATATATATATATATTGGATGTTGGAATTAATTCGTAGCGTTTTCTTCATGAAAAAAGATCGTTTATTTTAAATTAAATTGAAAAAACATATCATTCAAAGTATTGTCTATCGTAAGCCACTATATTTTCCCATCTTTCGGTTAGGAGACGAATACCACGTCGGAAGAACGCCTCGTCTTTAGATGCAATCCACGAATCGACAAATTTTTTGCAATCTTCATAAGAAGTGAGCTTCTGCCCAGACAGGCTAAGACTCATTGATCGAAACGAGTGGCAATCAGAAGGAGCAATATCTCGAATACGGCGGGTGAGGTAGGAATTCCCATTCGAGCGTTTCCAAGTATGTTTTGACCGGTTTTACGACGTGGACGAGCATTGCCATGCTGCAAAATCACTTTGTCGTGTCTTTCAAAGTATTTAGACCGTTTTTCCTTCAATGCACGGCTCGAGCGCATCAATTGTTGTCGGTAGCGATCCACAGTGATGGTTTCATTCGGTTGGAGCAGCTCACAGTAGATCACACCCTTATAATCCCACCAAATACAGAGCATGAGCTTGAATCCATGAATATTTAGCTTCGCCGCTGGTGTTGATGTTTGGCCGGGCTTAACCTATGACTTTCTGCACTTGGGATTATCGTAATTGATCCACTTCTCATCGTCCGTGACAATTCGATGCAAAAATCTCTTCCTTTTCTCCCGTTGAAGCAGCAGTTCACAGGTAGAAAAACGCCTTTCAACGTCCCTCGGTTTCAATTCGTATGGGACCCGATTTCCTTGCTTTTGGATGATTTCCATAGCTGTAAGGCGTTTTCCTACCGGTGACAAGTCAACTCTGAACGATTCAGACAATCCTTGAAGAGTTTGACATGGGTCTTCATTAAGCAATGCCTCCAATTCTTTATCATCGAACTTTTTCAGTTGTCCAAGTCGTTCCTTGTCTTCCAAATCGAAATCACCACTTTTAAAACATGCAAACCACTTCCGACACGTTTGCTCAGCTAGAGCATGGTCACCATAAACTTCCACTAAAATACGATGACTTTCGGCAGCACTTTTTTTCATGTTAAAGTATTGAAGTAAAACTCTCCGTAAAAACAATTTATCCGGCACGAAATTCGACACATTCGATCAAGTACAAAGTGTTGTCATTTACGCTTCAACCAAATACTGACATATACTGAAACCGACGTCTAGGGACAGCTGTTTTACGGGAATATTTGGTTAAAGGGAACAATGGAAGAATGTACTACCTACGGCATCTCTTGTAAAACGCTACGAATTAATTCCAACACCTAATATATATATATATATAAATTTTAAAACATGGATCTTATAGAAAAATATACAAGCTGATTCATAATAAATACGAACAACTTTGAAAATTTATTTCGAAGATATTCTCTGTGTAAAAATATATACATACATATACACACACACACACACACACACATACATATATATATATATATATATATACACATATAATCTATTTAATTTAGTTATGTAACTAACTTAACTACAGGAGATCAGAAGTTTTATCGAGATTGTTGCAAATTCACACAAGCTTCACATCGATTTATCTCGAAGAAATGTAAACAGAATCGTTGGGAGTACATTAAAGTGATTTGTTTATTTGAACGAATATTTGAAATTAGATCTCATTGAACTCGAATGTAAATCCTAACACCGACGAATCAGTGAAACATACATGCAAAACGTTATATGATTTCTGCGAATTCCGTTTGATGCAATAAAATTATCTTTTCAAGTAATTATCCATGTGTACTTGTATCAGTATTGTACATATTTCTTCTGTCAATTTTCATACAGGTAAAAGCTGAAATGATTTAGAAGATCTCGGAGGCTATGCGAAAGGACCACCGAGTCGAATCCATTTATCAGTAAAGTGAAGATTTATCCATGTACTCGTTTATATTCCGTAATGAGGTGATAAATCGTTAGTTTAGTCGAATAGAAATTAAAAAGAATGTTTCAAAATTATAACTGTATGTTTTAGAAATCCAATCTCGTTGACCCGTTGTTCTGGTGATCATATTTCGAGTTTCTGTTCTCTACTACTAGATTGAGTACTTATGGTATTTTCAGATATATTTCAAATGATTTAAATAGATTAATAATTTGGTTTATTCCTGTGTACCTAAATTCGAAGTAATATTTCTTGTGCTTGAGGTTACTATTATTTTTTTGTTCCACCATTACCGGTTTCTTGTTTCGATATCTTCAAATGGATACTGATTGTGTGTATGAATTTCGAGTATTTGTATTAATATTGAATGCATAATATTAAGTTGTAAGGAAAATAATGCGGTTTTTTTTTCTGAATTCTATTTTTTTTCCAATGAAAGTTTAATTTCAACGTGTTCATGCTAATATCGATTTAAAGTGCATTTTTCGGTCTGCATTTCGGTAAAATCGATTTTGATTTTATTAAATGAAAAATAGAAAAGAATCAAATAAGAGATTTTTTTTGTACGAGTTCAAAACGGGTGGTAAAGCAACATAAACTGCTCATAAACTAAACGATGGTTTTAGTACAGGTACTGCTAACCCCTTCTACTGAAATTTATTTGCAGGAAATGTAGCTCAGGTATACAATTTAAATACTTGTGACGAGTGCAGTTCGTCATTGCCTCATTTGGAATGGAAAGCTCATGACGAGCTGGATTTGTCATTTCAGTAGAAGGGATTAAGAAATCTACGGCACAATAGTGGTTCTAAAAGTGATGATGAGAACCTTGAAGGTGAAGAAGGACGCGGATGTCCTTCTTCAGTTCATAAAGACCAACTGAGCGCGTTAGTTGAATTAGAACCATGCATAGTTCGAGAGTTTGCACAGAAGTGAGGCGTTAGTCATGCAAACAGTTCTGGACGACTTAAAACCACTAGAATTAAAAAATGTATATGAATTTGAAGGTCATTAACCGCAATTATTTTTCTACCAACCTAATATATATGATACTTTTTCATATTTGACAAATATAAATGACAATACTATTAATTTAAAATGTAAAGAATGTAATAAAAAATGTAATTACTTCACCATTTGTATTCTTAATCTTATATTAGCTTTTTAAATTTCTTTATATTTTCGAATTGATCTCTTTTTCAATATTAAGAAATGGAGGACAAGTATAGAAGTAGTATTTCTGTTTTTAATATCGTCCATAGATATCGTCCACATATACAGTGAATAGAGATCCAAACAACAGTTAGGTATTAGTCATCCAACAGTTCTAGAGACCACTTTAAACAAAGAAATATTAAAAATGTATCAGAATTTAAAGGTCATAAACCGCAATTATTTTTCTACCAACCTAATATATATATATATATATACATCATACTTTTTCATATTTTACAAATATAAATGACAATACTGTTAATTTAAAATATAATTACTTCACCATATGTATCCTCAATCATATATTAGCTTTTTAATTTTCTTTATATTTTTGAAATGATCTCTTTTTCAATATTAACAAATGGAGGACAAGTAGAGAAGTGGTATTTCTGTTTTTAATATCGTCCATAGATATCGTCCACATATACAGTGAATAGAGATCCAAACAACAGTTAGGTATTAGTCATCCAACAGTTCTATAAACCAGTTTAAACATAAAAATATTAAAAATGTATATGAATTTGAAGGTTCTAAACCACAATTATTTTTCTACCGACCTAATATTACTCCAAAAATTAATGTAAGTACCCATAGAAATCAGACAACTACTTAGTACTCATCTGGAGATGCCGAAAGGTAAAACCGAAAATGATGAAATAAAAACAAAGAATAAACAAGAAACATAACTTAAATAGACTTCAAATCAGTTATCAAGAATCTGCTTGCAGAATGCAGACGTGTCGAAACTGGTTAGCACTAGACACTCGAGTGATTCAAAAGAAGATCACTAGAACAACGCATCTTTCAAAATTGTATAAAGCTTATTTTTGTGAAGATTCGTATATTTTTCATCATTTAAAACAACATTCATATGATACCAGTTGTTCGAATTGACTATAATGTTAATAATACTTCGACTTCTTGCAATTACGTCCTCGAATAGAAGAGAGCTTAGGCTAATATGATTTTTAAGACTCTAAATAAACTTTCTGATAAACCTTATGAGTTTTTTAAATTATTATCATAATAAATAATTGTGTATAGACAATCAAAAGTAATATATAATAAAAAAAAACCACAATTATCTTGTGAAGCTGCAAGAAGTAAAATTAAAAACGATTGAAACAGGTTTAGAAACCATTTTTTTCCAAAAAAATTAATAATAAATTAGGTAGTACCATGATTTAAAAATTTTATTTTTTCGTGTATTAAGTGTTAATGAAATTATGAAGAATAATTTAATATAAATTCTAAATGTAATTTGATAAAAATCCATCAGTTTGTAAAACAAACATATTTATAGAAATTAACGCTATTTTGTTAATTAAAATGTTCGTCCTATTTAAATTTCTACCGCTGGAACGAGGCTACAGGTAAATATTCATTAAAAATCTATTGATATACATCTGCAACAATATTTCTTATCTGTATCATCAATCAAAGGTTAATAACATTGCGTGCGTTTTATTTAATGAAAGAGTTTCTAAGTAAGGTCTGTAAACTTAGCTACCCTACTGATATTAATAACATACACATGTATATTTACGCACACGTATATAATAAACATACATATCTACATATCTACATATATATATATATATATATATATATATATATATATATATATATATATATATATATATATATATATACCTGTATAGAACAGTATTAATTTCATTTGTTAACTCCCATTCTTGTTTCACGATAGCAAATAAATCACCATTGAATAGTAGCAAGGAGTAACATCTGTGAGGATATTTTTATACTGACATTAGACATTGAGATTGGACTGAATTATTTTGAGGAGGTTTATTTGAGATGTTTTGATAAAATTTTTGACTATTTTTTCATTTACAAAACGTACACACATAAACACACACAAATATATATTTATACATTATATATATACATATATATATATATATATATATATATATATATATATTTACAACTAAACGGCATAAGAAATTCGATTTATGTAAAAAGAGTTATAATAAATAAATTAAAATTATTGATAAAAATTTTGACTATTTTTTACATTTACAAAACATACACACATATATATATTTATACATTATATATATATATATATATATATATATATATATATATATATATGTATATATGTATATATGTATATAAATATATATGTATATATGTATATAAATATATATGTATATATATATATATATAAATATACATAAATATAAATATAAATATACATAAATATATATATATATATATATATATATATATATATATATATATTTACAACTAAAGGGTATAAGAAATTCGATTTATGTAAAAAGAGTTAAAATAAATAAATTAAGTTTTTTGATAAAAATTTTGACTATTTTTTACATTTACAAAACATATACACACACATATTATATATATATATATATATATATATATATATATACTACTACTACTAAAACATTTAAGAAATTAAGATGTGTAAAAATAATTATAATGAATAAATTTAGATTTTATGATAAAATATGTTGACTATTGACTAGTGACTGACTAGTTTTTACATTTACGAAACAAAAAAATTCATATATATATATATATATATATATATATATATATATATATATATATATATATATAAACTAGAAAAGAATTTAAGAAATTCGATTTATGTAAAAATATTAATAATGAATAAATTTAAATTTTTGATACAAAAAATTGACTATTGACTAGTGAATGACTATTTTTTACATTTACAAAACACATGCATACATATATATATATATATATATATATATATATATATATATGTACATATGTATATATGTATACATATGTATATATGTATATATATATATATATATATATATATATATATATATATACATATGTATAAAAATATACATAAATATATATATATATGTTTATATATATATGTATATAAATATACATAAATATATATATATATATATATATATATATATATATATATATATATACAACTAAAGGATATAAGAAATTCGATTTATGTAAAAAGAGTTAAAATAAATAAATTAAGATTTTTGATAAAAATTTTGACTATTTGTTACATTTACAAAACATATACACACACATATTATATATATATATATATATATATATATATATATATATACTACTATTACTACAAAAACATTTAAGAAATTAAGATTTGTGTAAAAATAATTATAATGAATAAATTTAGATTTTATGATAAAATATGTTGACTATTGACTAGTGACTGACTAGTTTTTACATTTACGAAACAAAAAAAATCATATATATATATATATATATATATATATATATATATATATATATATATATAAACTAGAAAAGAATTTAAGAAATTCGATTTATGTAAAAATAATAATAATGAATAAATTTAAATTTTTGATACAAAAAAATTGACTATTGACTAGTGAATGACTATTTTTTACATTTACAAAACACATACATACATACATATATATATATAATACAACTAAAGCATTTATGAAATTCGATTTACATAAAAAGAATTATAATAAATAAATTAGTTTTTTTGATAAAATGGTTGACTATTTTTTACATTTACAAAACACACACACATATATATATACTATATATATATATATATATATATATATACTATATATATATATATATATATATATATATATATATATACTATTAAAGGATTTAAGAAATTCGATTTGTGTTAAGAGAATTATAATAAATAAATTAAATTTTTGATAAAAAATGTGGACTATTGACTAGTGAATGACTATGTTTTATATTTACAAATTATATATATAATTCGATTTGTTTGATCACTGTTAATCTTCCATGATAAGGCAGAAAAAATTACATACAACTGAGCACCATAGGCGTCCGATACGTTATTGCAATAATTGCAAAGTATTGCATTATCCATTTGAAAACACCGCATTACTTATGGGATGACTCAATATATATATATATATATAAAGGTATATGTATATTTATATATACACATTGTACTATTTAAAATATATAATCAATTCTAAGAATCTTCAAATGTTCCAATACAAACACCGTTTAAAAAAACACTCATAACAGAATATCGTTTTGTGTGTATTTACATTTTTCTTTTAAAAATAGAGTAGTTCGTTCGAACTTTCCGTATAAACAATCGTGGGTGACTTATAAACTTTGTTTTTTTTTTCTAAAATAAAATGTGTTACTTCACAGATGAAAAAAAATAATAAAACATTCATTTTCATCAGATTTCAAAATGTATTATTATTGAAAACGGTTTTTGAATATTTTTAGTTCGAGCTCGAGTCAGTTCGGTTAATGATTTTTTTTTAATTTCGTATCTCTCATGTTAATTTATTTGAGTAACGAAATCGTTAAGGAGAGATTTTTTGGTAAACAATTAGTCCATCACATGAATATAAAATTCAAGTTGATTTTTTTGAAAGGATGTTAGTAAACAGTATGTTTTCAATGCAGGCGTAAAATTATGAAAGTAAATACAGAACAGTGTACTAAATTCAGTCCCTTTTCATGTATCTATTTCAAATAAAAGATTAAAACAGGGACTTTATGCCGAACTAATAGTATAATTTCAAAGGGAGTTAAAATAGTTCAATTACCACAAAGTTACTTAGGAATTCAAAATTTAATTATTTAATATAATTCTTTTTACATAAATCGAATTTCTTAAATCTTTTGGTTGTATATATATATATATATATATATAAAGAAAGCAATGAAAAAAAAGTATAACGTTTTAAATATGTTTAAAATGGGAACGACATTGTTTGTAATCATGTTGAGTATGAAAAAAACAGAGTGCTGTTTGCATGCTTGTTTCACTTCCACGTTTCGATTATAACGAAAAGGATTATAATAGATAAACGCGGCACAGAAAACATAACTGAGATCTAAACGATAAAGTAATACCGACTGTATTAAAAAAAGTTATTTATATCTTTCGTGAAAACTCACATGATTCCGGTCTGTTCCAATCTGTTCATCTCTATTCACTCGCGAGCGAATTTCAAATTTTCAGACTGGCTGTGTGTACGACACGACAACGAACCTGTTACTTGTCACTAATACACACTGTAAGAGCTATAAAGTAACACGAGCCACGTGGTTACGTGTATCATAACTGTCAGTTTATGTTGCACAGGCCGGCCTGACCGTTTCCGCGGTACACAAATTCACTGTACATATATATATCAAAAAAACGCAGAGCGTGATAGAAAAAATATACACACGTACCTGTATCAAAATAAATGAGGCAGCAGGCGAACGTGGCGATGAACAGTTTGCGAAACGTCAACACTTTGATCTTCATCTTTATTTTCGTTGCGAAACTGTTGCGAAACACCGAAATGAAAATAATATTATTGCTGTCTACCTCTCCTCCTATCGTAACATTTAAACTCTCGTTTTTATCAGTCACATCAGAACGTTCGCGAGAGAGATCTATTTCTGGCGCCGTGTCGACTCCGTGTGAACATTTAACATGAATACTATCTAATCGTACATTTCTTTTTTATATTCGGACGCGTTGATGTGCTCTGTTCGCTGCTCGTAATGTGCGTGTCGTTGTGATGCCGGACACAATCTGAAAGGAGAAAATACGCAACGCTGATTATTCTGTGCGTCGGGTGAATATCTGTCTGATCGAAAACGGAAGGAAGTGGACGGATCGGGACGGCTGGCGTCGTCGAGTGGATGCGACGAAGAAATTGTACCGATCGGACACTAGTTTAGCACATTCGTTGATCATAATGTCGCGGGTTGAGTTTGAACGTGACACTGACGTTTCATCTTTAATTAACGTTACAGTGAATCATTAGGTCGGTGCGAAAATAATTGCGGATTTTATCGTTTCAAGTTTGGCGACGAATTTTCTAGTAGCCGTTAATTAAAAATCCATTGAAAACAAAAATATTTTCATAGATTAGACCCGTTCATTAGTAAACGTTTTTCTTATTTGGTATTTAAAACATTTAAGAAAAGATACTTATGTACGTGGTATGGATGGTATATATGTACCATTTTCAGGTAAATCCACATATTAACATTAGTAGTGAATACAAGACAATCGAATGCTCCAAAAGAACAATAATCAGCAGAACAATTACACAACAGAACAATTATCTATAATAAATGACACAATAAAATAGTTTTAAGGTGACAGATAATGGCAATTAGTAAATATTAACCTTATATGAAATCTTCAATATAAATTAAATTAGTACAAGTGTACACACATATATAGTCTGATTCAATTTATGCTTCCCCTTGAAATTATTTAAAAAAAGCAAAAATTAAAAAATTGCTATTTTTTGCGTTATTTTTACTTTCATGTGGAAGCTTGAATTAAATAAGCCTGTATATTGATATACATATATATATATATATATATATATATATATATATATATATATATATATATATATATATATATATATTAGGTTGGTGGAAAACTAATGCAGATTTTATCATTTCAAGTTTGGCGACGAATTTTCTATTAGCCGATAATTAAAAATTCATTGAAAACAAAAATATTTTCATAGATTAATCCCGTTCATTAGTAAACGTTTTTTTTATTTGGTGTTTAAAAAATCTTAGAAAAGATACTTATGTACGTGGTATGGATGTTATATGTGTACCATCTTCAGGTAAATCCACACATTGACATTAGTAGTGAATACAAGACACTCGAATGATTCAAAAGAACAATAATCAACAGAACAATTACACATCTATAATAAATGACACAATAAAATAGTTTTAAGGTGACAGATAATGGCAATCACTGAATTTTAACCTAATATGAAATATTCAATATAAATAAAATCAGTACAAGTGTACATACATATATAGTCTGATTCAATTTATGCTTCCACATGAAATTATTAAAAAAAAAGTGCAAAAATTAAAACATTACATGTTATTATCCATGTTTTTTAATACTTTCATTTAGAAGCCTAAATTAAATCAGCCTATATATTGGTATATATATATATATATACATACATATATATATATATACATATATATATATATATATATATATATATATATATATATATATATATTAGGTTGGTGCAAAAATAATTGCAATATTTATCATTTTAAGTTTGTCGCTGATTTTTCTAGTTATCATGGCTTAAAAATCCATCAAAAATAAAAATATTTTCATAGATTAATCCCGTTCATTAACAAACGTTTTCTTATTTGGTGTTTAAAACATCTTAGAAAAGATGCTTATATCGTGGTATGGATGTTATATGTGTACCATCTTCAGGTAAATCCACATATTGACATTAGTAGTGAATAGAAGACACTCGAATGATCCAAAAAAACAATACCCACCAGAAAAATTACATATCTATAAAAAATGACACAATAAAATAGTTTTAAGGTGACAGATAACGGCAATTAGTAAATATTAACCTAATATGAAATCTTCAATATAAATAAAATTAGTACAAGTGTACATACATATACAGTCTGATTCAATTTATGCTTCCACATGAAATTATTTTTTAAAGAAGCAAAAATTAAAAAATATATTATTTTTTGCATTTTTTTTTCAAAAATCAGTATTCAAGATTACTGATTTTTTTCTAGGAGCTACTTTTAAAAATTTTCACTGACAAAAACTTTGTATCAAAGTACTCGTATATATATATATATATTCTCTTTAATGAAGTTTACTGTAAAATAAATTAATTAAAATGTTTCAGCTGTCGCATATAGATGTATTAATGGACATTTGTATTAAAAAAAATATTTAATAGTATTCAAGAATAATCTTTCGAGCAAGACTTTTTATCTGTATACAAATTTCAGTTTGCGATTTTGTTAAAAATACAATCGACAGCCAATCAGTTTCCCATTTCGACGCCAATGTTCGCCGTTCACCTTAAAAATAGTCACTAATGACTGTTACGTTACGTTGTGTCTTCGATGACATTCTCAAGATTTGTTCACGGGACGATCCTCGACGTGATTTATTAATAAACCGTGCCGTTTGTACAAAAATCGGTACCAAGTAAATATCAGTAACATTCGTTGATTCCGTCTATCAACGTTGAATTGTTTAGTGAAACAGTAATTTCGGTAATGAGTTACGTTTATTTTGATATAACGTGACCAAATATTCATGATAATTGTTTGCGGCGTTTAATGTAAAATCGATACATTTAATGTTAGCACGGGACGTTTATTTAAAATGAAAAAAAAACGTATATATGGGGTAGTAATAAGTAACAGTTAAGAGATTGGTAAACGAGCCAAGGAGCGGTCAAATGAGAATATTAATCAACGTTAATAAAGAGGGCTTGTGATCAAAAAATTGTACGGAGTGATGAGTGATTTTATAAATGATAATAGTATTTTTTTGAAGGTGATTTATATTAATTTTCTTTGTAAAAACGCGTCCACTGTTTCACAGAACATCTATTAAGAATCTATTTATAAAAAATTAAATTAATTTATCCTACTATCACGATTCTAATTAGCAGAAGATACACTTACTGGTTGTTTTATTTTTAAATAGATTTGAAATAATAATTGTATATTTTTATACCTGCCTAGTTGATCTTCATCCTGTTAAATCATCTGAGTACCTGTTCTCCATCCTAGCAGGGAACAGACACTCGGATTAAAAAAGTATGAAGACCACAATGGCTATTTATAGATTGAGCTTCTATATGATTAACAATTTATAAAACAATTTCATGGAAATAGGAAAATATACATGAATCATAAATTAGTAATTTTTCATAATACCTTTATATCATTAAAATGATAAGATAGTGAATCTAGATTCAACTATTAAACTTTTTTCGTGTGTTTTATGTGCAAAGAATTAGTGATTTACAAGTAAATAAATTTACTGTCATTGTAATTTTCATAAATATTTACTTTGTGTGAGATTTAAAATTACCCTGACACTCTGATCAAGAAAATCTATCCGAAAAATAATACCTGTTCATGTTTTTAATATACAAATTCCTTGCGTATAAGTTTCATATGAGGAATAAAAAAAATCAAATAGTACTCAGGATATATTCTTTATGTAAATATTTGAGTACAAATTCGTTTCACAGTCTTTGGTAACTAAGTATTAAATGAACCCGTTCACGTTTTATTAAAATGTTAGTAAAATTATTAGATAATCGTTTTTCTAATTGAACGATTTCATATATTTACATAAAAAAATAATGTAAGTACTATCATTATCTTATTTCGTTTAAATTTTTCATTAATAACACACCAGATTACTTATTTGTCTTTGTATAAAAATAAAAAACCGGATTTACAAATAGAATATATCAAAATTTATACAAGTATTTGCATGTATGTATGTATGTATGTAATTATGATTATGGATCTGTGAGGATGAACTCGCTCTCTAATACATTCTTTAACTATTCATACTGGAATTAATTCAATCCCTTATTGCATAGCTGTAAACATATATTAGGGAATGTATTCTATACGAAGACGAAATATAAGGTGTGCATTCAGATATTATTCTTGTATAATTTTGTAAATTAATAATATATCACTTATGTTGAAATATATTATGAAATATATTATATCAGTTATGTTATTATTAATTTATTATATATATGTATTCATGTATTCATGAAGGCTGCAAAAATGGTAAAGATTCAGGGTCTCCTAAGGTACATATCTGTCCCTGTATATATATATATATACTCATGAGGGGTGCAAATGTGATAAAGTTTTAAGGCCTCCTTTAGATACGTTCCTGTATAATAAATATATATATATATATATATATATATATATATATATATATATATATATATTCATGACGTCTGAAAAAATAATAATAATTCAGGGCCTCCTGATATACAGATCCGTCCCTGTATATATACATATATATATATGAGGGATCCAATAATGATAAAGTTTAGGGCCTCCTGATGTATAGATTCGTCCCTATATATATATATATATAATCATTGATAAGGGCTTACAAAAATGATAAATCTTGAGGTCTTTGATCTCCTGAGGTATAAATCTGTCCCTGTATATATATATATATATATATTTACATATATATATATATATTTACATATATATATATATATATTTACATATATATATATATATATATATATGTATATATATTTATAGTTATGAGGGGTGCAAAAGTGATAAAGTTTTAAGGCCTCCGGTAGATACGTCCCTGTATAATAAATATACATAAATATATATATATATTTACATAGATATATATTTATATATATATACTCACATATTTATATATATATATATATATATATATATATATATATATATATATTTATAGTTATGAGGGGTGCAAAAGTGATAAAGTTTTAAGGCCTCCGGTAGATACGTCCCTGTATAATAAATATACATAAATATATATATATATATATATATATATATATATATATATAGATCCGTCCCTGTATATATACATATATATATATATATATATATATATAAACATATTCATGAGGGATTCAATAATGATAAAGCTTTAGGGTCTCTTGATGTATAGATCCGTCCCTGTATATATACATATATATATATAATCATTGATGAAGGCTTGAAAAAATGATAAATCTTCAGAGTCTCCAAAGGTATACATGTGTCCCTGTATATATATATATATATATATAAATGACGGCTGAAAAAATTAAAATAATTCAGGGCCTCCTGATATACAGATCCGTCCCTGTATATATACATATATATATATATATATATATATATATATATATATATATATGTATTTACATATTCATGAGGGATTCAATAATGATAAATCTTTAGGGCCTCCTGATGCATAGATTCGTCCCTGTATATGTATATATATATATATATATAATCATTCATGAGGGCTTGCAAAACGATAAAGTTTTGGGCCTCCTGATGTACAGATCCTTCGCTATATATATATATATATATATATATATATATATATATATATATATATATATATGATCATTCATCGAGGCTTGCAAAAATCATAGTTTTAGGGCCCCCTGATGTATAATTCAGTCCCTATATACATACATAAATATATATACATATATATATATATATATATATATATATATATATATATATATATATATTATATATATACATGGACTATTAGTAAAAAGATTTTATGAGATATGTCACTCGTATATATTGAGGTTGGGTTTAAATAAATATAAAGATTCAATATAAATCCTAATACAAGAAAATCGAATGCATATGGAACAGTGGTGAAATTATTCGTTAATAAATTACTATTATTCATCAATAATAATAACGAAACGTGATGGACATTTAATCCATTTTCGAGATTGAAAAACACATTTTATCTGTCAACTGATCGGATATTTTTTTAAATTTATAGAATCTTTCATTATTTATAAAACACTATACTATTATTATTAATAGATATTAAGCACTTACATTAACAATAAATCCAATTAGACGTGGTATTCGATCAGGAATAAACGTCTCAGTACACAGAGATTTCACTTGTCACTATTTTGATTTCTCTTCTCGACCGATCCGAACATATTTCCTGTTATATAATCTGTTATCGTTTCACGTATTCTGACTCGATCTCAGTATATTTAATGTACCAGTTCAATAAAATGTAAATTTATATAATAAAAAAGAACGTAACTTGCATTTAAGTGAACAGAAACGTCAGTGAAATATAGTTTCAATTAATACGACTGACGTTCAATCTTAAACAAAGAATAAGAAATTTAGATGAACGCGCCGTTATAAATTTGTTGATTTAATGAACAGGTCGGGTCTGCTTTTAAACGTATGTGCCACATCACTTTAAAGTCTCCAAAATTAACACTGAATATTAATCAGTAATTATCTATTTTCATGAATGACTTGTAGGCTGTGTAACGGGAATGAATCTATTCTGACGTCAGTTTAAGTAATTTTATTTGTTTTTATGCATGTATATATATATATATATATATATATATATATATATATATATATATATATATATGTTTACTTTATCATTGCTATGCATAATTACATATTGATCATTCCATAATCTTTATACAAATTATTTAAATGATATTCGCAACAATTAAATAATAATTTTTAATACTTCATTAATTCAACATTTAATTATATGAATTATTCAATCACATT
Organism: Acanthacorydalis orientalis; assembly: GCA_034766995.1. Classification (NCBI taxonomy): domain Eukaryota; kingdom Metazoa; phylum Arthropoda; class Insecta; order Megaloptera; family Corydalidae; genus Acanthacorydalis; species Acanthacorydalis orientalis. The sequence goes on along the minus strand of CM068323.1, from coordinate 8,658,235 downwards.
CATTGAAAATGTTTAGAAATCATAAATTAAGTATAAAAATATACAAACAATATACAGAATGTCATTTTTTAATTAAATGGATCACACGCCATTATATATATATATATATATATATATGTACATATATATATATATAGAGAGAGAGAGAGAGAGGGAGAGAGATAATATATACATATATACAGAGTAAATTTCGTGTACATATGTAATTTCGGGATAAAAACTTGGAATACAATATTAAGTAATTAATATAAAGCATTAAGTTAATATATTTTAATATATTAGTCTTGTTTGCTTCGCTCACCAACCCCTGGGCTCGTTGCACTCGCCCACTTTTTAACTATAAACCTGCACATGCAACCGAATGAAACAATAAAATTTTTTAAAATTTTTTTTTGCGAAAAGGAAGAAATAATGTAAATAGTATGACTATGGTTTATTTATAAAGCTATGAGATACTTTTAATGAACTTATAAAGAGAAGATAAGTTTTAAAATGAAAATATAGTGTTATTTCTATAAAAATGTGACGAAAATTAAATATAAAGCAAGAAAAATCTATTCCTAAGAACGTGTTGGGCAGATTAATTATATATCATAATAATTGAGATATTCGTTTATATTATAAAATAAATTTATTATATACATATATATATATATATATATATATATATATATATATATATATATATATATATATAAATATAAATGTATATATATATATATATATATATATATATATATATATATATATATATATATATATATAGATATAGATATATATAAATATAAATGTATATATATATATATATATATATATATATATATATATATATATATATATATATATATATGTATATATAGATAGAAAATTTGCGAAAAGGAAGAAATAATGTAAATAGTATGACTACGGTTTATTTATAAAGCTATGAGATACTTTTAATGAACTTATGACGAGAAGATAAGTTTTAAAATGAAAATATAGTGTTATTTCTATAAAAAATGTGACGAAAATTAAATATAAAAAAAATTAAATATAAAGTAAGAAAAATGTATTCCTAAGAACATGTTGGACAGATTAATTATCTATCATAATAATTGAGATATTCGTTTATATTACAAAATAAATTTATTATGTACATATATATATAATCATCAACAACAACCTCTGTTCATCCACTGCTGGATAAAGACCACTTCTATGATTTTATATTTATATATATATATATATATAACGAGCAAGTATATCTTGATTAAATATCTGATTGTGACATATTAATAAAAGATTAGTAAATAATCAAAAATCGCAATTGTGTTAAAATTAATTTACATATGAACAAATGCTTTCATGCATTACACAGAATGTAAATAATTTGCATTTAACTTACCTTTCAAATCAACGACTATTTTTCATTTTAAACACACTTATTTTTTATGTCACTTTATATAACATACACACACATACATACATATATACATACATACCTATATATATATATATATATATATATATATATATACATATATATATACTAACAAACAAAGAAATAAAATTATCTGAACATAAACATTACATTAATCGCAATAGGTGGCAAGATTTTAAGTGGAGTTCTACTTAGAAACGCAGCATGGTCTGCATTGTTGTTACTTGTTATATCGACGAACATTATTGAGAACTGTAGAATATTTCTATATACGAGCTAGACTTTAATTTGATATAAAATAATATTCAGAATTTCTTTCCACTGAGAATGAATAAAATATTTATTATAGTCACACATATCGATAAATCACACATCACATGATTGAACCTTTTTATATCTTTTAACATTTCATAATAATTCACTTGTCTACCCATTCGTCAAGTCTTTTGAACGTACATTAAAATGATTGTAACTCTACAATAAGTCACTGGTTGTAATCCATATAAAGGATAAACTTTGATTACGATTTTGATTGTTAAAAGACTTTATATCTTTTAATATTTCAACAAAACACCATGTAAAAAAAACGCAAGTAGATTGTAGCGATATGAGACACAGTGTTCAAACATTTGATCTTGCCCTTGCCAATTTAATTACAAACTATACATTTTGAATTGTCTATTAATAAAATTGTTAATAATAGACAGATTAAAACAGTTGTATACACTAATCGAGTTGTATTATGCAGATCATATATTCGCAGTTTTCAAATTTCGTCCAATCAGAAAGCACAGTTAAGTCACGAATCGAAATAAATCAGTCAGTTGTAATCCAAAGAATTGTAAGTTATTTTTTGGACCTATATATATATATATATATATATATATATATATATATATATATATATACATATATATATATATACATATATATGTATACATATATATACATATATATATACATATAAATATATATATATATATACACATATATATATATATATATATATATATATATATATTTATATATATATATATATATATATACATACATATATATATATATATATATATATATATATATAGAACTTCTTTAAGGTCTGGTTGATGCAACTGGTTGATCTCGACTTGGATCGTTTCAAAACATCAGGTCGGTAGAAAAATAATTGCGGTTTATGATCTTCACTTTCATATACATTTTTACCAGCTAGCTGTTTTAAGTGGTCCTGTTTAACGTGTGCCCGACGCATAAAATATTCCATTAGAACAATATTTCTCTCAGTGAGAGATAAACTAATCTATCGAAATGTATCAGGTCGGTAGAAAAATAATTACGGTCTACGACCTTCAAGTTCATATACATTTTTCAATTCAAGTAGTTTTAAGTCATTCAGAACTGCTAGAGACTAGACGACAAACGTCTCACTTTTGTGCCAGCTTTTGAATTGTTGTGCGCGGTTCTGATTCACCTAACGTCTTCAGTTGGTCGTCATGAACTGAAGAATGATACCCTCGACCTTCTTCATCTTCAAAGCTCTCGTCCCCAGCATGAAATTCTCGGAATCACCGTCCATTCCTTAACAGTACCCACACGAAAAGGTACGAGCAACATCCACGGCTTCACCACCCGTTTTGAACTCATACAAAAAAAATTAGTCCCTTTTGCTCATAACCGAATTTAAAGCGAAATTAATGATAAAACCAAAGTCGATGTCACCAGAATACAGACCGGAAAATACACTTCAAAATGATATTAACATCAACACGATGAAATGGCACTTTCATTGACAAAAATTAACGTTGCAATTCGGAAAACAAAAAAGCCGCAATTATTTTCCTACCAACCCGATGACTAAATTCAGATTTAAATCGTATAAGTATTATAAAATCCTTTAAGAAATGGATATATAAGACAGTATTATATAAATTTGTCAATAAATTAATTTAAATAAGAAGGTATTTAAAGATACATACATATTATATATATATATATATATATATATATATATATATATATGTATGTATGTATATGTGTAGTTGATACAAAAGCTGTCAGTTCGTTATGAATGTCTGATTTGTCCTGTTATCGCGCGAATGTATAATATGTTTTTTTTATTTGGAATAATCCTTACCTTAGTGGTTTCTTTTTTTAAAAAAATAAACCTCAGCTATTCCACACTTCAATTAAATCGCACACTGTATGAAGAGTTATGTAATAATCGTTTTTAACCTTCTTACATCACATGCTCTATGCAGCAATAGGCGAACTTGTATGTACAAACTCTTATCCATAAAACGTTTCTCTACGAAACAATCCTGCAGACAATCCGCAACGTAACGCACGTACGTGCTATACGGGATACAGTCGCAATATGTACTCCGTCGCAATTCGATTGTTGTCGAACACAAGTCGTACTTGTTATATGCACATCAGCAGTTTACACACAAATTCACTCTTCACTCGCCGTCTATTACTTTTATACAAAGAACACCGCAACTGAGTCCTGCCCGTGCGCATGTATCAAACACTTACTCGCGCACCTCTGAATCGTTCACCCTAAAAACGCACCATGGAATAAGCAAACAAGTGACTGTGACGGAAAACAAACGAACGCTCACATCAATTTTTTATATTTCTTTATTTCTTTTCATTACTTCAAAAAATCATGTATGTTTATATCCGTTATTCATAATATTCTTTATAATAATATAATATGATTAGATACATAATTTATAAAACAACACTTTGGTACAATAATATTTTTTTTTTCAATTTTCATTTCGTATTACTGGCTCTATTATATTTTCATCAGGTAACATGTAAGTATGCATAGTCAAGTATTGATTGTTTCACGGAAAAAATGATCAATAATAGACACGGGTTCCGCGCTGTCTCGAATTTATAAAACGCGACGTTCACGCTGTTCGCCGCCGTGTAATTTATTGGGGATCCGTTTTTACGACAGTGCGCGCCTCGTTCTAAACAATTTACGGGCGGGTAATGCGACGCTATAGGTGCACGATTCGATACTTTTTCACCTGTACGGTTCCTCGACTGAGCAAATATGATTGTGTGTACGAAATAGTTCGATTCAATTTGAGCGTATGATCGTTTTTAATTGAATTTCTCGCCGACTAATTGTTAAATTACACGTTTAAGCTAAATCGAAACAGAACTACACGAATGAAATTTACTTTCACTTCGATTAATAACAGTTGTATATTTGGCAAGTGTTGACATTTTTACAAATTGAAATGTGTCTGTGTGAGTGTGTGTTGAGATTTGTGTCGAATACTAATCGACAGTTTTATAATACAATGGAAACCTAAACACATACAAATAGATAGATGCTTGCATACATCCAATCACACAGCTATATACACAAGTATTTCTTTATTAAATATAGGAAATTTCAAATTAAATTCATGTGTTCATACTTTGTTCAATTTTGATACCAAAAATTATCATCTCTTTAAAAATAACAGAAAAAGAGAGAAATTTATTCTTGAATACAACCGAGTTAAGACCAATGAAGGGAAGGAAAATTTAAATTATTTCAAAAACTGAAACATGAATCATACTTTACATTTATAAACAAATCCATTATATATATATATATATATATATATATATATATGCATTTACATATATATATATATATATATATATATATATATATATATATGCATTTACATATATATATATATATATATATATATATATATATATATATATATATATATATATATATCTATGTACATGTATACAGATCACAATTTTGAAAAAATAACGAATGATGAATTTCGAAGCAAACTTTCAATCAGTACTTGTAAATAAATCAATTATTTTAAAGAAATTTTCAAAATCCCCCTCTGATTTCACAGTGAGAAAAACATCTGCACGATATTCAAATTATAAAATCAAAATTTCTCACTAATTCATTTGAATCGAGTAATTATTTTAATTAAATAAGGAAGCATATAAAATGGCTGTAGTATCAAAAATCAACAGATTCACATTACAGAATAACAGACGAATTGAATACTGTTGTATGAAATTGATTTTATTATATACATATTAAATCATTTTAAATATATTTGAGAGTTCGTTTTGAGGAAAAGGGACGAAATGTTGTATAAAAAATAATTTTGTCAGTTTTCGAAATTATTTCCAGGATAGTTTTTCGATGAAAATGACCAGAATTGTAGATTAATAGTTATTAAGATCGAAAAAATTATAGAATGTGTCTGGAAAAAGCTTTGTTTTGTGGATTTGAGCTCTTTAAAGTATTTTCTTTTAAACAAAATATTTGTTTAGCAGTTTTATCGATACTTGTATAATATCAATAAATCAAAAAAGATATTATAAAAAGTATTGTTCGATTCATGCAATAAAATATAAATAAATATATTTATACAGTAGAATTTTTTATATTAATTTCGGTATAACAAATTATCGGTTATAATGACATAAACCAGATACTAATTTCGGTTTTTCATCTAATTTTCTTACACATCCTCTTAGTCATGATAATTTCTGATATAGCAACGAGCTTGATAACAATAACCTATTTTAAGATTCTAATTATAAGGATTATGATTACTAAATAGAATGATATATTAAGTTTTGGACGATGTAACAAATTAGAATTAAAAAAATATGTTTTCCTTGTCCAGACTTTCAAGAATCGCTATATAAATTGTTTACATTCTTTACAAGCAATGAAACATAAATTGGCACACTGGTTTATAGTCCCTCTATGTATTTCTTAAGACAGTTTTGATCTAATATTAAATTTCTACGGTTTATCGTATATAATATTGCATTCGGTTAATATCAGAATTGTGGAAAGGAGCACTGTCGAAATTGTTTAAACATCAATGAGATGATAACAAGCATGATTCTCAATTGAAAACGAATGAATTCATGAATCTTTTTGTATAAGAAAAGACCTTGATGGCTGGCACTGATTCCGATTGAGAATAGAAGCGTTCAGTGTTAAAGTAATTAAGACAATTAGCTTCTATTAATGGTTGAAATAAGAGAAAGAAACAAGGAAAGCGTTTTTTTTTTTTTGAATGCATGATGAAATCTGGTTATAGCAACATCTGATGAAAATTTAAAAAATCAAAGCAGAGAAGTGTATTAGAATAAATATATTAAGTAGAAGAAGAACTGTTTGTGTTAGTAGTAGCTATTTAGGAAATCTAAAGAAGCTAGATGTGTCAAGAACATAAAACTTTTATCTGCAGCTTACACAACGAACAAAAAATAAAATATATAAATACGAATAATAGAGAAACACAAAAAATAGATGGATTAAAATTTTTTTTTGTATTATATGTAGATTTTTGAACTTATTTGTAAAAATTTACAGCATGAATATAGATATCAGGTTATATATATATATATATATATATATATATATATATATATATATACATATATATATATAAATATAGATATATGAATCTATATATACATATATATATATATATACATATAGATATAGATATATATATATATATATATATATATATATATATATATAAATATATAAATAGATATCTATCTATCTTATATATATATATATATATATATATATATATATATAAATATAGGTATATGAATCTATATATACATATATATATATATATATATACATATAGATATATATATATATACATATATATATATATATATATATATATAAATAGATATCTATCTATATATATATATATATATATATATATATATATAAATATAGGTATATGAATCTATATATACATATATATATATATATATATACATATAGATATATATATATATACATATATATATATATATATATATATATAAATAGATATCTATCTATATATATATATATATATATATATATATATATATATATATATGATTTCTATATGTTTAATCACGGTTCGTTCAATGGCGTTACAAACGAGTTTTATTCTATACAATCATTAAACAAAGCTTTAATTTTCCAAGATTTAAAAGCTTTCTTTTCTTTTATACAACAGCAATGAGATTTGTAAATGAATTGAAGCTAAAAAGATAAAAACAGAAGATTGTAAGTAATTTTTAAATATCTATTAATTAATTATATATATATATATATATATATATATATATATATATATATATATACAACCTACATTATCATATAAAGAAAATAGAGTATAAACTAAAAATCAGTATTGATTTTATGATCACATGTTTGTTTAGTATATTGTGGTGTTAAATTATAAAAAAAGTTTATTCGAAAAAGACCATCAACATTATTGTGTAAGATTGTAGAAGCTGATAAACGGATGTCTAAAAGTCAAAGAGTGTCAATGAAAATAAAATAAGGAGCCTGAATATTAATTGAATGTTCAACTGATATGCGTTGTAACTTTTTTTTTATAAAACTTATGAATTGTAGTAAAGGTTGTATGCTCGATTTTTGGTGGATATGGAACTCTTTAAAAGGATAAAAAGATTTATAATACGAACCGAAAGTGTACAAATAAGTAAAAATATTTTTGGATATAATTTCTGTGATCAATAAGAGCACGTGTCTAGATTTATTCAAACGATGTCAATCTTGAAATAGGAATTTCAAACTATTTTCAATAATAAATCTTAAATTTATTATTATTATTATTTAAATTTATTCTATTCTATTTAAACAAATTGTTAAAAAACTAGATAATTGTTCTCTTTTCGAATATAAAGACAGAAATAAAACTAGAAATCGAGCGTACACTCGAAGACATGAACAGAAATTATATTCTGAACATAAAACAAGAATAATTAGTTTCATATTTTTTTTTTCAGGAACACAAACTTGTATTGCAATCAAAATTATGTTTGTACAAATTTCATCACGTTTTATATATTATTCATTAACGAAATAATTCTATTTTCAGCCATGACTAGACTCATATTTCACATTAATAAATTTTCAATCGCAATAAAAGAACTTGAAAACTTTTAATTCTCGAAAAGTTTAAACTATTTATCTGAGAATATAATTTGAATATATATATATATATATATATATATAATTCATGAATACTTTTAAAAAATGGATAAATATAAAAATGTTTATAAATTGTATGATTTCTGTTAATATGTACAAAGCTCGAGTGAATTTCTAAAGAGACATGTTTAAAAAAACGTATTTAAATGTAAAAATACATTTTCCTATTCGATTTTTAAAAATAATTGAAAAGAGTGATAAAAGTTTCCTTTATGATTATGGTTAGCGAATATAATAAAGTTTCTGTATTGATTATAACCTTATTCATTAGAACACTTACAAGTCCCTTTGTTTTTTGTATATTATTCTATTATTTTTCTAAATTAAGTGTATAGAAAACACACAACAACGACAAAAATTAAGAAAAAAATGTTAATAATCGAGTAGAAAACTACAGATAGACTGGTAAAAAAATTAAGAAGATCGAGAAGAGATCTAAGAAAAAGACAAGTAAAAATTTACTAACAGATCAATAATCTACTAAACATTTAAAAGATGGTTAAAAGAGCAGACGAATTTACTCAAATATTTTTTTAATTCGTAAATAAATAATTAATATTTAATTAATGACATAATTAATAAAATCTAATTCAATGAAAACTGAAATGTTTTATTTTTTCGATCTGTTTGTCTGATCCTGATTTTTTAAACCATTATTAGATTATTAAGTATGAAATGTCCGATTTACTTAAGTACTAAATTTGATAGCTGCCATCTCTGACATTTTCAGTTTTTTTTTGCTGTGAAGGTATACATCTTCATTCTTTCAAACGCACGTTTCGGCTTGTGTTTAATATTCAATTAATTTTTATGGAAATTTGTGTGAAGCCATGGATAAGTAAAAAATTCGTATCATTTTCGAATATGAATTCCGTCGTGGAATGAATATAGCTTAACAGCTCGAATATAAACAAAGTGTTTGAGGAAGATGTGACTAATGAACGTACAATACGTCGACGATTTGATAAGTCTCGTTCTGGTGATTTTAAACTTGAAAATGAGCCACGTGGACGACCTGAGACCAAGGTGGATAATGATAAGTCGAAAGCTGTAGTGAAAGCGAAACTGCATATAAATTAGAAGAAAGGTTTGCCGTTACTATTCCAACAATATTGGAACAATTTGAAGGTAAACAAGCTGGATAAATGGCTTCTGCATGAATTAAACGAGTGTCAGAAGAGAAATCGTCTCGAAGCTTGCCTTTCTTTGCTGTCACGACATAGGGATGAACCATTTCTACACCGTATTGATACTTATGATGAAAAATTGATTCTTTTTGACAATCTCGAGCGTTGAATACAATGGTTGGATAAAGTAGAAGCTCGGAACGCAGTCCAAAACTCAATATTCATCGAAAAAAGGTAATGGTGTCTATTTGGTGGCCCAGCGCTTGTATTATCCACTACATGTTCATGAAACCTGGTCAGTCAATTACAGTGAATGTTTACTGAAACTAATTGGATGAAATAATGAGGATTCTTGCGATTAAGCAGCCGAGATTCGTCGATAGACAGACCAATCCTCTTACAACATAACGCTCGACCTCATTTCGCAGAAACAATGCTGCTTAAACTACAGAAGCTGGATTTAGAAACTCTCTGTCGTCCATTGTATTCAACAGACCTGGCACCAACTGACTATCATATTTTCCAGGTTCTTTCCAACTGACTACCACATTTTCCAGGTCGACAAAGTCGACGACGTGTCGCAGAAAGAATGCTGCTCAAAATATAGGAGCTGGACTTGGAAACTCTCTGTCGTCCACTGTATTCACCAGACCTTGCACCAACTGACTATCACTTCTTCTAGACCTTGGACCACTTCTTGTAAGGAAAAATGTTCAATTTTCAACAAACTGTGGAAAACTCCTTTTGCGATTTCATCACTACTCGATTTCCAGGCTTCTTCACTTCTGACATAAACAAGCTACCCTTAAGATGGCAAAACTGTGTCGATAGTTTAGGTGCATACTCGGATTAATTGTACCTTTGCTCCTTGCTTGAGATATAACAAACTAAACTTTTGATTAGAAATCAGACATTTCATATTTAATGATCTAATACACAAATGATCAAAAATTTTCAAGATATTCTAAATATTTTCTTCAGCATATTTTCATTAAAACTTTTATATAAAATAATAAACGATATTTTATGAAAATAAATTATACGAATATATACATATATATATATATATATATATACATACATATATATATATATATATATATATATAAAATAAAAAATACAAATACTGTAATTAGGTGATGTAAATGTTAGTCAAAGGAACTTACATGTCTCTAATATTATTTATCCGTCAATATATGAGATTTGTAATTGCAAATGTGTTTCATATATATACGAAGGGTGCACGTTTGAATTTATGTACATAAATAAGTATGAATAATAAGTGTGAAAGTGTGTATACATGTGTCTTAGTTTAGAATAATACGCAGGCGCTGTACTATATTCGCGCGCCGTTAAAAATTGAATATGTATCAATCGAAAACAACAATCGAACATAAAATATCCGAAAGACTCGTCGTTCTAAACGTTCAAAGCGAGCGCTATGCGAAAAACCTGCGAGATCAGTTCCGCTAGCATATCGGAACCCGTGTCTAATCGATAGCGTGCAGTTCCCGTGACTGTGGTGTTACGATAAAAATGCATGTTTCAACAAATATACAAGTAAATAGTTTTATTAGGCTGCAGTATGATAAAATTTATGATAAAATAAATACAAAAATTATATAACAATCGTCATCGTGATTTCTTTCATGTATATAATATATTTTATATGTATATATTTATACCTAAGAACAAATGCCTTAAATATTTAAGCATCGTTAACTTATTTATTCATTTATTTTTATTATTTTTTTTGGTAAAAACAACAGACATGTTAATAATATGTTCACTGGCCCATTTGTTGATAAGAGAAATGATATGAAATTGTAATTAATTGTGTGTGTAATTACGAATCACAAAGTGACGCCAGTCTGTTCACGTGGCTATAAAATGTACTGAAGATCTAACGATAAAATTTCACTTGAAATAAAACTCTCTTTGAATATCCATCTACAGTAAACATAATAATGGTTAATGTACAATTCATTTACTGTATGAAACTTATATACATTTAAATATTCAGTAAAGAAAATACCGTTCAAACAAATTCACAATTCTAATTCCATTATACTATGTTTTGAAACTATTTATGTTTACAGGTTAAATATACTAGATGTATCGTAGAGATTCTCTGCCACATTATTTATAACAATTCGTTTGACTTTTATCGAAATCCAATCAAGCGTTTCTGGTCCGTTCGACTGTTTCGGTCGCAAGAAAGTCGCGCTGTTTGAATATTTATGTATTCAAAACCAACTTGCCGGCAATAAATTATGAAAACGGATTGTGGGAGCAGGTTGCTTAGCCGTACAGTGTGTATGAGATAATCGAGTGTTCATTATTTAGACGACAATGAAAAGCTTTAAGCACAGAACCATTAATATGAATTTATAACTAATATGTACTTGTGTTCAGTAATTTAACTTTCATTCAAGTCAATCTTCATAGATTTCAAATTCTGATGATGACAGTTTGGACTTTGAAATATGCATTAGTTGTCTGGTAGTATGTTTCATATCTAGAATTTATATTGCTGTTGAATAAATGATATTATTACAGCGTTCCGTTCAGGTGACGATTAAGTATCGCATGATTTATGCGCGGACATTTTTTTTACTCTCATACAGTATTGTTTCAACATTATTCATTTTTATATCGACGTGCAAAAGCTCGTTTTTTCCACACACACATATATATATATATATATATATGTATATATAAAATTTACAAAAATAAAATTATACAGATTAAGTATTTAAAAGATTTTTTTCAAAATATCGAACCAAGAAATATAAGAGTTGTCCTTGTAAAATGGTTTAAGTTTTTGGATATGCTGAATGTCTGCATCTCATTTACAAATTTCTATGTACAAAATTATCAAGCATACATATGATTTATAGTTTAGAAAATATTTAGTATAATGGGAATGATAGAAATGTTGAATGAATAGTGAGAGAGACACTGATATATTTTCTGTAGATGAAAGACGAGTTTATAGTTTGAATATAAACGAAAATATTTTTGGAGAGAAAACTGGAATCATAAATTAGAAAAATATATGTTTTTGTAAGAAAATATTATAAATATTACGATTAAACAGGATTAAATAAGTGTCAATGCTTTTTAGTCGAGCTGCTTTAAAATATTTATATCTTGAATAGATTTTGATTGAAAATGAATTTGTAATTTATTAAGAAAATTTTATCCCTTAGCTGCCACACTTATCTGGTATAACATAGCTGCCACAGGGGGTCAATATGACTCCAGCGATTAAAAATTGTTATTGCAAAAAAACTATACAATGTTTTGACTTGATTTTTTTTTCGTTTATACTGAAGGGTTACTTTAATGAATGGAATAGGTTATATAATTGAAAAATTGACTATTGAACAAAAATTTTAAAAGCCAGGAAAACTGAAAAAATTGCTACTTTTATAAAAAAAATTATATTTTTTATTGACCCACAGTGGCAGCTAAGGGTTAATATGTAAAACTTTCTAATTTGTAATATATATATGTATATATATATATATATATATATATATATTTCAATACAAAATTGTAAAAAATATATATTCAACTTTTTTTAAAACAAGAACAACCCTTAAGCATTATCAATATTTATGATACGTGGCGGTAATTATGACAGTGGTCTAAGTCAAAAAATTGAAAAAAATGATTTTATGATTTATTTTATATAACAGTTATTTATACTTTAATAATCTAGAAGAACTGAGATAACAAATTAAAAAATGTACCGTTTAATGGCTTTGCAAAGTTGGTCGGTAAACATAATTCTGTTTTTGTTTATTTTGATAGATGACTTAAGTCATTTACTTTTCAGTATACTTTTTTTTCTGGAAAAATTCATATACCTGTCTGATTTTTGTATAAAACTATATTTATTTGCAAGGTAAATAACGTTTAAGTCAACTTATTTGCTTAAATCTCTCAAACGAACAATTATATTGTCATTGGAAAACTAAACATGTGCCTATCTGAGTTTTGTATAAAATTGTATTTATTTTCAGGGTAAATAAATGTTAAATTAAATCAGCTTCTTTGCTTAAAGCTTTCAAACGAATAATTATATTGCTATTGAAAAACAAAATCTCTAGAGAAATCAATTACAAAGAGAACGAAACATATTAAGGGAGAATCTATTTATTGGTTGAAAAGATAGTGGATCAGATTTCTAAAAGAAAACCTTTATCAGATATTTTACAAAACATCTTTAGATGTTAGTGCAGAATTTCAGATTTTAGATCTTTTACCCAAAAAACAAGACCAAAAATGTACGAAAAAATCAATTACTTCCACTTTATGCGATAATCCGACCACTTAAAAAGGAAAGCCATAAAGATATAATGGATCTATTAGCGTACATTCTGCCAATTTTCCATGAATATTTTTATACTCTCAAGACATCACAATAAGAAAATACCGATATTGAGGAACACGAAGAAATCTATAGTGTGATTCTAAATTAAGTTAACATGATTATAATTACAAAACGTAAGTGAATACTGTCGTTTATAACTTCTTCTTTTGAATAAAACTGAAATATTTTTGGTTATAAATCATTTTTAAGATGTCTGAATAATTTTTAAAATAGTCTAGGTCATATGAAGTATCAAACAACACATATTTTTTCGTGATACTCGTAAAAATTTATAATTAAATAAAAGATTTACATTATGACAGCAAGTAATTTGGAAAACATTTTGTTACATAATGGAAAAATATTTTTTATCACACACAAACGCAAAGGTCTAATTATCTCACTACAAAAAATACATGACTTAGTCCACTGCCATAACTCAGGCACATATTTTATAAAGATCATTCTTCTAATATACACCGGTCATATATTTCTCTCACATAAGTGATATTAATCGAAGATCATGAGTATAATTCTATTAATAACAACGAACAAACGCATGTATAAATATCACTTGCAAGTATTTAAATCTTGTAAATATTGACATATGTTATTAAATAATTAATTATAAATCAGAATGGAATTTATAAACTCCGCATATAACACAACTACACGTTTTATTTACATTTTAAAAATGTATAAATATTGAAACGAATACTCAACCAAACTGTTGAATGTTTTGAAAGTTCCTAAAATTGTTTTCTGATCGAGGAGAGTTAGATATTTTCACTTCTACAGATGAATTTCTCCTCAAATCCTCAATACAACAAAATATTTTTCTTATCGAAAATGTACAATAGATATTTTGATATTTGATTATACATAATTCGAAGAAGATGCCATCATACTCGGTCATATTTTCATCGAAATACTTATCAGTAAAAATCAAAATGGTCAATAGTCAATTATTAGATATTTTCGATCAGAAAAATACTTTTTTTTAGTTTATGGGACAGTTTAACAATTTATTTATGAAGTTAAATTTAGTTACAGCGATATTGTGACATTATATTAATTTTTTTCACTGTATATTTTTCAAATCAATATAAAAAAATTCTATAAAAACTAATAATGTTAAAAGAATCGGTTTGTTTCGAACCGGTACACAAAAATGTATAGTTAAAGCTGTGAATAAAAAACTATTTGAATGTTAAGACACTTTTATCTTAAAAGAAATGAATTTTTATCTCGATAAAAAAATGTATCAATTTGTATTAAATAGAAATGTTATTATTTGATTATAAATTATTGTACGTTTCTATTAACCATTTGGTGCCGGGGAGGGGAAAACGTGTTAAAAATTTTTATCAAATATTTTTCGATTAATTGGACATTCTCTTATCATAAACAAAATAAAAAAATGTAAATATATCGGTTACAAGAAAAAATATGTTAATTCAGATTATCCATTAGAAATTTTACATCTATTTGATATTACATGGAAAATCGTTGATAATATTCAGGGAAACATAAATCTCTTGATTCGAAATATATAATTGGAACCGGAAAAATTGATTACAGTTGAAAATTTAGAGAAATAACATTACTGTTGAGTGTGAAAAATTTTGAAGCAATCAAGTATGAACAAAACGGTTTCATAGCGGTTACATCTTGTACCTGGACGTACGGTCATGAAATTAATATTATAAATTTTCTTCCAGTGATGAATTTTTGGAAAAATAATATTATTCAACTCAATTCTCAAGTTTACAATTTTTACAGGTTTTCAAAAGAAAAAAACTGTGATTTTTCGAAGACTATAATTTTTTTAATGAAAAATAATATTTTTTTTTAATGAAATTTAGTCTCATTAGAAAGAGATTAGTGACTTTTAAATAAGATATCACTCTGATACCATAGTTTCTTAGGAAAAAATCAATTGATTCCTAGATCCACGCCCGGCTTCAAAGTGTTAATAAATTAAATGAAATTTTATAAATTTCTGAATTACATTTGCAAATTGGTCCATCAGTTACGAAGGGGTTTGAACAGTTAATAAGTTTTTTGATTATTTTTTCTTTCTTTTTTTTTCAAAAATTGTATTCAATAGTCAAAAATTTTACCATGGAAAAATATACAACTCTACAAAATCGTAAAATTTTACTTGAAAAATCAGGATTCAATTATTGGAAAAGTTACAAATTTAGACTCATTAGAAACAGATTTGTGACCTTTCAATATATCATCCACAAGATATTGCTCTGAGACCATAATTTTCTTAGGAAAAAATCAATTGATTCCTAGATCGAAGCCCAGCTTCAAAGTGTTAATAAATTAAATTAAGTTTTATAAATTTCTGAATAACATTTGCAATTGTCGTTAGTTGTTGACAAATTCGCTCTTTTCTAAATGTTGATTTTAATTTAAATCAAATTTCATATCAAATTCATAAATATGAAGTGTTATTATATTAACG
This sequence comes from Acanthacorydalis orientalis, assembly GCA_034766995.1. NCBI lineage: Eukaryota > Metazoa > Arthropoda > Insecta > Megaloptera > Corydalidae > Acanthacorydalis > Acanthacorydalis orientalis. The sequence goes on along the minus strand of CM068323.1, from coordinate 8,641,789 downwards.
GGCGAATATATTTTTATAATACAAGGTGGTCCATCAGTCACGAAGGGGTTTGAACAGTTAATGAATTTTTTGATTTTTTCTTTCTTTTTTTTCAAAAATTGTATTCGATAGTCAAAAATTTTACCATGAAAAGATATACAACTCTACAGATTACCAAAATCGTACAATTTTACTTGAAAAATCAGGATTCAATTATTGGAAAAGTTACAAATTTAGTCTCATTAGAAAGAGATTTGTGAGTCTTAAGTATATCATCCAAAAGATATCACTCTGAGACCATAGTTTCTTAGGAAAAAATCAATGGATTCCTAGCTTGAAGCCCGGCTTCAAAGGGTTAATAAATTAAATGAAATTTTATAAATTTCTGAATTACATTTGAAAATTGTCGTTGGTTGTTGACAAATTCGCTCTTTTCTAAATGTTGATTTTAATTTAAATCAAATTTTATATCAAATTCATAAATATGAAGTGTTATTTTATTAACGATGAATCTATTTTTATAATAAGTCTCATTAGAAAGAGATTAGTGACCATTAAATATATCATCCAAAAGATATCGCTCTGAGACCATAGCTTCTTAAGAAAAAAATAAATGGATTCCTAGATCCACGCCCGGCTTCAACTGGTTAATGATACAGATGTAAAAAAGAGAATAGGTTTTTAATAATAGCCATATTTTAAATAAATGTTAAAATATATATGTGAACGCTTAAATAATTGTGTTCATTCCAGCGTATCAAAATTAAAACACTGTCAACTTATAAATTACATTATTTTCCAAGTAACCGACACTGATTTACACTCGAAAAATATTTTTCTTCGTACGAAACATCGAATGCTTGTATGAACGTTGACTGGATTTGTTTATTTATGATTCGTTTCGATTTATTCATCGATCGATTTAATATCATATCCGATATATTCGAAATATTGAAATTTAATTTTCGTTCCGATTAACAGATAAACAACAGGACAGAGAATCTCTCTCACACAATAAAACAATTTGTCTATGTTTCGACGATATCGAAATAATTCATTTATAAATTTGTTCGGGGTCCATGCAACTGTAGGATATGTCGCAATGTTTGCTCCACAATGTCGAGACTTAATGTATATATCGAGGTTATAGATATGGGTTCAGGAAATTATCTGTTTTTGCGGAGCGACAGTGACAATTGTTCTATCTAAAATTATCGTATAAGCAAAATATAAAAATTATATTTAATTGACATATTTTCATTTAGGATTTTGTTATATCGTACAGTTTGTTCAGCGAAAGATTCATGTATTTATATATGTATATATAGATATTTGTTTGCACAGTCGAATAAAAACGGTTGAACGGGCGGAATCGTTAAGATTCTTCGCGTTGCAAATGGTCGTAGGTGTCGTCGTTAATTGTAAGTATATTCATTTATGAAACGTTTGGCATGCGACATATGAACCCACATCTACAAAACAAGCATTGTCTGTGCTATTTTATATATAGAGATATATGTATATAGTTGAATTACTTTCATTTCTAAATATTAGCGGCGTGTGGGAAATAAGTTTACTTATATTTATGATGAGATCTTACATTATGAACTGGTTAGATTAATTCAAACAAGCGAAATGTCTCGTCGTAAATCCTACATTAAATCTTTCATTAAAATAGATATATGTATGTGTAACATTTTTTTTTCGTATTCAAATATGTGCCGTAAGAAATTCGATTAGGTTTTTTTTTTTTTTTGATTACGCTATCTCTCCTTTCTATCCTTTATTTTATATCGTACTGAAATTTGATTTTAGCACCATCTTGAACAATTGCTTTCTCATATTTTATTTATCATATAGAAATACAATATTATCATATATATATATATATATATATATATATACATATATATATATATATATATATATATATATATATATATAAGATTGAAAATTACTAAGATATTTGAACAGTTTCCTCAGGGATACAAATTATTACAATAGTCGACGATTCATTATTAGTAGCCATACAGTTGAAAGGAACAAAGATTGAAATAGACAACTGTTTAAGATTTATATGAAAATATGCAAACACGTTTACCATTTCGGTTTAATCGTTTGAGTGCCAGTGGAAGTTTGCACACGTTTGTGAAAAACGCCAGACAGTTTCAAGCAAAAATGCATGGTTAGAGAAAAAAGTTAATATTCCAGACAGTTTTGAGTTAAGTTAATTACATTTTTGTTTTGAGTTAAGTTAATTAAATTTTTACATAATACTAATAACATATTGGACTTAATTTATTGGTAATAAAATAGAAAATGATTCGAAAAGTTTTACGGGAAAAAAATAAATATAAAAGAAATAGTTTCATGAAAATTTGAAAGTGAAACTTTTTTGTGAAAAAAAACTGTATTTATTGTCCTTTGGATTCGAGGATGAGTGGTTTTGAGGATTTTTGTTAATCATAATTGTAATCTAAACAAGCTTTAATATATATATATATATATATATATATTTGTTCTCTTTCAGACACAATCCATGAAGGCCTTTCTTGCACATCTAACAGATAAGACGAGACCTTTTTATTGGGCCTTCATTCTTATTGTTACATACAGCACAACCCTTCATATTACGGCCTGATAATTTTTCAAAGTAAGGGTTAAGCTGTGTGCGAAACCTGACTAAATGGCTGAATAAACTAAATTTCGCATTTAGTGCCAGTAATGCAACATTTAGTGTACTTTTCATTCGACTACATTTTTGACAGCTGACTAAATTGATTTCAAGTCTTTACGCTGACACTGTTCGCTCTTTTCTGAAAAAAATTTTTTTGCAAAGAATATTATGAAAATAAAGATAGATAAATGTGTAAAATAAAAAATAAAATTTAATTTAGCCACGGCAACTTTTCGTACAGTTTGAATTGTAACATTGAAAGTAATTTTTAGTTTAGTCGGCCATTTAGTCAGTTTCCACACACAGCCTTAGAATAAAAACGGATAGAATACATAAAAGTATGTATGTATTAGCTTTTGAAGTCCTTTTTATGAAGCAAAGTTGATTTTTTTATGAATTATAGGACTTAGAAAACCGAGGAGTTATACATCACTCTTGGCACTTTTCACAAATGTACGGAGGACCGATATATCCCCCTTTGGCACTCAAAAGGTTAATTATTTCTAAAGTAGTGGAAGTTCGATTTGTACAGTTATAGAAAATAGCATAATTCGAAATGTTTCTATTTAATTTATATTTATTTAAACGTTTATTTGTTACTGTTTATATTTATGAAGACATTTAGTTATTTGGTTTTAGTTAATAGTTATTAATTGGATTCAAAGAAATACTTGTAAAACATGACCGAAAATTAGAACTGAAATCTATAATTTATCATGATAACAAATATATAGTTTTTATCTGCGATTTGATCGTTTATACATTTTTTTATTTTCGATTTTAATCCAAAAATATCAAATACAAGTAATATAACGATTATGATTTGGCATTAAAGAGTTCTTTACTATAAAAATATTTATTATAACTTTTATAAATATAACACCGGTTTCTTTTTATTAAAATAAATTTTGTAGAAATGAATATAAAGAATCGTAAGCAGTAGGATAAAGTTATATATATATTTATATATAATGTGATTCAAAATTCTCGTTATCAGTATTAGAAAATTGTAAATATTCACAAATTGTTAACGATTGGTTATTACATATGTTGACAGTATCTTTCCTTTTTTTGGATATGAAAGGAGTTCTTCTGATCAAGTTTATCATAAATTTACACTAAGTTTAACAATTTTAAGTTTATGTGTCGGGTTATATTTTTTTAATGCGTGAGATTTGTTTCTGTGTATCAGTTTTCAAGAAAGTTTATAAGAAAACACCTGAAAGTAAAAAAAAATTGGGAATCTGAATGGATACATGTTTTTCCTTAACATGTAAACAGAATAAGCTTGCAGTTTTACTTTCTTTGGTTTGTTGATAGTTAAATCAAACAAACCTATTTGTGATAAAGGATTTTTGAAAAATTTTTTATATGACAAGTAAACTTTCATTAACCCCTTGACATACAAAGACGTTTCTGATATGTCATATATTTCTTATGCCACTGTAAACATTGAGACGCATGCAGATTTAATTCACTTAAGTGCAGGTACAAAGCAAATATTAGAAAGAAATAATTATATATATTCAGTGTTAAAGTGTGAACCATATAAAAGAACCCTGAAACATGTCTGTTTTAAATTTCTACAAAAAGTGAAATCCAAATGGGATATTCGAATGATGACACATTTTTCTGACCAAACACCTTCCACTGATAAGAAGCAACATCCTGCAAAGAGATGTCACGTGCGCTCAGAAAATAATACAAGCGAAACGACTTGGCAGTGTAAAAAATGTCAAATACCTCTAAATTCAGTAGAATTTTTCGAAAGGTTCATACTCTACAAGACTATGGAATCATTGTCTATTTTGTTATTTAATTATTTTTAATTAATTCGGGTTATTGGTATCGAATTATAATATTTAACAATGCATAAACATTATTTTCTTTGTTAAGCTGTTAAAATAAATACTATTTTTTGATCGGATCGAATTTCAATCAATTTATATGTCGAGGAGTTAATATTTTCAAGCTGTCGAGCACTTAATACGGAATACCAATTTGTCTAAATTTTAAGTATGATTTTACTCTTGCAGAATCATACACTTCAGTGTGATACTTTAGACTTACAGACTGGTTAAGTGATTAAATCAACCTTAAATTATCCAAAATGAATCTGAATTTAAATAAAGTTCGGCTATGTAATTACACCTTTAACTTGAGAAATTTTATTAGTAGGGATCTCTATATAATAATTGTTATTGCTAAAGACCTGATAAAGAATGAATATTCAAATAAACAGTGTTTTCCATATATCACGAACTGCATATTTATCGAATTTAAAATTGACATTTAATTTAATTCAGTGAATACAAATTAATATGCATGTATTTTTAAAGTTTTACGAATTCTGAATCACTCTTTATATATATCTGTGTGTGTGTATGTACCTGAACTTGTACCTATTAACCTATTTTTTTTGTTATGTTATTATTAAACTATTACACTTTACAAGAACTATTAAAATAAAATTATTTTTACAAAAAACATATCTAAACTTGTGTTCATTTTTATTTTGTTTTAATTATAGAACATTTACTCGTTTTGTAAGATCAGATTAAGGTAATATTTAGTTACTTTCAAATGATAAAATAATGGAGATGAATATTCGTTTTAAATATAAAAGCATAAAACGAATCGTAAAATTAAATAGAGTGTTATCAAAGTAATATGATTTATAAATTATTATCAAATTTAAGATGATTTTTTTGTGGTTTATAAGGTGACTGAGAAATTTATTTCTGAAACTATTTTGTACTGTAAAGTATGGCACGAATTCAATTACGGGTTAAGGATTTATCAAAGCTGCTAGGGTGTAGAAACTGATATTTATTAATTCAAGAATGGCTTTTGTAGACTATTTAAATATTTTAATTAAATAATTGACGGAAATGGGTCTTTAAGAATATCTCAGACACTTCAACACGATAATGATCCGAATTAGACAGATGTACAGGAATCGTTATTTACCACACATCTAAGCGACTTTATTTTTTTCCTCGATCATTAGATACACACCGTGCTTAACATCTGTGAGACAAGTTGAATAGAAATTCAAGGAAACAAATTATAGTCAACGAAGAATGATTAAAATCACTGCTGATTGAATACTGATTCAGAATAATAGGAGATTTATCAAAAAAATTTCGAATCATCGCTGTGTAAAATATCAGAGAGCATTACATGAAAGGGGGATCTCCTGGGAGATATTAATTATTGGCTTTATAAATTTTCTTGCGATTTGACCGATTTTTCGATACGAAATTGTAATAAATGTAATGAATTCAAGCAAAAATATTTGAGGTTATAAATTAAATTTTATAAATTCGGTTCTATATAGATCAGTGGCGCACTCAAGTGGATCAAGAGGTTCTGGGGTTCTGGGATCCCCCCCCCACAAAAAAAAGAAAAAACAATAGAAAACAAAACAAAATCATCATGCGAAAACGTTTCCATATACACAGAGAGATTAATGTAATCCTCTACCACTATCCCCTCTCTCTCTCTCTCTCTCTATATATATATATATATATATAAATATATATATATATATATAAATATATATATATATATATATATATATATATATATGTGTGTGTATATATATATGTATATACAAAGAGATTAATGTATGACTGAAATGATTTAAAATATTTATACTAAAAACTGGATTTTATTCTTTAAATAAATTTTTATAATCATTAATTCACTTAAAAAAAATTATCCGTTCAACTCGCCCTCCTTTAAGAATAAACCCTGAGTGTGCCACTACTATAGACTGACTTAAAATAATTAGATGGAATTATAAACCTTTCCTTCTAAAAAATGCTCTTTTTTCTTTAACCTGTTAGCTGTGTATCACGAGTATACTCGTCATGAACATGAGTTTGAGGCATGATATTATTGATTTTTCAAAAAAATCAAAAGCCATTTCGTTACGCTTTAATTCGATTTTATAACTGCTGTGTTTTTGACAAGTTTACTCGTCGTCCCATAATTTTTGTGACACAGTGTAGGTACACACTTCTAAAACAGGGCGACGCAGCTAACAGGTTAAACAGATTAGATATCTTAATATTTATTTTCTTGAATAATAGTTTAGCTATTAATCGCAAACTAAAAGGAGATGTTTTTCAATTTAAAAATATTATTATTTTATAAATATTTAAATCATTATGACTGACTATGAAATAATATTCTTTAAGAGTTTGAAATAAATTTTCCAACTGGCTATTTATTTCGATGTAACACTTTTTCATATGACATGTTTGTTCGACGCTCAAATTGATATTATTTTAGATATTCATTTGATTGAAACTGTTTTAAAACATCCTTCTGTGATAACAAGCACGACTGAAGAGGACGATTCCAAGTCATATAAACATTTAAATCTTATAACGCACGAATAAATCGAAGAAAGACATTCCACTGTATCTACAAGTTGTATAAAAATGAATTTAATAGAAATGGAATTCCTCTTTTTTAAAATGTATGCGTGTGGGAAAGTGTAAATTTTTCATTTTTCAAAACGCGTGAAAGATTATTTAAGACCGACCGTATTATTTTATAAACATTTTCGAACCTTTTTAAGATCATTTAATTTTATACAGACATTTTATTGAATTGTTATTATAGTGATTATTCGTACAATTATTCTTATATTGAAATATATGTATATATGAAGAAGTTTATAATTGAATTATAGATAAATGTGCGTTTAAGTTCCTAGTCTTTAATCCGTTTTACGATTAGAAATTATAGATATATTTAATTACAAGAAGAGTAGAAAATGTGATACCGAACGACTGATTACATTTAACTTTATTTCATGAGATCAACTGGATTGAGTGTTAAATTACAACGTTTACGATATTATTTAATAACATTTTATGTTTTTAATGAAACAAATCATTTCGGTTTTAGTATGGTAAACGAATGATCCAAGGGAAACAAGTACGGCTACTAAAATTTTTCGATACATATTCTTAGTTTTTTCTATCAAAAAAAGAGAATATAAAATCAGTGATATATTTTACAACGACGTTCTATATTTAAATGTAAAAATGATGTACGAAGTTTAATGGTACAGAACTCATGCTCCGAATATATAGAATCTTTACACATTGTAGTGAAAAACTTATAATACTTGCATTGTGGCACAGAAACGTTTTTTTTTACCTATATTTATAAATATTCAATTATGATTCGGATTGATGTCGACAGTAACGTGATACTTATTTAGGGCACATTATTTATTATTAAAATATAGAGAAATGAGAAAATGTTCAGTGAAAACGTTTGAGATATTACTTATCTGATAGTATGATTATAAAGTGTTATTTATATCTAAAATGCCTGGTATTTACATCATTGGTTAACTGTCATTTTTATCTATCAGTTTATGCTCTTTCGAGTCAGTAACGGATGTTATAGTAAATATTATAAGTGTAAATGTTACAGACCACAATCAGAAATGTACATATCATTTTTTTTTTAAATTGTGTCACAAAATGTTTTCACTAAAGATATGGTTATTCGATATTTTTCATTTTGGTCTATTGTAAATGTGACTGCATTGTCAAAAGATGATGCTCTGTGAATATTATAATCCGATATGTATATATACATATATATATACATATATATATATATATATATATATATATATATATATATATATGTACATATATATATATATATATATATATATATATATATATATATATGTACATATATATATATATATATATATATATATATATATATATATATATATATATATATATATATATATATTAAAATCGATATTTCAATGAATGCATTGCGATAAAACTGGCAAATATTATTCGTATATTAAAAAAGTCCGACAATCGAATTTATTCAATTATAATTTATATATATATATATGGTTGTATGTTTTAACTATATATATATATATATATGTATATGTATATAAAGTATGTAATGTATGTATATAAGTGTACTTACTTAACTGCTACGAACAGAATGTTCCAAACATGTAATCTTTGATTAAAAAAATCGTTTAAAATTGTGCTGAGGGGAGTGGTCGAATGATAAAATGCACTACCCTCGAAAACCAGTGCATACTCCATCCATCAATGTTGTGCCTCCGATTAATACGATTTTATATTAAGTACTTTTTATAATCGCGAACATCATATTCGCATTAGAGATACTAAAATTCTTCCGTGCATGTATAAAAATGTATACCGTTTGAACGTACGCTATGAAAACTTATCACTATGGAACATTATTGTTTGTTTTATCATTTATGTGTTTCGCATCGTGTGCTGTGGATGCGTTCCATCTCTCAACGCGCATCCTCCCATATGAGACACCATTACTGCAGGAGTCATGACTTCCATTCGCGGAGCTTTCTCAACGACACTTTCTTAAAGCGTGAAACGGTCGCTAGCAAATCGCTCTCTTTACTGTCCTCGTCACTGAGCGTCTCACCTTCCGAATGCACTTCTCTTTGACACTGCAACGAAAGCGAACGCTGTTGACATGCGATTTCTTTATCTGAATGTCCTTTACCGCGAACAATACCTTTACTGCGCGACTCTTTCGATTTACTTGTCGTCGGATCGCTCAGCGCCGCCTGTACCGGAGCTTTTATACTACTCGCGGCCGTTCGCGCTGCGCTCAAACCGCGACTGATACGGTCCAACGTCGCCAAACGTAGATTGGTCGTGACCCTGTTCTTTCGTAACGACGTCGGCGTCGCGTGCGCCCTCTCTTGTAATATAAACCTGCCGATTGTTTGCCAGTGAGACTGTGTGCTGTACACATTTTCATCGTCGGTCAGTGCGCGTTGCTGATGTCCGCCAGAACCGGCCCATTCTAGTTCTTCGACGAGCACGAAATTAACAGGATCCTCCATACGACGGGCCTTCACTAGGGCCTGAGCCAGGACGTCTTGCGCCGTCGACCCTAGCGGCACTTTGAGTATCGCGTACGGTATTTCTGGAGATACATTGTATATACAGACGAGGAAGTCGTCGTGCTCGTCCCAAGGTTTCATTTGTTCCGAATGTTGCGCTTCTCTCTCTCTGTTCGCAACACTGCGGATCGAAGACAGCCACGCTCTACTGCTAGGATCGTCGCCCATCCGTTTGAGAAGAAATCGTCCCTCCCCCTTCCAGTTAGACTGCGCCTGCAACGGCCGCTCCTGCAGATCGAGAATCCTCTGCGTTGCCGGCAGTTCGTGATCTTTTTTCTCCCAGCCGCGCGCGACCTCTTCGACAAGGATATAATCGTTGATTTTTTCCGAATTGATCGCGGCTTTCTGTAAACACTGCAGGAGCACATCTTGCGTTGTACTCTCCTGCGTGATCTTCAGTATTGTGTACGGTTCGTCCGCGAGAACCCCGTACACCATCAAGAAGAACATCTTTCGTTTCACACACAGCGGTGTTCCAGATATTCCTAGATAAGTTGTCGTCGCGTTGCTCTCCGCTTGCGCTGAACTCGATGCGTCGTCTTTCTTGCACGGTTCCGTTTCGGACGATCCAGCGTTCTCGAGACTCTCTTCTTCGGTACGGGAATAAATGAAGAGGGTGGATATGTTGAAGGGTTTGTTTTGAGCGGACCGTAATCTCAAATGTCTATAACCGGGACGCAGGCACTTAAGAGGAATGACTCGTTGAGCTAATACGTGATTGGTTGTCGCGTCGAGCACGTTGAAACGCACGAAAGACAGATCGTGGAACATTACGCGAAAGAAGAAAGTATCGTTCCAGATCGGATTTAAAGCATTCTTGACGACAATTTTCGTTTTCTGTTTGTTGCAATCGGCAGGTATGCCTATGATTTCCACTTCGACGAACGTGCTGGCCGTCACGTTCGTCGTACAAACGTATTGTCCGGAGACGACGTTGATAATCAGCTGGCACGAGTGGAGTCCGTCGAACTCTTTGTCCCACGGATTGAATCGCCTGTACATTACATGCGATCGATTCCACATGACTTCTGGTTTTGATACAAAACCACATCGGCCGTTCGTTTCGAAGAGCGCGGTGTTCAACTGCAACGAATAATCTTCGGTCTGATAGTTGAGAGCCGCCATTTGTATTCCGAAAGACCAGAAGATCACCGGATTGAAATTCGACGAGTCTATTCTCATTCCTGCCGGATACGTGCGCATCAGTTGCGTTTGCGTGTGCGCTACAAGTGCGAGAGGCTGCTTGCGACACAGTTTCTTCGCAGTGTTTTCGTTGATCGACGAACATTGGTAACAAGGTAAATGAGCGTTGGCACGTTGCGTTTTACTCGCATAATTCGCTTCCATCTCCAAGAACGAGCTCTCGCCTTCCAGTATAGGTCCCGTTCCGGCACAACTGATGTTTGAAACAGAACCGACCGTTATCAAAGAACTGCCTGAATTTGATGTGCGCGGTGGTTGCGAACGCTGTTTCACAGAACTATTCGGACTTGTGTTCAGTCCGCGAAATTTAATAGCCTGAAATTAAACAAGGGACAATAATTATGCGAGAAATTCATTACTCGCAAGAATGCTTTATGTGAATATTATTATAATTACCTGTATATATACGACCATGTCAGAGAGTTCTTTAGAAATTTGACTGCTCCGCTTTTTGAGTTTATCGTCCGGGATGACACGTTTTGTTGAACTTGTCTTTGAAATAACATGAGAAGTCACACCAACACACGATCTAGGGGACGATTCACCGGCACTGTTCAATATACTGGCAATATTTTTTTCTGCAAACAAAATTACCCTTCACAATCTTGTCTTGTTCAAAAACACATTGATTACAAGTTGACTCATAAGTGGGTTTTAACAAGTAATAACTTTTTTGATTATTAAATATTTTTATTCGTCCATGGCTATATAATGTACAAAAGTGGAAGACTTGTTCACACTATGAACGGAGAACAAACTCTTTTAAATGCCGTCCATTTTCCTCTTTGCAAAGACAGGGTCTTTCTGCGGCATGTACCATGACAGTTGTTAGTGTCAATGGATATAGTGCCCTAATTTCTGCGCGAATGTTCTCATCTAGTTATGGAATTATCAGAGGCTTCACATATACAGTTTCTTTTAGGTAACACCCAAAAAAAAATCAGGGGCCGTCAGATTTGAAAACCGTGGCGGCCAGTCAATTGCAGATCTTCTCGAAATTATTATTTCTCCAAAAATGTCTCTTAAAACTTGTATTAGCTTCAGCAGTACCGCAAATGGCTTCATCTTGCATAAACCACATTTCAGGTCTATTTTCGGTAACAGATTGTACAATTTTTTCAAGTATGGTACGATATCGTTCTTCAATGACCGTCCCTGTATTACCGTTGTCATTTTTGAAGAAGAACGGTCCGATGATTTCCTGTGAGGTTACTCTGAAACGAACCATGCACTCGAGAGGATGAAATTCGTGTTAGTGTATAACTCTTGGATTCCCGTTACTCCAAACCCTGCCAATTCTACTTATTGACGAAACCGTTGAGGTGGAAGCGAGCCTCATTCGACATAATCAGCTGGTGAATAAACCAGTTGGTTTCCCTCGCCGATTGTAGACTTCGGACTGCATAATCTTCCCGTCGCTGTTGATATCCAAGTTTTATTTCCTGTACCAGTTGAATCTTACACTGTAAAAGTGTAAACCGTGTAATATGCGTTGCAGCTACGTGTGAGCTAAACCCAATTGGGTAGATTGTCTCTGGGTCGACGTTTCTGGTTGTTCTTCGGTACTTCCTCGCACACGTTCAATATTTGCTTCTGTTCTAGTCGAATAGGGTTTCCCAGTACGTGGAAGATTACTTACAAAACACTATTGTTGGAAACGATTAACCAAGTCACCGAGGGAGCAACTCCAACATTAATATGTCGACGTTATACTCGTTGTGTTCCAATAATTGCATCCTGGTTTTTAAAGTAAAATTGTACGATTGTGGTACGCTGTAGGGTTGTATATCTTTCCATCATAAAACTTTTGTCTATTGAATACAATTATTGAAAAAAAGACAGAAAAACAATCAAAAAAATTATTAACTGTTCAAACCCCATCTTGACTTATAGGCCACATTGTATTATAAAAATATATTCACTGATAATAAAATAACACTTGATATTTTTGAATTTGACATCAAATTTGATTTAAATTAAAATCAACATTTAGGAAAAAGCGAATTTGTCGACAACTAACGATAATTGCAAATGTTATTCAGAAATTTATAAAATTTATTAACCATTTGAAGCTGGGCGTGGATCTAGGAATCCATTGATTTTTTCCTAAGAAACTATGGTCTCAGAATGATATTTTTTGAATGGTATATTTAAAAGTCACTAATCTCTTTTTAATGAGACTAAATTTATAACACTTTCTATTATTAAAAAAAAATCACGGTCGTCCAAAATTCAGATCATTTGATAACCTATAAAAATCATGAAATTGAGAATTTGATATAATATTTTTTTCCACAAGTTCATCATTGGAAGAAACGGGAAAAAAATTTTCAAAACTTTAGATTCAGGTACAAGAAGTGACCGATATGAAACCGTTTTGTGGACACTCGAGAGATTTATGTTTTCTCGAATATTATCAACGATTTTCCACAATATATCAGATAGATGTGAAATTTCTAATGGCTAATCCGAATTAACATATTTTTTCTTGTAACCGACAAATTTGCAATTTTTATTTTGTTTACAATAAAAAAATGTCCAAATAATCGAAAAATATTTGTTAAAAAAATATACCACCCTAAAGAACAATTAGAATTTAACAAACTCTTATTTTTTTTAAAAAAAAGCCAGAAAACTCGACAAATTAACAATTATACACAAAAATATCTGATTAAATATTTGAAATTGATGAATATTTCAATATATTTTTCATATAAAAATATTTTTCATATTAATTATAAAGAAATCAGTTGAAATTACCATCTAGATTATCATCTTCCTCGTCTTCGTCATACTCATCATCACTAAAATCGTCATTGAAAGAACTACTGCTTGTATTAGAAATTATCGAACTCGTTCGGCCAGATGCCCCTCCCGCATGTTTCATCGACGTTCCTGCTCTGAAATTCAACAAGCATTTGACTTTTTATTCAATAAATATCCGTTAAAAAGTTCTAAAAATGTTATCAACTTTTAATAATCTGCACATATTTTAAAACATATCAATTGATACATAATTACAGTATTCTTAATAAAATATGGAAAAAATATATTTTCTTACATTTCATCTATAAAAATGATTTGAAATTCGTATATGGATCAACATTAATGCATAGTAATTTAGATCACTAGAAAATAAACGAGTACCTCATAGCTGCTGCTACTGCAGAATGTGTTGACAGAGATGGTTGTATATCGATTATTAATTTTTTATTTTTGATTAATATTCTGTTTTTCAATTGCATAGGCGACGGTAACACCGGATCATCACTAAAATCTGTTTCGAACAAGAAATTAGTGACTAGTTTGTCACCGAAAACGTTCTGAAAAGAAATATCGACGATAAAAAATTGATTCCGAATATAAAAAAAACGATTTGCAAGTTCATAGAAACGAGACGATTGTTTAAGAAACTCACAGTAAATATTTGAGCCATTTTCGATTGTTGTTGTAGAGAACAGTGGTTCTCTAGTGAAAGAATCACGGGAAAATTTGATGTTATAAACGCGTTACGATTGATGGCTTCCACAACAGCACTGAAAGGAATTTTCGTTGTGAATGTATGGCCATGATATATCATTGGATAACCGTCATCTCCGTCCCAACAGTCAAGCTCGACACATCGACATCCGGTCTGTAGTACCTGCAATGAAAACGTTTAAATATTTGCTCTTATTAAATAAACTGTTTTTTTTTTTTTTGAATGTATAGACATGTTTAATTCTCAAATTAAAGAGATAATCGATGAGAAAGATTGTTAAAGCTGTATACTTGCAATTATTTTGAATTATAAATCATTTAAAATGAAACAATGTTCAGTGTAAATATTTTAATAAAAAAAATGATAAATTAAACAATCTTAAACATCTTTATTCTGTACATACTTGGCTATAAAGTTCGACAGACGATTCCCCTTTCAACTGATGACCTGTTAAATACGTATTGTGTGAAGAAGCTATATAATAATGTGACATCGGTCTGTGCATATCGTTCTCCGATGGAACTTCTCGTTCGTTGACAAACGCATAATTATCTTTATCCATTAGATACCGTGCGAATCCCTCGAACGATAAACAGTCCTGTGATCTTAATACCGGATCCGGTTCATGCCGCTTGAAAAAAAAATATCGAATAGAGAAAACAGTTCTTAAGAATTCGAGTACAGTGTCTGATTGATTGATAAACACCTGTATTAAAGCTTTAACGTCCGAATTGGACCATACTTCCATTTGTCGCGTTTCGAGAAACTTTGTGAATGTCGATAAAGTGATCACTTGTGAATTGGATGTATCGATTCCGGCACAGTTTGAAAAAATACTGGCTGCTGCTATTGCGTCGAAGATTTTCCTTTGTGAGTTTGTTGTTGTGACACCTGCCAGTTCGGACGAACTGTTTCTGGTCAAGAGGCCTAATAAATCAATCAGATATGAATGTGCGGAATACTTATTTATATTTACAGTGATCCCAAAAAACTGTTCAAGAATTTTCGATTGGCAGCGTTTTAATCGAAAAATTAAGGATCACTTCGGGGAATTCGAGAATAACTTCATTGTTTACTGGAATAACTAGTCTGGTGATGCAGGATTTTTGTCATTTTCTTGTTATCATTGAAAATTATTTGCATTTGAACTATAATAAAGGTCGTGACCAGTTCTTTGAGTGAAGTACGAGGTCAGACAATTAAGTAATGCGACCGATTTTTTTTCTCGGCCTGTGGTAACACTGCGAACCTGTAACTCAGCCACCGTAATAGCAGATCCCTACTCTCTCGATTGAGACCTTGACCACTCTCGTACGATCATTTCTTCGCCAGCTGTTTAGTATTTTGTAACAACGCGCGAGTAGTGCATGTCACGAAAATGGAACAGAGAAATTTAGAGCAACGTTGCGCGATAAAATTTTGTGCAAAACTCGGCGAAACCGCGACAGAAACTTATGAAAAAGTGCTTAAAGTGTATGATAGTGATGCCTTGAGTCGTAGTCAGGTGCTTCGGTGGCATGCCGATTTTAAAAAAGGCCATTTTAAAAAAGGCGATTTTAAAGTGAAAACCATGTTGATTTGCTTCTTCGACAGCAAAGGGGTGGTTCACAAAGAGTTCGTACCACCTGGACAAACCGTAAATCAAGTATTCTACCGCAATGTGCTCGAAAAATTACGAAAAAGGGTGCTCAGAGTGCGTCCAGAGATCGCGAAGACTTGGGTTCTGCATCACGACAATGCTCCCTGTCACAGTGCGTTCAGTGTCTCTCAGTTTTTGGCGTCTAAAGGCATCGCAACGTTACCACAACCGCCCTATTCACCGGACATGTCACCCTGCGACTTTTTCCTATTCCCCCATGTGAAAAAAATTCGTCAAAGGTCGACATTTTGACTCCGTTGAAGATATCCAAGAATCTGTGACGAGGGTACTCGGAGAGGTCCCACAAGAAGTGTTCCAGAATTGTTACGAAAACTGGAAAACTCGCTGGAATAAGTGTATAGATGCGGGAGGGGACTACTTTGAAGGGGATCGCAGCGATGTACCTTAATTTTTAAATATACTCGATTTTTGAATTTTGTCGCATTACTTAATTGTCTGACCTCGTATTATCGAATATTAAATTTTAAAAAATTAATATTTTTAATAATTTGTTATGTATCGATCCTCACTACTGTACTTATTTATAAATGAGTCACGGTATGCCCGTTCTGACTGATGAATTTCAACTGACCTGTCAATATCTAAGTTATGTATCCGTCTTAGCAAAAGTTTCGTCACGTTCCTGTCGTGATCCCTGTGTTCACACGCTTAGATAAAATACAATTTCATCATTGAGAACAGTATATAAACGGTAGTTGAGATCTCATAAGTCAGTCAAGTAACAGAACCCGTGTGGTTATATTCATTGTAACAATAATTAGTATTAAACAATAATAGTAAGCAAATATTTGTTGTGTTTTATTTCAAACCTGCAGCATTATGTTATAAATATATATCAAATATCCAAAATTAACAAATTCCATTCTCAAAATTTTATGAGAAATAATAAATAAAGAAGATAATAAATTAGATTTTACATATACAAAATATCCAAAATATAACAAAGGGGTAATTGTTCTGTTACGGTATGTATTATATATATATATATATATATATATTTTTAAATTTTTATTTTGACAAATTTACTTTAAAACATTTATTGTTTGTGTATAATTGTACTTTTTTTTGTTGTCAATGAATTTTTTTAAAGAATTTTTATTCTTATACAGGAGATTAATGACCGGCGGGAAGTACACGGAGCGTTTATGTTTGAGAGGATTTTAGACGGGGGTTATTGACGGGGTGGTCTTGTCCAGGGGGTAATTGTCCTGTTACGCTACCATACAGCTAAAATTACCAAAAGTTTCCTTCAAACGAATGACATTGTTCTAATGGATTGCCCACCGCAATTTTATGATTTAAACCCAACAGAACACCTATGGACTACATTGAAACGAAAACCTGTATCCACCGGAGAAGTATCGCAAACCATTGATGAATTATGGAATAGAACCAACCAAGAATGGCAAAGTATTGAAGAATCCACATTGACAAATTCAATAGGCAATTTTATAAAAAAAATAGATGCACTTTTACAAACAAAATTAGGATATACAGTGTACTGAGTTCCATAAAACAATTCCAACAAACATTGCACGCGAACCAAAAAACTGTTCACGCACAAAGAAAGGTGAAATAATTTTTAAAAGTGATACCAGTGATACAATATAAACATTGAATAATTTTCTTGTTATTACACTGTTCATAAAATTTAATAATGTATAAACATATGAATATTTCTCCCTATATGCATCAAATTTATCATTTTTTTTAAAAAAAATTGAACAGTTCTTCGGATCACTGTACATGAAAAATGATATTGAATTTGAAAAAAAATATATATATAATTTTTACAGACTTACCGATTCTTTGAGGTTTTTTCGCTGTTGAGAGTTCGAGTGAAACTTTTACGCCATTTACTTTAGGTGCTGGATTTGCACCAGTCATGCTTCGATAAGATATAGCTAACTGGTCAAATAGGTCTCTTAAATCTTTACGCATAAGCAAGCTAAAATATTAAACACATCAGTTAACTCTACAATCTACGAATTGTTTATAACTGACATTTAAATTAAATCAATCGAATGTACGAGGGTGGTCCCAGAAGTACCCGACCCAACAAAGAAAACACAAAAATTTTGGAAAAATAATATTTATTTTTCAACATAATCTCCTTTCAGCTCTATACACCTTTCCCAGCGATGTTCAACAAGTTCGATACCCTTTTTATAATAAGAACTGTCTTGCTCCTCAAAATACCCTTTAACTGCCGACATCACTTCTTCATCGTTGGAAAATCTTTGACCACTGGGCCATTTTTTTAAGTTTGGGAACAGAAAATAATCCGAGGGGGCTAAATCTGGCGAATAGGGTGCATGAGGTAGCAATTCAAACTTTAATTCATTAATTTTGGCCATTGCAATAACGGATTTGTGAGCTGGTGCATTGTCTTGATGAAACAACACTTTCTTATTAGCCAAATGCGGCCGTTTTTGCTTGATTTCTTCGCTCAAACGTTGCAATAAGTTCGCATAATACTCGCCGTTGATAGTTTTTCTTTTTTCAAGATAGTCAATGAAAATTATCCCACGCGCATCCCAAAAAAACCGACGCCATATGACCTTGCCTGCAGATGAAACGGTCTTCGCCTTCTTTGGAGCCGGTTCTCCCTTTTCAGTCCATTGTTTTGATTGTTCTTTTGTCTCGAGTGTGAAGTGATGGACCCATGTTTCATCCATGGTTATGAAACGGCGCAAAAATTCTGCTTTGTTGCTGTGAAACTTCGCTAAACACTCAATTGAAACATCTTCACGACACTGTTTTTGCTCGAGTGTGAGCAAACGCGGCACCCATCTTGCACACAGCTTTCTCATGTCCAACTTTTCAGATAATATGCGATGTGCCGCACTTTTTGAAATGCCTACTATGTCTGCTAGCTCGCGAACTTTCAGTCGACGATCATCCAGTACCGCTTTGTGGATTTTCTTCACCATTTCTGGAGTCGTCACCTCATTGAGGCCTTTCAAATAAAAGTATTGTATCACGTAACGATTACCAATTTTCTCCATTTTCACAAATTCACTGAAAACGTTCACTATTGATGGCTGCCAAACAAATACTAAACAACGTGGCGTCCTCAAACTTGAAACGTATGCTTTATAGATTGTGTACTTTCTAATACAGTGATATTTTTCAAACAACTACCGCCATCTCTAGGTCAGGCCGGTTCCTTCTGGGACCACCCTCGTATACAACCGATAAAATGTATTAACAGTATGATATTCATGTATTCTAGTTTAATAAAATAAATTAGATGTTTCTTTGTGTGTGTAAATATTAAAAAAAATCACTTTCATCCATACCTGAACGAGCGAAACAATCCTACGAAATCTACAAAATCTAACTGAGTATCATACAAAATAGACCCGACTCTAGGATGCCGTCCATGCCAGAGTTGTTCCATAGATCCATGCCTGTCTCTGAAACAACACATTGAATTAAAATTAAACGAATTTGATTTGTCGAGTGCGGTTAATAACTCAATCATTATTTCGTTTTAATTCTCACAAATATTCTGAAATTAAGCGACTGACTGTTTGTACGTGTCGGAATACATGAAGCTGTTAGGCTGGTATAAAAATAATTGCAGTTTATGACCTTTAAATTCATATACCTTTCTCTCAGCTAATAATTAACTTTATTAATCGAAATAAGCACCATCAGAATCGATAAGAGAGATATTTTATCACCGATAAAAATAGAACAATGGAGAGATCATTTTAAAAAATTACTGGAAGAGGATAGAAAATAATTCCAAGTAGAATACAATAGGCAAGAAAGGGTCGTTACCATGGGATCTCCAATTAGTATAGACCACAGAGAAGTGGAAGTGATATGTAAGTCACTAAAAAATAGGGAAGCAGCGGGATTATTAACACGAACACGATGAAATGACACTTTAATTGAAAAACATTAAGGTTAGAATTCAGGAAACAAAACCCGCAATTATTTTCCTACCATCCTAACAATTATATACAACTAACTTATTAATAACGTATTACTTACCTGTCGAATTTCGTTTGTCCTGTGTACGCGAGGTGACCAAGACTGTGATGGCGTGCAACATCCGGTTGCGGTTCTGCGAATCTAGCGGGCGTCGATTGACGATGATGTGCCGGGTTCCGCCAGTAACTTTCGTTGGGCAGTGATATTGGGTCGATTAGGTGTGTACGTGAATCTCGATTCTGTAAATAATATTATAATGTAAAACAAACAGGACTCGCAGATATAATAAGAAGAGTAAAGAGTCTGAAATGGAAATGGGCGGGACATATCGCAAAAAGAGAGGACAACCGATGGACAAGAGAAATTATTGACTGGGAACCAAGGAATATGAAAAGACCCAGAAAGAGACCAATGCACAGATGGGATAAGGATATTAAAAACTTTATTGGAAAAGAGAGGCACTGAATCGAACAAAATGGAAAATCAGCGAAGAGGCCTTCATCCAGCAGTGGATTAACAGGGGCTGAAGATGATTGTATATGTATATAAATATAAATACCTTATTGGCAATAAATTGTTTTTTCTTCATTTTCACAGATGCTTCTCTCTTGAACGCGCCAGACATCTCTCCTGGCTGAATACCAGCTTGTGACATTCCAGCTAGCGACCAATCTCGACCACCGAACGCCTTCAATTGTACGAAAAATAATGTAATAGTTTCAAATTTTACACACAAATATTTACATGTAATTAATTCTTACTCTAATAGCATCTGCAGCAAGTGGTCCACAACAATATCCATCTTCGTAATAGAGATGCAAATATTGTTCTTTTAGCCAGAATAATCGTCTATCAGCCAAACGTAGTTGACGTGATATACCTCGAATAAGCCAGCCTAAGCCAGTAAACCAAACCCTTAAACAATATCGAATTTTATCATAGTGTATCGAAAATATGCATGTATGTATGAATGAGTATTCGGTATTTTATTTTTCTTAGTGTTGCTAAATAAAAAGTGTACCTGCATAAAATTGGTGGTAAGAGCATATGCAGTGTTCGGTTATCACTCAAGGAATATCCGTACATGAAGGTTAAGCATACAGGATCACCTCCGTATGCTAAACCGTATCGTCTGGCGACAGTTGAAATTTCTACTTCTCTTTCTGTATCTCGTGGGCCCAAACATATTTCTTTAACACTGATCAAGTCTAGAAACCTATAATATAATTTTATAATTCCATTTAATTGTTCACCTCTCAATTATTTTTATATTGTGTGTGTGTGTGTGTAAAAAATACATAAATAAATATATTTAAATAAATATTCAGATAAGTAGTAATTATTTCATAGCCTTAACTCCTTAACTCTTTTGTTTCTTGTACATTTTTGAAAACAAATAAATTTGTAATACTTTATATTTATATATATATATATATATATATATATATAATATATATATATATATATATATATATATATATATATATATTTAAAAAAAAATAAAACAAAACGAGCTGATAAAATAGAAATTTAAGAGTAAAAGCTTGAAATACTAATAAGAATTTTATCAAGGGAGATATTTATCCGAACAAAGATAAAAGTATAATCATATTAAACACTGTTTCACCGTTGAAATTAATCAACTGGATTCTTGATATTTTGTCGCTATAACTATTAGTTTTCTTAGCCCTCATAAGGAAGAAGATATCTGATGTTTATTCAGTAAAATCATTTTCGAGAACTATCACACTACATCTATATGATTCTTGATATGAGATCTTTCGGATGTTTCGTTTTTTATAGTTGATATTTTAAATAAAAATCAATTAGAAATGGACACAATTCGAGAACTTTTGTTACAAGGAATTGATTAATGATAAATATTCATATACTAAAATGAGAAAGTATAATTGATTCAAATATCTTATGTGGTTATCGATTTTAATTTAAACACCTATATATATATATATATATATATATATATATATATATATATATATATAGGGTGTTGGAATTAATTCGTAGCGTATTCTTCATGAAAAAGATCGTTTATTTTAAATGAAATTGAAAAAACATATCATTCAAAGTATTATCCATCGTTAGCCACTACTTTTTCCCATCTTTCGGGCAGGAGACGAACACCACGTCCGAAGAACGCCTCGTCTTTAGATGCAATCCACGAATCGACCCATTTTTTGCAATCTTCATAAAAAGTGAGCTTCTGCCCAGACAGCCCACGACTCATCGATCGAAACGAGTGGTAATCAGAAGGAACAATATCTGGAGAATACAGCGGGTGGGGTAGGACTTCCCATTCGAACGTTTCCCAGTATGTTTTGACCGGTTTTGCGACGTGAGGACGAGCATTGTCGTGCTGCAAAATCACTTTGTCGCGTTTTTCAAAGTATTCCGGCCGTTTTTCCTTCAATGCACGGCTCAAGCGCATCGATTGTAGTCGGTAGAGATCCCCAGTGATGGTTTCATTCGGTTCGAGCAGCTCACAGTAGATCACACCCTTATGATCTCACCAAATACAGAGCATGAGCTTGGATCCATGGATATTTGGCTTCGCCGCTGCTGTTGATGGTTGGCCGCGCTTAACCCATGAATTTCTGCGCTTGGGATTGTCGTAATCGATCCACTTTTATCGCCCGTGACAATTCGATGCAAAAATTTCTTTCTTTTCTCCCATCGAAGCAGCAGTTCACAGGTAGAAAAACGCCTTTGAACGTCCCTCGGTTTCAAATTCGTATGGGACCCAATTTTCTTGCTTTTGGATCATTCCCATGGCTTTAAGGCGTTTTACTACCGTTGACAAGTCAATTCCCAACGATTCAGGCAATTCTTGAAGTGTTTGACATGGGTCTTCATTATGCAATGCCTCCAATTCTTCATCGTCGAACTTTTTCGTCTGTCCAGGTCGTTCCTTGTCTTCCAAGTCGACATCACCACTCTTAAAACGTCCAAACCACTTCCGACACGTTTTCTCAGCTAGGGCATGATCACCATAAACTTCCACTAAAATACGATGACTTTTTGCAGCACTTTTTTCATGTTAAATTAATGAAGTAAAACTCCCCGGAAAAACCATTTATCCGGCACGAAATTCGACACATTCGATAAAGTACAAAGTGTTGTCATTTACGCTTCAACCAAATACTGACATATACTGAAACTGACGCCTAAGGACAGCTGTTTTACGGGGAATATTTGGTTAAAAGGAACAATAGAAGAATGTACTATCTACGCCATCTCTTGTAAAATGCTCCGAATTAATTCCAACACCTAATATATATATATATATATATATATATATATATATATATATATATATATATATATATTAAATCTTAAATTAAATTATTCATTACTTACCCTTCGTCCAGTGTCGAACTTGTAGACGGTTCAGTACTCGCTTGCATCGCGAGCTTGGCTAAAATACCGGGCGGTAATTTCTCTTCAGGATTTGCAGACAGATTGAAATCAGGCGACGTGGATGACGCTGGATCCGAATCTTGCGCTCTGACCCGCAGAGCACTCCAACTCGGACGACTCCATGTCAATGTAGATCCTGCTCGATCTAACTGAACATAGAGAAGGACGGCTCTACCTGCAGAACCAGCACCAGTGCCACTTCCTCCAACGTCGGCTTCAAACATTACTGCTGTTGTACCATGGTGTAAGATCTGGTCATACCGTGGTTTAAACAAAATAAATATCGTATAATTTCATACGGTTCTTATATTTTAGTGTGAAAGTATTTTAACCTTTTTTTTAATTTTATTTATGTATTTTTTAAGAATTTATTTACAAGATCTGAATTTGTTTAATTATAATCACTAATGAGTTGTTTTTTTTCTTGGGTGTATCTGTAGTTCAAAATTGTTCTTTATGAAATATAATAAGATTGTCAACTTGAAGTATATTTTGAATTTCGAGTTGATATAAATATATAAATATATATATATATATATATATATATATATATATATAAATTTGTTAAATAATTCATACTTGTCAAATTGTTAAACATTTTGAATAGTTAAACGTACCGGCCTAATGTACTTAATTGTCGCCGCGCCCCTAAACCTCATGCACCTATCTATCTATCAAGTATTTCATGTGTTAACTAACCGCTCTTATGGTTTTCTTATGCTATCAATATTTTTCAGCATACTCTGACAGTGTTAAATTATTTACAAGTGTAATATGTACAGTCGAAAAATATACCTGTAGAACATGTTGATCAATTCCGGTTAGAGGTGAAGTGATCGATACAAAGCTGACTCCATGGTCGTTAGTGAGTGGTTGAACTGGATGATATCCATCAACTTCACTCTCGTATTCTTCATCTAATTCTACTTTTTCGGGGGGCATCGCTTGGACTACTCTAACTCCACTTACAGCTATGGATCTTGAAATAATATTTTTATTTAGTATACATACATACATATATATTATATATATATATATATATATATATATATATATATATATATATTATATATACACGAGGGTCGTTTGATAAGTATGGTAAAAAAGCATGTTAATCACAGTTTCTTGGAAAAAATCGATTTTATTTTTCAACATAGTCACATTGGTAATTATGCACTTGGTCCAACGATTTTGCAAAATATGCATTGACGGCGGCGATGATATCCTCATTTGACGAGAATTTCTTCCCATCGAGCCAAATTTTCGATTTTGAGAAGATGAAAAAGTCACACGAGACCAAGTCTGGAGAATAGGATGGATGAGGAATCAACTTCAAGCCTAATTCGTGCAATTTTGCCATTGCGACGGTCGAATTGTAGGACGGTTCGTTATCTTGGTGAAAGAGGACTTTTTTGTCCGCCAAACTTGACTGTTTTTGTTTCAAATCTTCTTTCAAACGGTCCGATAATTTTGCATTATAGGCTCATGTTATTAGCCAAGTTTTCAATTTTGGGAAGAGGAAGAATTCGCACTGGGTCCAGTTCAGAGAATATAGTAGATGGGAAATCAATTTGAAGCCTAATTTGTGCAATTTTGCCATTGCGACGATCGATTTGTGGGACGGCGCGTTATACTGGTGAAGGATTTTATTTTTTTGTGCGCGAATCTTTGCAATTTTTGTTTCAGATCTTCTTTCAAATGATCCAATAATGTTTTATAAGAGGCTCCTGTTATCGTTTTTCCCTTCGTTAAGTAGTCGATCAGGATGATTCCTTGTGAATCCAAAAAAAAAACAGCGGTAATCAGCTTTTCAGCCGACAAAACGGACTTTTCTTTCTTCGGCGCGCTTTCACCAATCATTGTCCACTGCTTTGTCTACTGTTTCGACTCAAGTGTGTAGTAATGGATCCATATTTCATTCACAGTGACGAATCGACGAAAAAACGCGTGCTCGTTTTTCCACTTTTGCAAAAACTGCTACAATGCTCGTTTCAAACATCTGTAGAACGTGAACAACGCGTCGCTTCTGGTTGAAATTCCGTCTATGCTAGTTTAGTAGTAGAAAAGTGATACCTGATATCCGTGTCGTTACCAAATGAATGGTGACGTCATATCATAGAAATCTACCAAACTTATCAAACGGCCCTCGTGTATCATTTAAACAGTTTAACTTACTTTAGATAATCGATGATATTATTGCTGGGCGAACATCTAACTCTTGTGTGATAATGTTGATGGAACATAGATATATGATCCATAACTGCTTGCGTTCGATAGATTTTTTCCAAATTAATAAGACCACCGGGTCCTATTCGAGTAAAATAGTGATCTTCTCCGTTATAATCAGAAATGAACTGAAAAATTGGAATATATATATATATATATGTATGTATGTATATATATATATATATATATATATATATATATAATAGAAATGGGCGGGACATATCGCAAGAAGAGAAGACAACCGATGGACAAGAGAAATTATTGACTGGGAACCAAGGAATATGAAAGGTCCCAGAAAGAGACCAATGAACAGACGGGATAAGGATATTAAAAACTTTCTTGGAAAACTGTGGAAAAGAGAGGCACTGAATCGAACAAAATGGAAAATCATGGAAGAGGCCTTTATTCAGCAGTGGATTGACAGGGGCTGAAGATGATGATATATATATATATATA
>CM068323.1:8495763-8610763 GCA_034766995.1 Acanthacorydalis orientalis | reverse complement strand
GATCTCAGGTTTTTTTCCGAAATTAAAATTAAAACTGAAAAGAGAATATTCACCATCATAAAAGAAACGAAGGAGTCTTTAAAGACAGTGAAAAAAAAGATGAAAATCGGAAATGTTTCCAGGAATGGAAGAAGCGTGGAAACAAGTGTATCGCATCTCAAAGAGTCCTTTGAAGGAGACTAAAAGAGAATTACTGCCAGCTTTATAATATTCTTTTAACAATTGTGAGATTTTTTTACCTCCTTCCTGTGTATACACTCAAATAAAAATACAAGTCACGTCGAAGAGTTATAAATGTAAAATCGTCATTATAAAAAATAGAATATTATCACTTACTTGAGCCCTGCGATAATTTCCATTGCGCCGTTGAAATTGCCGATGTTCCAGCTAGACAAGGCCACTCGCAAAATACACGATAATACAGCTCTGCGTTCATCGTGTGTTGGTTGGCTGATAATTAGATGCGTCACCCAGGCACTAACCTAAATATAAATTAGTAATTAGTACGAATTTAAACGAAGCATTTATCTATACATGTAGTTTAATACAAAAAAAATTGAATAGTTTTTTTTTGAATACACTGTTTATTTTTTAATAGTTTTATTTGGAAATAGCAATATTAAAGAAATAGTTGAGAATTTCTACAACTCAAGCAAAAATTTCGAATTTTTCAGCAGTATTATTTATGAAATAGAATAATAATCAATAGCAATATTTAAGTATTCGACTGAAGCATTATTAAAATGATAATCAATATCTGGAAGTATTTAAAATAAAAATGAAAGAAGTAAGCTTTTGGAATAATATAATTCGCATTAAAAATAAATAACATATTATCCCATTCAATAATAGGAAAACAGTATTAAGTAAAAAAGAGTATATTAATCAGGGTCGTAGACAACGGGGATGTTCTACCGTACACACCCCACCTAATTGAAAGAAAACTTGAGAGTACGTGAGCTAAAGAAGAATATTAATAGGAGGGTGCCGTTAAAAATCGAATCGAGGTTTACTTGTCGTTTTAGTAACATATATATATATATATATATATATTAAGTTGGTCCAAAAATAATGGCAGTTTTTATCATTTGAAAACCACAATTATTTTTGGACCAACTTAATATATATATATATATATATATATATATATATATATATATATATATATGTATATATTAGGTTGGTTCAAAAATAACGGCGGATTTTATCATTTGAAAATCACAATTATTTTTGGACAAACCTAATATATATATATATATATATATATATATATATATATATATATATATATATATATATATATATATATATATATATATATATATATATATATATATATATATATATTAGGTTGGTCCAAAAATAATTGTGGTTTTCAAATAATGGCGTGTGTATGCGTGTGTGTGTGTATTAACACAGACACATGCACACACACACACACACACATATATATATATATATATATATATATATATATATATATATATATAATGGTTGACCAAAAATAATGGCGGTTTTTATCATTTGAAAATCACAATTATTTTTGGACCAAACTTATTTATATATATATATATATATATATATATATATATATACATATATATGTATACACACACACACATATATATATATATATATATATATATATTAGGTTGGTTCAAAAATAATGGCGGTTTTCAAATGATAAAATCCGCCCTTATTTTTGGACCAACTTAATACATATTATATATATATATATATATATATATATATATATATATATATAATATATATATATATATATATATAATGTATATGTATTTACAAATTTTGCTGAGGAAAAAAATACAAGAAGGGTCTAGTTCTGGAAGATTACCACTTCATAATATTTTCAAAGAGGTGCCCGGTCCAACAGGATATGCCAAAAAAATATTATGAAATCTGAATTTATGTTTCAACTAGCAGATGAACTTACTACTGAAAATCCAGTTGAAAATGTAAAACCAGGGATGGAATCACGAGAAGCTAATGTACAAACAACTTCAAAGAGCTCACTTTGTTCACGCAAATGGTGTCAAATAGGGTACTGTAATAATAATAAGACTACGACCATTTACAATATCTGTAAAAAATATGTATGCGGAAAATGCACTCAAAAGAAGAACTACGTTTGTAAGAAATGTGACAAATTATAACTTTTCATACCTGATAATTCACTTTATACTATAGGAATAACTTAACTTTGAAATGAAAATTTATTTTATTTTTTTTTACCAAAGCATATAATTCTTTATTATACTTAGTACTCTTATTGATGTGTAAGTGATAAAATGTTCCAATCCTCATTTAGGGAACACGGTCTCAAATGGGTTAATATGTAATGCCAAAAATGTACTACATAACATTCCTTTTGTAAGAAACTAACAAGTCAATAAATATAAAAATATTCTATTATTACGAATTTTTTAAAGACCAGTCATTTTGACTGGTTTTGGTAGAAATAGCTTCGTCTTAACTGTCGGTAGTTCTAGTGTTAAAATAGCACAAAACCAGAACAAAAAAATCTTAGTTACGCTACTGATACTAATATAATTATAGGGAAAATTTGTAGTATATATATATATATATATATATATATATATATATATATATGAAATTCTTATAATGTTTACGAAAAGTTGAAGTTTGTAAGATTGTAAAAAAAAATATCAATTTTTTTTGAAGAGTTTAATAAAATATTTGAGATTTTAGTATATTTAATGAAAATTTAATAACCGTTGTGGAAGCAATTCATACTTTTTAGACTACCAAAGCTGCAATATTTTATGGTTTGAGTTTTGATGATATTCATGAACTTGTGTATTTGAAGACTGATTAATATTTTGTAATTATTTTCGAAACCAAATTTAGATAAGAATTAACGATTATATGTTGAATAAATCTTTCATTTTTATCGTTTTATGCATTTGTGTGTGTGTTTTTGATGATTTAATTATACATGAGAAAGGTAATGCGAATACGAAAACAGGAAGAGTGTATATAAAGGAGTAGTTCCGAGTTAATGTAACCGGCCATAAAAAAACCGACGAGCAAGCGATTCAGTGTGAATAATTCATGAAAGTGTTTTGATCACCTCATTGAACCTCTTGATGAGGTTCGCGACCGTCGATCTCGCGTTCGCTGCGAAATGTGTCGAAGACGATGTCGAACATCCAGCGGTCGCGAAGCCAGTGCCACTGGTCGTCGCGGAAGGTCCATGAGCGTCGACGAAAGATGGTCCCGTGGCGCCCACGCCTCCCAGGTCTACGGTCACCTGGCGCAAGTAATCGATAGGCGGTACCTGTGGGCAGATCGTAAATACAGTATAAAATTGCTGGCCGTTACAGTTGTTACATGTGTCCGTACAGGACGGCAGATTTATGTACGGCGCGTTTTAAAGAATTACATCTAAGGTGACCGTTTTATTGACGACCCTTTTCACTGAAACGATCTTATATCACAGTTTTAAGTTACTCCGTGTCACATGAAATCTTATGTTGGGTGATAACGAACGTTTTACACGGGCACTAATTCAAATTTTATTTTTAACGGCGAGCTGTTGAATGACTGTAAATTGGATTTTATAGCCGTTCGCATATAAGAGATTTGAACATCTGAAATATATTTTATTTTATAAAATAATCTTTTTATTTCTTAAGTATAGACATTTTGTGAAAGCATACTAATCACTCTTTTACATTAGGAAAAAAAATAAACAACTTATCCGTTTTATTTTTATTAACCCATATATATATATATATATATATATATATATACTGGGTTGTAACATATCAAGTTGTCGAATTTCAATCAGACAGAGGTCGACCGCGATTGAGAAAGGTTCTGTGCAATATAATAAGTTCAGCTATTTGGAATTGATTAATGTACTGTACACTTCCATTGTTTTTAAATACGGACTTATTATTGCTATTTTTATTTTTTTATACTTTAATAGGATGGTGTCCACAAAAGATTTGCGTCTACTTTTTTATATGAGTTCAAGTTGGGACACAATGCAGCGGTAGCAGGTAGAAATATCAATGGAGCTTTCGGAGAAGGGTCGGCTAGCCAGAGAACAATTCAATTATGGTTCAAAAAATTTCGTTCCGGTAATATGAATCTCGACAATGAGCCTCGAGGAAGGCCCAAAACCATTGTGAACGAAGAACATTTGAGAGCCATGGTGGAAGCTAATCCACATACAACAGTTCGAGCTCTCGCATGTGATTTAAGTGTTAGTGTTATGACTGTTTCTCGTCACCTCGCTGCAATAGGAAAGGTGAAAAAGCTGGATAAGTGGGTGCCGCACGAATTGACAGATGGTCAGAAACTGAGACGCTTAGAGGTGTGTTCTTCATTGATGATTCGAAATGATAAAACGCCATTTTTAAATCGAATCATTACTTGTGATGAAAAGTGGATTCTGTATGATAACAGAAAAAGATCTGGACAATGGTTAAATGCAAATGAAACTCCAGCACACCCACCCAAGCTCTTATTACACCAAAAAAAACTTATGGTTACTGTATGGTGGACA
Source organism: Acanthacorydalis orientalis (assembly GCA_034766995.1). Lineage (NCBI taxonomy): Eukaryota > Metazoa > Arthropoda > Insecta > Megaloptera > Corydalidae > Acanthacorydalis > Acanthacorydalis orientalis. Next base: position 8,606,208 of record CM068323.1, on the reverse strand, counting down.
AATAAATGAATAATCAATTATTCTTTTTTAAAATCAGGCGAATCAATTACAGCTGATTCATATTGTCGCAAAATCAATATGAATGAAAAATTAAAAACAGAACAGCCAATGCTGATCAATAGATATGGGCCGATACTATTGCAAGACAATCCTCGACCACAAACATCTCGAATCACAATTTCCAAATTAAATTCATTAAATTATGAAATTTTACCGCATCCCCCTCATTAACTAGATCTCTCACCGACAGGCTATCATCTTTTTCACCACTTGGACTATTATTTAAGAAATAAAAAATTCCGAAACCAAACAGAAGTGATTCAAGGATTCGAAGACTTTATAAAGCTCTAGAAATGTCAATTTTAATAAAAAATGGAATAAAAAATCTAATTTCTCGTTGACAAAGAACCATTGAAGCTGATGGTGCTTATTTTGATTAAATATATTTTGTTTTGTTAAAAATATTGCGTTTTAGTTCTCATTTACAAATTCCGCAATTTCATACGTTACACCCTAATAATAAACTAAACTTTTGATTGAAAATCAGACATTTCATATTAAATGTGCTAATACATAAATGATCAAAAAATTTTTCCATCGACTTTCAGGATATCCTAAATATTTTTCTACAATTTTCATTAAAACTTTTATATAATATTGCGCTTTAATTCTCATCAATTCCGCAATTTCATATGTTACACCCTTATATATATATATATATATATATATATATACATATATAAAATAAAATATTAATAAAAATATTGTAACCACTGTTCAAGCTAAATATCTCCATTAAAATATTACAGAATAAGTTTTGTCTGTTTAGGATGGCACATTTAACAGAACGAGTTTCTTACAAGAGAACAAAGCTTTTTAATTATCTCGGATTCTTGCTTCAATTTATTGCTCCAGATTTTATTACACAAGGAAATGGTTCTGAGTTGTAAATTTGCAATTCATTTTTAATCGTAATCTTGGTCTTGAATATGAATGCTTTGGCAAGCAAATCTGAATAATTTTCACGTTTTATTTAATAGCAATAGAGTCACTTTTATTGATCAAAAAAGAAGAGACTGTCCTTTGAAATGCTTTATAAATAGAAAAAAGTGTCTTTAAATAAATAAATTATTTTTTCATATATATATATATATATAAATAGAAAGAAAGAGTCCGAGGGGGAGAGATACTCCCAGTCATATTTGTACAAGAGAAAGCTACCAATTAAAAAATACACACAATCACGTTTGAATTGATTTTCATTCATTTTTTCAAGTATCTCATATAACAATGAGTTATTTCAAACATGGTATGATTTCAAATATTGATTCATTAACAACAACAAAGAGATAGAACAATACGAATTGAAAACAAAATCGTCTCACACTCATATTCGCACTAAACACGTTTGTTTTTACAAAAATACAGTTCTTAAATTTTAAAAATATGATAAAATATTATATTTAATTCTTCATTGATAAGCTTTCACTATAGTTAACCGGTTTGGAATCGTTTCTAGTAGTTTATTGGTAAGTTTACAGATGATATTTACCCACTCCACATCCAGTCTCTTTTTCAATTCATTGCTGTTTGTAATTTTATATTTCTGGGTTCTGTGTTTGAGCACTGTCCAGGCATTTTCAATTGGGTTGATGTATGTTGATTGGATAGAATGAGTTTCCTTATCTTTGGGACAATTGTATAAAAACCAATTTATGATTATATGAATCGTTTTGGAAGGGGAAAAGTGATATAAATGAAAGTGATATTTAGGTTTTTTGAAATTTTTCCTAAGCAAAATAATGATGGCAAGAGCAAGATCAATACCTGAAGAGAAGACAACTTTGAAGAAAATATCAAGGTATAGGAAAGTAAACCTAAAACTCGATCCCAAGCACCATGAAGGCTCATGAGAGAAAACTCAGCACCAATTTGAAAATTTGCCTGAAATATATATATATATAATATTATATATATATATATATATAAATCTTTATTAAAATTTTCAATGTTTTCTAGAATAAATTTCCAAATGTTATAACTGAATTTACTGGAATCTATTAAAAATAATATATAAACAAATAAACGAACAAATCTGTTAAGTTATTCAGTAATAAATAAATCAAACCTAAAAATGTATAAATGAATTCTTCTTAATTATTTTCTTAATAAACTAATTACAAAACGATTTTACAAACATTGAAAGAAATAAAAATGTGCGAAAAAGTTTGAAACATACTGACTTAACAGTTCTATAAAATTTTGTACTGTTATCATTATATATATATATATATATATATATATATATATATATATATATATATATATACATATCTTTATATTTATATATCTTTATTAGAATTTTCAATGTTTTCTAGAATAAATTCCCAAATTTTATAACTGAATTTACTGGAATCTATTAAAAATAATATATAAACAAATAAACGAACAAATCTGTTAAGTTATTCAGTAAATAAATCAAATCAAACCTAAAAATGTATAAATGGATTCTTCTTAATTATCTTCTTAATACGCTTATTACAAAACGATTTCACAAACATTGAAAGAAATAAAAATGTGCGAAAAAGTTTGAAACATACTGACTTAACAGTTCTATAAAATTTTGTACTGCTATCACTTTATATATATATATATATATTTGTATATATATATATATATTTATATATATATATATATATATATATATTTATATATATTTATATATATATATATATATATATATATATATATATATGTTAAGATAGAGTATAAAATGTTTGTGAGTCACAGAATGCGACGACACCCATTATTTATTTTCGCAATGGTTACTATCAAAAAAATAACCACATTCAGTGAACATTGCTATCTGGTGTACTGTAACTTCTTGAAAAAAGTCCGTTATTCTTTTACCCCGAAACACATTATTCATGAATTTTTTAGAACATATTTCGAGAATAGAATTTAACATGCACAGTTTCACACACTATCGAGGAGAGTATGTGTGTGTGTGTGTGTTAAGAAAAAAAATATAATAAATTTATTTAGAAGATATTTTTGTTGGAAAGTTCTGTGAATTAATATTAGTGTATGTTTCATAGAATTGGTATTAGCACTCGGTTAACGGAATCCGTCAATTTGGCGGATTTCATATATTATTCTTAAATATAAAGGAAATATATTTGTTTTCTTGAAATATTATATTGACATTTATTGATATAATGTGATATGAATATGTCAGGTAACCAAGAAAGGTCTGTCGTTTTTGAATCGAGAAAAAACACTTGTGTATTTTTACATAAAATAACTTTGTTCATCAAAATATTCACCTTCGCATTGAACAATCTTTTCCCAGCGAGAAGATAATTTATAAATTCGATTTTCATAAAATTGATTATTTTTATTTTCAATAAATGTAGACAGCTTCATTTTTAATTCTTCTTCATTATTAAACTGTTTACCACGCATATGATTGTCCAAAGATAAAAATAGGTGACAATCTGATGGAGATACGTTTGGGGAATATGAGAAATGGGAGAGGGTCTTCCACCCTAAATTCATAATTTTTGTTCTGGTCTCTATTGAAACGTGTGGTCGTGCATTATCTTGCAAAAATGAAACATTTTTATGATTTACAAATTCTGGCTGTTTTTGTTGTAATCCATCGTGTACTCGTTGGAGTTGTTCACTATAAATGTTTTCTGTTAAGGTTTGACCCACTCTTAGATATTCATAGTGAACAATCCCTTTTGAAGTCCGCCAAATACAGAGAAGAAGTTTTTGCGGTGTTAACTTTCATTTAGGACTTTGTGGGACAGAATCTCCTAATGAAAACCAGTGGTGAGTACGTTTGTAGTTGAAATAAATAATCCATTTTTCATCAGTGGTCAAAATTTTATCCAAAAATTTCTCTGATTTTAGTCGTGAAATAAGAGATCTACAGATTGTAAGACACTATAATTTGTTATTGGGAGTTAATTCGTGTAGTACCAATTTACTTAATTTCCACCTCTTTCCTATTTTGTGTAAATGCTTCCGTATTGTTTCATCACTTACTTTGAACAATTCTGCAAGCTGTTGACACGTTAAACTGGAATTTGTTTCAATCATTGTCTCCGATTCGTCGATATTTAAATTCGATGGTCTGCCTGATCTGATCTCGTCTTTAATGGATTCATCCCCGGCAGAATTTTTTTAAACCATCTCTAGCCCGTTCTTGACATGACTGTTTTTTCTCCAAACGCAGTACAAATTTTTTTTGCAGTTTCTATAGAGTCAGTCCCAAGTTTAAATTCATAAAGCACAGACGCACGTATTGCACTATTTTTCACATACATTCTTTAGGGTTATAATTATTTTTTTAAATTAAAGTTAACAGTTTGAAATCCATTCAACAATTAACAGTAGAACACATGCTAATACAACTGATAAACAATTCTTGGAATTTTATCTGATAACAAGTGTTAACAATTCTCGGAATTATTGTACGTTATAACAACGACAGAAATTTCTCGGTTACCTAATATATCTCATTTCAGTTTATCTGACGGCTTTCTACTTTCACATAACTGTACAAAATATATCTATTTATACATACATCCGTCAAATTGACCGGATAAGAAATTTTGTGTTATGCATCTACAAGTCTCTATTTATCAAATAATAACTAAAATCACCAAGTGATCTGATACTGTAGAGGACAGAGAAAACGAAGATGTGAAAGTGAATACCGTATTTCATCCCTTGCTAAATAAAATAGTGTATATACCATATAATTTTCGGTCGAATTGGAAAAACTGAGCTCACAGATTTTTATTCGTTCTTCTAATTGTTTAGAATTGAAATTGTATTTTTATATGCAATTAGAATTCACTTGGAAATGAATTAACTGCAAAAAACTACTCCAATTGAGACTATACATGCAAATAAAAAAGAAATGCACAAAAATTGCAAAAGATAAGAAAGATAGTCCTGTTTTGCACACGACTTTATAAATCAGAAACTTATATTCTAACAATTTATAAAAGCAAACCAAAGGAAGAGGCACTATTACTCAGTTCAAAACAAATTTGTAAAAATTGGGGATGATAATAAACATGTCCTGGAGCCAATTACATTCTACAACAAGACCAAGTTTGGAGTGAATATGGTGGATCAAACGACACAAAAATATTATGTCAAAGCAAGGGCCTGTAGATGGGCATCTGCAGATATTTTATAACATCTTAGATTTAGCAGCTATCGATGAATGGATATTGTACAAGGAGATTACTCGACTGGATACATCAATAAAAGATTTTATTTTTCAATTGTCTGAAGAATTAGCAAGAGACTACAAAGATGAATTAGAGAGAGAGAGAGTACGGAGATGAGTATAAGATTACTTTCGATCCATAGTCGAATATAGGAAATTCCAATAACAATCGAAATCCTTACCGAATCAGATTTTGTAAAAAAATAGATCCAATAATATTTGCTGTGAGTGCAAAAAGTTTGTGTGCAGAAAATGTATCATCAAAACAGAATTTATCTTTAAAAAATGTACTGTTAATCTCGGTTAATAAAAATGTAGTGATATAAAATAAAATTAATTAATTTATTACCAAAAAAACTACACTTTAATGTATCCGTCAAAACGACTGATTTTGTTAAAAGTAGGTATAAAATAAGTGCCCTGAAATCTAGTATTACTGAGAATATTCGCGTTCTGAAAACTAACATTTATTGATCTTCTAAAGTCGAACTGATAAATATATAAAATCTGTGCCGTATTTTATAATTTAATCAAATCTAGTTAAATGTATGCATCAGAATATCTGTTAGAGACATTTTGTCGGAATAATCGGAAATTTATCTTAGATCACACATTGGTACCTGACTGAACCAATGCGAAAGAATTCTTCAACGTGCGAACTAAGACCACACCTCCTTTTTTATATATTTTTCAAAACCTGTTTACGCTTGGACTTAATTGGTCGCACGTTCGAAAAATTCTACTTTAATCTTAACAACTAAAAACCGTCCTGTTTCAAGGTTACACACAATTGTTCTATCGAATCGATCCACAACTCTCTAATAAAAATATATCATTCGAAAATTTATCACCGGAACGTGAGAAAAATGCAAGTATTTCATTCTTTTCAAATGTTTATACTAAAAGAATGCTTCAGAATTATACAACTTCAAGTTGTGTTCCTGTGTCGTTCATAAATGCACTTCGTTGTGCGATTATTAAATTTCACGATGTGATAAAAATGTCCTTAACTTTTACGAGTCCATCTTCCGGTACTCGGAAAATACATTATAATTTTATAAGTTATCATAATTATAACCGTATCGTTGTTTAATAGCATGTTTTATTGGCTGTTTCGTGTACATGTACTAGTCGACTTATGAATAATGTATAAGGACGTATGGATTATGAAAATTAATTAAGAATTTTATGAACTTTGAATGTCTACGCACGAATAACACCGATGTGACTTTGTCTCTTGTATGTCGGAGAAATAAAAAGAGATTGTGTCACGAGAATGCAATAGATTATGAGGTTGGTATTTACACATTTATTTCGATGAGAAACAATCTTCTATCACAAGAATAGACAATGCAAAAAAAATATTAAAATGGTTATAAAATGAATTAAGGGGACCCGGTGGTCTAGAATTTTCGAAAAATCGATTTTTTTTTCGAAAGTATAGTATCTTAAAAATATACTGTTAAAATTTGATGGCGAAATTCAGAGTATTTCAGGATCTACAGCCCATTAGAAGGTCAGGTAGGTTTCTTGAGAATATACTTACTTGAAACTTTAAACGCGTTTATCTCAAAAACTACTTTTTTTCGTCTTGCGGGGGCCAGAAAAAAAAACTACTTGACCGATTTGTCTGAAATTTTAATATGTTATTCTGAATAGTTCTAGCTCTCGCTGGAAGTAAAACTAATAGTTTCCGTAAAATATTTACATTTTTTTTATTAACAAAACATTCAAAAATACTGGTCGTTTTCAAACTTGTACTTTTGACTACGCGCCATTTTGTCAAATTTTTTTTTTTATTCTACTTCCTGCGATAGCTATACTTATACTAATTAAAAATTCGTCAATTATTTTGTTTCAGATCAGAGGGAGAGATAAATCATCATTCACCACGCAATTCCATTTTTTTAGAGAGAGAGACTTCAGCATCATTTTTCTAATTTAAAAAAAATTTTTTTTTTGCCTTTATTTTCATTTTTGTGTAGTTTATTAGTAATAAAATAAGTGTAAAAAAATTTGAAAGCATTATTCATTACCCTCATATAGAAAAAAATTTTTTAAAATAGCTTAAATTTTAGGCCGCTAGACCACCGGGTCCCCTTAAACTATTAACTGAAAAAATGAAGGCTCAATCAAAGACTTCAATGAGTATAGGGATTAAACATATTCTGCTTTGATGAATAGGACTACTATATAATTATAGGACTACTATACTCTATGCAGCTCACGAGACAATGCTAGGTTTCATTGTCATTCTTTCTAATTTTTTATATTAATAATCTCTACTAGTAATTTAAATCCAGATTTTAAACTATTAACTGAAAAAATGAAGACTCAATCAAAGACTTGAATGAGTAGAGAGATTAAACATATCCTGATTTGGTGAATAGGACTACTATACTCTGTGCAGCTCGCGAGACAATACTGGGTTTCATTATCATTCTTACTAATTTTTTATATTAATAATCTGTACTAGTAATCTATATCCAGATTTTAAACTATTAATTGAAAAAATGAAGACTCAGTCAAAGACTTCAACGAGTAGAGAGATTAAACATCCTGCTTTGTTAAATAGGACTACTATATAGTTATATATGGTATACAATTTTAAAATAATATTTCCTGTGGCTCTTGAACATTCAAAAATGTATAAAAAGTATTATATGTGTCTCTTATTATCGAAGGAGTTGCTCACCCCTCATCTATTCAAATAAAATTGAATTGAAACATCTTACCTGGTAGAATAGCTGATATTCTGTATCAGCAAGTCGGAGAGCGACCTCTTCGGGAAAATGCAACAGATCCTGGAGTTCCTCCAGCTCTCCGGAGTTCGTGACCGCGGTCGAGGCAGCCGCAGTACTCTTCTCCAGATCTATACAATTGATGTTTATGTAGATAAATCGTTTTAATGATTGAGAATGAATGCATTCAGTCAGAGTATTTGTAAAAGAAACGAGGATGACCGTGACAATAAATTAATTTCATTAAAAAATCAGACTATTGTCTATATGTTTATAAAAAAGTGAATCGTTTGATAAGTTTGGTAAATTTTTATGTGGCACCACCATTCATTCGGTAACGTCACGGCTATCAAATGTCACTTTTCTAATTTTCATAGGCGAAATTCCAGCCAGGAGTGACGCGTTGTTGACGTTCTACAGATGTTTCAAGCGAGCATTGTAGCAGTTACCGCAAAAATTGAAAAAAACGAGCAGGTCTTTTGCTTCAATTCGTCACCGTGGATAAAATATAGATCTACCATTACATATCTGAGTCGAAACGGTAGTCAAAATAATGGACAAAGGCTGGTAAAAGGGCGCCGAAGAAGGCGAAGACCGTTTTGTCGGCTAGGAAGGGGATGACCAATGTTTTTTTAGGATTCTTAAAGAATCATCCTGATCGACTACTTAATGAAGTGGAAAACAGTAACAAGAGCCTATTATGTAATATTATTGGACCGTTTGAGAGAAGAGCTGAAACATAAACGGTCAAGATCGGCGCACAAAAAAGTTCTATTTTACCAGAATAATGCCCCGTCCCACAAATCGACCATCGCAATGGCGAAATTCAACGAATTGAACTTCGAATTGATTTTCCATCTACTCTATTCTCAAACTGGACCCCGTACTAATTCTTCCTCTTCCCAAAATTGAAAATTTGGCTAATAACAGCAGCCCATTATGCAAAATTATCGGACCGTTTGAAAGAAGATTTGAAACAAAAACGGCCAAGTTTGGCGGACAGAAAAGTGCTCTTTCACCAAGATAACGAACCGTCCCACAATTCGACCGTCGCAATGGCAAAATTGCACGAATTAGGCTTCAAAATTGATTCCTCATCCATCCTATTCTCCAGACTTGGTCTCGTGTGACTTCTTCATCTTCTCAAACTTGAAAATTTGGCTCGATGGGAAGAAATTCTCGTCAAATGAGGTTGACATCGTTTCCATCAATGCATATTTTGCAAAATCGTTGGACCAAGTGCATAATTATCAATGGAGACTATGTTGAAAAATAAAATCGATTTTTTCCAAGAAACGGTGTTTAACATGCTTTTATACCATACTTATCAAACGACCCTCGTGTATAATATATATATATATATATATAATATGTATGTATGTATACTAAATAACAATATTATTTCAACATCTATAGCTGTAAGTGGGGTTAGAGTAGTCTAAGTGGTGCCCCTTGAAAAAGTAGAATTAGATGAAGAATACGAGAGTGAAGTTGATGGATATCATCCAGTTCAACCACTCACTAACGACCATGGAGTCAGCTTTGTATCGATCACTTCACCTCTAACCGGAATTCTCTACCCAACCAGAATCGTTGGACCAAGTGCGTAGCCATCAGATTATGTCGAGAAATAAAATCGATTTTTCCAAAAAAAAAGGTCTTTAACATCCTTTTTCGCCATACCTATCAAACGACCCACGTATACACTCTTTATATAAATACAGTCGATTTAGATATGCATGTTGCAAGTGCGAACAAACCATTCGCATTCAACGAAAAAAGTCAAACGAAACAGAAATAAAAAAAATATGTACTTTTTTTTTATTATGATTGTTGTATACACTTACCCTCTGTTTGGGTAGAGTGTTCATCCAAATGGGATGCATCAAGGTGTTCCAGGGTGAGGCCGAGCCGCAAATCTACTTCGCGCATGGCCTCCGGGGGCCGCTGAACAGAGCGGGGAGGGCGCAGCGCTCATGAGCTGCCGCCGCCGCCCTCAGCGCGCCGCCCCAGCCGCGCGATCTTTTTTCCACTTTATTTTTCTGCAAATAAAAAAGACATATTTTATGATACGAAAAAAAAACGATCACACAAATAAAATCGGATACGTGTTCAATGAAATTCTACTGAATTGTGTGTTTCTATTGATTTCTTTCCGAATAAATCAACAGAATTCTGATATTTAAATTTTATAATATATATATATATAGTTTACTACCTACGATATATAAGATCTTTACAAAAATAATTTCGAAGCGTCTACAAGTGCAACTAGATTTCGCCCAACCAAGATAACAAGCAGGATTTAGAACCGAATTTAGTACAATGGATCATATACAAGTAGTGAGAGAAGCAATAAGCCGGTAAAGTGAATACCAAATACCAGTATGTCTTGGATTTATAGACTACGAGGAGGCTTTCGACTCCATCACCACCTTGTCGGTAATATCTGCATTGAAGAACCAAGGCATAGAGGGCACATACATCGAGCTGCTAAATAACTTCTATAAAAAGGCAACGATGCCGGTGAAGATACATGAAGAAACAAGAAAGATAAAAATCGAGAAAGGTGTAAGACAGGGAGATGCAGTTTCTCCGAAATTGTTTACTGTGGCCTTGGAAGAAGTATTCAAATCGCTCGACTGGGAGGACAAAGAAATCGAAATAAAGGGCGAAAGATTAATCAATCTCCGGTTTGCCGACGATATAGTTATTTTCGCAAATACTCCGGAAGAGTTGCAAAAGAGGATAGAAGAACTAAACGATGCCAGTCAAGAAATCGGGCCAACATGAATCATACAAAGACAAAAGTACTGTTCAATGCGTTTGTATGTCCGAAGAAAATTGAAATAAAAGGAACGGAAATAGAAGAAGTCACGAAATATGTCTATCTAGGCCAGCTTATCAACAGAGATGGATCATTCACTGAAGAAGTAAATAGGAGAATAAAAATGGGATGAAGCTCATTTGGACGAAACGCCTCGATATTTAAATCAACAATCCCACTCTGTTCAAAGAAACAAGTATTCGATCAGTGTATACTACCGGTCCTTACCTACGGCAGCGAAACATGGGTGCTTAACGCCAAAATAGTTCAAAGACTCCAAACAACACAACGAAGTATGGAAAGATGCATGTTGGCAATAACAAGAGATAGAAAGAGAATAGAATGGATACGAAAACAAACAGGAGTCACAGATATAATAAGAAGAGTAGAGAGTCTGAAATGGAAATGGGCGGGACATATCGCAAGAAGGGAGGACAACCGATGGACAAGAGAAATTATTGACTGGGAATCCAGGAATAAGAAAAGACCCAGAAAGAGGCCAATGAATAGATGGGATAAGGACATTAAAAACTTTCTTGGAAAACTGTGGAAAAGAGAGGCACTGAATCGAACAAAATGAAAAATCATGGAAGAGGCCTTTATCCAGCAGTGGAGTAACAGGGGCTGATGATGATGATATATATATATATATATATATATATATATATATATGTATATAAATATGTAGAATTTATAAAGGTGTAAGAAACAATATGATAATATCCAATTCACAAACCATTCTAAAACAAATATATCAATACATGACATTTAATTACAACTGTTTTTGTCATCCAGTAATTAATAATATTACACACAAAAGCTTACGATTTCAATAAACTGATACAATGCTATTAAATGGTAGTTTGAAAAAGGTACATTTTGAATATTGAAATCACGTCTGCCGAAGAAATATTCCCAATAACGTTTCCAACGTGTCGATAATTTGAACGAAATCCGGCAATTTTAATCCAGTCATCTGAATAAATTTCGCAATAATTGAAGACAGAAAGCTTATAATTTAATATGTCGCGATTCCATAATTCGATCTTGAGTGTTGCTCATATAATCGTGGTGGCGTTAAAAATGTCAGTGGCGTAGTTCGATTGATAAAAAAAATAAATAATTCGTTCTCGAATGCAGTATTCTTTTCAGATTACATTGTTATAGAATAATATGCTGTGTTTATGTTATAAGAGATTTATTTAAGAGACTACATCTGTTTCGGCCAAACCTTACTAGTCATTATACTATGACAAACCAAATTGAATTTTATAAAATCAGTACAAACCGAAATCTTGTACCGCAGTGATTTCACTCATATATGAACATGGGACACCAAATTTAGTTTGAGAGTCTGTGAGTCTCAGACAAAAAAAGTCATCCTAGAAAAAATGTAGCGAGCGAAAAAAGCTCTCTTATTTATATTCAAAAGTAACACATTTAAAGCTTACATTTATTTTTTCTTTAATGAATTTATAAACTTTTTTTAAAAAAAATACATGCAGCGTTTTTCCATACCTTTGAATAAATTAATTTTGAAAACTGGAATTACCCTGTTAATAATGTGATTTTAATAGATAAAGAGATAAATACAACTATCAGTCTTCAAGAAAAATGTACTGGCAAGTACAAATAATAATCTGAAATACCAACTTCAGTATACTTTTTTTTCTTTTAGCATGTGGCAATGAATTTCAATCAATTCCATTTAGATGTTACTGCTTGCTTCTTCGGTGTTAAAAGAAAACAGCACTAAATAGGAAAAAATCGTTTTTATATGTCCTTCAAATCGGTTTTCGAATTTAAATAATAATTCTTGAATGTTTGAAGCATTTTTAATGAAATCACAAGTGTAATATAATTCTCGATAATTTTTGCAAGTAAGAAAATGAACTAAATATGAATTGAATATAAAACGTTGTTCCTTACAATACACTTCTATAATTTGCAACTTTTTTAAAATGTATTTCATATTTTTTTAAATTCCATTTTATTGTTTTAATAAAATCGACTTAAGCTTTGGATCGCGGGCTGCATTCAAGAGTCTTTCAGGCCGTGTATTTGGAATCACTGTTATACAGGTGTCCAGCAGATAGTTTTAAACTTTGATAATCAATAATTTCTAAACGATGTGGCATTACTCACTTGAGTTGCCGCACTGACAATTTATAATATGAAGACAGAGATAGGTATGGGGAAAACTCCATCCTAGAACAACGACCAGCCATAAGAAGACACTAACACGATAACATGATTCACGCTTTCTCAAGGTTGGTTGGTTGTTGGGGTTTTATGGCGTTTCGATAGTTAAGGTCATTAGTGCCCGATACACTTTTTCAAGATCCGTGGAAAAAAATTGTAGTTGTTATGATATCAATATCATAATTTTTTTGTGATACGTGTACTTCGGTTCTCATCGTTAATAATAATTTAATATAAAGTCTCTACAAGTTTTTTTAATTTTTTCTGTCCATTTTTTGAAATTTTATAGAATATTTATTTATATATTGGGTGTAGGAATTAATTAAATTTTATAAATTTCTGAATAACATTTGCAATTGTCGTTAGTTGTTGGTCATGGTCTGCCCAGACAGACCGTGACTCATCGATCGAAACAAGTTGTAATCAGAAGAAGCAATATCTGGAGAATACGGCGGGTGGGGTAGGACTTCCCATTCGAGCGTTTCCAAGTATGTTTTGATCGGTTTTGCGACGAGTGGACGAGCATTGTCGTGCTGCAAAATCGCTTTGTCGTGTCTTTCAAAGTATTCCGGCCGTTTTTTCTACAATGCACGGCTCGAGCGCATCGACTGTAGTCGGTAGCGATCCCCAGTGATGGTTTCATTCGGTTTGAGCAGCTCATAGTAGATCACATCCTTATGGTCTCACCAAATACAGAGAATTAGCTTGAATCCATGGATATTTGGCTTCGCCGCTGATGTTGTAGGTTGGCCGGGCTTAACCCATGACTTTCTGCACTTGGTATTGTTGTAATTGATCTACTTTTCATCGCCCGTGACAATGCGATGCAAAAATCTCTTCCTTTTCTCCGGTTGAAGCCGCAGTTCACAGGTAGAAAAACGCCTTTCAACGTCTATCGATTTCAATTCGTATGGGACCCAATTTCCTTGCTTTTGGATCATTACCATGGCTTTAAGGCATTTTCCTACCGTTAACAAGTCATCTTCCAACGATTCAGACAATTCTTGAAGTGTTTGACATGGGTCTTCATTAAGCAATGCCTCCAATTCTTCATCGTCGAACTTTTTCGGCTGTCCAGGTCGTTCCTTGTCTTCCAAATCACCACTTTTAAAACGTCGAAATCACTTCCGACACGTTTGTTCAGCTACAGCACCATAAACTGGCCACCATAAACTTCCACTAATATACGATGACTTTCGGCAGCACTTGTCTTCATATTAAAGTAATAAAGTAAAACTCCCCGCAAAACCAATTTATCCGGCACAAAATTCGACATATTCGATAAAGTACAAAGTGTTGTTATTTACGTTTCCACCAAATACTGACATATACGGTAACTGACGCCCAAGGACATCTGTTTGACGGGGAATATTTGGTTAAAGGGAACAATGGAAGAATGTTCTACCTACGCCATCTATTGTAAAACGCTACGAATTAATTCCAACATCTATAATATACATATATATATATATATATATATATATATATATATATATACATATATATATATATAAATATAAATATATGTATATATATATATATATATATATATATATATATATATGTATTTTTCAATACATTAATAATTAAAATATGTTTGAAACAAAATTAAATAATTGTAAATTATCGAATTGCGTTAAACATAACCAAAAATGTTTAAAACACCATTCAATAATTCACAATTATTTATCCGAATACCATTTTAAATGTTTTTATACAAATACAAACACAATAAATGTTTATAAATAAGGGTGACGCTACTGCTTGACAATATTGCCATACACTAACCTTCCGTAAGAAGGGACATGAAATAAACGCACTGATGACTAAAATGTTTAAAAATCACTTTTATCGATTAGAAGAACGACGAAATTCGGAGAAATTTCGTTCGTCATTAAAATGCTTGCGAATTTAGAATCGAGCGGTATTTTACTTCAGCCACATTCGTGATGTCAGAGGTGTAATTTGTTTCTGAATTCAACCGCGCTACTAACAGTATAATGCACCGGTTTCTTCGGTGGTATGGTATGAAGGTATGGGACGAGATGAAATTACATTTTTTTTTTTTAATTTTGGTACCGGAATAGTCGATAAATTCTCCAGTTTTTGTATCGTTAGTTAAAGATTTTCTTAACACACACACATATACATATATATATATATATATATATATATATATATATATATATATATATATATATATGTTAAACGATCAATACAGTCTGAGAACGATAATAAACAAATTTCACTTTTACTGAATAGTTGTAATGTCAACCAGTCAGACCTCCAGCTGTGAATTTAAATAAATGTACGAAAAGCAATTTTCTACTGGACTGATTTTCAAACTAATTAAAAAGCTCGACTTCTTCATTACAATTTTAAAAAGTTTTTTATGACCTTCAGTTATAAAACAGATAGGTAGTACAATAAAACAGTTTCGAATATGTTATTATTCGATGCGGACAAGTGAGCGAAACATATGTTTAATTGAAGGACCTGTATATCATTTTTCTAGTATAAAATTCAACTATCCGGAAATTATGGCGAGGTTAGCCGTGTTGATGTGTGCATTAAATCATCAGACACTAAGGGGATGTAATGTAATTACGTAGGACAGGTGCTCTTAGGTATTCTCAGTGAAATATTCATAAAGTGGTATAGCCGCACATCATGTATGTATGTGTGTATGTAGCATATATGGAGATTTAATCTAATCAGAATTGAAGTTGAATAATATCTTTACCAAGAATTTATGTTTTATAATTTATAGAAAATTAATCATAAAAGATATTTTATTCCTGATATATATATATATATATATATATATATATATATATATATATATTTATAGATAGATATATAGATATATATATATATATATATATATATTTATATATATATGTATTTATATATATATACATATATATATATACATATATATATATACATTCATATATATATATATATATATATATATATATATATATATTAATATATATATATATATATAAATATATTAGATAGGGATAAGGATATATATCCCTATATAGGGATAAGGATATTAAAAACTTTCTTAGAAAACTGTGGAAAAGAGAGGCACTGAATCGAACAAAATGGAAAATCATGGAAGAGGCCTTTATCCAGCAGTGGATTAACAGGGGCTGATGATGATATATATAAATAGATATACATATATATATATATATATATATATATATATATATATATATATATATATATATATATATATAATTCCATTAATTACATTCTTTTCTGTTGAATTTCAAAAAAATAATATATATATATATATATATATAATTCTATTAATTACATTCTTTGCTCTTGAATTTCAAAATATATATATATATATATATACATATTAATATATAAATAGATATATATATATATATATATATATATATATATATGTGTATTTATATATGCATATATATATATATATATATATATATATATATATACATATATATATATATTTATATAATTCCATTAATTACATTCTATGCTGTTGAATTTCAAAAAAATATATATATTAATATATATTTATATATATATATATATATATATATATATATATATATATTAATATATATTTATATATATTTTAATATATATTTATATATATATATATAAATATATATATATATATACAAAATTCCATTAATTACATTCTTTGCTGTTGAATTTCAAATAAAAATAACACTTTCTTCCATTATAACTATTAGGTTGGTAGAGAAATAATTACATCGTAGGAAAACATTATATCACAAGAAACACTTTTTCAAACATTTATTATTTATAATAAAATCTGTAAGAAATTGAATTTCGCTCCTCTATTTAAGTCATCGTCTTGATATCCGGTTTACACTTATCTAGCTCTTCTTTAAATCTGCTCTTCGATAGTACATTGTTATTGTTGACCATAAAAGAATATAGTCCTATGACTTCTTCATGAGTTATCAGTAACACACAGATTAACTGAATTGGTGTTTAAGATATATTTTTATGGTGAAGAATACATAACACAGATTTACAATACATTTGTTATGTATCTATCCTCACTATTGTACTTATTTGTAAATAAATAATGTGATCGTCTGGTCACACTCTTAAATAAAATACAGTAGTTTATTATAATCAAGACAGTATATGAAGTATCAATTCTAACTAATGTATTTTAACTTATACGTCAATTATATACAAAGCCTTCCTCCTCCCTCAAACATAATTTATCTGTCTAACAGGGTGGGTAAGCACAGGCGGAAAAATAGGTTCGTGCAACCGTACTATTTTCAGTGAGAACATTTCTGCAATGAGAATATTTCATTACGACGATGAAGACAATCCATAGACCGACCGACGACCTTAGACTATGCATTTCTTTCTTTTACTACCCCATTTCCTCTTATCCTTCCTTTTCCCTACCCTTTTATCTTTTTACTCTTCTGGGAGGTATGGTTTTTCTGAAGTTATCTGTGTTTTTTGCAACTTTTCATAGATTTGACCAAGAGTCAATGTTAAGGATATTTTACTGACCGGTCGACTGATTGATGGCACATCTGTGAACTGGAAGCATCACGTTGAGAGGTTGATAAGGGATGTGGATTTAAAATGTAAAAAATATCAGTCAGTGTATAAGCATGCGTCATCAGCGTACGACCGACTGCATCGTGTGTGAATCAGTCAGCACAGAATGTGTGTAAATAAGTATTCTTTTAGTAACAAAACTATTGTTATTCCTGTAAAAACAGTCGTGGTCATATATACACTCAAGAAAAGGGCATCTTTGTACAGAACCCTCATTCCATAAGGTGCTCGGTGTCAGAGAAGAAAAAATAATTCCTCCCCGACATCTGAATTCAATACGGCCAAGTTTTACATCAGTTTATCTTCCATCTTACAAACATATACTGGCTACTGAGTCTCTGACGACTCCCGAGACGGTAACCACGTCGAACGATTCCATTAACATGTTAAGAAAAGCACAAATCGATCTCAAAAAAATCAGTATTAGTTTAGGACTTGGTTTTTATTTCGGGTTCTGGCATACATTTACATAATCAGAATATTTTACCCGTTCCTTTTAATAAAACAGCACCGTACGTCCCTCAGTATCCACACCAAAAGCATCGTTTAGTTTACAAGCAATTTCGGTTGGTTTATTGCCCGTTTTGAACTCACAAAGAAATTATTTTTATTTGCTTCTTTTCCATATTTAATTCAATAGCCCAATTTGAAGCAAAATCAATAATAAAATCAAAGTCGATGTTACCAAAATACAGACCGAAAGATAGATTTTGAAACGATATTAATAAGAAGGTGATGAAATGACACCTTCATTAAAAAAATTAATGTTAGAATACAGAAAATCAAAAAACCGCAGTTATTTTCCTAACAAACTAATATTATCAAAAATTATATTTTTAATACAGGTAAATTGTTAACTGAACCTTTCATATTTCTATTATATACATATTTTTTATAAATCTTTTTACCTTCATATATATATATACATATATATATATATATATATATATATATATATATATATATATATATATACACTCACACAAAAACATAAACATAAATATAATCACTAACCCTTGTCACTCTAAGACAATTCGACGTTTCTATTTTCAATATTCTTTTAAAATGACATCGTGTCTTTTTTTTCTTCGAAATTCTTCGCCTCGGTTCATAAATTTTACACACTTTCAGATTCGGGGTTGTGTTTTGTCTTGACACATTTCTATTTACTGACTAGGCATTGTTATAATATATACAATGTTTTTATTTCTTATGTTTGTTCTCTCTTGAAATAAATGATAATGAACTGTATGGAAACCGTTCATTGTTTCCAAGTTTAAAAAATATAAATGTCATGTATAATAATTAAAGGTTTAACTCTCCCGTTCCGATTCAGTAATTTCGGTTGACGGCGTGTTTTTATTTCCAAATATCTGTCATGATATTTTTAATTATATTTTCTTATTTTCTTATCATACACATATTATATTGATATCAATTGTTAGTATAAGGATTGACCTTCATGTTCAAGTAATTAAAAATCTTTCTATTTTTTCATAAACAGTACTTTTCATAAAAAAATATTAATGGTAAACTATATTTAATGCACCGGTACGGAGAGTTTTAAAATGGTACCGGGCTGGAATCATTAAGACTCTGATTTCGAACCAGATTCCCATTTAAGATCCTTAGTACTATCTCATGGATCTATAAGTACTATGAAATAAATAAATAAGTTAACTCCTGTTTATAAAATAATCACCTGTTCTCTTTATAATTTTAACCTTTTTAATACAAGCCAAAAATTGGAACTCTAGACTATGAGGATGGTATGAAAATAATTAAGGTTTTTGTTTTCTGAATTCTAACGTTATTTTTTTCAATGAAAGTATCATTTCATCGTGTTTAGGTTAATATCATTTTAAAATGCATTTTTTGATCTGTAATTTGATAACATGGAATTTTGTATAATTATTAATTTTGCTTCAAGTTAGGTTATTGATTTGAAGATGGTAAAGAAGCGAAGAAGAGAAATTATTTGTATTAGTTCTAAACAGGTGGTAAATCAGCAGTAACTGCTTGTAAACTGAACGATGCTTTTGTTTGGGAACTGTAAAGGAACGTAAGGTGCAATTATGGTCCTAAAAATTTCGTATTGGGGACGAGAACCTTGAAGATGATGAAGAAGGTCGCGGGAGTCGTTCTTCAGTTCATAACGACCAACTGAGGAGGTTAGTTGTATCAGAACCATGCATAACAATTTGAGAGCTTGAAAAAAATTTAGACGTTAGTCATCCAACAGTTCTGGACAACTTAAAACCAGTTAAATTAAAAAAATGTATATGAATTTGAAGGTATTAAAAATGTATAAGAATTTGAAGGTCATAAACCGCAATTATTATTCTATCAACCTAATATATATCAAATTTAGTTTCAGATACTGTCAAGATAAAAGCTTCTCTCTCATAAGTTTTTTTTTACAAGAAAAAGATTAAAATATTCAATGAGAGATGACTCTTACTATAAAATAGAATTTAAGATAATTAATTTAAGAGCAGGTAGTTTAATAAGAATGAGCCAGCTTACTTGATTTAGTCAATAATAATTATTTTAATTTAATATACTATTTTGTTAATGACTTGATTTTATTATATAATTATATTTCGATTGATTTAATATAAAACGTTGTAAATCCATCTGATAGAATTGAATTAATCAATAATAATCTACTTTCATTCAATATAATTTAATATTTATAGAATTAATTAATATTTTCATTTATAAAGATTTCAATTCCTCGTCTCTTATGTTTCTATATGTTTCTTATACGGTTCATATAGGGCTGAGACTTACTAGGGTAGTGAAAAATCGAAATTCAACTCATCAAAAATAATGGAAATCAAAAAGATAATACGTTATTGTACTTTGGTTCATAACTGTGTTACAGGATTTCAAGTTGTTTATTGTCCTTGAGGTTACTATTTGAATTTTTTCACAATTGATTTCGTCTATTGATATCTTTATTCGATATGACCTGACCTGAATACGATCGAAGATGCAGATAAAAGACCTCGTCCATTGACTTGAAGATGCTAATGAACCGAATCGGTTATGGAAATATTCAAATAGTGACCTCAGTGCCAAGAAACATAACAACATAATTAATTTAATTGTATTTAGACAATTAAGGAAAAAATAATATTCAATACGAAAGGAAAACTACTTATTAATCAGATTTGAAACAATCTTAATCCAAATATTACTTTTTTTAATTAAAATAAAAATATATTAAGACCGGAAATAATATAATTATTAAAAATGAAGCTAGTTGAATATTTTTTTATATAAAACTCAACTATCGATGGAATAAAATAATTAGTTATTTCAAGTTGTATTTATTTTTAAATTAAAATCTATTATTGTATTGAATAGGAATTAGTCTGAGTAAAAATATTAAAATTTACTTTTTGAATTTTAACCACAGGATAACTTGTTGAGTTTTCAATGAGTGGTTTAAAGGTTATAGAAGATAAGTTTAAGAGTAATATTTGGTTGTAATTTTCTAGAAATGTCGATTTCTGCCAATAAACTAGTAGTAAATGTATTAAAAGATTATCCACCGTACTATTCAGAATATAAAACGATTTTTTTATATAAATTTTCAATAAAAAAACAAGGGTAGTCTTATATCCGGATCTTCAGAAGTTCAGACTAGCACGCCACTGTAACCGTTTTAAACAACAGACTATCGGGTTTTAAATATACATTAGTATAATTTTTATACATATTTTCATTCTATTAAAACGAAAATAAACATTTTTTTATCGTTTTTTTCTGGAAAAAACTGCGTGTCGTTTCATAATCTGGGTCGTAAAAATGCCTTTTTCTTGATTTCTTTGAAAAAAAACTTGGACTCGTCTTACAATCGTTTTCTTTTTATATTCGGGTTAATACGGTACATGCATATCACAATGATTCATATAATGGCATCAGTTTTGTGTTTTAAAAGATTGCTAATTTGTTTCTTGTATAGAACTTTATAAAAATTAGAAATAAGTGAAGACATACAAGTAAAGTTACTGACACAGTTCCATATAGAGTTACCTTTTATGAAAAACGAATCTTCTTAAATCGAGAAAAACCTTTATTACTATTCTGACGTAGCTGCTATGCACGTTTCAAGACGACCTGGAAAGATAAGAAAAAAAGAGCATTAAAGAAGTCGTTCATTGTGCATTATGCAAAAATGGTTTGTAAGATAAGTATGATATTATATGACAGCAGTGTTTGTGAGTGTATGAGAAAAAAATTTAATGCAAATTGAAAATGTCTGTAAACATATTATAAATTTCCACATGCTGTGTTTTCAACAAGCTCTCTTTAAATACACGATTTTATTTTCATAGGAAATGAAATATTTGCTTTGTCGTTAACATTATGAAATTAAATAATATATTCTAAATATATTTTATTGGGAACGTCTGACTGAAAATTGAGATTAAATTATATATCACATTTTAATTGAATCGTTGTTATAACATGTATATTATTTTTTCTCTCTCTCTCTACATATATATATATATATATATATATATATATATATATTTATGTAGATCAGTGTATAACGTATGCAATTGAATTTCAATAACATAAATTTAAATAATTCGAACAGTATTCAAGTTCCTAAATAGAAAAAGGATAACCTTCTGATCAAGAAATACACCCTTTCTAGACATTCATGTACATTTGAATTATTTATGAGATGATTTGAAAACGTTTAAAAAGAAATCCATTTATATACATATTAGACTTAAACTCCTTAAAAAATATTTTCCAGTCTAGAATTTCAAAAAGAAATTATGTTGAGAAAACGTTTAATAAATACTGTGCAAGTCAATGTGTATATATATTTATATATATATATAAAGGTACATGTGGTGTATTTCTCTAGAATACTGATACAAATTTGTGAATTTTTTTCAGAAGAAAATGTAAAAATAACGTACTATGAATTATTGCTGATATTTCATAGAATAATGCAGTACAATTGATACGAATTGATGCGATGAGAAATCGTTTATAGATGTTGAGTTATTGAACAAAAATGTCTGATTATAAATAAATGTATCTCTTAAAATCGTCTTATTTACTGTTGTTATACAACGAATATTTCATTTTAGAATTTGTTGCTAAAACTGAAAGTATCAGTAGATGTGTTTAGAATACAAGGAAATTTAGGTATTGGATGATCGGTTTATTTATTATTTTTTTCAGACTTTCATCTAATTTTAAATCGATTCTGGTTTATAATAAATAAAACTAATTACTTTTATATAACAAAATAAATATTGCAAATTTGTCGGTTACTAGAACAAATATGTTAATACAGATGAGCCATTGGAAATTTCATATCTATCTGATATATATCGTGGAAAATCGTTGATAATATTCAGAGAAAACATAAATTTCTTGACTGAAAATATATAATTGAAAGCAGAAAAACTGATTCCAATTGAAAATTTCAAGAACTAATATTACTGTTGAGTGTAAATTTTTTTTAAATAATCAAGTGTCCACAAAACGGTTTCTCATCAGTCACATCTTGTACCTGGTCGTAGAGTCTTGAAATTTTTTACACACTTCAAATGATGAACTTTGAAAAAAAATATTAAACCAAATTCTCAATTTCATAATTTTTATAGGTTTTCAAATGAACAAGTCGATTTTTCTGTTTTTTGGAAGACCGTAATTTTTTTAATGACAAATAATTATAAATTTAGTAATATTAGAAAGAGATTAATAACTTGTAAATATATTATCCAAAAAATATCACTCTAAGAACATAGTTTCTTAGGAGAGAACCAATGGATTCCTAGATCTAAGCCCGGATTCAAAACAGTCAATAAATTCAACTGTATGGTGTTGGAATTAATTCTCAGCGTTTTACAAGAGATTGCGTAGGTAGTACATTCTTCCATTGTTCCCTTTAACCAAATATTCCCCGTAAAACAGATGTCCTTAGGCGTCAGTTTCAGTATATGTCATTTGGATGAAGCGTAAATAACAACACTTTGTACTTTATCGAATGTGTCGAGTTTCGTGCCGGATAAATTGTTTTTATGAGGAGTTTTACTTCATTACTTTAATATGAAGAAAAGTGCTGCCGAAAGTCATCGTATTTTAGTGGAAGTTTATGGTGACCATGCTCTAGCTGAGCGAACGTGTCGTAAGTGGTTTGCATGTTTTAAAAGTGGTGATTTCGACTTGGAAGACAAGGAACGACCTGGACAGCGGAAAAAGTTCGACGATGAAGAATTGGAAGCATTGATTAATGAAGATCCATGTCAAACACTTCAAGAATTGTCTGAATCGTTGGGAGTTGACTAGTCAACGGTAGGAAAACGCCTTAAAGCCATGGGAATGATCCAATAGCAAGGAAATTGGGTCCTATACGAATTGAAATCGAGGGACGTTGAAAGGAGTCTTCCTACATGTGAATTGCTGTTTCAACGGGAGAAAAGGAAGAAAGTTTTGCATCGAATTGTCACGGGCGATGAAAAGTGTATCGATTACGACAATCCCAAGCGCAGAAAGTCATGGGTTACGCCCGGCCAACCATCAACACCAGCGGCGAAGCCAAATATCCATGGATCCAAGCTCATGCTCTGTATTTGGTGGGATCATAAGGGTGTGATTCACTATGAGCTGCTCAAACCGAATGAAACCATCACTGAGGATCGCTACCGACTACAATTGATGCGCTTGAGCCGTGCATTGAATGAAAAACGGCCGGAGTACTTTGAAAAACACAACCAAGTGATTTTGTAGCATGACAATGCTCGTCCGCACGTCGCAAAACCGGTCAAAACATACTTGTAAACGCTCGAATGCGAAGTCCTACCCCACCTGCCGTAATCTCCAAATATTGCTCCTCTTGATTACTACTTGTTTCGATCGATGAGTCTTGGGCTGTACGAATTAATTCCAACACCCAATAAATTTTATAAATTTCTAAACAACATTTGCAATTGCCGTTAGTTGTTGACAAAGTCGCTAATGTTAATTTTAATTTAAATCAAATTTTATGTCAAATTCAGAAAAAGTTACCCACCCTTTTATAATATAAATCTCAGATTATGTGGAATTTTAATTTGTGTCATTGTAGATCGATTTATATTTATATACATATATATATATATATATATATATATATATATATATATATATATATATATAAATATAAATCAAAATTATCCACACAAAAATTCGAAAACGTAGGCTTATTTATTTATCACGTCGAGGTTTCATGGCATCAAAATATGTTTATTTCATATATAAAACAGCAACGTTGCAATCTGTCTTGCGATAATGATTATACAGACATAAATGAGTTTTAAAAAATATGTTTATTGTTTCAGTCGGTTACATGTGGAGGCTTATAATTGACAAGTGAGCAGTGAGCGAAGCCCCCTAGTACATATACATATATATATATATATACACACGTGTTTCTATGTATAATTTAATTAAAAAGTACATTCTTATTTATTAAAATGTATGCTGTTGTACAATAAATGTATCATTGAATATCATTTCTTAATAATCACACTCCACACTATCATTTCTTTAATCCTATTTAGCCATTAAACGATAATACCTTTCTTTTAACCCACACCGACTGTGAATGTGTCTCTAAGCACGCCACCACAACAAATACAAGTATCATTACGAAACCGTCGAGAAATAATTTCAAACATAATGAACTCGGGTTTAAAGATAAACAGTGTTAATATACAGAGATGGTATAACACAACATTATTATCATTTAAACCTGGCGAGATGATCAACCGTATACTTTACGACTCGTTTTTAAACTCCCCGTACGTATTATGTGTGTCCTGAAATTACACATTCTGCCCGCCAGATAACTCATGAATAAACACGTGTATGAGTTTATTAAATTGCTTGTCACGTTCACAAATGATAACAAATATCACAAGAATTCAAGATACAACGTGAAGAATATTTAGGTCAGTTCTTGTATGGATACGTCATGTATATACAACTTTATTTATAAATATGTAAAATAGGTTTGAATTTATTATCAAATTTTCTTATAAAAATATGGATGAACATTTATATATATATATATATATATATATATTTATTTATATATATATATATATATATATATATATATATAAATATGTATATGTGGATATAAATATAAATCAATCTACAATGACACAAATTAAAGTTCCACATAATATGAGATTTATATTATACTAGGGGTGGGCAACTGCTTCGATAATAAGAGCCACATATAATACTTTTCATACATTTTTGAATGTTCAAGAGCCTTCCCCTCACCTCACCTGTTCGGAATTTGTTTTTATTGCATTCATCGAGTCCAAATTAACAAAACTGTTTAGTTTCATATCTTTTTTAACGATTGTCCATAACTGTAAAGCCACCTTACAACAACGGCAGTTCGGTCACATAATGTATATGGATGTTTGAAAAGATAATGTGAATTACCCGTTTATATATATAAAATATTCTAATATTAGTACATACTATACTACTATAGTTTATTATTAGAATGTAACATATCAAGTTGCCGAATTTCAATCAGTCAGAGGTCAACCGCGATTGAGAAAGGGTCTGTGTAATATTTTACAAGGTCAGCTATTTGGAATTGACTAATGTACTGTACCCTTCAATTGTTTTTAAATACGGAGTTATTGTTATTTTTATTTTTATGCCCTTTAACAGGATGGTGTCCACAAAAAATTTACAACTACTTTTTTTGTATTTTTTTATATTAAGTTGAATTTGGGACCCAATGTAGCGGTAGCATGCAGAAATATCAATGGAGCTTTTGGAAAAAGGTCGGATAGCCAGAGAACAATTCAATTATGGTTCGAAAAATTTCGTTCCGGTAATATGAATCTCGACAATGAGCCTCAAGGAAGGCCTGAAATCATTGTGAACGAAGAAAATTTGACAGGCATGGTGGAAGCTGATCCACATACAACAATTCGAGCTCTCGCATGTGATTTAAGTGTTAGTGTTATGACTGTTTCTCGTCATCTCGCTGTAATAGGAAAGTTGAAAAAGCTGGATAAGTAAGTGCCGCACGAATTGACAGATGGTCAGAAACTGAGATGCTTGGAGGTGTGTTCTTCATTGATGATTCGAAATGATAAAACACCATTTTTAAATCGAATCATTTTACTTGTGATGAAAAGTGGATTCTGTATGATAACAGGAAAAGATCTGGACAATGGTTAAATGCAAATGATGCTCCAGGACACGCACCCAAGCCGTCATTACACCAAAAAAAAATCTGGTTACTGTGTGGTCGACAAATTAAGGAATAATCCATTATTATTTTTCAAAACCAGGCGAAGCAATTACAGCTGATTCATATTGTCGCGAAATCGACAATATGAATGAAAAATTAAAAACAAAACAGCCAATGCTAATCAATAGATATGGGCCAATACTATTGCAAGACAATCCTCGACCACACACATCTCGAATCACAATTTCTAAATTAAATTCATTAAATTATGAAATTTTACCGAATCCCCTTTATTCATCAGATATTTCACCGACAGACTATCATCTTTTTCTCCACTTGGAATATTATTTCAGAAATAAAAAATTCCGAAACCAAACAGAAGTGATTCAAGGATTCAAAGACTTTATAAGCTCTAAAAATGTCGATTTTAATAAAAATGGGATAAACAATTTAATTTCTCGTTGGCAAAAAAAAACCCATTGAAGCTGATGGAGCTTATTTTGATTAAATATATTTCATTTTGTTAAAAATATCGCGTTTTAATTCTCATTTACAAATTCCACAATTACATATGATACACCCTAATATCATAAAAGCTTAGAAAAAATGGCAATGAAACCCGTTATTGTCTCGAGAGCCGTATTTAGTAGCTTTGGGAGCCGCAGTTTGGCCACAGTTGTATACAAAAATATCGTTTTCTAAGCTACTCTCTATACAACAAAAAAATATACAATCGAATAAATGGTACAAACTGTGAATTAGAACGAAGAATTAATGAAAATAAATATATTTTAAATTACATAAAATACTACTTTGTTAATTAGTTGTTCCATTTAGTACATTTAGTGTGGGCGGATAAAATTTTAACAAAATTACAGTTGTGTTCTACTTTTTTTTTGTAAAAGTATATAATATATAATTGTAAGCATTATATATATATATATATATATATATATATATACATATGTTGAATAAATATAATGAAAATAAGTGAATGTGAAAAATATGAAAATGACTTCAACTCCTACACAATGAAATAAGTACAAACAACAAGAAAATGTCATCACGTTTACGTATTCTAGACATTGCATTGTATTACTACAATTTATCCAGAGTACATACACACACACACATATATATATATATATATATATATATATATATATATATATATATATAGTTTGTGTGATGTAGCTGTATTAAAAATGTCCTTCATTCTGTTCTTCACGCAGTTGTTCGTATTAAAACTTCTTTATATGAGATGATAAAAGCATTATTTATATACATACATATTCATTTTATACGGCTTGAACACTTTGTTATTTCAAACGTGGAATAGTTGTGCATAACATTTTCTCTCTGAAGTATTCGCATGAAGTCATTATTGTTTGTATAAAAATCGATGTTAGTTTTTATAGAGAAGATAAGAAATTTATGTGACTCGCAAGTCTTTCAAATTGCCCTTTAAGTTAAATTTTAAAAATAACACTAGATGAAATATAGATAAACGAATGCCTGTACATCTTTTCTTTGTTTAAATTGCAGGAATACTTTTAGTAGAGGCTTATAATTATTTTATAAAAAACAGTATCCAATATATATATATATATATATAGTTTTTTTTAATTTTAAAGACCAATTAAAATTTCAATCCTATATAAATGACTAAGTGATAGATTCACATGTAACTGCACTGACAGATATAGGATTAATACTATGGAAATTCGTAGAAAAATTAATTAATTGAAATGAAAAACAGTTTTTTTTAATTGAACGAATTATACATCCACAAAAAAATTTTTTTATCATTATGTTGAAGATTTAAAAATGTACTGTATATAGAAAAAATGTTTATTACTATTTAGATAGTTTTCAGAAATTTATGTAAATTTTAATATATTTTTTACAGTATTATTATTAATACTATTCTATTTTATATCCAGAATAATCAAAAATTAAACTTTTATTTAACAGAGTAAAAGATATTACACGGTACTTCAATTTGTACAGATTTTTTAAATATAAATTGTTTTTAAAAAACTTTGTGTATATATATATATATATATATGTATGTCTATATACATATATGTATATATACATGTATATATATATATATATCTTTGAAAAATTGAGTTTCAAGTTCCCTAGAAAAGATTTAATCATTTTTTCATATTTTCGTATTATTATTAATATTATTCTATTTTATATCGTGAATAATGAAACATTAAACAATTATTTACTCAATAGAGTAAAAGATATTACACTGTATTTCAATTTGTACAGATTTTTTAAATATAAATTGTTTTTAAATAACTTTGTATATATATATATATATATGTATATATATATATATATATATATATATATATAAATCTTTGAAAAATTAAGTTTCAAGTTCCCTAGAAATGATTTAATCATTTTTTCATATTTTCGAGTAATTTGTAACCAATTCTAGGAAATAAATTTAGTAAGTGTTTTTTTATATATAAAAAAAACTCATACATGCGGATATAAAAATTACCAAATACTTTTTTGTTGTTAAATATATATTAAAGTGTTTTATATTATTGATTTTTAAAATAAATCTTCTTCTTCAAAATAACTATATTTTATTACGTTCGTAGGAAAATAATTGCAGTTTTTATTTTCTGAATTCTAACCATATTTTTTCCATTGAAAGTGTCATTTCATCGTGTTCATATTTATATCATTTTAAAGAACATTTTTCGGTCTATACTTTGGTAAAATCGATTTTGGTTTTGTTATTAATTTTGTTTCAAATTGGGCTATTGAATTAAAGATGAAAAATAAGCAAATAAGAACATTTTTTTATATGAGTTCAAAACGAATGTTAAATCAGCAGAAACTGCTTGCAAACTAAACGATACTTTTGATGTGGGTATTGTTAAGGAATGTATGGTGCAATGGTGGTTCTAAAAACTTCATACTGGGGACGAGAGCCTGAAAATGAAGAAAATCGCGGGTGTCCTTCAGTTTATAATGACCAACTTAAGAGGTTAGTTGTATCAGAACCATGCACAGCAATTTGAGAGCTTGAAAAAAGTTAGGCGTTAGTCATCCAATAGTTCTGGATCAATTAAAACAACTAGTGTATGAAGCTGTATATGAATTGGAAGGTCATAATCCGAAATTATTTTTCCACCAACCTAATACATATATATATATATATATATAAAATTTGATCAGGCGTTAGTCATTCAACAGTTCTGGACCACTTAAAACAGCTCCGAAAATCATCAAAAAAGAGTAAAATGTATATGAAAGTGAAGGTCATAAACCGCAATTATTTTTTTATCAACCTAATTGTTGAAGACTAATAGTTATATTTATTCGTTTATTTATTTATCTATTAAAATCAAAATCATCCGACAATTCTGAAACACTAAAACCACTTAGATTAAAAAAACGTATATGAATTTGAAGGACAGAAACCGCAATTATTTTTCTACCAACCTAATATTATATGTTAGTATAACTTTAATAATAACTGTATACTAGTATTGAATCTATTTTTTTGATTTCATATTCATATGAAAATCATAAAAAAATAGTGTAAAAATTGACATTTTATGTGAATTTAAAGATCAAGTTTTATTAAAGAAATGATATATTTATTGAAAGACTGAGATTTTGAGAACGGAAGCATAAAAAAATAGTTCATGATACATCTGCTAGCATAAATATAAATACTATTTTTTTATAACAGAGTTATTCTTTAATATCTCTTTTTTTTTGAAAAAATATTTTATTCATTATATATGTATATATATATATATATATATATATATACTGATCTACAAGAATATTTTCTATAAAAAAATCACGCCGCTAAGTGAAGTCTCGGAAAAGATTACACAGCAGTGCGTTTATCGTCGATTTGTGGTAAAAGGGGGACTGAAATATGGTATAAGCGTTGCAGCATTTATGGAACACTGCTGAAGCTTGACTGAATCAGTAATATAGTTATTTACAAGGCAGATGAATCGAGAACAGGTACAGTGTACGAGATAAAATGTATAGATAAAATATGCATACATATAAGAATGAAGATATGGTACACTATTTATTATAAATTCAAATATTTTACGTTTATATAAATGCGATTATTAGTATGGAAAAATATAAAACGTAATATTATTATAAATTTATTATTTTAAATGAACAAATAACGATTAATCTGTTTTCAATTTCTGTACTTATGGTTTCATTATCAGTAAACGAACTGATGATTTTTTTAAGAAGGTAATACTATACGTTTTTATTTTATAGTTAAAACAAATTTTATTTAATAGTTTTTTACAGTCGCACGCTTCAAAATCACCTGATAATGATGGTTTAAATCAATTATAACCTAAAGATTAAACATAAAACAGATATTTAAATATTGCATATAATATTTTATGTTAAAAGTATTCTTAAATATACATCAGATAAAAGGATACACAGCTTAAAAGCGATTGAAAGATTTTACAGCTTGTTTAAGGGGTTAGGTACACTTGTGATTTTGATTTTTAAAAAAATATTTTGCATTTTCTGAAAGTATAACATTTCAAATATATTGTGTCAAAATTTCAAGTAAATCGGAGCTTAACTTACGGAGATATATGACTTTAACCGAAAGCATCTCGAGCGGCCTCGCAGCAAATTTTTATATACGTGTAAATCGTACCCAAAACTTTAAACGCGTTTTTCTCGGAACAACGTTTTCAAAGTCGGTGCGTAGAGAATCTCAAGAACGGCTCAACCGATCCTTATCAAATTTTAACCAGTTATTTCTAATATAATTGCGGTGTACTAGTCAGCGAGATTTTTTAATTTTGACTTTATTTTTTTTAATAGAACCGAAAAATGACCGATTTTTTTGGTGAAAAAAAAACCTTTTACTTTGAACATCCGCCATTTTGTAAAAAAATAAAATTTTGATAAAATCTCTCCGATAAGTACACAAGAATATTATATTTTACTAACTCTACGCTTTTTTTTGTTTCAGATGATCCAGCCATGAGTTATGTTACGCACCGCATAAACAAATTTTTTTTGGACCTCCGGCATACTGGCAGTAACTCGGTTATTTATTACTCTTCTTACTTGAAAAAATTACTGTAACTTCTTAAAATATGTATCTTTCGAACTTAGAAACTTTAATCAATAAATATTCAAAAATTCTCAAAAAAAGCATTTTTTTTGGCCTTGCAACTGTACCTAACCCCTTAAGTACAATAGTACACCTTACACCTTAAAGAAATGGTAGAAGGGCGTAAAAAACAAAAGGAACTATTTTGATAATTGAATTATAGTATACTTTATATGTTACGAAAACAAAATGAAAACTTACCAACAAATACTAAGTCCTTTGCACACACTTAATATTTTGACAATAGTAGATAATAATTTGAATAAGTTTTGAAATAAGTAGGTTTAATTATATTTGGTCGATTGATTTATTACCTGAACAATATATTCCAATTATGCACTTTAGAAAAAATATTATATATATATATATATATATATATAGAGAGAGAGAGAGAGAGAGAGAGAGAATAAAATATTAATATAAGAAATAAATGTATATAAAAATAAATATGATAAAAGATATGAATCGTGGTAAAAACAAGCAAGTTAGACTTTTTAAACATTAAATTTAAACTGAAGTGCGAACACGAAAATAAATAAAACTGGAATAAAATACAGTCCAGTGTATCCTCGGATATTTGATCGTCTGGCGACAACAACATTATAACATCGACGTAATTCAATTAACAGTGTTAGTTGAAAGTACACAAAGGGATACCGTCAGACATGAATATTAAAATATTGTATAAAAGCCAATTCCAATTAAAGGCGTTTGTATGATACGAGTACTGTTGATAGTCATGGCGTTGAATTTATCGAAATTTATATAATATCATTTGGCCGTACACAAAACAGATCACGTGCGTGCGTGCGTGTGTGTGTGTGTGCGAGTACTCACAGTGACATACGGTATTTACAGGATTTACTATCTGTCATGTCTCAATTTAGTTACGAGATTATGTAATTACTGTGGATATACGAATGTATTTACTTTGAGTATATGATGTGGTCGATAGTTATTACTGACCTGCCATTATTCAATAATTACACAGAAACCACTTCAATGTTAAATTGATACTGGATGTAGATAGGGAATTGTTGATAGTGAATGGTTTCGGCGAGATCAAAGTAACTAAGAAGCTTTTATACGAAAATTCAGTTACTTAAATTGAATACAGAAGCAGTTATATAAATTAAATTCGATCTAAAATCTATCTCTATCTATAAATATACACATATATGTATATATATATATATATATACACATCTATATATATATATATACGTATATATATATACATATATATATATATATACATATGTATATATATATACATATATATATACATATATATATATACATATATATATATATATAATATACAAGGTTTCAAAAAATTCGTAAAAGCGACATATAGATGACTTGAAAGTGTATTTTTTCTTGAACTGGCATCCTTGATTAGAGACTTGTAAAAATTTGAGCGCAAAATGTCTCTTGGTTTAGTTTTTACAGCAATTTAAATAAGACATGTTTGGATATTTTTGTGAAATGAATAAACTGAAACACGGGTCCAGGAGGAATACACCCAGAATTCATAAAATATAGACCTGAAAAACTGGTAAACATGTCAACATTTTTATTTGAAAGATGTCTGGACGGCGAAGAAACGCCAATTGAATGGAGGACTTCCTGCATATCAACCATCTGCAAAAAGGCGCTAAAGATGATCCAAAAAACTATCGTGGTATAGCTGGCATACTAACACTAGGAAGAATATATTCCCGAATTCTTACAAATATATTACAGGAGGATATTAAAAACAAGCAACCCGAGGAACAAGCAAGATTCCTGGCTGGAAGTTCCACGACAGACAACCTATTTACTTTAAAAATAGCGTTGGAAAAAGAACTCAAGGAAATAGAGAGACACACATATCCTTTATAGACCTGGAAAAAGCCTATGATAGCGTTCCAGTATCACAATTATGGAAAGAAATGGAGAGGCTTGGCATAAGATCGACATTAATCCATGCTGTTCAGTCTTACTATAAAAATAATTATGCGGCAGTAAAAATTCGAACATCACTGATGGAATCCTTTAAAACAACAAAAGGACTGAGACAGGGATGTTGTCTCTCTCCGACATTATTTAAATTATACTTAGACCAATCCCTTAAAGGGTGGGCTCATAAATGTAAGAATATGGGGCTTCAGGTGGGAGACGAGAATTTATATACCCTTTATTTTGCTGACGATCAGGTGGTGCTTGCGGAAGACGAACAAGATCTCAGCTTTATGGTCAGAAAGCTGTGTGAAGAATATAGAAAAGCAGGTCTTAAAATAAATCTTAATAAATGCGAATATGGAGTAGTTGGAAATGATGACTGCGGAAACCTACCGCTGGAAAACGATATAATAAAAGGCATCGATAAAGCCAAGTACTCAGGAGTGATTTTTAATAAACAAGGAACGGGTAGAGACGAAATCCAAGAAAGAATTACCAAAGGCAGAAAGACCATAGGCGCACTCAACCCACTACTATGGGAAAGAAATACTAGCAAAACAACAAAGCTTCAACTGTACAAAAAAATTGTCAAAAAAAAATTAATTACTTTCAAAATATTGAAATTTCTAACAGAAAATGTACTTTTATATTATTGTTTAAAATTATACTTAAACCTCATATACACATTTTAGGATAGAGAGAAAATTAATTCATTTAAAATTTTAAAATCTTTTACATGAAATGTACTTTAATATTATTAATTACACATTAATACACGAGTCTGACCCTTTTGAATAAATGCAGGATTTTTCCACACCTTTGATTTTCTCGTCGGATTGGTAGGAAAATAATTGCGGTTTTTATTTGAATTCTATCATAATTTTTTTCAATGAAAGTATCATTTCATCGTGTTCATGTTAACATCATTTTAAAGTGCATTTTTCAATCTGTTTTTTTGGTAACATCGACTTTGAGTTTATTATTAATTTTACTTTAAACTGGGCTATTGAATTAAAGATGGAAAAGATTAAATAAGAGCAATTTTTATTTGATTTGAAAACAGGTGGTAAATCAATAGAAATTGCTCGTAAACTAAACGATGTTTTTGGTGTGGGTACTGTTAAGAGACGTACGGTTTAATGATGTTTGTAACAATTTCGTACTGGGGACAAGAGTCTTGAAGATGAAGAACGTCGCAGACGTCTTCCTTTAATTCATTAAGACCAACTGAAAGCGTCAGTTGAATCAGAACCAAGCATAACAATTCGAGATCTTGCACAAAAGTTAGACGTTAGTCATTCAACAGTTCTGGACCAGCTAGGAAAATCAAAAAAGCTGTAAATTTGTTTGAATTTGAAGGTCATAAACTGAAATTATTTTTCTATCAACCTAATATATGATTTATATTTATTATTAATATCTTTATATAATTATCTTCATTTTTACTACAACTTCTTCAATTAAAACACTAATAACTAGTTTGCACTCATTTTCAGAGGAAAATATCTACAGATAGATGTTAGAAGATGAAGAGTCACTGACGATTATTTGAAAGTGGACCATGTACGAAAACTAATAGGGGAGAACACACAACTAGATGAGTTGCAAGAATGAATGCCAGAAGAATAGACTAATTTTGGGTATTGACTGGATAAAAGTAGTAAGATATTTAATCCGTTTACAAAAACAACCGTTCCTTGATACATTTCTATAAATTTAAAATTTTATTTGCACTAGAAAGACAAGTCTTAAGTGTAGTATTGAAAGGGATCGAATCCCCAGGAACGGCAAGCAACTACACGGGTACAGAGATCCCAACCACTGTCAGAAAAACTAAAAACTGCTTTAAAAAAAAAACTGCACTGAACATTTATATAATTAATTAATTGAAACATAACGAATCAAATAAATACGCTAAATATAATTGAAAGAACTAAGTGTCATATTTCTATATTTAATTTATAATTTAATATATTTACAAAAAACAATCTAAAATCGAATTTTATAATTTCAATCAATTAATGAATAAATTCGTTCTCTATATAAATGACAATATTCTTATCTAGTAAAGTCTTGTTAATCAGATACTCATATTAATTAATGTCTGTAATTGGTGTTCGAATGACACTTCATTTAATTAAAAGCAATGTTTTATTTTAAATGAAATTCCCTTTTATTATTATTTATAAAAAAATAAACAATCGATTATGTGAAATAAATTAAAATATCGAAAGATAAATAATGGACTGAAAACGATTTAACTTTGTTAATTATTGAATAGAAAAGAATGAATGATGTTTTTATATAATTATACTAACAATTCATATTAATTATCATAATTAAGTTGATACATAACTGCGTAAATTGAAAAATAAACGAACGAACTGAATGTAATTCCAACAGAACTGAACTAAGTTTATATATATATATATATATATATATATATATATATATATATATATATATATATATATATACATATATATTTGTTTTTAGCCAAAAAGTTCGAAAACAAATCTCCATTCAGGTGATTAAAAACTTTAACGTTTACATTCGTTGTGCGGCAGAGATGAAGAAGGAAAAGTATAATAACCGCAGTTCCCAACGGCGACGGTATTAAATTTTACAGTATTTAATTCTGTCTGTTAAATGGTAAGTACTGAAAAATTAAAAAGAACAGTTTACATATCGTTACGTTCCGTAACTGCGGACAAAAAATGTAATTACAATTGTTAGTTCGTCTGTTGTGTTCATGAATTTTAATTTTCAGATTTTCGATCGACAAGAACTTTGTTTAACAGGAAGATGAATTCGAGAATAAATGCTTTATTAGAAGTAAACCGTGCCATGGTATCAAATAGTTCATACAAGTTGATAATTAAAGTGATATGAAATTGTTTTTGATATGAAAATATTTATAGTATATTCCTGGAATTGTGGCTGAATTGATGTACATACAATAAATGGATTTTTCACTCACTGTAATAATTATGAGAAAAGTTTTAATCAGAAATATTCAATAAATATTACAAATCATTTATGATACTCTCTGATCTCGTTATTATACGAGGGTCGTTTGATAAGTATGGTAAAAATCAAGTTAAATACCGTTTTTTTTTTGGAAAAAATCGATTTCATTTCTCAACATAGTCTACATTAAAGGCTATGAGAATATTCTTATCTAGTAAAGTCTTGTTAATCAGATACTCATTTTAATTAATGTCTGTAATTGTTGTTCGAATGACACTTCATTTAATTGAAAGCAGTGTTTTATTTTAAATGAAATTCCTCTTTATTATTATTTATAAAAAATAAACAATTGATTGTGTGAAATAAATGAAAATATACTAGACACTTGGTCCAGTGAGTTTCCAATTTTTTTCATCAAGTCGGAAAAGTAGCTTTTCTCAAAGTCTGCAAAATACTCATTGATGGCAGCGATGACATCTGCATTCGGCGAGAATTTCTTCCCACCGAGCCGAATTTTCAAGTTTGGTAAGAGGAAGAAGTCAGACGGAGACGAGTGTAGAGAATAGGGTGGATGAGGAATAAATTCGAAGCCTAGTTTGTGTAAATTTGCCAACTCGACAGTCAATTTGTGGGACGGAGCGTTGTCCTGATGAAAGAAGACTTTTTGTGCGCCAATCGTTTCAGTTTTTCTTTCAAATCTTCCAATAATGTTCCATTTTTCGGTAGCTTTTATTTTCTTCGATAGTCTTCTTAATTAGTTCATTGTTGTATTTTCGAACGTCTTTTCTAATACACTTCCTCACTGTTTTGCCAAGTTCGATAAATTCGATTCGGTCTTTCACATTATCTTTTAGTTTTATTTCTCTTCTCTTCTTCATTAGACATTTAGTTTTTTCTGTTATTTTCTTATTTGATATATATATATATATATATATAAATATATACATATATATACATATACATATATATATATATATATATATATATTCAAATATTATCCTGTATAAACATGAATATAATCATCTAAGACGATTATAGTAGAAAACATACACGAATTAATTAAATATATAAAATAACATACAACTCTAATTCGAAACATAATGTCATGATAATCGTTTAAGCCGCAGATTTGTAAGACATGAATGTTTAAATCTTAAACTTGACAGCGCTAATCCAGTGATGTTTATGAGTGCACGTTGACTTGTAATTCAAATTAAATCCGTGTAAATAAATGTATTTCATAATTCTATTCTCAAACCGGTCATCTAACTGAAATATAATTTAAATGTTATGTATGTGTTTTTCAGATACATGTAAAAAATGTTGAAAAAACTATTCACTGATTATGAAAAACACTTTTTTTAGTTTTCTTATTCAATTGGAATTTATGTCATTTAGAAAAGATTACTTTTTATATATTAACTTGCAATGAACAAAGAGGTTCTGCTGTGATGCATTAGAGATTTGGCTGTAGCTAAACTACTTGCTTCCAAGGAACAACAACATAATTGATTTTTTTCAAAATATTTCCTTTTTCAAATTCAAAAACTGAGTACATATAAATATGTACATACTATGTATAATAATTACACTCAATAAATATCTCCATCACATAACTCAAATAACTATGTGTGCACGTTCATTATTTCAAAACCACATACAATCTGATTATCCGGGAAATGGCGTTATCCGGACAGAGTTTATGCCGGATAACTGGAGTCCTACTGTATATTTAATCAAAATACATATTTTTATTTCAAATTCGAATGACTATATTATAACATGTACATAGAGATATTTGCATACATTTTTATATTTCAATATGAAAATGTAAACTTCAAAAATAAAATAAATAAATCGCAAAAAATGAACATTTATTAATTATTAACGACATAAATATAATGAAATATAAGCGAATTAAAATGTCAATATTTAACAATTATTATACGATATAACATTTTATAATTTTTAATAATTTAAATATGAATATTTAATGTCTGTCTGATGAAATAAAAAGCTGATAAAAGATGTTGTCTTTCTAATAATAAATTTGTGTAACAAACCAACTATTATTAATGCTGTATATAAAATTTTACTTACAATTTAGAAATATGTTTCTCTGTGGATCGTTGATTTTTTTTGATGTCTGCGTTGTCCAACGTACTGGAAAGAAAATATTATTAAAAAACAATCATTTAAATTAATTATATATATATATATATATATATATATACATATATGTATATATATATATATATATGAATGAGAAAAATTTGCGGACGATCAGGTTCTTATAGCGCAGGATAACGAAGACCTCGAATACATGGCCAAGAAGCTCAAACAACAATATGAGAAAGGAGGGCTAAAAATGAATATTGGCAAAACTAAATACTTATGCGTAGGGTGAACTGCAACTACGGAATTAGAATTTGACAATGATGGAAAAATATCAGCCTGTGATGTATACAACATCTTGGGAGTGAAACTTAATAGGGAAGGCAAAGACTCAATGGAGAAACGAGGAAAAATCGCACAAGGTAGAAGAGCTATTAGGAAACTAAATAGTATTTGGTGGAGCCCCACAATATCGAAACAACGGAAATGGCAGATTTACCAAACTGTGGTTAAAAGTATAGCCTTATATGGAGCGGAGGCATGGTTAGCAACAGAGGTGGATAAAAGACATATTGCGGCCATGGAAATGGATGCTCTAAGAAGATCCTGTCGAATATCAAGAAGAGATCGAATTAGAAACGAAAGGATCAAGCAATTAATGGGCGTAGAAGACAACATCATTGAAGACATTGAGCGAAAACAACACACCTGGTACGGCCATGTCAAGAGAATGACCGATACAAGACTGCCTAAGCAAGTGATGGAGTATTTACCTCCGGAACGACGGAAACGAAGTCGCCCTCGGAGATCTTGGAGCGAAGGAATCGGTAAATCGATCAGGAGAGAGAATTGGACGAACAGCTGTGCCAAGATAGAAAGGAATGGAGGAAAATGTTGCAGAGCGGAAAGCGTCGACAGGCTCTATAAACCGCATATATATATATATATATATATAAATGCGAAAAATAGTATATTATTAATAATAATATATCAGAGGATAATTTGAAATGTTGCACCAGGTATATCGATTTCAGTACTATATCTAAAATATACTTAATATATTGTATTGCAACCACACCTGTCTTATGAACAGCTGTGAAATATTAAGTCGATCTGTTAAATATTTTACTGTGAACAGATGTTTACAGAAAGTCAACTTTGTATTTTTTTAAACGGACAAAATTAAACAAGTGCAGTGATAAAGTTTTTAGTTAAAAAAAAAATTCGCAGCAACGGAAAATTCTAACGGTATGTGAAATGTGTTGCGTGATATTGAACTTTCATTTCCAATTGGAAGAAGATGATCTGCTGAATTTAAACGTGGTCCTATAAGCATGGAACATGACCTCTCTAGTTGACTCTCAAAAAGTGAAACCACGCCAGAAATCATCAATAAAATGCAGGATATTTTTTTAAAAGATTGCTACGGTGTTTAAAATTTTGGATGTGTTTAAAATTGTGAAGGTGTTTAAAATTTCTAAACCTCTGATCATCTCATATGAACGGGAATTTCATAACATAACCGAAGAATAGGGATGAAAAAGCTAGCAGGAAGATAGGTGCCGCGGTTCGTGATAATTTAGCAAAATGAATTCAAAGTTCCCAAGAATTTTTGAACAGTTTTATTGAGGATGCAGCTGATTTTGTTCGAAGATTTGTAATTACTAATGAAAGTTTGGTCTAGAACTACACACCAGACATAAAACAGAAATCGAATCTATGGAAACATCTTGAATCTCCACTATCAAAAACGGGAGAGTCGATTTTGTCTACAGAAAAAGTTACGGTTTTCGTTTTCTGAGATGGTAAGGAAACACAGGATAACGATTATCTTTTGAAAGATAAAAGGAGACTACTATGATAACCTTTTATATCAAATAAACAAAATAATTCGTGAAAAAAGATCGAGTTTATCAAGGAAAAAAATCATTTTTCATCAAGTTAATATGCATTTCTATACAAGTGTAGTTTCCGTGGAAAAAAACGTCAAATTGAAATACGATTTGCTGCCTTCTTCACCATATCTACTTTATCTATCTCCATTTGATTTCCATTCATTTCAAAAAATACCATGTCCTCTGTAGTTGACTCTCAAAAAGTGAAACCACGCCAGAACTCATCAATAAAATGCAGGATTTTTTCTAAAAGATTGCTACTTAAAGGTGTTTGAAACCCATACAATCTGTTTATCCTGAAATTTCGTTATCCGGACAGAGGTTATGCCTGATAACCGGAGTCCTACTGTATATCTAATCAAAATACATATTTCTATTTCAAATTCGAATGACTATATCATAACATGTACATAGAGACATTTGCATATATTTAATAAAACTATTGCATTTACCTAATTGCATTTCTTTTACATTCCTGATTCATTCGTCTAGATTATTAGTCCCGCGTACTAAACATACAATTATCATAAATAACATTAGCTCCGTTTCCTTCTTTCAATAAAAAAAGAGAGAAACGAGCATGTACATTAAATCGTGTTGCGTGATTAAATGTCATTTCTTAGACCTGATTTAATCGTTTTTAAGGCAATTTTATACAGAGAAACGTAGAATTTTATCACATATATATTATTTGAACCGATGTTTTTTCTATTCATGTCAGGATATATATTCTTATTCGCTAAATATAGTCGTTTAATAATAGAATTAACGATTTCAAATTAAATAATTAGATACGTAATTGATCGGTATACAAACTTGATTTAATTTAAATATTTGTTACATGGGATAATGAGAGTGAATTTGTAATCGATAAGAATGATGAATTTAAATTAGCAGATTAGTATTGATTTGTTAAAAAATATTTTTAATATTTATGACTTAGAACGAATACAGTTTTGTTCTAGAACTGTGGTTAGATTCATTTTTTTATTCAAAACTTGTTTATAACAGGAAAATATTATGAAAATTGCAATTATAAATAAACATATTTATTATTTTTTGTTATTTTCAAATTAAATTTGATAAATCGGGTAAAGCTTAAAGAAGAATATCATATTTTTATTTATACATATGTTTTATTATCGAATTATAATACATATGTTTTAAAATTAATAATAGGAGGTTGCATTGAAAGCCGCTGTTCATGTGTAGATGGCTTTAGGTAGTATGCTGTGGACAGTGACGGATGTCTCTTATGTCATTTTGAAATGTGAAAATTTCCCACGAGAATTCAGTCATCAGACACCACCTTATATTTGCACAAGTTTTTTTTCTATTATCGAATCGAAAAGGAAAGCAATAAGTTGTTTTTCTCATGTGTACTTCTACATCAATTTGATTTTAAAAAAGTACAGATGAAGCTCATCGACTGCTTGCGAAAACTTATGGTGAATCTGCACCATCGGAAACAGTATGTAGAGATTGGGTTCGATGATTCAAAAGTGGCGATTGTGATATTCACGACAAACAACGGCCAGGTCAATCGAAAAAGTTCGAAAATGAACAACTGCAAGCTGTTGGAAGAAAAACCTACTCAAATAATTGGCTCAACAGCTTGAAGTCGATAAAGCAACCATTTACAAGCGATGGAAAAGATACAGAAAGAAGTGAGATGGCTGATACATGAACCAACCGAAAATTTCATTACTAATCGTCTAAATATCTCGATTTTTTTGCTTGCAAGACATAAAAAGAAGTTTTTTTGTGGCGTTGAAAAATGGATCTATTTGCACAACCGAAAATATAAGAAATCATGGCTTGATCCTGGCCAACCATCGATGGCTACACCAAAGCAAAACATCCAAAGTCACAAAGAAATGCTATCTATTTGGTGGGATATGGAGGGTGTCTTGTATTATGAGCTGTTTAACCCTAGGAAACGATCACCACCGAACGTTATCGACAATAATTGGACCGTTTGAATGATAATTTGATACAAAAACGACCATAAATTGCATCAAATCCCCGAAAAGTGATTCTTGTCTATGGCAACGCTCGGTCACATGTTATAGCCGTGAAAAAAACACTGTTGGAGCTCGATTTGATGGTTCTCCCGCACCTGTATTATCCGGACCTGGCCTCAAGCGATTACCATCTGTTCCAATCGATGCAACACGCTTTAGAAGATACACATTTCCCTAACTACAGAGAAGTCAACATTTGAGATACTGAATGGATTGGCTCAAAAGACAAGACCATTCTTTTGTCGTGGAATTCAACTTCTGCCAGGAAATTGGGAAAAAGTCATAGCTTCCGAGAGAAAATACTTTTATTAATGTATTCACACATTTTGTTATTGAAATAAATACACAAAAAACAGTTGTTTTCAATGCAAGCACCTAATAAATTTCAAACCTTTTAAGTTTCACAAATGAATTTATGACTAACATCACAAATGATCAAATAAGTATTGATCATAAATGATCATTAGTTGATTGATCGTTGCTTATACGCATTTTCTTGTCGATACTATCATCTTTAGAACGATAAGGCACTGAAAAAGTGTTACAGTTGATTTTTCTGTACCGTAGCGCTTTCATAACAAAGGATATCTAAATTCCTATAGGAAACAATCAAAAATAATCAATAATCATTTATTCATTGTATGTAAAGCAACGATTTTATTGAAAAATAAATAAAATTTAGATTATTTTAATTTTTTTTACATAAAACAGAAATCAATAAAGTCTG
Organism: Acanthacorydalis orientalis; assembly: GCA_034766995.1. Taxonomy (NCBI): domain Eukaryota; kingdom Metazoa; phylum Arthropoda; class Insecta; order Megaloptera; family Corydalidae; genus Acanthacorydalis; species Acanthacorydalis orientalis. The sequence continues at coordinate 8,562,505 of CM068323.1, read as the reverse complement.
TTTTAAAGTAATTCGTTGTTGATCGATAAGCGAAATGTCTTGTAAAACAATACAAAACATTGAGTAAAAATTGATTATATACGAAATATATAATTCAAATGTACTGCTAATAAATTACAGCCTGTCGAATTCATTACAGCAGACGAGTCGACAACAAACATTCTCCGAACAAAGCGCAGACTATAAATAATATATCGTACATGTAAGTAGCAACGTTCTCAACTGAAACAGGGAATTCCCAATGCAATCAAAACACCACCCCTGGGGGACAATTGTAATATCGCGAAATTGTATAATGATATTAATGTACACAATACATTTCCTTACGTTACGTACAGTGAACTGGCTGGTGTGTTATGTGCAGAAGTAGTGCTATGGTTTCTTGTTTCGTTACTATTAAGGAAAGTAACCATATTCTGCTACAGCTGCTATGTACCAGATTGTAATTGGAACTTATTGTAACGCACACCTGTGTCCAGTATCGTTTAAATTGGAATTCTTTATTATTTTTTTTCATTTATACAAAAAGAAGAGAAAAGTTAATTTTCTTTTCAGACAGTCAAGTGTGTAATCAACGTTACTTGCTTGTTTAATAAGGAATTGTAATATTGGTTTTAATTATTTTCTTTCTCAGTCATTCCATGGGACGTTTTATAAAGTCAGCTTTATTCCAGTAATTATTTTATTACAATCATTGTCAAATTGAACGTGTGTTTGTGTAGACTCTTAGTTTTTGTTTGGTTGCTTATCTTAATTTTTATGGTGTTGACTGATAACACACTCAGTGTCAACTTAAACATAAATGGGTGTTCAGGCGTGGCGCAGAGTAGTAACATGTATTGTGCAGTGTAGTGATGCTCATCAAACAATCAAGACAATCAACCCGCGACCGTATCGCAGTGCCTCCAGGTCAAGGTCTAGTGGCCCCGTACATATATAAGTTAGATGAGATTAGTTAAGTTAGCTAAGCTAGGTTAAGTCTTTTATTATTTTGTATGTCACTATAATCGTCGTATACTGTCTGTGCCGTCCATAAACGTTCTGTGTGCAAATATCCATTCCTTCCGGTTTTTTGACAATTTTTTTCCGGACTCCATCACTACAAACCATCCACTATACCCACTTCCTGAAACACAATTCTCCTGTCAAAACCGGTTTAAAAGCTTCGGCTAAAACCCAGAACCAAACCCCAATGTTGGATTGTGTGTATGTTTACGTCTTCTTGTATATGTGAGTATAAAAATGAGAGAAAGGTATGGTGTATGACTAATCGTAAGTGTTACATATGCGAGATTAAGAAAAAAAAGAGTGGGATCGATGAGTGAGTCTGAATAAGCCGTTCATGTGCAGTAGACGCATATAGTTTTTTTTGTATCGTTTATATATTTTTTTTCTGTAGATATAGTCTCTGCGTGACCAGTGAGAGTAATCGCTTTTACACTTACTAAATTGTAGTTTTTGATCATAATAAATCTTCTTTTAATTATTTTATATTTTATAATAATTCTTGAGTTTTTATTAACATAAATCCACTACGACAACTCAAAACTACACACAACGAGACTGACTGCAAAAACTGAAGCAGTTGGAATGGGAAATCATATCGTGTCGACCGTATTCTCCGGATATTGCACCTTCGGATTATCATTTGTTCCGGTCGCTGCAGAACAGTTTAAATGGTAAAAATTTTGATACCATGAAGGCCGTCAAAAACCAACTCACAACTTTCTTTGTTAGAAAATCGCATAGATTTTAGTGAGATAATGATTTTCCTAGCTTTCCTAAGTGGTGTTGTAGTAATAAAAGTACAAAAACAGTAATAGTCCATACAGTTATAAAATGAGAATGTAGAGAGGCACTTTTTGACTTTATGAGATATGATGTCAAAGTTGTGTTTCTTTTTTGAGAATATTTCGATAGATTCTGAAGAAATTATCTGTAAGATGGTTAGTATTAAGTCGATAGAAAATAATTTGGGCTTATGACCTTCAAATTCATATTAATTTACAACTTTTTTTGATTTTCCTGGCTATTTTAAGTTGTGTTATAATAATAAGAGTACAGAAAGAGTAATAGTGCATACAGTAATAGAATAAGTATTTGGTGAGACATGATGTCAAAATTGTGTTTTTTTTTGAAAATATTTCGATTGATTTTGAAGAAATTATCTGTAAGATGATTGATATTAAGTCGATAATAAAATAATTGCGGTTTATGAACTTCAAATTCATATACATTTACAGCTTTTTGATTTTTCTAGCTATCCTAAGTGTTGTTATAGTAATAAAAATACAAGAAAAGTACAAGAATATAAATGTTTATAAAAGTGACAAATTTATTTGCATTTCAGTGGAATAAATCTTGAACCTTCTAGTGCTCACATTGATTAATATACCATATTTTACTTTTTTCCATGACTAATTTAAGAGATTATATCGAACAATACTAAAAAATAAAAACAATAGACATAAGTTGAAATCAGTAGTGATAGTTCCATCGTTCACAATGATGTATATTGTTCACATGACTATAACAAGAGATAACGGTGACTAGAAAAAATCGTCCAGACTTGAAAAATGATTAAAAAAATTTCAATTATTTTTGCAACCAGCCTTACACAACGACTGTTCGTTCTTTATCAGATATGACATTCAGTACGTGATCGATAAGCGTACAAAACAATAAGACACGACAATAATGACATCGTTTCGACATAGATACGCGTACATACAACGTATTATGTTCAGTAATAATTCAAACGTTTCGTTGTTCTATAATAAATGTAGGTCATTCATCGTTAATGCAAACGAATCGTGGAATAGTTTTGTATAGAGGAAATAACGAACGAATGAACGAACGTATGCACACATATACAGAGACAGTTAGCGGCCGCAATAACATTAACGCCATTGTTTGCTCTACCAACTATGACAATGCTTTTATGTGGCCCAAGTACGGCCAACAGGCGGTAGTGCAAACGTTGTGTATTGGCGGTAGCGCACGATACATCAATACTTGTTGCTGATGTGTATTATTCGAAACTAGACACATGGAGGCATATACTCGTCCATGTACGCATAAACCGATGATATATAAACACAGATCCGTAGTACACACATGCATATGGACGTTTGATGAGCGTACGTTGACAAAATGACGTTTCCGTGTCGATGTGGGTGCGTCTTTTCCACGAATATGTAAATAATGTGTGTTTATTTTAATTGGGCACTTGATCACATTAATACATTCTATGAATGTTGTGTGAACTGGATGCGATCGATAATGACGTTCATATAATGTTATTAAAACAATTTGAAACGAGTTCAAAGCACATTCGTCGGAGAGTATACGTTCGCTGTCAAACAGCATTAACTGTTTATTACATTTGACAGAGCTTTTCGGAACGGGCGTTATTAAAGTTTTGAATACGATACAAGCGTCGGGATAGTTTCGAAACGTTCACTACAATCCACATTATGCTTCGGTTCGATGTGAGCTGTTCAATTTCGGTAAGGATTTTTATAGTGGGACAGATCCAACGGTGGGTGGATTGGAGATGTGTCGGATAAAAGAATAAAAAATATGAAATTCATTATTATCTGTACTTTATAAATAATAAATGCGGTTGGAAATGATATATATATATATATACATATATATACATATATATACATACATATATATATATATATATATATATATATATATATATATATATATATATGAGATATATGAGAAATTATTGATTGGGAAGCAAGGAATATGAAAAGACCAAGAAAGAGACCAATGAACAGATGGGATAAGGATATTAAAAACTTTCTTGGAAAACTGTGGAAAAGAGAGGCACTGAATCGAACAAAATGGAAAATCATGGAAGAGACCTTTATCCAGCAGTGGATTGACAGGGGCTGAAGATGATGATGATGATATATATGATAGATTGTGTCTAAATTTTATTAGATTGGTATAAAATCAATTACGGTTTATGACCTTCAAATTCATATACATTTACAGCTTTTTTTTTATTTTTCTAAGTATTTTAAGTAGTGTTATAGTAATAAAAGTACGAAAACAGTTATAGTGTATATACAGTAATGAAATGAGTATTTGGTGAGATGTGATGACAAAATTGTGTTTTTTTTTTTGAAGATATTCCGATTGATTGTTTTTAAAATATCTGTAAGGTGATTATAATTAGGTTGATAGAAAAATAACTGCAGTTTATGACATTCAAATTCATATAAATTTACAGCTTTCTGATTTTCCTAACTTTTTTAAATGGTGTTATAGTAATAAAAGTACATAAACAGAAACAGTGCATACAGTTATAAAATGAGAATTTAGAGAGCCATTTTTTGACTTTATGAGTCATGATGTCAAAATTGTGTTCCTTTTTTCAGAATACTTCGATAGATTTTGAAGAAATTATCTGTAAGATGGTTAGTATTAGGTCGATAGAGAATAATTGTAGCTTATGACCTTCAAATTTATATGCATTTGCAGCTTTTTGATTTTTCTAGCTATTCTAAGTGTTGTTATAGCAATAAAAATACAAGAAAAGTACATACAGTAATAATATGAGTATTTAGTGAGACATGATGTCAAAATTGTGTTTTTTTTGAAGATATTTCGATTGATTTTGAAGAAATTATCTGTAAGATGATTAATATTAGGTCGATAATAAAATAATTACGGTTTATGACCTTCAAATTCATATAAATTTACAGCTTTCTGATTTTACTATCTTTTTAAAGTGGTGTTATAGTAATAAAAGTACATAAACAGTAATAGTGCATACAGTTATAAAATGAGAATTTACAGAGGCATTTTTTGACTTTATGAGACATGATGTCAAAATTGTGTTTCTTCTTTGAGAATCTTTCGATAGATTTTGAAGAAATTATCTGTAAGATGATTAGTATTAGGTCGTAGAAAATAATTGCTGCTTATGATCTTCAAATTTATATAAATTTACAGCTTTTTTGATTTTTCTAGCTATTTTTTTTATTTTTCTAAGTACTTTAAGTAGTGTTATAGTAATAAAAGTACAAAAACAGTAATAGTGCACACAGTAATAGAACGAGTATTTGGTGAGACATGATGTCAAAATTATGTTGTTTTTTTAAAAAAAATATTTCGATTGATTTTGAATAAATAGTCTGTAAGATGATGAATATTATGTTGATAGAAAAATAACTGCGATTTATGACCTTCAAATTCATATACATGTACAGCTTTTTTTATTTTCCTAAGTATTTTAAGTAGTGTTATAGTAATAAAAGTACAAAAATAGTAATAGTACATACAGTTATAAAATGAGAATTTAGAGAGGCATTTTTTGACTTTATGAGGCATGATGTCAAAATTGTGTTTATTTTTTGAGAATATTTCGACAGATTTTGAAGAAATTATCTGTAAGATGATGAATATTATGTTGATAGAAAAATAATTGCGTTTTATGACCTTCAAATTCATATAAATTTAAATCTTTTTTTAATTTTCATAGCTTTTTTAAGTGGTGTTATAGTAATAAAAGTACAAAAACAGTAATAGTGCATACAGTAATAGAATGAGTATTTGGTGAGACATGATGTCAAAATTGTGTTTTCTTTGAGAATATTTCAATTGATTTTGAAGAAATTATCTGTAAAATAATTAATATTAGGTAGATAATAAAATAATTGCGGTTTATGACCTTTAAATTCATATACATTTACAGCTTTTTGATTTTTCTAGCTATTCTAAGTGTTGTTATAGTAATAAAAAATACAAGAAAAGTACATATAGTAACAATATGAGTATTTAATGAGACATGATGTCAAAATTGTGTTTTTTTGAAGATTGATTATGAAGAAATTATGTGTAAGATGATTAATATTAGGTCGATAATAAAATAATTGCGGTTTATTACCTTCAAATTCATATAAATTTACAACTTTTTTTAATTTCCCTAGCTTTTTTAATTTCTGTTATAGTAATAAAAGTACAAAAATAGTAATAGTACATATAGTAATAAAGTGACTATTTAATGAGATATGATGTTAAAATTGTGTGATTTATGAGAATATTTTGATTGATTTTAAAGAAATTATCTATAAGATGATTAATATTATGTTGATAGAAAAATAATTGCGGTTTATGACCTTCAAATTCATATAAATTTCTTTTTGATTTTTGATTTTTCTAGCTATTCTAAGTGTTGTTATAGTAATAAAAATACAAGAAAAAAATATAGAGTAATAATATGAGTATTTAGTGAGACATGATGTTAAAATTGTTTTTTTTTTGAGAATATTTCAATTGATTTTGAAGAAATTATCTGTAAGATGATTAATATTAGGTCGATAATAAAATAATTGCGGTTTATGACTTTCAAATTCATATACACTTAGAGATTTTTTGATTTTCTTACGTATTTTAAGTTGTGTTATAGTAATAAAAGTACAAAAATAGTAATAGTACATATAGTAATAAAATAAATATTTAGTGAGATATGATGTTTATAATTGTGTGATTTATGAGAATATTTTGATTGATTTTAAAGAAATTATCTATAAGATGAAGAGAAATTATCTGTCAAATGATTAATATTATGCTGATAGAAAAATAATTGCGGATTCTGAGTTTCAAATTCATATACATTTACAGCTTTTTTGATTTTCCTTGCTGTTTTAAGTAGTCCAGAACTGTTGAATGACTAACATCTAAATTTTGTGTAAGCTCTCGAATTGTTGTGTATGGTTCTGATTCAATACATATACACTATATATATATATATATATATATGTGTATGTATATGTATATATATATATGTATGTATAAATATATATATATATATATATATATATATATATGTATATATAAGTGCACTAAAGTGTGTAATTTAGTATTTAATTACCATATAGGTGCAACACACATGCGCTTTCTGTGAAACTTTTTTTCCATTAAAAATAAAATATCGGAACGATATTCGCAAATGACAGTCTGTCAATTTTAACTCGTCCGGGAGACGTGTATTCTGGTTTATATGGAAATGATGGGTTTAATATATTCAATGTTGTTTGCAAACAGTATTTCATGGCCGATCCTAATGAGTGGAAAAGGTACGTGCATGTGGAGAGAAAGTGAGCGAGAGATCTAACCGTGTACCCATCTCGTTCGACCGTTAATTATATTATCTTGTCTACGCGTGTTCACATCCAATACTCTAAATATTTGCAAATGTTGACGTTTTCGCTAAGTTAATTAATAATTATTATCGTGCTTAATACATTTTAAATGTATTTACGTTTGGTCACTTCAAGTTCGTTTCAGATAGATGCAAACTTGTATTTTTATTGCGACAGAGACTTTGTGTCTGATGAAAATTATTAAAAATATTTTTTTGTCAAATACTTGACTACTCTTTAACATATAAAAAGATGAAATGTTATTTCTGTTTCGTAAATGCTTTGTGTTTCAACAAGCGTAAAGAATAAATAAATGAATTTTCCATTCCATATGATGAATAACATGAACCACTTGTCAGCTTTATGTAGAATTTTCAGTAGAACATGAAAAAATATTCATTTTTTAAAATGTAGTTTGTATATTTTCATTATTATATATATATATATATATATATATATATATTAAATAATAAATCATTTAGATAACAAGAAAAATTTACAAATAAGACATGGCATACTCTTACCCCACTGTATACAAAAGTGTATCCAAAAATAGCTTGTAAAAAATTCTTTTTCTAATATTTTTTAAAAAAAATAATTAAACTTGAGTCAATATATATATATATATATATATATATATATTTATCTATTAATATATCTATCTATTGATCTACCTATTTATTTCTTCATCTATTCAGATATTTATCCATCCAATTTTCTATCTATCTATCTACTTACATATCTACCTATTTAACTATCCATTTATCTATCTATCTATCTATTTATATATATATTATATATATATATATATATATATATATATATACACATTCATACACATAAACATATATATATATATATATATATATATATATATATATGTATATGTGTGTGTGTGTGTCTGTGTGTGAGTAAAACAAACTATTCCCAATTTAGTATTTTAGTTCAATAGTATTTTGGTACTGGATTCAACTGAAATACTAAATAAAAAATAACATTACTTTTTTTAACTCCTGCGCCTCATTTTAATACTTCCATGTGGAAGCCTAAATTGAATTACCATATATATATATATATATATATGTATGTATGTATTTGTATGTATATTCCACGGATTCTACTTCTATGAAATTGTGTTCATTTGAGAGTATTTGTATAAAATTTTATAAATCCTATGTACTCGGAGATTTTTTTTTACCTCACCTACCAGTAACTCGAACATATTTTTTAACAAAATAGCAAGTAACAAATAACTTCAATAAAAATGATATAGCATCGTAAATAATTTTTTTATTCATATGAAACTGAAAAAATGCATTTATTAGTTCATGTTTTATAGAAAAAATAATATCGTTATTTATTAGATTTATGTGACCTCTCAGAACAGTCAAGTATGAAGCATTAACAAATGAAATTTTAATTTTCTGTCCTACATTGTTGGTGGATTGAAAGAAATGCTGCACAGTGACTCATGCAAGGACATGTAGAAAGGACTTATTACTAATATTACATAAAAAAAAAACTAAATATTTAAATTCTGTGATAAGAACTATGAAAGATTGCAATTTTAAAATTAAATTAATCGATTGATACTAGTGAGACCTTTACTAGAGTATAAAACTAATATATATATATATATATATGAAAATGTATTACTGAGTAAAAGAGAAACAAGTTTTAAAATATATATAAAAACAGAATTTCTTACAAATCTAATAAATTAATTTCTGCACATAAGTGTGTGTAAAAAAAACTTGACAAGGGTGTGGCAAAAATACAATAACATAAAAGTAGAACAGAAAAGACAACGAATCTATAAGGAGAAGAAATCAATATTCCGCTTACTGGTTTCATAGTAATTAGGTAAAGTTTACTAAACAAAAGTATATCTAGAGTACACATTCATTCGATATACGATATTTTACGAATTCCATATCGTCGTACATGAATTTATATATATATATATACACACACACATACAGACATACCAACATGTCAGTCAGAATATCAATATCACTATGTCACTAGAAAATTTATTGGCTTTATCCTGTTATTTGCAATTATGATGTCATTCACGTTCATAGACCTAATTTCGTTATTTGTACATTAAATGTAATTAAAATCTAAAAGTTAAATGTATATATATATATATATATATTCCACTTGAAATAATTTATTTAATTTCGATCATTAATTATACAACTATTCTAATAAAAACATCAATTTTCGCTAGCAGAATGTAAAAGTAATAAGTTTTAATTTGAATAATTCTCTCAATAAAATAAATTAATTGGAAAATAATATAAAAGTACTCAAATAAAAACAGTGATATACATATATATATATATATATATATATATATATATATATATATATGAGAGAGAGAGAAAGAATTTTTCAATTATTTATATAGAATTATTTATAAAATTTCTCAAATTCTCCATAAGGATTTCTTATACTGATAACAGAAGACTGAAACACGATGGAAATATAAAACAGTACAAGAGTCTTATGTAAGACAATCTGTAATATTCATTAGTTACAGTTGAGTAAATTAGCAAGGCGTCATCTTAATGACTGTTACAATTTACGTTAATTAAACACAAATTCTTTAAACCCAATTTACTACAACAAATAACTTTCATATCTTAAAATACGATATCTTAATATTGGAATTAATATTATTAAGCAGTGTTCTTGTCTTACAGATATATAAATTGTTTGATAATTGCAAATTATTAAATAATAACATAATATTTACTGATTCGTTGCTGATATACAATATCAGTTGTACACAGTAATACGATGCCCTTTTTTACAGAAAACTTTTACTGAAAAATGGAACACATTTCAAACTTTGCACCATTATTTTATATAACTTTGCTAGATCTGACGAAGCACTTATCGAAACAAATATGGCAGCTTTGAGTCGATGAAGTCGTAACGCATTTTCGGGTCTCTTCCACTGTTTTATCATTTTTCATATATTTTATATATAACAACACTTCCTCCAAAAGCTGAACAAATCATTCCAGCGGCTTAGCTAGTATTTTTTTCCAGAGCGAGCTAAACGAGCCGGGGAAGAGCTTCGGGAGTCGGCGAATGTAGCGAGTATGGGGCGAAACCCTCTGATAATTGAAATATCGATGCGATATTGACATATCGCAAGAAGAGAGGACAACCGATGGACAAGAGAAATTGTTGACTGAGAACCAAGGAATATAAAAAGACCCAGAAAGAGACCAATGAACAGATGAGATAAGGATATTAAAAACTTTCTTGGAAATCTGTGGAAAAGAGAGGCACTGAATCGAACAAAATGGAAAATCATGGAAGAGGCCTTTATCCAGCAGTGGATTAACAGAGGTTGAAGGTGATGATGATGATGATATATATATATATATATAGATAGATATTTTTTAATAATTTAGTTTAAAACAATTAATTTAGTTAGAATTTTTAAAAAAAATCAGCATAAATATATATTAAATGTACAAATTAATTCTGTATAGAAAATGAATATTTATGGAAAAATGGAATACATATACATATATATGTGGAAAAGAGAGGCACTGAATCGAACAAAATAGAAAATCATGGAAGAGGCCTTTATCTAGCAGTGGATTAACAGAACTGTTAATAATATATATATATATATATATATATATATATATACATATATACATATATATATATATATATATATATATATATATATATACATACATACATACATATAAAAGTAAACTTGGCCACAATACCAAAACTTTACTGTGAGAGTTGATATAGAAAGAAGACATGTAGGATAATATATCAACTGGATCTCAGATACTAAATATTACAATTATAATTAAATTACCAAGAAGTTTTTTTTATCTATGAGCCCGCTCTCCGGGTCAGCGAATGTCGTGAGTAGAGGGCAGAGCCTTCTGGTATCTTCAAATATCTGATTTACATTTATGAAATCCATATTTATTGATAATAATTTCTGAGGAGTATAAGTGTACTTACTAAATAAATAAACACTATTGAAAAACATTTTTAAGGAATTAAATTTAATCATTTCAATAAAGAAATCGTACTTTTTTCCGAATGATTGATTTGTGTTGAATTTAATTTAATCACAAGTGAATTTAACCTCAGATCCAAACAACAATTACTTCAAGCGAATCAACATATTAAAATAATGTTTTATACTTTAAAATAGTAGTAAGGTAAATTGTAAATCTATAAAGATATATAGATTTATTGAATGATAATTTTCCAAACATATAAAAAACGATCAAATCTTACAACAATTTATCCGCGATCACACAAGCAAGTCCCGTTTAACGAATAAGAGAAAAACGTCGACCTCTTTCCAATTTCAACAAATTGTCTTATGGTCTTTCCAAGAATAATTACTCCGTATCATTGAAGTCTAGTACTCAAAATAAAGTTCACAATACAAACACTTGCGGCTATAATGTTCTAATTAGGGTCGGTGAGTGCGTTTTTTCCCTCTGCCGTTTCATCTCTCATCACTTCTTCTCATCTTTCGTTTACAAAGTTTAGACTTATTTAAAGTGCATTAAAATGAAAAACTTTGTCAGAATTCGGTACGAGATAAAAAGGTTTGTTCAACAGAGACGACGGTACCGAGTTGACAGTGTAATTAATTCGTCGTCTATGTATGAGAGAATGACTAAATGTTGATTTTCGTTTAAACTTATATCCAGATTTTTTTTTCTTACATGTTTAATTTTTTATATAAATAATACAATTATGAAAAGTCATAAGTGATACATTTTATTTTACTCTAAATAGTATATAACGTTTTATAGGAATGTTACTTGTTCTTAAAGAAAAAAATACTTGTTTGTACATCTATAAGAAGACATACAACTCGAATTAGATTCAAAACCACAACGTTAATGTATGTAATGTAACTAAATTGCGGAATCTTAACCTCTCATTTACTACCACAGTGTAAACTATATACGAGGGTGGTCCCAGAAGTACCCGGCCTGACCTAGAGATGGCGGTAGTTGTTTGAAAAATATCACTGTATTAGAAAGTACACAATCTATAAAGCATATGTTTCAAGTTTGAGGATGCCACGTTGTTTAGTATTTGTTTGGCAGCTATCAATAGTGAACGTTTTCAGTGAATTTGTGAAAATGGAGAAAATTGGTCATCGTTACGTGATACAATACTTTTATTTGAAAGGCCTCAGCCCGACCAATATAAAAGCTGAACTGGATTCTACTCTGGGTGAGTCTGCTCCTTCGATTACAACAGTGAAATATTGGATAGCAGAGTTTAAACGAGGCCGTACGAGCTGCCAAGACGAGCATCTCAGTGGTCGACCAAATGAGGTGACGACTCCAGAAATGGTGAAGAAAATCCACAAAGCGGTACTGGATGATCGTCGACTGAAAGTGCGCGAGCTAGCAGACATAGTAGGCATTTCAGAAAGTGCGGTACATCGCATATTATCTAAAAATTTGGACATGAGAAAGCTGTGTGCAAGATGGGTGCCGCGTTTGCTCACACTCGAGCAAAAATAGTGTCGTGAAGATGTTTCAATTGAGTGTTTAGCGAAGTTTCACAGCAACAAAGCAGAATTTTGCGCCGTTTCATAATCATGGATGAAACATGGGTCCATCGCTTCACACCCGAGACAAAAGAACAATCAAAACAATGGACTGAAAAGGGAGAACCGGCTCCAAAGAAGGCGAAGACCGTTTCATCTGCAGGCAAGGTCATGGCGTCGGTTTTTTGGGATGCGCGTGGGATAATTCTCATTGACTACCTTGAAAAAGGAAAAACTATCAACGGCGAGTATTATGCGAACTTATTGCAACGTTTGAGCGAAGAAATCAAGCAAGAACGGCCGCATTTGGCTGAGAAGAAAGTATTGTTTCATCAAGACAATGCACCACAGCTCACAAATCCGTTATTGCAATGGCCAAAATTAATGAATTAAAGTTTGAATTGCTACCTCATGCACCCTATTCGACAGATTTAGCCCCCTCGGATTATTTTCTGTTCCCAAACTTGAAAAAATGGCTCAGGGGTCAAAGATTTCCCAACGATGAAGAAGTGATTTCGGCAGTTAATGGGTATTTTGAGGAGCAAGACAGTTCTTATTATAAAAAGGGTATCGAACTTATTGAACATCGCTGGGAAAAGTGTATAGAGCTGAAAGGAGATTATGTTGAAAAATAAATATATTTTTTTCCAAAATTTGTGTTTTCTTTGTTGGGTCGGGTACTTCTGGGACCACCCTCGTATGTACCGATAATCATGACAGTGGACTAAGTCATATGTGTAATGATGCCTTACTTAATCAAAATTTAACCAACTTGGCAGCCATTATATTTCATTTTTGTTTTTGATTTTTCTAGGTTATATTTTTGGTCTTGTTTTCATAAAAGATTTTATTTAAAATAATAATCGATATTCATAAAATTTCAATTAAAATAAAATACAGTTTTATATAAAAAGATTTCATTTTCATAATCATTTCTTATTATAAATAAAATAGATGATTCAGAAGTGAACAGAAATACTAAATAATTTATTTCCATATTATATTAATGTGGAAATAATATCAAATACAATGAATTCTCAGTATAAGCCACTTCGGTTGCTTATATCAACATACTGGCTCCATAAATTTTGATGGGGTGATAAATAATTTCAATAGCATAATTCAATGGACGGCAGGAAGAAATTGTCGCTGGAAGATATTTAAGTTTTAAGAAGAATTCGAAAGAAAGCACTCCTTAAATAATGCAGTAATCGACATCTTTTTCTAATCTCTTTCTTTACAGTACAAAAAATTACAACAAGTAACAGTGCCGGTAATTATACAGGGGACTAAGTCATATATTTCTCGTATTGAGATATTTAGACCTTTGTGTTTGTGTGTAATAAAACATATTTTTCCACTATATAACAAAATATTTTTCAAAATACTGTTATAATGTAAATCTTTTATGTAATTATGAATGTTTACGAATATCATGAAAAAATATGTGTTTTTTGATATTTCATATGACTTAGACTACTTTAAAAATTATTCAAACATCTTAAAAATGACTTATGACAAAAAATATTTCAGTTTTATTCAAAAGAAGAAGTTATAAACAACAGTATTCACTTACATTTTATTATTATATTTTATATATAATTTTATATAAAAATCAAATAGATACATGTATTTTTCCAGAAAAAAGTATACCGAAAAGTAATTGACTTAGTCCACTATCAAAACAAAAACAGAATTATGTTTACAGACCAATTGCAAATCCACTAAAAGGTACCTTTTTTATTTTTTTTCTAGTTCTAGATTATTGAAATACAAATAATTGTACTATAAAATAAATCATAAAATAATTTTTTTCAATTTTTCGACTCAGTCCACTATCATAATTATCATTATTCAACAAACGAAGTTATAAACGACAGTATTCACTTACATTTTGTAATTATAATCATGTTAACTTAATTTAGAATAATACTAGAGATTTCTTCTTGTTCATCAATAACGGTATTTTCTTATTGTGATGTGTTGAGAGTATAAAAACATTCATGGAAAATTGGCAGAATGCACGGTATCAGATCTATTATACCGTTATGGCTTTCCTTTTTAAGTGGTCGGATTATCGCATAAAGTGGAAATAATTGATTTTTTTTGTATATTTTTGGCCTTCTTTTTTTGGAAAAAGATCTAAAATCTGAAATTCTGCACTAACATCTAAAGATATTTTATAAAATATCTGATAAAGGGTTACTTTTAGAAATCTGATCCACTATCTTTTCAACCAATAAATAGATTCTCCCTTAATATGTTTCGTTCTCTTTGTAATTGATTTCTCTAAAGATTTTGTTTTCCAATAGCAATATAATTGTTCGTTTGAGAGCTTTAATCAAAGAAGTTGACTTAATGTTTATTTGCCTTGAAAATAAATACAATTTTATACAAAAATCAGATAGGCACATGTTTAGTTTTCCAATGACAATATAATTGTTCGTTTGAGAGATTTAAGCAAAGAAGTTGACTTAATTTAAGCGTTATTTACCTTGAAAATAAATATAGTTTTATACAAAAATCAGATAGGGACATTCATTTTTCCAGAAAAAAAAGTATACTAAAAAGTGACTTAAGTCCACTATCAAAATAAACATAAACAGAATTATGTTTACCGACCAACTTTTCAAAGTCATTAAACGGTACATCCTTCAGTTTTTTTTCCTAAATTCTTCTAGATTATTAAAATATAAATAATTGTCATATAAAATAAATCATAAAATCAATTTTTTGACTTAGTCTACTGTCAACTACCGGCACATATGTGCGAAAACATTTAAAAAGGAAATGATACAAAATCGAAAAATATGTGTTTAATAATGAATTTGAATAATTGAGTGACAATGTATTTAAACTTGTATTTTATTCCGTCGAATTATATAAAAGCACAGATATTTTTTTCTTTAATTATACGGATTAATTAACAAGTTAAATTGTGATTTGAAAGATAACCGAACTATCTATTCGATTCAAATTACATCTAAAGAGACATCCGTGTTGAATTTCTTGAACTTTTAAAGAAAGAAAAAGTTTGTAATAAAGTAATTTTACTAGTGTAAGTAAAAAAGGAATGTAAGAATTCTAAACTAGTTGTGAACTCAGTTAAAAAAAAAAGAAATGAATTCGACATGTTAGTTAAAACAGTAGCGTAGATATCAGTCCAATCTATTAGTCAAAACAATAATTTAAATTCGATAAAATCGAATATTTGTGAAAAATCAAACGTGATAAATCTCGAAGTTTAATGATAATTTACTCTTTTTCAGGCGTATTAACATATTTTTATGAATGACAGGTTGACGTTCTATAAAAGAAGCTTTTTCATGAAATAAGATATACTTTCCATTAAAAATTCATCAATCATTTTTTTTCTATATATATATATACATATATATAAGTTTATTACCGTTTGCCGGAATGATATCTAATACAGACATATCAATGATTGTTATTTTAAAATACAATTCAATTGTATTTAATTGAATTCTTCCATCATATATATATATATATATATATATATATATATATATATATATATATATATATATGTTCAATTTACAATTACGTTTTATATAAAAAAATAATTGGTTCGTTTAAATTGTTTACTGTGAATGTTTTAATTGTTTTTATTTAACAATTATATAAATGAAACTAAAGCTAAACGAGTTATAGAGAAAAGTTCAATTTAAATTATTTTTCCACCAAACCAAATATAGGTTGGTAGAAAAATAATTGCGGTTTATGACCTTCAAATTCATATACATTTTTTTTGATTTTTCTAGCTATTTATGTGGACCAGACTGCTGGATGACTAGCTCCTACTTTTTTGCAGGCTCTCGAATTTTATGCGTAGTTATGATTCAACTAAACGTCTTCAGTCTATCGTTATGAACTGAACAACGTCTGTGATCTTCTTCATCTTCGAGGGTCTTGTCCCTAGCACGAAATTTTTGGAACCACTACTGTACCGTACTTTCCTTACCACGTCGATCATCGGTGGCTAACAGTAGACTTTCCGTGTAGGCCGATAACTGACCATATAAAATTTAATAAATAATAAAGTAAGAATAATTGTTAATATTTAATTAATTATATTTAACATTTTTTTGAATGATATTTTATATTTTTCAAAAATATCTACCATGCATTTTTGGAACCACCATTGTACCGTACGTTCCTTAACACGTTGAGCGCCACGTCGATGATCGGTGGCTAACGGTAGACTTTCAATGTAGGTCGGTAACTGACCATATAAAATTTAATAAATAATAAAGTAAAAATGATTGTTAATATTTAATTAATAATATTTAATATTTTTTTGAATGATTTTTTATACTTTTCAAAAATATCCACCATGTAGAACAGAGGCTAGAGAGGGAAACTTTCATTCGGATGATCTTCCATTTCGATTAACGGTGAGAAATTTCCTTCGTCCTGCAGAACTAAAGATAATAACAAAAGTCCTTCACGGCGAAGATGCGTTGTTTGTAAAAGACATCATTGACTCATGTTATGAATCCAAAAAAATGTAACATTGGTCTATGTATTGAATCCTGCTTAGAGATTTATCATACAAAACAAAATTACTAAATTATCGAGTTAAAAGATATAATTTACTATTTTTTAATGTGGATCATGATATAAATGTTCAATGAAATAAATGATTTTGTTAAAGTTTTTGCACTTTACTTTTCAAATTATTTCAAATAAAATCAATATACTTTGGATCGAAACTTCAAATATATTCAGATCAACGTGCGTTCTGCCGCAAAAAGTGGACAATCCAAAGCTTTACTTCGCACAACTCCGGGTTAAAAGGATTAATTGAATGGCCCAATTTGAAGCAAAATTAATAGTCGATGTTACTGAAATGCAGGCCGAAAAATACACTCTAAAATAATAGTAAAATGAACACAATGTTATGACACTCTCATTGGAATGAAGGTTAGAAGGTTTCATATAACAAAAACCGCAATTACTTTCCTACCAATCTAGTGCAATCCGTATTTTAATCATTTTTTATTTAAATTCGTAAATGAACTGTTTATATTATTCAACATTCGTGTAAAATAATAAAGGAAAGCACTTTTTATACTGAATAGTGTTTTATAAGAATTTATTACAGTAGAATTCTATTTTATATAAAAATAAATTAAGAAAATGTCGACTTTATATACTGTAGAATCCATGTTGATATATTTGTAAAATAATTTGTGTTATTCTTGTGAAAATCAATATTTCACAAGCGATAAATCTTTTTTTCTAATTTATTTCTTCCTATACATACATACATACATACATACATACATACATACATACATACATACATACATACATACATACATATATATATATATATATATGTGTGTGTATGTGTTCGTAGTAAATTGGTAATCCATGTGTTTCTAGCAAGTGTACGCCAATGTCTGTGATTGTGGTCGGTCGGTCCGAATGAGTTAGTGACTTAGTAAACTTTTTTGGAATCTAACTTGTGACAAATTTCCGTGCGCATTCACGAAGTTCGTGCACAACGACATGAATATTAAGTTGGATTATCTTTGTTGTAATGCTTGCGGCAATGGCTACCAACTGTGAATACAGTGCCCGCCGCACGATTGTCATTTGTGTCGGGTGCCCAGAGTGGTCGGCCGTCTTGAGAGGTACGTGCGACCATCACTTTCGCACTGTACACGGCCGAAATGATGGAATGAAGTGATTATTGGTAAGATTTTAATGGACTCACCGGCACGTTACAACTAATGAGATAATTACGAGAGGCAATTTGTGAAGTTGACGTTTTAAATTCGATATTAATTTATTCAGTTTCGTAACAATCGAGAATAATTCATGAAGGCTGACGAAAAAGTTTCGATTGGTGTAATTTAGACAGAACGAATTAGTATTAATATTTTAATAGTATTCGAATATATACAGCATTGTTAGTTTGATCAACTATTTTAATTATTTCAGTAATTACATACACACATATGCCCATATATATATATATATATATATATATATATATATATATATATATATATATATATATATATATATATATATACATATGTATATATATATATATATATACACACAAGGAGGTTTCAAAAAATTCGTAAAAGCGACATATAGACGACGTTGGGGAGACTTGAAAGTGTATTTTTTCCTGAACTGGCATCCTTAATTAGAGACTTGTAAAAATTTGAGCACAAAATGTCTCTTGGTTTAGTTTTTACACCAATTTAAATAAGACATGTTTGGATATTTTTGGGAAATGGATAAACTGAAACACGGGTCCAGGAGGAATACACCCAGAATTCATAAAATATAGACCTGAAAAACTGGTAAACATGTTAACTGGTAACATCTTTATTTAAAAGATGTATGGATGGCGAAGAAGCGCCAATTGAATGGAAGACTTCCAACCATCAACAAAAAAGGCGCTAAAGATGATCCAAAAATCTATCGTGGTATAGCTGTCATACCAACACTAGGAAGAATATATTCCCGAATTCTTAGAAATATATTACAGGAGGATATTAAAAACAAGCAACCCGAGGAACAAGCAGGATTCCGGGATGGAAGATCTACGGCAGACAACCTATTTACTTTAAAAATAGCGTTGGAAAAAAGAACTCAACGAAATAGAGAGACACACATAGCCTTTATAGACCTGGAAAAAGCCTATGATAGCGTTCCAGTATCACAATTATGGAAAGAAATGGAAAAGCTTGGCATAAGATCGACATTAATCCATGCTGTTCAGTCTTACTATAAAAATAATTATGCCGCAGTAAAAATTGGAACATCACTGACGGAATCCTTTAAAACAACAAAAGGATTGAGACAGGGATGTTGTCTCTCTCCGACTTTATTTAAATTATACTTAGACCAATCCCTTAAAGGGTGGGCTCATAAATGTAAGAACATGGGACTTCAGGTGGGAGATGAGAATTTATATACCCTTTATTTTGCTGACGATCAGGTGGTGCTTTCGGAAGACGAACAAGATCTCAGCTTTATGGTCAGAAAGCTGTGTGAGGAATATGGAATATAATTGTATCCATAATTAGGTGTTAGTATAATTTAAAATTTGTACCCATATTTTGTGGTGTCAAATAAATTTCTGTTAAAGTTTCTATTGTGTCAAATAAATTTTCGTATCCATTCTTTGTAGTGTCAAGCAAATTTTAGTTAGAGCTTTACTTTATAAGAGGGATTAATGTCTGTGGGAGGGTTTACATGTAGGGTTAATATCTGGAGTTTTTTTACACGAAAGAGTAGTTTAGTTTCCGAGGAGCAATTGTCGAGGAATGTATATTCGAGTGGAATTTTGTCTAAGGAGTAATGGTCCGAGAACCATTAAAATTTATATACATTTTTGGGCCCCACTATATAAGCCAATTTTTAACTTTTTTTCATTGTCTTCATTCGCCGTTAGTTATGATTTTCCCAATAGATTAATCTGGAACTGTTAGAGGTGAAATACACAACCAACTTCATTTCTACCATACAAAGTGTGTATTTATAAGTTTGATGAATACAATTTTGAGAGCTGTACGTTCGAGTGTGTTTAAAGTTCTTGAAGATTAGTCGAATTGCATGAATTAATGAGAAATTTGGAAAAAAGTAAAAGTTAAATCGTACTTTTGTGAAGAAAAATACATTATTGATATTTTTTTATTATCAAGAGTCGTATAGTTTTGCTATAAAATTATTTTGCAACAAGAGCATAGAAGTTAATGAAGATGAGGTAATTATTGTAATTATTTTTTTATAAATTAAACTATTCTAGGTAACTTATAGGTTCTTATTAGGACAAACATACACTTATACTACTCTCTAACACACACACACACTATATATATATATATATATATATATATATATATATATATATGAAATTTGGAAAGAAGTAAAAGTATAGTTTTGCTGTAAAATTATTTTGCAATAAGAGCATAGAAATTAATGAAGGTATCTTATGATTACTTTTTTATAAATTAAATTATTCTAGGTAACTTATAGGTTCTTATTAGGACAAACATACACTTATACTACTCTCTAACACACACACAATATATATATATATATATATATATATATATGAAATTTGGAAGAAAGTAAAAGTACAGTTTTGCTGTAAAATTATTTTGCAATAAGAGCATAGAAATTAATGAAGGTATCTTATGATTATTTTTTTATAAATAAAATTATTTTAGGTAACTTGTAGGTTCTTATTACGACAAACATACCATTATACTACTCTCTATCACACACACACACACTATATATATATATATATATATATATATATATATATATATATATCAGGAATAAAATATCTTTTATGATTAATTTTCTATAAATTATAAAACATAAATTGTTTGTAAAGATATTATTCGACTTCAATTTTGATCATATGTATATGTATATATATATATATATATATATATATATACAATATATATATATATATATATATATATATATATATATATAATATATATATATATATATATATATATGAGATCTACTTTTTTGCTGTCGGCAGAAGTCATTTGACGCAACGGGAATGAAACTAAACTGGGATAAAGTATTAGATAAACTTCTTCGTCAACATCTTCATCATAGTCAGTAATAACTTGCTCCGATCGTAATCGACTGTTGGGAATTTCACGGATAATTAATTGAATCAACATCCCTCATCGGAGTGTTTCTGTGTCAACTGTATCTCCAAATCGTACGGCACGGCCACAGCAGGGTGTGAGTGGGCGTAATATAATTGCAAATATGACAGCAATGAACGCGATTGATTTGTTCTTAGTTCCGTGATCTATATTCACTTGGAAGTCTTCGTCGACGAAACCGTTGTCTGACAAATGACAAATATTGGGTGCGATGGACGAAAAGTAGTAAATATTTTTTTCTGTATAAGGATAGATTTTTTTATATTTTTATGACTTAAAAAAGCAGACATATTCACTTACAGTTGGAGTGAGAGGGTGAAATTAAGTGATGCATTGTTAGTTATTCATGACCATTGAGTAAAAATTGAGCAGCGGTCCGGTAAAATCGAGCTTTCGCTTTGAAATCATTTTATAAAAATGGCGAGTCTGCTACAACTGCACAACAGCTATTTCGCAATCATTATAACATTCTGCATCGTGGGAAGGTATTGACCACTCATTGCATCAACTTGTGGATTCAAAAGTTTGTGGAAACTAGTTTTAAATTAAATTTGAAGCATCAACGGTTCAGACGAACAGCAAGATAACACCAAAAAACAGTGTCATAGTTATCAGCCCACGATGTGATTACATTATTTCTGACACAAAAAATTATTCAATTTCCACAAACTATATAGTTCCATTAAGATAGGGCAAAAAGTGATACCTCTAGAGTGTCGATGTCAGCTGTAAGAGCGCTCTTTTCGAACCATATCATTTCCAAAAATAGAGATATTGTTTGACCAGTAAGATATTTAGATTTGATGGCATGTGATTATCTTCTTTGGGGTTATATAAAGAGCATAGCAAAGTGTATATTGATCGTCCACACACTATCGCCAAACTTAAAAATCCAAGAAGCAATTGCAACGATTCTGCCAGACGTGTGATGGAAAATTTCTAAATAAGATTACAGAAATGCATGCACCGAAATGATGCTTATCTACCAAGTGTTATTTTTTTAAAAAGAAAATATCCGGACGTTGCTAACAAGAATATGTAAACAAAATTATGTAAAAATTAAAATTAATTTAATTATTACATTTTTAAATTTTTCGGTTCCTTTGACTTTCAAACTCTCCCTTCTAGATATATATATATATATATATATATATATATATATATATATATATATATATAGAAACAGTCAAATTCAATATCCATTTATTTCAATTCCAATGATTAAAAAATTTCGCTCTCCCATATATATTTAAATTGAATTTTCTGACATCTTCATCCCATTTTCATCAATGAATCACTCTCTAAAATTTTCTTATTAAATATTTAATAATTGATTATTATTCATTATGGTTATGGCTTATATCCATTTCTAAGACAATTTGAACGAATACCTTCTCTTTTATAATATTTATTAATGATACTAATATAACTCAAAAATATAAAAAGCTTTAATTTAGAATGAAAAATAATCTCATTTCAAAATTATATCCATGACATTCTTTCTAAAATTTCAAATTTCTTATGTATATACTAAATACATCCGTACACACACACACACACACACATATATATATATATATATATATATATATATATATATAAACAGTCCAATTAAATACCCATTTATTTCAATTCCAATGATTAAAAAATTTCACTTTCCTACACATTTAAATTGAATTTTCTTACATCTTCAACCCATTTTCCTCAATGAATCACTCTCTAAGATTTTCCTATTAAATATTTAATAATTGATTATTATTCATTTTGGTTGTATCCATTTCTAAGACAATTTGAACGAATACCTTCACTTTTATAATATTTATTAATGATACTAACTTAATATAACTCGAAAATATGAAAAGCTTTAATTTAGAATTAAAAATAATCTTATTTCAAAATTATATCCCTGATATTCTTTCTAAAATTTTAAATTTCTTATGTATATACTAAATACATCCGTACATACATACATATATATATATATATATATATATATATATATATATATATATATATATATATATAAGTAAGCCGATTAAAATGACAACATTTCGAATTGAAACACATACACTGAACTAATATAAATATGCATTTGAGTGTAAATATAATTGTCTATTATGATTATTAATTAAATAATGGAATGTATAATATTTATTGTATCGTATATGAATGATACATGTATTTGAAATTGTATTATATTCCTAGAGAGTCTAATGCTATAAAGATTAAAAGTTCATTGAACTATTAAACATTGTTTTAGGAAAATAGCACATGCGAATGCTTTCATTAATGATTTTGTAGGCAAAGGTATAAAATTATATATATATATATATATATATATATATATATATATATACATATCGATAGAGATACATATCGATCGATAGATATAGATAAAAAAAAGAGAGAGAGAGATAAAGATGAGGATACGAGAAGAAACAAAAAAACTTATAAGAAATCTGTTTTAAAATACTAAACTACAATCACATAATAATTGTTTTTTTTTAATTCCACAAACTGCAACGAATTGTCCTGATCAAAAACGTTCAATAAATGATTATTGATCATTTTTGATTTCTATCTATAAGCATTTATTATTACTATCTATAAGAATGATGATATTATCCTCCTCAGAATGCTGTTGATTTTTCTGATTTCAGACTTTTCTCTACCTTCAAATAATGTCATCAAAATTTGTTATAACAATGAACAATGAAAAATGATTAAGAATCATTTATTTGTGTGATGAGAAAATAATTTATTTAAGAGACTGTATTTAGCTAAACAGCCAGAACTGTATAGTGTTAACATATTGACTGTCGAGCCAATTTTAGGAATCTTCACCAAGAGACCATCATAATTTTTTTTTTGTAATTTGTATTTTTTTAACAAAAGACTATATACATAACATATATCATTTTTGATAGTCATGGTCTGAGGAATGAAAATAAATAACAATGACTATCATATTTGATAGCCATAGCTCTCAGGGTAATAGAATTAATAGCCATGGCAGTCAATATGTTAAAGTGATTTCTCATTAATAACTTATCTTATCTTTAAACTTAATTTTTTAAAATCAGAACCAGCGATTCAAATTAATAAGATCATAAATACTTTTCTATCACAAACAGATTTTCACTATTCATAAACCACACTATTTTTTTTCTGATCAGTGCTAGAGTACAAGATTTTTCTACACTTGAAAGGAAATGATGTCATCATAAAATATTTTTCCTGTGGTTTATGGAGAGTAAAAATTTTATTTACGGGAAAGAAAAATATTTATTTTTCTATTATTTTCTTATATACTGTAAGATTCGATTATATGCCTTGACAATTTTAAATATTATTTGGAATGTACGAGGTCAGACAATTAAGTAATGCGACCGATTTTTTTTCTCGGCCTGTGGTAACATTGCAAACCTGTAACTCCGCCACCGTAATAACATATCCCTACTCTCTCGATTGAGACCTTGACCACCCTCGTACGATCATTTCTTCGCCAGCTGTTTAGTGTTTTGTAACAACGCGCGAGTAGTGCATGTCACGAAAATGGAACAGATAAATTTAGAGCAACGGTGCGCGAGATTGTCTCGAGCAGGTTGAAAGTGATCCTACTCTTCTCGATCGAGTTATTACTGGTGATGAAAGTTGGTTCTTTCAATATGACCCCGAAACTAAACGACAAAGCCAACAGTGGCTGTCCCCTGGAGCACCAAGGCCAAAGAAGGCGAGAATGAGCAAGTCCAAAGTGAAAACCATGTTGATTTGCTTCTTCGACAGCAAAGCGGTTGTTCACAAAGAGTTCGTACCCTACCTGGACAAACCGTAAATCAAGTATTCTACCGCAATGTGCTCGAAAAATTACGAAAAAGGGTGCTCAGAGTGCGTCCAGAGATCGCGAAGACTTGGGTTCTGCATCACGACAATGCTCTCTGTCACAGTGCGTTCAGTGTCTCTCAGTTTTTGGCGTCTAAAGGCATCGCAACGTTACCACAACCGCCCTATTCACCGGACATGTCACCCTGCGACTTTTTCCCATTCTCCCATATGAAAAAATTCGTCAAAGGTCGGCATTTCGACTCCGTTGAAAATATCCAAGAATCTGTGACGAGGGTACTCGGAGAGGTCCCACAAGAAGTGTTCCAGAATTGTTACGAAAACTGGAAAACTCGCTGGAATAAGTGTATAGATGCGGGAGGGGACTACTTTGAAGGGGATCGCAGCGATGTACCTTAATTTTTAAATATACTCGATTTTTGAATTTTGTCGCATTACTTAATTGTCTGACCTCGTATAGTCAGGGTAAATTGTGTTAAAACTGATCTGTATTTATAATAAATAGTTTTCAATTCAGTGATCTTATTAAATAAATGAATGAGTGATGATAAATGTTTTATTTAAGTTAGTAGATCATAAGTTAATTTATCATAAGTTAGTAGATAAAGTAATAAAAAATATGTTCGAAGTTAAAAAACTTTGCAATGAAGTCACAAACAATTTGTTATCTTTTCGAAAATAAGAATCTGATTTAAAAGTACAATGTGTCCGTTCATTTAAACATGTCGCAGCGACTAAACTGGAATAAAATCGTACATCGGCTGTAAACATCTCCTGCATAAAGCAACCCTTTCGCAAGTGGTTCGATGTTATTTTCACGTGACACATGATGAATGGAGCACGGCCAGCCATCTCGTACAAAAAAAAGATTACACTGGATAGGTTTTTAAACTTTTTCAATGTCATTCACACTGAACGCATATGATGTTACTGTCAAATTAACGGGGCCATTTTTGTTTCTTGTTTTTCATTTATTCGAAACTTTCACTTTAACGCGTACATTATTTTTTAATGTACTTTTTTAAAAAAAAAAAAAATGGAAACTCGCTTTTGACATGCACGAATATTTTTATCAGTCGCGGCGCAGACGAGATAAATTCTGTTCGTACGTTTCGTGTTTGTCAAAAATATCACAGATGTGATAAATTGAATTCATTTGTACTTGAATCGCGCCAATTGAGACTGATTTATGCAATTTGACTCACAAATTGAGTACAGAACTTTTTCAGTGATTTAATCTTTAACATTTATTGATACATTTTTCATATAAATATGAAATAGTATATCTTTTTAAATATACAGAAAATATAGTTTCATACCAATTGAATTTTATAATAAAATAATTATTATTAATCAGTGCAAGACTTAAAGGATTGGAACGTATTCGTCCATTAATATTATAGAGGATACTTATATCTTTTAGATAATTTTCAATCAAATAAAATATGATCTCTCTCTATATATATATATATATATATAGTTGATTATTATTAGAATTTCTTGAACAGTATGTGATCAATCGGTTAGGAAATGTATTCTGAACATTTCTTAATAAAGACATTCGAAAAGATACATTTTAAGTTTTTAATTTTTTCCCTGTTGCAGATTTTTCATTCTATGTTAGTATTAATTACATATACAAGCCCTTTTGTGTTAAAATATTATTTTCAATCATCCATTAGTCAAATCTGTTCAGCTGTTCTTTTGAATTTGACTCGAGCGTTCGTTAATTTTAAATAACAGTTCAGCTCGTAGTTTGTTTTAATAAGAAGAATTATATATTCATATATTTTTAAAAAAGAATAGTTTTACAGTATTTCCAGGCTAGCTTTAATTGTTTCCTTCTTGTCTTTCTTTACTAAACTTGAGTAACTCTTTTTCAACTCTTCATAGATCTATTAATCTACATGTTTTTGTTGTCTGTTTTTTTTAGAAATCTTTTTAATCGAAATGTCTGCCTCGATAGATCAAGTAGCTTTTTTGAAAAAAGTGTTGTAGAGATTTTTCATAGTTTTTTGTAAATTTCTGTTCACATATAGCTACATAATACAGTCAAGTTGAGCGAAAACAGAGATTATCATAATTTTGTGATTATCTCCCAATTGTTCACATTCATTTCTATTAATATATTGCATAATTCGTACATTGTTTATTAAAAAAATGTTTAGTATAAAAAAATGTAACTCAATGTATAAATCTACACTGGACTGATCAAACAATCATTATAATAATAATATAATCAGCATCTATTTTAATACCGTAATTAAATACAGTTAAGTAGAATCGATTGTAAATTATTATAAATGAAGAAAAAAAACGTTAATACTTATTATATATTATTATTTTTCATATAGTATGCAAATTGGTGAAATGCATCTTTGTTAAAGGAATGTAAGCATAATATATCTTATATGAAATAATTACAAAATAAACAGAATAATGCTTTTTTTCAATAAACAAAAAAATAAAAAATGAGAATGTACACACATGATAATATTTAATCAGAAATAATTTTACATATTTTCATATATACTTTAAATTTTTTTCAATATAATCTTGTAAAGTCTTACAAAAATATCAATTCTTCATATTTATCTTCCATTTGTAATATTTCAAAATATGTACTTTCCATTCATCACATTTTTATAATCATTCAAGGAAATTTTATCGATAGGAGAATTTATTTTATAATATTTTAAGTATTTACGAACATGTATCTTCATTCAGAAAAATTTATATTAAAAGTAAAAACACTAGAAGTGAATAAAATCACAGGAAATTCCTTACCAGGAATTAGTTTTTTCAATTAGCACATCAAATATTTTTTGATAAAAATTAAAATCTTCGTGTATAGTCTTCTGAAAGCCAATTATTTATATATACCTGGTTCTTTAAAATAATTTATAGTTCATATGATTTTAATATACTGTAATGTTTATATAAACATTATTTTTATTATCATTGCAGTTCTCAAATATGCTATTTCAAATATTATTCAGTAAATAATTTAAATAAATATTCAAATATATTTATACTCGTTAACAGTTTCTATTTCTTCACTATTGTACTTGAAGTTTATATTCTTTTTGATTTTACCACCTTGATTCATCATTAATATTTTTTTTATCTGGTTATATTTAATTTTAGTTTGTTTTTATGGTCGTATTCTCTTAATATGTTTATTTTTTTGTAGATTTATTTCTTTGTTGACTAGAATAGCGATATTATCATCAAACAGCAAACTACAGTCTCAAAACATGTCTGTTGAAAATTCTCTTTTGTATATCCATCCATGTCACTGACAAACGATGCGAATAGCAAAGGAATCAGAGAGTCCGTTTGTATATCTCCTTCTATGATATATATTTCTCGTTTCGATTTGTTTAAATTCAAACTGATTGTCGTTTTTAATTTTTATCGATTTCAGTGAATATTCTTAGGATCTGTGACTAATTAACCCCGATTCTAAATAGCTTTTTCCAAAGAATATGGTTATGTTTGAGGGGAGAGGAAGCTATCTTGCCTCCCGGCACTTAGACTCGAGGTCCATTATGCCTTCCCTCGACTTGATCAAAACTACTCGTGAAGTCCCGCTTCCTTCCAGAAGCCTATCACCCTGCCCGAGTTTATAGACCCTAGTTCGGCCACAGTGAGAAGAAAGATCCCAAACTATCTTCGCCTTAAATTGACCCATGCCGGACATTCCGCGAGGAGGTGAATGGGGGTCTCGTTGGCCCACCCACACCATCTACACTTCCCGTCCATTCTTCGGCCTTGTATATGTTCGTGGTAGCTTAATCTCCCGTGACTTGTGACAATTCGTACTAGGAGCCGGGAGAAGGATCTGCCACTTGTATAGATTCTCTTGGTCCAGTCCTTATTTGGGGCATGGCCTAAGATTACTCTGGATTTCCGACAACCTTCAATCTTTAGTCACCATTCTGAGTGTTCTGACTCGACCCATTCTCGAATGGCGCCCTTGGCCCAGCATCTCGCTAGCCCTACGAAGGGCTCTGGCCCCTCCACTGCGGACCTGGTTCCTTATGAGGCCAGTCTGTCCGCTATTTCGTTCTCCCGTATGCCCGTATGATTCCAAACAATAACACGGTTAACAAAGTCAAATTCTGTTTTATAATCTCCTAGGAATACATATGATTTATTTATTTTTATAAAATTGATGTCGAGATGAAAATATTGTCTGCACAGCTTCTTTCTCTATGAAATCTTAATTGACTTTCTGGTATTAATTTGTTATATTCAGTCCAGAAAGACAGGTAGTTAGCTATCATTTGAGTGAATATTTTTGTCAGTGAGTTCAAAACAGTGATCTCTCTATACTTAACCGAATGTGAAAGTAAATATTTTACATTTGATTCATAAAAGAGATTGTCAAATATCTAAATATGTAAGCATTTGAATTCTATTCTTAAACGATTCGTTAGTAGAAATAAAAGACTACTAATTTATTTATATTGTCTTCTCTATTTATTATAATATTAAATTGGTATAAAAATATACTTTCTGTACAATATTTACTTTCACAGACGGATTCTTTCCTCATACTACAAACCATAAGAAACATTTCTAGTCAAAATTGTTCAATTTTGGTCGTTATTCATATATTTCAATGCCTATTTTATTATCTTCAGAGCAGCAAGGTACATAAAAACCCCTTAAAACAGATTTGCTATACATTTGTTGCTCTAAAGATGATATCAAAATCAAAATTCGCATAACTAACAATCAATACATGTTTATTGGAAATTTTCGATTAAAAATGTGTGGTGAGAAAATAATTTATTTGTGAACGTGGATTTAGTCAGTGTTAGAAGAGACACAAAGTCCTTAGAGACGACTTTAAAGAATTCATATTATTGAAGACGTTGCTTATAATTTATTTATCGCTATGAGTAAATTTTGTGCGAATGTATAATTTTCTACTTAGTTTTTTCGAATATATCTGTAAACGTTCCGATAATCGAATGGCAATCAAAATCTGACATACAGTCGCATAGGCTATTAGCTTTCATTAAGACATAAAATAATAAAAATGTTATGTAAATGAGATGATAATTTACATGTATATGCGGGGAATCGATACGATTTCAAATTAATGGTCGCGCCAAACCCCTGCAGTATGTTTAATTTCCGGCGTGAGACCCTTAGAATGCTCCGCCATTCAATATATTGGTGATTTGTTGCCATGCGATCGAGAATGGGCGGCGTACAATTTACAAATACATCGAATTGAATCTTGAAGAAAAGTATGATAATGTGTGTCGAAAAAGGCAATCTATTTCGCTCGCATGTATTATAAGGGTTTCTCTATTGTAAGCACACACTAAAATACATACATACGACACGAACGCAAATGTACAAAATACATAATATAAAGAGATCATTTGAAGAAGACGTTACGTTGAGTAGAAAATGGAATACGTTTTTGTATATTTTCGGTTGAGTGTTCAAAGCGAAACGGTTTATAAGACGGGATCGCTTTGTTTACATCTTCTATTTATTAATTTGCCTCTTTGAAAAAAATATAAACGTTAAATGAACGAGGTTGGAGATGAAGCTTTATCTAATTTAAATTTCAATTAGAATGATTATTTTGCGTATGAACGGAGGATTTCGTTTTAAATCTGCATTCGCCAAAAGATTTCGAATGCTCATACATTTCGAAAACAATTTATTGTCACGGTATTTTATTTAATACCGAATTATTTTTAATTGGTTTCTTTTCAATCGATAAATAAGTTCCATTATGTAAACTTTCAATTATATTTATTCGAAAATCACGATACTAACAGCCGTTGTATAAAATAGAAAGGGAATTCACAAGTCTGATAGAAACACCCCCTTCACCATATATATATATATATACGAGGTCAGACAATTAAGTAATGCGACCGATTTTTTTTCTCGGCCTGTGGTAACACTGCGAACCTGTAACTCCGCCACCGTAATAGCAGATCCCTACTCTCTCGATTGAGACCTTTACCACCCTCGTACGATCATTTCTTCGCCAGCTGTTTAGTGTTTTGTAACAACGCGCGAGTAGTGCATGTCACGAAAATGGAACAGAGAAATTTAGAGCAACGGTGCGCGATAAAATTTTGTGCAAAACTCGGCGAAACCGCGACAGAAACTTATGAAAAAGTGCTTAAAGTGTATGGCAGTGATGCCCTGAGTCGTAGTCAGGTGCTTCGGTGGCATGCCGATTTTAAAAAAGGCCGTGAGAGAAGAAGGCGAGAATGAGCAAGTCCAAAGTGAAAACCATGTTGATTTGCTTCTTCGACAGCAAAGGGGTGGTTCACAAAGAGTTCGTACCACCTGGACAAACCGTAAATCAAGTATTCTACCGCAATGTGCTCGAAAAATTACGAAAAAGGGTGCTCAGAGTGCGTCCAGAGATCGCGAAGACTTGGGTTCTGCATCACGACAATGCTCCCTGTCACAGTGCGTTCAGTGTCTCTCAGTTTTTGGCGTCTAAAGGCATCGCAACATTACCACAACCACCCTATTCGCCGGACATGTCACCCTGCGACTTTTTCCTATTCCCCCATATGAAAAAATTCGTCAAAGGTCGACATTTTGACTCCGTTGAAGATATCCAAGAATCTGTGACGAGGGTACTCGGAGAGGTCCCACAAGAAGTGTTCCAGAATTGTTACGAAAACTGGAAAACTCGCTGGAATAAGTGTATAGATGCGGGAGGGGACTACTTTGAAGGGGATCGCAGCGATGTACCTTAATTTTTAAATATACTCGATTTTTGAATTTTGTCGCATTACTTAATTGTCTGACCTCGTAGGTACTTATGTGTCTCTAATATGATATATTCATCAACATTTGACTTTTTTAATTACAAGTGTATTTAATATATATGAATGGGTGGGTGTTTGAATTTATACATAATAAATATTGAATATTTATATATATTGTTGAATTTATACATAAATAAATATGAATAATAAGTGTGAAAGTGTGTCTCAGTTTAGAATAATACACAGACACTACTAAAATATTCCCGTGCAATCAAAAATTGAGTACGTACGACCTAATACAATAAAAAATAAGAAGAAAGTTGATTTTTCAGTACTTGTTATTTCAATTTTTCATACATATAACCAGACACATTGACAAACTGATGACTGTTTATGTTTTAAATTCAACACGATTGACTAAACACCGAACGAATCCATAATTAGTTACAGAAACAATTCCGTCTATATGAAATTGTATTTAATTCGGTAATCGTCACCTGTACAAGCACAAAGCAAATATTTTCGTAGCGAATGTATTGCATAAATTAATTAAACGCTAATCGACAATAATTGCGCGACTCCGCAATCGAATTAGACGCTCTCTTCTTATATACACGTACAATCAGCTGAGAGGGAATTCGATCCTGTTTCAAACAGATATATTGCTCAGTTTGAAAGTTCATTATTGGCTGTTTAAATTGCGTTTGGTTACGATGCCTCGGGCCTTTCGGGAAAACAATACAACTTACCACGGTAACAAAATAAACTTTGTTATACGGTGGCCGTGGTATCCGCTACAAGCTATTATCGTTTGATATTAAATAAACCTTGAGATGAAACGAGATGGAATACATATATACATACATACATACATATATATATATATATATATATATATATGAATGTATATATGTATACACATGCGATTAAAGTCGATGTATGTCGTGCAATCTGTATGTTTTTGTACAGCGAATTGTAAATACCAAAGTATTTCCACAATATTGTCGGATGGTCGTGATATATGAACTGGCGATACTTTGTTATCTAGATAATGCACTGGCTCGATATGTTCGAATGTTGTTTATTTTCGAACCGATTTAACACTACTGAAAATTATCTATGTGTATATTTAAACGATTTGTGTGTTTTTTTTTTTAAATAGATACAATTGTTATTGAACAGGAGCGTCTGCAATACTGCCGTCGAAATGAAGAAAATTGATATTTGCAATCGAATCGGTCATTTCAAAAACTAACAAGTCATGTTTTTTTATAAAATTGTTTTTTTTTTGTCGAAATTAGATCCTTGAGGACAGCTGCATGTTCGGTATAAAAATTACATTGGCGACGCCGTGTCTAGCTTGTTGTGTTAATAAGTATATATGTATAAAAAAATGGGCAGTATTAACACTAAATTTACGGAACCCGTCAATTTGACGGATTTCTGATTTCATGCTTAAAAATTTTGAACATGTAAATATTATTTTCTAGTTATTATATATTAGTTTTAATGATATAATGTAGTGAATATATATATATATCCACTCATTTTATCCGAAAGACCTATATTTTCTTATTTCTATATGTTGTATACCTACTTTTACGAAAATCCGTCAAATTGACGGGTTACTTAATTTAGAATCAATCGTTTCAATTGTTGCGAAATAACAAAAATAAAAATGAGAATGAGTAAAGAAAAACAAAATAAATCACGGCTGTTTAGCAGCGAGCACGTGAACGAACAGCTTTGAACTATTTGTTTACAAGAAGAGCAAACCTTATCATGATCATCTCAACTGTGCAGGTTTGCAGAGAAAGGATGCGATATTTGGAAATCTAGTGAGGCTGAGCATGTTAATTATAATACAATTAGAGTAAAGCAAGTGACTATTTCAAAAGTGTATTTTGCAGAAAAGGAAGTGGAGTTTATTTATTAGACAAAGATTTGCATGTTTCAAGGTAGTTTGAAAATCTATCGATAAAGAAATATTTTTTTACATTCATGTTCTGCTTACTTGGCTAGGTATTATGGACAAGTCTCGAAAAGGTATTGAATTGATAAAAAAAAACTAACCAGTATAGATGAACACCTATCTGGATCGGATTCTGGTGCAAGTGTTACCGAACTAACGTTGATTTCTGTAATATGGGACAGATTTGTCCCAAAATAATCAGGCTTGTTATAAGCTTGCCATGAACATTACAATCGATGAACAATTGTTCACAACTAAAGCTAGATGCTGATTTACACAGTACATGCCAAGTAAGCCCGATAAATTCGGCATTAGTTTTGGTCGGCATCGGACGTTACAAGCAAATATCTTATAAATGACTTCCCATATTTAGGGAAAGACGAAATACGACCATCAAATATACCTTTGAGCGAATTCGTCGTGCTCAAGCATGCTGAACCATATTTAGGCCATGGAAAAAGCATTAATACTAACAACTTTTTCACAAGTATTTCCCTTGAAAAAAAGTTGCTTGCAAAAAACAACCCTTCTGGGGACTATACGAACAAACAGAAGAGAATAGCCAAAAATTGTAAAGGCTAAGAAGGATGATATGATCCGATTTTCCACAAAACTTTATAAATCAGATGAGTACGTTCTCACAGTTTACAAATCCAAGCCAAATAAAAACGTATTATTGCTCAGTTCTAAACATAAAAATGTCGAAATAGAAGGTAATGCTAAACGTGTCCCTGAAAGAATCATATTTTACAACAAAACCAAGTTTAGGGTGAATGTTGTAGACCAAATGGCTAGAAAACATAGCGTGAAAGCATGATGGGTTCCGTAGATGGTCCCTTCAAGTGTTTTATAACATTTTAGATTTAGCAGCCATCAATGCCTGGATACTGTATAAAGAGACCACTGGAGTAGACATATCTAGAAAGAATTTTATTTTTCAACTGGCTGAAGAACTAGGCAGTGATCTTCGCGACGAACAAAACGCTAGTTCCGATTCATTGCCAGTTATACAAAATCTTAATGTACGAAAGTCTTGCCAAATCGGATTATGTGAGAAAAATAGGTCTAATAATATTTTTGTATTGAGTGTAACAAGTATGTATGCGGAAAATGTACATTCAAAATGGAGTTTATATGTAAAAAATGTACTGAATAAAACTGTTAATAAAAATCTATTGATTTAAGATGAAAAGATTTACAAAAAATTGCATTTTAATTTACCCGTCAAAAAGACGGATTTCAGTAAAAATAGGTGTACAGTCGATACCCGTAAATCTAGTGTTAAAATAGCAAAATTCGCATGAATGGAGCGTTTATAGTATATATATATATATATATATATATATATATATACACACACATATATATATAGATAGATAATTTTTAATAATTTAGTTTAAAAAGATTAATTTAGTTAGAATTTTAAAAAAATCAGCATAAATATATATTAAATGGACAAATTAATTCTGTATAGAAAATGAATATTTATGGAAAAATGGAATACATATACATATATATGGAATATTATATATATATATATATATAATATATATAAATAGATAGATAGATAGATAGATATGTGTTGTTTGGATTTTTACCGATTAGAAAACGTTTCAAACAAGTATAAAAAATGTATTTTTCGATTTAAAAAGAACAAATATATATTAAAATCAAGTAATAAAATATGAGTTGGCGTAAACAGTGAAAAAACTAGTCTCGTCGTTTGTTTATTTCTCCAATTTGTGAAAT
Organism: Acanthacorydalis orientalis; assembly: GCA_034766995.1. NCBI lineage: Eukaryota > Metazoa > Arthropoda > Insecta > Megaloptera > Corydalidae > Acanthacorydalis > Acanthacorydalis orientalis. The sequence goes on along the minus strand of CM068323.1, from coordinate 8,526,740 downwards.
AAAGTCGTGTTATTTGACGATTATAAATTACCAACTATAAAGAAGTAAGTAGCGGTATTATTAATTGTGACACGCATAAAAAGAACAGTCAACATTGCGCATGATGTACGAGCATTCTCTCTGAAAATATGTATGTGGAATCGCCTTGAGCCATATGCCTGTAGTAGGCATATTAAAATGGGGAAAAGCACGCTGAATCTGTTACACCGTGATGCCCGCGCAGAGTGCCTGGCACAACGTTGATATGAACATTCTCGTGAACCGTGAACTTTTGAACTTTACAAATTGTATATAACGTGTAACGTTATATACGTTCCAGTGGAATTCAATGTCCATACGATTATAAATGTATAACAAACACATCTGCGCGATATTAAAACCGATTGATTTTAATAATTGTCGAACGAACATTACGGTCTGGAATTCGGTAATGATATTCGGTTTTAAATTAAATTCGAGAAATGAAAGAATGACGTTTCGATCAATGAGAGCGATTGGAAAACGATAGATACAGTAACAGACACGTAAAACTGATAAACAGTCTTGGTAAAGCAATCATATTCACAACAAAGTGGAAGTATAATTAATAAAAACAACATATAGTAATGTATGCTTATACAATAAAGGAGCTTAGATTAATGTTTTCAAATTATTAAATAGGCCTCTTTTCAATCTACACATTTTAAAATTATTCATCGCTTTCAAAGTTTATGACACTTTTAAACATTTCATATTTTTTTCTATTACTAAATTCTTTTTATAAAAAAGATTTAATTTATAATCTTATATATTCTATCCATATACCTCTTCTCTTTCTCTCTCTCTCTCTCTATATATATATATAGAGAGAGAGAGAAGGTTGAGCCAAGAATGACTAAACACTATCATGTTTCCAAAAAATGGTTTCATTTTTAAATCGGGTGGTAATGGGCATCGTTGTCAATGAACCCATAAGCTCCAAAAATATATCAATCTATCTTATTTTTAAATTTAAAAAATAAATGTGAGCGTATTGAAATGAAAATAAAATTAGTTTAATTTAATTTAAAAAGATGAGTTTAGTTAGAATTTAAAAAAAATCAGCATAAATATATTAAATGTACAAATTAATTCTATATACAAAATGAATATTTATAGAAAAATGGAATACTTACATATATATATATATATATATATATATATATATATATGTATATAAATATATAAATATATATATATATATATACACATAGAGAGAGAGAGAAGATTGAGCTAAGAATAGCTAAACACTATCATATTTTCAAAAAATAGTTTTATTTTTAAATCAGGCGGTAATGAGCATCGTTGTCACGAAGCCCATAATCTCCAAAAATCTATCTATCTTATTTTTAAATTTAAAAAATAAATATGAGCGTGTCGAAATGAAAATAAAATTAGTTTATTTTAATTTAAAAAGTTTAGTTTACTTTAAAAAGAGTAGTTTAGTTAGAATTTAAAAAAATCAGCATAAATATATTAAATGTACAAATTAATTCTGTACAGAAAATGAATATTTATGGAAAAATGGAATACATATAAATATATACATATATATATATATACATATATATATATATATATATATATATAAATAAAGAAATATATTTATATATATATATTTATATATATAAAGAAATAGATATATATATATAAATAAATATATATATAAATAAATATATAGATATATATAAATATATATATATATATATATATATATATATATATATATATATAAATATATATATAGAGAGAGAGGAGAGTGAGAGAAGATTGAGTTAAGAATGGCTACACATTATCATATTTCCAAAAAAGGTTTCATTTTTAAGACAGGCGGTAATGAGCATCATTGTCACGAAGCCCATAATCTCCAAAAATCTATCTATCTATCTTATTTTTAAATTTAAAAAATAAATATGAGTGTGTTGATATATATATATATAAATATATATATATATATATATATACATATATATATATATATATATATATATACATATATATATATATATATATATATATATATATATATATATATATATATATATATATATATATATATATATATATATATATATTAAATGTGACGATTAATGCTCGCGAAATTCTATTCCATGTACCTCGCCAATTAGACCATCAATTACATTAAGTAAATATGAAAATTTCACACTAAATTAATTACAGACCATAAGTTTATTCTGCAGTTGCATGTACAATAATGTATAATAATCTAATGTTTGCGTAGCGAGCTTCTTGTATTATGCAAATTACTGCTCCGACTTGCGACCCAATTCGCACCATACAATGCAGTATTAATAACGAATATTGGGTTTCGTGTCACGTCTTCAATTTAAGCTGTAGTTTTTCCCTGTTTTCATAATATCTGTATTTGTGAACTCGAACGAATGGCGGTTTTATTATATAATCGTATCCGTAATAAATGTCAACGTTCGCCTAAGTCGAATATTTTTTTACATTTTTATGCTTTTAATATCAAATATCATATATATATATATATATATATATATATATATATATATATATATATATATATATATATATAAGAACTAATTCAAATAAAGTAAATAAAAAGTGTACGAGTCGACCGAAGATATTTACTTAACCATATTTTTACATGAATGAGCTCAGCTTGTCTGAACATCTGAATATAAAAGAACTTGTTGAAATATTTAAATGAATTTATTTCGCTTGACCGGGAAGATGCTAAAGTTTTGAATTGTAATAGTGACCGCATTTCAAACTAAAAGTAGAATAGTAATTTTAACTTCCCGTTCGAATCAGTTTGAACTGTTTTTACTCCTTTCTCTGTCATCCTCCTTAACTATCCACGAGTGAGAATTCTGATCGTTTATACCTATCTCGTTCGACTGTTAAAATTATATTATCCTGTCTACGCGTGTTCACATCCAATACTGTAAATATTTGCAAAATGTTGACGTTTTCGCTAGTTTAATTAATAGTTATTATCGTACTTAATACATTTTAAATGTATTTACGTTTGGTCACTTCAAGTTCGTTTCAGATAGATCTAAACTTGTATTTTTATTGCGACAGAGACTTTGTGTCTGATGAAAATTATTAAACATATTTTTTTGTCAAATACTTGACTACTCTTAAACATATAAAAAGATGGAATGTTATTTCTTTTTCGTAAATGTTTTTTATGTTTCAACAAGCGTAAAGGATAAATAAAAGACTTTTCCATTTCAACTGACGTATAACATAAACCACTTGTCAGATTTATGTAGAATTTTCACTGAAACACGAATAAATACTTATTTTTTTAAATGTTATCCTTATATTTTCACTTTACATTCTTTATTTAATGTACCTATTATATTATTATTTATTAATGATATTTATATATATATATATATATATATATATATATATATATATCTGAGAATAAATTATGCAGATTGCAAGAGAATTATATAAATAAAAATGGATCAATAATTAACAAATAATATAGCCTTAACTCACAAAAATATAGAATTGTATCTAACAAGAGATTATGAAAAAGATGTTTTTTAATATATTTTTTTTAAAAAAAATGCTCATTTATACACAGATAAAAATTTGTCTCTATGTATTTATTTATCTATTTACCTATTCATTTATCTATCTATCAATATATACATGTAGACATCGATCTGTTTACCTATTCATTTATCTGTCATTCTAGTAGCCATAAGAAACTAAGTACATAAATGTATCTAATAACAGATCTTTGAAATGATTTCTTAAGAAATGCTCAATTAAAATTAGATAAAATTTTTCTGTATCTATTCATTTCACTAGTTATCTACTCGTTTATACATCTATCGATCTATACATCTAGCCATCGATATATTTATCTATTAATCTTTTTATTTACCTTTCCATTTATCGATATAATAGTTTTTAGAAATTAAATCCATAAATATATCAAATAAGAGGCCTTTAAAACGATTTCTTAATAATTTTTCAATTAAACTTAGATAAAAAATAGTCTCCATGTATTTATTTCTCTGTTTATCTATCTATCGATCTGCACATCTAGCCATCGATCTATTCATCTATTTATTTATCTGTCTATTTATCTATCAAAAATCTTAATAAATTAATACATAACTGTATCTAATAATAGGTGTTTAAAACGTTTTTTTTTAAGAAATGCTCGATTAAAATTAGATAAAATTATTCTCTATCTATTTATTTCACTAATTATCTACTCATTTATATATCTATCGATCTATACATCTAGCCATCGATATATTTAACTATTAATCTTTTTATTTACCTATCCATTTATCGATATAAGTCTTAAGAAATTAAATCCATAAATATGTCAAATAAGAGGCCTTTAAAACGATTTCTTAAGAATTTTTCAATTAAACTTAGATAAAAGATAGTCTCTATGTATTTACTTCTCTTTTATCTGTCTATCGATCTCCACATCTAGCCATCGATCTATTCATCTATTTATTTATCTATCAAAAAATCTTAATAAATTAATACATAACTGTATCTAATAATAGGTCTTTAAAATGATTTTTTAAGAAATGCTCAATCGAATTTAGATAAAAAAATGTCTATGTATTTATTTCTCTATTCATTTATCTATCTATACATCTAACCATCGATTTATTTATCTATTCATCTATTTATTTATCTATCTATCTGTCAAGAAGCCTTAAGAAATTAATACATAAACATATCTAATAATAGGCATTTAAAACGATTTCTTAAGAAATACTGAATTAGATGAAAATTTGTCTCTATGAATTTATATGTATTCATTTACCTATCTATCGATCTATACATCTAGCCACCGATCTATATATCTATTCATCTATTTATTTATCTATCTATCTACATATCAGCTTTAAGAAACTAAATACACAAGAGCATCTAATAATAGGTCTTTAAAACGATTTCCTAAGTAATGTTCAACTATACTTAGATAAAAATTTGTCTCTATGTATTTATTTTTCTATTCATTTACTTATCTATCAATCTATGCATCTATCCATAGATCTATCTATTTATTCACCTATTAATTTATCTATCTATCTACCTAGTAGCGTTAATAAACTAAATACATAAATGTATCAAATAATAGGTCTTTAAAACGATTTCTTAAGAAATGTTTTATTAAACCTGTATAAATCTCTCTACCTCTTCTTTCTCTCTACATATATATATATATATATAATATGTTGGATTTATCTGATTATAAATTGTATTAAAAACTAAATTAAATAAAAGCTTCACCTGAATGTAAACTTATAACATTGATCATTGAAACTTTACTAAAAACACAAGTTGAATGTATTTTGTGATACAAATTGATAATAAAAAGATATATTTATATATATATATATATATATATATATATGTATACGTACATAAATATTTTAGTAATATAGTTTTTTCAATTGCTATTGTAAAACATAATCTAAATGCTATCCAAAGATTGAAAATAAAAATATATGTACATTAATTACGGTACATTAAGTTATATCCGAATAATTTTTTTTCAAAAATAAAATATAATAGCGTAAATGTAAAGGTTATTTCATTTTTCGCCTTATTTAATACCTAAAAACTTTTTAATATCTGAACTTAAACTTTTTAAAGAACTTTGTTAATTTGATCTCGTGTTATAAGAAATGATACTGAACTTTACAAAAAAAAAATTACATTATAAAACTTAAATTATTGGTTTTATAATTTCAAGACGTGAGCTTTTGCAGAATTATAATACTTTTTATTAGTATTATATATAAATATATATATATATATATATATATATATATATATATATATATATTTACATATTTGTAGGTATATATATATATATATATAGATACGGGTTATGAGTATATTTAAGTAGATTTTCAAAACGACGTTATGTAATATGAAAATTCTGTTAATGTAAGGTAAGTTTTAAAAGAATCCCATTTTCTTCTGATGGATCTTTTTTTCATTAGATTCTTCAACATTTAATCCTAAAGTTTAATTAAACTTCCAATTTCACTATAAATTATGAAATATAGTAAATTGTATTTCATATTATGTACAAGCTTTTTAAAAAAGCAATTCTAATTAAAAAAAAAACTGAACTTGTCTTCAATTGACAGAAATAAATTCAAAAGTGAATTGTTTTAATGAAGAGATATTTTTGTATTTTAGTGATACTTTTTAAATACTGTACTGTTGTTAAATGGGATTAGTAAAAATGATACAAGCAGCTATAAAAAATTCATATACAGCAGAGCTCCGATTATCCGGCCAGATAATTATAACGTGTCACGTCCACACAAATCATTTTTTTAACATAACAATCTTATTATCAGTAAATGAATTTGAGATAAGCTAATGAATAGTCTTTCTTTGTCTAAATTGATTTTGTTTATATTTTTATCTGCACATTCTGGCATATTTTCCAGTACATTTTGATTTTGTTCTTAAATCAGTCATCATTCAACCAGTGAACTGATTGTTCCTGGAGCGATTTAATAAATTTGTTTGGTTAAATTGATACAGAAAAATCTAAAAGAAGAAAACGTGTAGCGCTCACATTAGATGATAAACTTAAAACCGTCGGTTTGTCGAAAGAATGTGTTATAAGTGGTTTGAAAAGATTTAAGATTATTTAAAAATACGCCATATAAAAATATGGTTTTCTAATGTAGAGAGATACATGTTTGTGTTATTTAAGTATGTTTTATATTCGGTATTAAAGATTATTAACATTGAAAGATCAATGGGAATGAGAATGTCTTTTATCGAAAATATCTTCTTTCTAATCGAATATAAATGACTAGAATGTAAATTAATTTCTTAATTTAATGTTATATATATATATGTTCACATTTATATATTGAATATATAAATGTGAACTACAAAAATCGCAAAAAATAAACATTTATTAATTATTAACGACATAAATATAATGAAATGTAAGCAAGTTAAAATATCAATATTTAACAATTATCGTACGATATAACATTTTATAATTTTTAATAATTTAAATATGAATATTTAATGTACTCTCTGATGAAATAAAAAGCTGATAAAAGAAGTTGTCTTTCTAGTAATAAATTTGTGTAACAAAACTACTATTAATGCTGTATATAAAATTTTACTCACAATTTAGAAATATGTTTCTCTGTGGATCGTTGATGTTTTTTGATGTCTGCGTTATCCAACGTACTGAAAAAAAACACATATTATTAAAAAACAATCATTTAAATTAATTATATATATATATATATATATATATATATATATATATATATATATATATATATAAATGCGAAAAATAGTATATTATTAATAATAATATATCAGAGGATAATTTGAAATGTTGCACCAGGTATATAGATTTCAGTACTATATCTAAAATGTACTTAATGTATTGTATTGCTTCACCTGCCTCATGAATAGCTGTGAAATATCAAGTCGATCTGTTAAATATTTTATTGTGAACAGATGTTTAAAGAAAGTCAACTTTGTATTTTTTTAAATTGTCAAAATTAAACAAGTGCAGTGATAAAGTTTTTTAGTCAAAAAAAGATTTCGCAGTAACAGAATATTTTAACGGTATGTGAAATGTGTTGGGTGATATTGAACTTTCGTTTTCAATTGAAAAAAGATAAAGTGATGAATTTAAACGTGATCCTATAAGCATGGAAGATGATCTCTGTAATTGGCGCTCAAAACGTGCAACAACGCCAGAAATCATCAATAAAGTGCAGGATATTTTTTTAAAAGATTGCTACTCAAAGGTGTTTGAAATTTCTAAGCCTATGATCATCTTAGATGAACGGGAATTTCATATTTCAACCGAAGAATAGGGATGAAAAAGCTACCAGGAAGATAGGTACCGCGGTTCATGATAATTTAGCAAAATGAATTCAAATTTCTCAAGAGTTCTTGAACTGTTTTATTGAGGATGCAAATGATTTTGTTCAAAGATTTGTAATTACTAATGAAAGTTTGGTCTAGAACTACACACCAGACATAAAACAGAAATCAAATCTATGGAAACATCTTGAATCTCCCCTATCAAAAACGGGAGAGTCGATTTTGTCTACAGAAAAAGTTACGGTTTTCATTTTCTGAGATACTAAGGAAACACAGAATAACGATTATGTTTTAAAAGATACATTGATAAAGGGAGAGTACTATGATAACCTTTTACATCAAATTAACAAAATAATTCGTGAAAAAAGGTCGAGTTTATCAAGGAAAAAAATCATTTTTCATCAAGATAATGCACATGCCAACAGGTGTAGTTTCCGTGGAAAAAAACGTCAAATTGAAATACAATTTGCTGCCTTCTTCGCCATATCTACTTTATTTATCTCTATTTGATTTCCATTCATTTCAAAAAATACCACAGCGGTAAGTGATTTTCTTCAAATGATAATCTGGAAGCAGCAGTAAATGTTAATTTGAAGACCTCGAGGAATCATAATTCCAGGGTATAATAAAGCCACAAAAGCATCGCTGGATAAAGTTTTCTGAACATCAGGAGGGTTATGTTGAAAAATAAAAATTATTCCAAAAATATAAGTACAGTCTTTCATAATTAGGTCACTACACTTTTCAAATTTCTCCTATATAAATATATTCTGAATATATTTCTATCATCTTTTAATGTATCTTTTTTTAAATTTTTTACTTAATTTTTATTTAAAAAATTAAGTGGGAAATGTATCTCCTTATTATTTATCTAACATATACATTTATATATATATATATATATATATATATATATGTACACACATTTATATCTCATTATTATTGAATATTTTGAGTAACTAAATTACTGGTTTTAATATTAATATAATAAGCTTATATACACAAAAGCAACTAAGTTAGTACTGTACACAATTTATTAAATATTGACTACAAACAGAACTTGTATTAGGGTTGTGCGGCCTGAAGTACTACTACGGGCACCTACGCAGATTTCAAACATCTCAATATTGTAATTCCTATAATATGTTGTCATAAAAATTGTAATTTAATGTGTATACATATAATAAGTAAATTAATAATTATTATTCATGAAATTAATAACCATATAAATGTTAATATTTCAAAATCATATTATAAATGACCAGTTTTTATGAAATTAAAAAGTTTCAAATATTTCAACAGATATTCAAAAAGAGATTTACTGAAAATTCAAATAGAAAAATAAAGAGAATCGTGTGTAAATAGATTATTCAAACAATGTTTCTACAGTACAAACTTCAAATTACCAGGTGAGAAATTATTTTTATCCCATTGTACATATAATAAAAAATGTATATACATACATATATATATATATATATATATATATATATATATATTTATATATATATTTATATATATATATTTATATATATATATTTATATATATATACATATATATATATATATATATATATATATATATATATTTATATATATATATATATATATATATTTGTATATACATATATATATATATATATATATGTGTGTGTTTCTGTAACTATTTATCTTTTAAAAATGAAAAGTTCATACTATTTCCACAATATAGATAAATAAATTTATTAATTTTATAAAAGTAATAAAAATTTAATTTGAATTTCACTAATGATACAGGAATTTAAAGAAGATTTCTGATCAAACATGGTCAACAGTTATTTTTATTCGATATTTTAGATCAGAAAGATTTTGCTGGTTTGTGGGACGAACAAAAAAATCATTTATAAAAGTGAATAAAGAGCCACACAGTACCAGAAATATGTTTTAATATAATGATATTATAAAAACTATCGATTGTTCTTATTATTGCATTTTATAAGAATTCATTAGTCTTCTAAAATCTCTATTGTATTTCTTAGAAATTAAAATCTACAATATATCAGTACAACAAATGAAGTATGAAATATAAACGAGTTCATTATAAATGTAACAAAAAATATTTAAATGAATATTTACGAAAACGCATTTAATTAAACACAAACATGAACGAAATAAATATTCATTTCTCTATATCAAATTTTATAATATTGCTTTCAGTAATCAATTTTTATTGAATTACGCACGATTATATCCAAAATTGTCGATACAGACGTAACAATACAACAAAGGGTAACCTTTAGGTTCAACCTAATCAAACATTACCGCTTTGACCCTATTCTATGCTAACAAAGAGATAAAGATCTTACTAGCGAATCCTCGACGAACAAATATTATGAATGAACACATTCAACATTTTTTTTATATTACTTAATTATTCATATGAACTTCACAAGTAACCATATAAAAAATTCAATTATGAATATGTATACATTTCGGTTATAAAGTGACCTTCCATAAAAAAATATAATTCTCTTGTATATTTCATTCTAACATACTAATTACATCTCTTTTATATATTATTTTTATAAAAAAAGATCATAAGGTGTTATTAATATTTTATGCGTTTTTTTTCAGTATTTGTTTTAAGGTGTATAATTTATTCACCAATTTTCATTTTCTACTATTTTCAAAGCACAACAGATATGTTTCCGCTTCTTGATTTGAATTTATTCATTTGTGTTTCCATAACATACTATATGTTAATTGCTAATAATACTAAAAACTCTATTTATATATATATATATATATATATATATATATATATATATATATATATATATATATAAATAAATATTTCGGTTTTCGAAAAAAGATTGCTTTTTGTAAAATAAATACATCTAAATTAATTCGTTTTGTTTGTAAACCTATATATTGTCAAAATTATAGAACAATTTAATTGAAAATATTATTTTCATTAATTAATCTCTCGATATATATATATATATATATATATATATATATATATATATATTATTTTTAGTAAAATGAAAATTTGAATAATAAACCAATTATACTCAGAATCATCTTTAATCTTTTTATTTGTTTGTACTCATTTTAGAAAACCTGTATTAATACACACACACACATATATATATATATATATATATATATATATATATATATATATATATATATATATTATTTTTTTTAGTAAAATAAAAACTTGAATAATGAATCAATTGTACTCGGAATCATCTTTAATATTTTTATTTGTTTGTAGTCTTTTTAGAAACGGTCCTGTATTAAGACACACACATATACATATATATATATATATATATATATATATATATATATTTATAGTATTTTTTTTAGTAAAATTATAATTTGAGTAATCAACCAATTGTACTCAAATCATCTTTAATCTTTTTATTTGTTTGTACTCATTTTAGAAAAAATCCTGTATTAATACACATTCAGACACACACACACACATATATATATATATATATATATATATATATATATACATATTTATATACATATATATATATATATAGTATTTTTTTAGTAAAATGAAAATTTAAGTAATGAACCAATTGTACTCAGAATCATCTTTAATATTTATATTTGTTTGTATTCATTTTAGAAACAGTCTTGTATTAATACACATACACACACACGCACATATATATATATATATATATATATATATATATATATAAGCTAAATAAATAGAGAAGTAGATATATAAACAGATAGAATCAGAGATATAAAAATACTAAGAGAGGCAGATAAAGAGATTGATAGAGATACTGATAGACAAATTGGTAGACAAATAAGTAAAGAGATAGACAGAGAAATGAATAGATTAATAGACAGAGGGATAGATAAAGATATAAAGATAGATAGATACATAAATAGATAGAAAGTTATACATAGAAGCGGGTAAAAAATGAATACAAGGACTGATAGACAGATTACTAGATAGATAGGCAGATAAATAAGTAGATATATAAAGAGATAAGTAGATAAATATATATATATATATATATATATATATATATATATATATATATATATACAGACAGATCGATAGATATATAGATAGACAGGAAAAAAATTGCAGAGGAGGGCGGATATAGAGATGAATAAAAAGACTGATAGACAGATAGGTAGACAATAAGTAAATAGATAGAAGGAGAAACGATTAGATTAAAATAGACTAAGAGATAGTGAGATAAATAGATAGATAGATAGATACATAAACAGACAGTATAATGGATAGAAAGATTTCGCATAGAAAGATTCCAGTTATCGAATAATTTACGAGAGACATATTTTCGGTAACTTGGCACTCTGAGTGCCCTTGTATAAGAAGTAAAGCCTGAAAAAAACCTTGTTGATATTCAAAAGTTCGTATATAACAATATATATATATATATAATGTATATTTTATTTATATTTGTAAAAATATAATTTCATTATTATGAAAAAAATATATAATGTCCTTTAAATATTTAATTAGAAAAATAAAATAGAAATGATAATACATATTTAATTAAACATTTATTTTAATTTAAATTTATAAGATACTTTTTTGAATTATTTATATAATACACAGGACTGAATAATTGAAAATAAACATTAATAAAAACTCGAAACATTATTCTGTATTTAATATACATAAAATAATATTAAAATTTAAGGCAATGTTTTTTTTAAAAAAAATTTAGTACTTTAAGAAAAATATGAATATAACATTTATCTTCCTTTATATATTAATATTTCATATTTTTTCGTATGTTGTACTTTATATCATATAAATATCGAGTAGGAAGATGAAAGTAATTTATTAACAACATTGTACTTTGAGTACAACGTGGGATTTATACGGTTTGTTTGTGTATTATGTTCGTGAAATTTTATCTTACATGTATTCAATGTTACATTTTTCATTATTTACATATCAAATGAGGATATTAAAATATTGCCAGTGTTTTATATAAGTAATGGAACAAATCCTTATTATTTTTATTGATAATATGTATTCTGATCATTGGATAAAAATTTCTGTCATGGAGTGAATAGTAATTTTGATCTATAATAGTAAAAAAGTGATTATTATATGATCTACTATTAGAATTGTCTTGTCATTACATATTTTTAATACAGTACATTCGTTTCCATAAATATTTTATTGATAAACAAATAAAATTTGCTAATCAAGGGGGAAAAGTTTCGATCAGAACATTTATTATTGTTTGTGGGACGAGTGAAAAAATCATTTGTGAAATCAATGATAATCATTCTGACGAATCATTTAAATATTTATCAGGAATGATTCGCTTTAATTATTGAAGCATCATCAGGTACTTTGTTGATAAATTAATCAGTTTATCAAAAAGCTTAAGATGTAAAAGAGGAAGATTTAAATTGTTATCAAGAGATAAAATTTGTTCGAATAACTGGTTCAATCTTTACAATTTTCTATAAAGTTCCTATTAAGAAAACAATTAGCTTCCCTTCTAGTTGGTGCAGATTTTAATATCATTCAGAATTAATCAATAAAAATAAAATTAATTCATTGAATTTATTTAGTTTATATAACATCTAATTATCCTGTTTATATGTTTTTTTTAGTCTAATAAATGGGTTTACTTAATTGAAATAATTTGAAAAGACAGTTAAAGAAAAATTTATTGAAACAGTATCTTTGATTATAGTTTTTTTAGCTTTGCGACTAATTCTCTGTCATCAATATTTTTTTAAAAAATATACTCTGTAATGCATAATAATCATTTAATAATAAATCTGATCATTGCATGTTGATTATCACATAGTTCGATGATGATTTCATCATCTTTAGATCACTATAATACACAAACATATTTTACTGTAACATTTTATAGACTAATTATTGAGTAAAGTATGGTTTTTGACGAGTAAAAATGCATTAATGATAAGAAAACATTTACATTTTTGTTAATTTGTATCAGTAGTTCTGATTATAAAATGAAATTGAAATATTAATGAAGTTATCAAAAAAAAAAATGTATTTTCTATTTAATATAAACAGCAGAATTTCAATCTAATTTTAATTTTCAATCTTAGAATAGGCTTCTTTAATAAAATATGTTCGTACTTTTTCTGTACTAACTTAAGAAATTAATTGGCAATAAAAATGGAAATATATTTCAAAAATCTTTTAAAATTAGATCTTGGGTCCTCGATGGATTGTTTAATATTTTTATTACTTGAATATAAAACTATGACTAGTAACATTTTTTGATGGTATAATATATTGATTAATTACCTATTATAACAAATGATTGTTTATATATATATATATATATATACAAGGCTGGTTTTTAAAGGAAGGTCCGTTTATAAATTAGAAAAAAACACTAAATGATAAGAATGATTCATTCCAGAAAAAATATAAACTTTATTTTTCCAATTATTCACCAATGACTTCCACGTACTTTTCGTATCGTGGCACTAGCTTCCTTGATCCCATGTAGAAGAAATCTTTGACTTGTGACTTAAACCAGTTAGTAACACCTGTCTTCAGTTCTCAATTTTTTTTAAAGCGTGTGAAATCCAGGTCTCATCTCTGGTCACAATGTGTCACAATAAAAAAAATATCTCGTTCATTTCACTAGCGTTGCAAAAAATAGTTAGCTAAATCCACACGTTTCTGCTTGTGTGTATCGGTTAACATTTTTAGTACACGTCAAGCACACACTTTTTTATAACCAGATTTTTTGTCATGTCAATGTTATAAATCAATTATTGTGAAATTTCTGAAAATTCAACAGACAAATCCGAAATTGAGGAACGATTTTCTAGAAATTTTGTGTTCACTTTTTTCATCAAATCACCTGACATTACACTAGGATGGATCTTCGTCATGAATATTCGTTCGTTCTTCTTTAAATAAACGACACCATTGCCTAATCTCACTGTAACGACACCAACACTTGACCCACACACCTCACAAAGTTGCCTGTGAATTTCGATAGTACTATTGCTTTTTCCTGACAAAAAATGAATCACAGTACAACCCTCATTGTTGATAGGATGATTTATTGTTGCAATCACTATAAATCACACACATTATGCATCAAACAAGAATCCTAGAACTACAAAATAACTGGCGGCTTACTCATGAACTATCAAATCCGTCCTTTGCATAAATACACCATGTCTAACCTTACTGTCACTTATAATACTTGACCGAAACACCACACAAAGTTACCTGTGAATTTCACCAGTACTATTGCTTTTCACTGACAAAAACCGAATCAAAGAACAAACCTCACAGTTGACAGGATGATTTAATGTTGCAGTCACTATAAATCACACACATTATGCATCAAACACGAATCATAGAACAAAATAACTGGTAGCTTACTCATGAACTACCTACAACTATTGCGTAAGCCTGGTCACATCATTCATGTTTAATCGGTGCCAATTACAAAACGGACCTTACTTTAAAACCCCGCCTCGTGTATGTTTGTATATATATATATATGTATTTATATATATATATGTGTATATATATATATATATATATATATATATATATATACGTATATACGGTCAATAATTGGCTAAAATAATGTCAAGAAAAAAAAAATCAATGTTTTCTAAATAAAATAACGTCTCTCTCGATTTATAATTCATAGTTTTTTAATTAGATATTCAAAAAATCAAATAAATTCCGCGAATGTGTTACGTAGTTCATATCAGAGATATTCACTTGAAAGAAAAATGTGATTGTTTTTATTAAGACACGCATTTCATTTGAATCGTTTCGAATTTCAGACAAGTATGATGTGAAATGTTTTAAAACAAACTCGTTAATTATATGTATACAGAATCTGAAAAAGCTCTATATTTGTAATTAAATATAGCAAAGCGTGCCTGTGAAAGAACGCCATGAGTTTACATTAACATTTTATTAATTTACACAGTTATATTAAACGGTAGGAAACGTTTACAATTATAGAATTTCAAATAAAACTGAAATATATATATATACACATATATACATGTATATATACTCGTATATATATACATATATATATATATATATATATATATATGTATGTATGTTTATGTGTGTGTATATATATATATATATACACACACACACATATATACATACATATATATATATATACATATATATATATATATATATATATATATTTAAAACGAAAAAATAAATATATGAGAATGATATTTAAAAATCTGGCAGATCGTTTGGACTTGAACAATTCTACGAATCTGCTGGATTGTAATATGATTTATATAGCCTCGAGGTGGCAATACAATCGAAGAATAAATTGCTGAATGTTTTTGAAAATGTTTAAATTATAAATTAAAATAAAAAGTAATTGAAAATCCATGTTATAAATTAAAAGAGACCGTATATGCGAAACGTGAATTTGTTTCGTGTAAGTTTATCAATAAATAACCGTACTTGAAGGGGTATTTGAATTAATGACATTTATAGGTAAAGGTCAAATGTGAAACACTGAGCATTCTTGTAATGAAGTTATGTATGCCATATACTGGATGCGTGCGTTCGGTATCAAACGGTGTACTCATTTTCAATCAATTAATCAATTACAGTAATATGTAATTTGTATACAAGTACATGTTATAGATCGTTTATTAGATGTAAGATTTATGTTTGATATGATTTAAAGAGTGATTTCTATAAATTATAAGTAACTTACTCAAATTATTCTGTAATTATATATATATATATATATATATATATATATATATATATATATATATTACAAAAATGCTAATATATTAAATGCTATATATAACAAAACAGCTAAATTCATTTTTTAAGTTATTTAATAAAAATTAAGTAAAAAATTTAAAAAAGAACATTAAAAGATGACTAGAAATATATTCAGAGTGTATGATATTATATATAAATATATATATATATATATATATATATATATATATATATATATATAATATTATACACTGAATGGGGGAGGGAGGGAATGAAGGGAAAAGAAATAACGTTGATTGAAAAATTAATTATATATTAGGCAATAAAAAATTTATAACATTGACAAATATTGCTATTGTATTATGTATAATATTTAATCTTAAAAGTGGTGTTTCATAAATTATAAATTTAGAAAAAAGAGAATTTCATGTACGATTTCATAATTTACAAATTTTATTCATACACACACACACGCATATATATATATATATACATATATATATATATATATATATAGAGAGAGAGAGAGAGAAATAGTTTTAAGTAAAAAAGTAAGTAAATAGGAAATAATATTAGAATATATTAACTTGGTAAATGTAAAATAATTCCAGTTGAATTATATTTTATTAATTTTTACAAGTACTGTTTTGTTAATTTATAATTTAGGGACAGATAATTTTCTGTATAATTTTATAATACAATTAATATATACATACATATATATAGGGAGAAAGAGAGAAAAAGCGAGAGTTTTAACTAAAAAATATGTAAATGGTAAAGAATAATAGAATATATTAACTTTGCAAATGAAAAATAATTTTTGTTGAATTATATTTTATTAATGTTTACAAGTGTTGTTTTGTAAATTTATAATTTAGGGACGATTATTTTTCGTATAATTTCATAATATAATTAATATATATATATATATATATATATATATATATATATATATATATATATATATTAGGAAGAAAGAGAGAAGAGCGAGAGTTTTAACTATAAAATAAGTAAATGATAAAGAATAATAGAATATATTAACTTGGTAAATGTAAAATAATTCTAGTTGAATTATATTTCATTAACTTTTACAAGTGTTGTTTTGTTAATTTATAATTTAGGGACAGATAATTTTCTGTATAATTTTATAATCTAATTTATATATATATATATATATATATATATATATATATATATATATATATATATATATATATTAATATATAGGGAGAAAGAGAGAAAGAGCGAGAGTTTTACCTAAAACATAAGTAATTGTTAAAGAATAATAGAATATATTAACTTTGTAAATGAAAAATAATTCTTGTTGAATTATATTTTATTAACTTTTACAAGTGTTGCTTAGTTAATTTATAATTTAGGGACAGACAATTTTCTGTATAATTTCATAATCTTATTTATATATATATATATATATATATATATATATACACATGTAGGGAGAGAGAGAAAGAAAGAGAGAGTTGTAACCAAAAAATTAAGTAAGTAGTAAAGAATAATAAAATATATTAATATGGTAAATGTAAAATATTTCCTGTTAAATTATATTTCATATATTTTTACAAGTGTCGTTTTTTGAATTTGTAATTTAGCTATAGATAATTTTCTTTATAGCTTCATAATCTAATTTATCTATATATATATATATATATATATATATATATATAAATGAAAAATTAACTAGATAATAAATAATGAAAATGATATTTAATCTTGCTAAATATAAAATAACTGATGTCGAATTAAGTATTACTACAGTGTCATCATACACATATAAACTGGTGTCGGAGTTCAAACTTTGTACAACGATTCGTGGGTAAAGTGGGATCAAAATCTTGAAAACGGTTACGTGTTCAGTGAAAATCATAATTAAAGCAGTGTATGACAAACAGAAAGCTTAATATCGGAAACGCACGCACCGACTTGACGACAATCTAGAATATTCGTGCTTCAGATCTTTCTAAACTGGCGTCCACGAGTTTCCAGTTTCGTTTTGTACCATTCATCGAACAAGAATCATGATTGCAATGTCAGATAACATAAAGTAGAATTCAATTTTCTACTATTAAACTCAATTGAAATATCAATAAAAAAAAGTCAAGCAATTTCTTACATTTTATTTTTGAAAAAAAAAATGATGAAGTAAACATGTTTTCTATACATGCTACTCGATCTGTTTCATATTTAATTATTTATTCGGCTGTATGTAAATACAAATATATGAATCTGAATGTGAAATTTTATGAAAGGAACGCTGACAATATGATAGTTCTATCAATGGATCGTATAAAAAAAAAACAACAAGAATGACATGACGTTTTCGTGACAGCTAAATATTTTGTGAGCTAGATGTTCGGATGGAACTGCATGCTGGTACGATAACTCCTGTCACGCACTGTGTATTACACACAATTTCGACTCTTTATGTTTATTTATATGGGCACTGCTAACGAAAATCACCTCTTTGAAAATGCATATAAATACTCTATTATTCGAAACGTTCATATTATATTATTTTCATATAATAAATGAGTATTTTTTCAAATATCACACACATTATTCTTATATATCAAGACTTGTCCTAGATTACACATTCGATATTAAAAATCATAATTATCGAATACCGCAAGATACATTATTTAATTAACGTCGAAAAGTTCATGTCACTAAATAAAATGTTCAAATTTGGATGCAGATCTTACAGTTCACACTATTGCCAAATGTCTATACAAGAGACATAAAGGATTTGGAACTTCTTATAAGTGAAATTATAATATCAGTAGGTTGGTAGAAAAATAATTTCAGTTTAGTCAGTTGGCGCGGCATCCATTTGTCAAGCTTTTTTATTTTTCTATCTGTTATAAGTAGTCCAGAACTGTTGGATCACTAACACCTAACTTTTGTACAAGTTCTCGAACTGTTATGCGTGGTTCTGATTCAACTAACACCTTCAATTGGTCGTTATTAACTGAAGAAGGACGCTCGCGACCTTATTCATCTTCAAGACTCATCCCCAGTATGAAATTTTTGTAATCATCATTGCTCTATAAATTCCTTAATAACACCCATGCTAAAAGTATCGTTTAGTTAACGAGCAGTTTCTGCTACTCTGTCATCCGTTTTTAATTCATACAAAAAAATGCTGTTATTTACTTATTTTCCATCTTTAATTCAATAGCTCAATTTGAAGCAAAATTATTAATAATTCCAAAGTAAGATGTATACAAAAATTACCATAAACCTAGTGTTAAGATGTTATATCCAACAATACTATAGAATCAACACAACAGACATAATCTGAAATCATTAATGTTAATTTTACTGTTTACAATGATGCATCACTGTAGAGACACATGGCTGTAACAAAAGATACTAGAAAAATCAGTACGAAATAAAATGATAAAAACCGCAATTATTCTCGCACCAACCTTGTTTAAGAGAAATGAATGGAAAAAAAGAATGCAAATCTAACACTGGATTAGATTTCGAATAATTAATGGAGTGGAAAGTAATGGACACTGACAACAGTTCTATAATTTTGATTAAAAACGTTAAATAATAACTGTTTAGAACGAAATAGACATTCAAATAATATTTTCATCAGAAAATTTCACGTATTACTGTATAAATATTGACTTTTTGATATAAAAAAATATAAAAAATGTGTGTAAATGTAAAAATATTTCATTAGAAAATATATTTTGACGTTTATAAAATTAATTTATCTTTATAAATATATTTAAAGAATTTATTACAAATTTATCTCTATTATATATATATATACATATATATTATATACACATATATAAAATTATGTTCAATGTTGGTAACACTGCACTCGCTACTAATGAAATAATGAACGCGGTCGAAATTTGTAGCACTGTTTGTATGAAAACGAGCCGGTTGAATTAGTTCATAGCGTAGTAATGTGACATCGTTCGTTATTTATGTAAAATTATTTAAGGCAAAAAATGCACAGCAAATGAATTTATAATTAATATATTATACGCGAGCCGGCCAGTAGAGCGTCAGTTAGAATTTACTCTGCAAAAAACTAGATTTTGTTAAATTAGATTACTACATTCCGAGCACTCGCTACATTTTTTAATATTATTTATTGTCACTTTATGTCACGCATCTCCGGTCATTTTATTTAGTGGAAAAATCGTTTTATCCCAGTCTCACAGTACAGTTTCGTTTTAATTGAATTTTATATTATGTATACGAGGGTGGTCCCAGAAGTACCCGACCCAACAAAGAAAACACAAAAATTTGGGAAAAAAATATATTTATTTTTCAACATAATCTCCGTTTAGCTCTATACACTTTTCCCAGCGATGTTCAATAAGTTCGATACACTTTTTATAATAAGAACTGTCTTGCTCCTCAAAACACCCATTAACTGCCGACATCACTTCTTCATCGTTGGGAAATCTTTGACCACTGAGCCATTTTTTCAAGTTTGGGAACAGAAAATAATCCGAGAGGGCTAAATCTGGCGAATAGGGTGCATGAGGTAGCAATTCAAACTTTAATTCATTAATTTTGGCCATTGCAATAACGGATTTGTGAGCTAGTGCATTGTCTTGATGAAACAACACTTTCTTCTTAGCCAAATGCGGCCGCTTTTGCTTGATTTCTTCGCTCAAACGTTGCAATAAGTTCGCATAATACTCGCCGTTGATAGTTTTTCATTTTTCAAGATAGTCAATGAAAATTATCCCACGCGCATCCCAAAAAAACGACGCCATGACCTTGCCTGTAGATGAAACGGTCTTCGCCTTCTTTGGAGCCGGTTCTCCCTTTTCAGTCCATTGTTTTGATTGTTCTTTTGTCTCGGGTGTGAAGTGATCGACCCATGTTTCATCCATGGTTATGAAACGGCGCAAAAATTCTGCTTTGTTGCTGCGAAACTTCGCTAAACACTCAATTGAAACATCTTCACGACACTGTTTTTGCTCGAGTGTGAGCAAACGCGGCACCCATCTTGCACACAGTTTTCTCATGTCCAAATTTTCAGATAATATGCGATGTACCGCACTTTTTGAAATGCCTACTATGTCTGCTAGCTCGCGCACTTTCAGTCGACGATCATCCAGTACCGCTTTGTGGATTTTCTTCACCGTTTCTGGAGTCGTCACCTCATTTGGTCGACCACTGCGATGCTCGTCTTGGCAGCTCGTACGGCCTCGTTTAAACTCTGCTATCCAATATTTCACTGTTGTAAACGAAGGAGCAGACTCAACCAGAGTAGAATCCAGTTCAGCTTTTATATTGGTCGGGCTGAGGCCTTTCAAATAAAAGTATTGTATCACGTAACGATGACCGATTTTCTCCATTTTTACAAATTCACTGAAAACGTTCACTATTGATGGCTGCCAAACAAATACTAAACAACGTGGCGTCCTCAAACTTGAAACATATGCTTTATAGATTGTGTACTTTCTAATACAGTGATATTTTTTAAACAACTACCGCCATCTCTAGGTCAGGCCGAGTACTTCTGGGACAACCCTCGTACTACAGTATGGTATTTATTACAGTTTTATTAATATATTATGAAAATGAATCGATATGTATAGAATTAAACCAATTTAAAATCTAATATGATAGAGACATGTTTCGATATTTGCTATTTGTTTTACCTGCATGGTAAAAAGTTAATAATCAATTCAATTTAATAATATAAATGTGTATGTAGAAATACTCAATAAAAGAATGTATATTCTGTATAAATTAATTGAAAGATATTCAGATTCAATAAGACTATTCCCTATAATTCAAGATTATAGAATATAAATTTACTTAACTTTGATTCGAGAGTTTTTACAAAACTTATAGCAAGATAGAATCAAATATAGTAGTTAAAAAAACTACTCTCGTCTTTTAATATAAAAAGACACTGCTTTCATGCGATTACATCGGAAAGAAAACCGAATTAATAGATAACAGTCGTACAAATGGGCACAATCAAATATTCTCGAATGATTACGAGTGGAACATTAAGTTGAGTACAAATGTCGCGATTTATAAGTGAGTGAAAACTGTTCTCTATTCATAAGATGAAATTAAGAAAATCAACAGATTTGCAGAGGATGAATAATGAATACGTCTACGTATTAACAATTCAATTTAAATTTATTATACGACTGGATTGAAGCGTTGCAGAACTTATGAGATATTCATTTCTAGTTATAACGTAGATTTTCACTGCTATTTTCAAGTTGCCATAAAACGGAATAGTTTGTCAACACCTGCTGCATAATCTCACATTTTCAACAAACGATGACGATTGTTACAAAAGCATTCGAAGTCGGTCCGATGTTTACTGATTATAAATCCTCTTAACTAATTGCTTCTCGCTAAAATAATATTGCGGAGTGAGCTCGAGCTCCGTATCGGTATGATTTTTCCAGGAATTGTTTACTATATAATAATCAATATTTAAATGTGGTTTCGAAGTTAAAATAGATAGTGATTGGGTACTCGAGTTTGATAAAAAGGGTAGAACGTTTAAATATCTACTTAAGTCAATGAATGATACACAGATCTGAATAAAAATTAAATAAGTATAGAATAAAATCATATAAAAAATATGATTGTAATTATCACCCTCTGAATCCATATTTTCACATTTATTTTTCAGCAGATCTTTATAGTTGATAATGTGCTTTTTCGAACAGAGTTTGCTGAATTTAAAATTAAAATAAATGTTATGTATCCATCCTCACTACTCTACTTATTTATAAATGTGTCACGGTCTGACTAATCAACTGACCTGTCAATATCTAAGTTATGTATCCGTCTTAATAAAAGTTTCTCACGTTCCTGTCGTGATCCCTGTGTTCACACGCTTAAATAAAATGCGAATTCATCATCGAGAACAGTATTTAAACGGTAGTTGAGATCTCATAATTCCTTCCGGTTTTTTGAAAATTTTTTCCGGACTTCAACACTTCAAACCATCCGCTATACCCACTTCCTGAATCACAATTCTCCTGTCAAAACCGGTTTAAAAGCCTCGGCTAAGACCCCGGACCAAACCCCAATTTCCATCCAACGCACAGTAAATTCGGCGTTGAAACATGTAAAATTCACCACAATAAAATATTTTTTGATTTTGATTTTTTTTTTTGATTTTGATTTTGATCTCATAAGTCAGTATCCCGAGTCGTGAGCGTACATGCTCGGTATTCGTGGAAAGCAAGGGTCCTTCAGGCCTGCGCTGCTATTCGGGTTCAACAATCAAGTAAAAATCATGTAAAAGTCAAGTAAGAGTCAAGTAATAGAACCCGTGTGGTTATATTCATCATAGTAACAACAATTAAACAATAATAGTAAACAAATATTTGTTGTGTTTTATTCTAAACCTGCAGCATTTATGTTATAAAACATCCAAAATATAACATAATAAATAAACATTTTTAATATGTTTAATGACTCAACTGTGTGTACCAAACAATTTGAAGAGAGTGTAAGTACTCTGAATGTGATGTGTTCGTCATCGAAATGCATTCAATCAATTAGCTGTGTCACCCTATTTTAAAAGTGTGAACCTACATTGTATCGCAAAAATGAAAGGATGACGAGTATACTCGTCAACCACGGAATATATGCAGCTGATGTAAAATTAAATCAAATTGTAACGAAATAGTATTTGATTTTTTTGGAAAATCGATAATTTTATTGCTTGAATTCATCTTGATGACGAGTATACCTGTCATACACAGCTAACAGGTTAATCAGTAACCAGAAACGATCAATAAAGATTTACTGAACATTTTTTATCAGAAAAAAATGTTATAGTTTGTGGAGTGAAAAAATAATTCCTTTGTGAAAATAGTACAGTGTTTTTCTTGAGAGAACAAAGCTTGAACGATTATAATATTTAAAAGAATTTATAAATAATTAATACAATTAATAGTTTTTATTCTTACTTTCAAATGAATTATAGTTCATTAAAAAAATGATAAACAAATCGAAACGAAAAAAAATTCCATTAAAATACACATTTCGGTACCAATTTTCAGTAATTTTTCTGAAATCTTTTACGTTTCGCATGGCAGAACTCCTCTGACTGTCGATAGATCTTCAATATTTGATAATAACTTAACTATAGAAATCTAATTACTTACACAAAACTCGTTTGTAATAATTATTTAAGTTTAATGTAATATAGTGAATACTGATTTAATTAAATTTCTCTAACAAATCAATCTCATTCGCATAACAAGATTGCTCTAACATAAGAAAACATATATTACATGTTTTGATTTAGATTATAGTCGAGTTCTATGTCTTTTATAAAACTGTATACAGGGATCTGGATTTAGATACCGAAATAAATTTGTATCTTCCAAATAAAGAAGCAATTGTGGGCGGTACAGATAAACAACAACAATGTTTCAAATACATTTCTAAGAAAATGTATTTGTGTAAACAAAATTAAATATATTGTTATATATATATATATATATAAACAGTTTGTGTTTCATCAGTTTTGTAGCTATATATATATATGTACTGCAGAGTTGGAATTTAGTTCTATAAAAAACAAATTTACAATGTATATTTTTACTTTGCGTTATTAATATTTGTAAGGACGAGAGATTTTTATAAAGTGACATATTGGAAAGTGATAATTGTTTATTTTTCAAGCTGTGATCCTGTTGATCTACTGTGACAATCTTTATCTTTTTGGATCGTTTTTTTTTGAAAAGATAAAAATATACAAGGTAATGTAACATACTAAGGCAATTTGAAAAGTTCGCTTCCCAACTATGAAAGAATATGACTTGTGTTTTAAAATTACTTTTATTTTTCAATATGGTCTGTTTAAACTTTAATAGACTTGATCCAACGATGCTCCAGTGTTTGTATACCGTCCGGGAAATCATTTTCTTGAAAATTCTCAAAATAGCAGTTCACTGTTGCTATCAATTCTTCATCGGACGAAAAGCACCTACCACCAAGGAAATTTTATGTTTTCAGAACAGATAGAATTCTGAGTGGGCCAAATCTGAAGAAGAGGATAGATGGGGCAGCAAGTCGTACTTCAATTCATCAAGTTTTGCCACAGATACAACACTTGTATGGGGATGTGCATTGTCCTGATAGAAAATGATTTTTTTTTCTTTGATAAGCCTGGCTTTTTTCACGAATTGTTTGATCGAGTCGATCTAAAAGTTTAGTTTAATACTGTCCCGTTATCATTTGAAAGGTAGTCAATTGGCAGTATCCCTTTAATATCCCAAAAAATTTAAACTATAACTGTTC
Organism: Acanthacorydalis orientalis; assembly: GCA_034766995.1. Taxonomy (NCBI): domain Eukaryota; kingdom Metazoa; phylum Arthropoda; class Insecta; order Megaloptera; family Corydalidae; genus Acanthacorydalis; species Acanthacorydalis orientalis. The sequence continues at coordinate 8,500,807 of CM068323.1, read as the reverse complement.
TAGCTGATAACACTGATTTTCCTTTTTTTGGTGGCGGAGAATAACCATGCTTTCATTGTTTTGATTGTTGTTTCGAATCTGGAGTGTCATGATTAATTCAAGTTTCATCTGTAGTCACAAATCGTCGGATTAAGTCAGTCGTATCACTCTTGAGTCGATCCAAACAGTCTTGAGAAATTTGTAATCGAATGTGTTTACAATCAATTGTCAGTCAACGCGGTACCTATCTTGCCGATAGCTTTTTCATACCTAACTCTTCAATTAAGATGTGATAGATTTGTTCATCTGAGACACTCACAACGTTAGCAATTTCGTACACCATCAATCGGCAATCCTTTAAGACAATATCATACACTTTGTGGACGATTTCTTCTGTCGTTGCAGTTTCCACTGCACAGGTTATCTTCTAAGCTTGCACGGCCACATTTAAATTCAGCTACCCGCTTCTTTACTGTTGTATATACAACAGTAAAGAAGAATAAAAATGCATTATCATCCAGTATATTTTTCATCTCATGAAAGATTTCTGTTGGCGTTAAGCCTTTTTTGACAATTTTATCCATTTCAAAAACGGCACAAAAAGGGATATATTTAAATTGATGTTTGGAACAAACTGCCTGGCACATTGATTATAGATTTTAAGGTTATAACTAACACCTATTGAATTTCAAATATTATAGTTACATCCATTGATTTTAAACTAACCTTTAGAATCCCTGAAGTAGAATATAAAGGAAATGATCAAAACATATTGAAGAGATATGTATTTCATCTAATTTTTCTTCTAAATATTTAAATCATAAAGTTAAATGTTTTTAAATACATCCAAACTTCTTTCAATCCTTAATTAGTTGAAAATATTAAAATAAAACAATTTAGAAAACAAACTGTGATAAAAACTGTTCTTTCCTGATTCTGGTGTGCTTCGGCGCTCTGAAACTGACGGCATTGCGTTTGAAATGCGCACAAGCAGGGATCAACATTTTATTAAGTATTTGTTGTTGGTCGCGGACCGAAAAAATAATTAATTTGCGAAAGTGAATTTAATCACAGTATCAAGACTGCATTTAACCGATTGTGTTTTTAAATAAATTCGATGTTGATAAATGAAACAGTTGAAAACAATAAAATATCAATATTGAAATATAGAAGAGGGATACCGAAACGAACGAATGAATTGCAATTAACACTACGTCGGTCAAAAACAGTTACGAGATATCACGTTGAAACCGTCATCGAAACATACGACCGTACCATCCAATTGCATCACGTGGCATCAACGAACCGACGACCCAACGGACCATGATATTTTATTACTTGGCCAACTCAATGCCACTATCAGTTGCACTAAAAACTTATCTACCGGCTGTCTAGCCGTTTTGTACGAACGTCGTCATTTTACACACCACTTTAGCATCGGTATCAACATAAAAAGTTATTGACCTCGACCACGGATTCGTTCGAGTATTCTTAGATTGTTTGCGTTACCTTTACGTTTTACTAAATATAGAATGATACGTACACATCTCGTATTGACTCATCGGCGTGTTCTATCGAAATTCCGCTTTCATAAATATCGCAAGTAAAATAAATAGATTCGCTTCGACGATGATGCATTGATGGAAATGGAATATTCGATGTGTGTCCTAAACCGAAATAATGTACACTTCTTTGTTCGAATATGATTTATCAGACTTGAATAAAAAATATTAGGTGTAGAAATTAATTCGGTACCTTTTGTTTATTAAAAAAAACTAATGTTTATCTACAGAAAAATGGAATATATTTCAAGCCACAAAATATTCTCCATTATTTTATATGAACTTATCAAACTTGAATAAAAAATATTAGGTGTAGAAATTAATTCGGTACCTTTTGTTTATTAAAAAAAACTAATGTTTATCTACAGAAAAATGGAACACATTTCAATCCACAAAATATTCTCCATTATTTTATATGACTATCTATCACCCAACTGACGAATCCCTTGTCGAAAAAAATGGCTGCTTCGAATCGATGAAGTCATAATGCATTTTATAAGACCTCTTCCAATGTTTTAACATTTTTTACATGTCCCGTCCAACACAAAACCTTCTACAAAAGATGACCAAATCATTTTCGCAGCTTTTCCCAACTGAAATCCGAAAAGTATGCATTGTCTAATATGCTGCTTTTCATACTCTATCGTGTTCTCTACTGTTTTGTGAGGTTATGTCAACTGCTAATCCAAAATGTACAATGTTTTTAAATATAAGATTGACACTTCAAAATCCTAAAACGACGAGGAACTATTTTAATTTAAAATAGAGTTATGATTGATTCAATTTAAAGGCATGAAATTATTTTTTATACTTAATATTTGTCTACCTTCACTACTATTTTGTCTACATTTGTCTACTTTTTATTTATTTTTTTTTTCACACTACAAATCACAAAAAAAATGTTTCTAGTGATAATTGTTTAATAAATCATAATTGATAATTATATATTTACCACCTACTTAGCCAGATATATATATATATATATATATATATATATATATATATATATATATAGGGATTTTGTTTTACTTGTCACGATAATTAAAACACATTGATAATTAATCATCAATAATATATTTAGTTTTTAATTTTAACAATCAACTACTATTATTTCTAAATTTTAACAAACGCACCACAAACGCACGTCCGCTTGCTATGCTGTCCTCTGAGTGAATATCGTCCACCACGCCACTTGGGTGTTTACAGACAAGATGTTTTATTATCAGCATTTAAAATGTTAAGCAACGGGTCAACTATCTTTTCCTGGGGTTTTTTGAAATTTTTTTCCGGATTCCCGAACTTCAAACAACACCCTATACCCATTTCATAGAAAATAACCTCATTTCAAAACCGGCTTAAAAGCCAAAAGCTAAGAATCCGGATCTAACCCTCAATTTTTTTCGATCCAACGCACATTATTGCGGCGTTGTAAAAATGAACTTCATCATAATAAAATTCTTTTTGATTTGGTCAACTAGCCCTCGTTGACAACGACCATTCTACCTGATCACAACCTATATATATATATATATATATATATATATATATATATATATATATATATATATATATATATATATATATATATTTGTAGAGTGTAGATATATAGTGTGTATGTAGTGTAGATCAGTAGCTCTTCCATCAGCTGTGATTTCTTCGAAAAAAAAAAGAATATCACATTTCACAAACGAATTCTTTTCTCATCCCACAAACCACATCAAATGTCACGATCAATAACCTTCAATAAATTATTATTGATCAATTTCGATTGTCACTTATTTCAATGGCAACGCGATCATCCCCAGAACGCCAAGTTACCGAAACATCTTCGGAAAAAAGAATTCACTTGTGCAAGTAAATTTACTGACAGTGTCAGAACTGTTCTTGCGAAGAGTATCACAGTTAAATATATTTTATTAGCAACGAGTAGACTGAAACATTCAACAGGAAAATATTCTAATATGAAATTATTTCACTGTTTTTTTTTTTGTATTATTTTATTTTAAAATTCGCAGAAAGTAAGAAAATAGAATTTGTTCACACTACCATAAATTGAAATAAGCATCGTTTTTTTTTCTGTGTATAGAGATAGGTATCGTTAAATAAAAGTGGAGATGATTTGAATATAGTCTGATAAATGAATTAGATAGTCTTTATATATATATATATATATATATATATATATATATATGTACATACAAGTATATAGTAATACATTATTCTGTTTTTCATGTCTTCGCAAACGGACTGTGGAAATTTTTTCCACCGTTCATAAACTGCACGTGAACAGAGTGAAACCTATAATTTGCAGTTATTTTCAGAATATTTCCAGAGCGGCATATTTGCGTTCGAGCGCTTAGCTCTGCCGTGTTAGAATGCGTGTAATAGTCGATCGATTTTCTTGTAAATGACTCCATAAATCAAGAACTGCGATAAATTAAAGGCGTTTGTGCGGAAGCAAGTGCCTCTTCAATTCGAGTTGTGTGTTGAACATGAAACGAAACACTTTTGTTTTAAGTTTCTTTTGATCTATGCTCAGAATAAAAAAAAATAAAATGTTTCCTTTCTTCAGTTTCGATTTTATTAAATCGTGAGTGGTGGTGGTCTCTGTGTGTGTGTGTGTGTGTTTTATCGACTGTTTGTATTTGAATTTTACCTCTCTGTTCTTATTGCTTTCGCAACGAACGAGTTATTTTAATAACAGTGAGAGTCTTTATTCTATAATGTTCTCATAATATTTTATAGATGTCTGTGTATGAGCGAAAACACTTTCAAGTACATAAGCACATTTTTTTAAAAACAAATTAGTGTATTAATGAACATAAAAGTATCTGTAAAGTCATAGCATTTACTTGTAAACAATAAATTAATTACACTATTTAATTGTCATTAACGATTTAATCTCATTGTATAAAATAGAATTTAACCAAACTAAATATAGATTTAATTAAATTCCATACATTAATTTATATTCAATTCATACACTATTATACTCTTTTAATAAAATATACATTAAATTAATATATTGTATTTACTTGATGATACCACATGTTTTCTTTACAGAATATGGACTAGTATATAACCTCTAATCTATATTTTCTCTTCAAGAAATCCATTTTAAAAAATTAATAATTAAGTAAAAAGAGTATAGATTTCTAGAAAAAATCGTTTGATGATAAAATTTAGCCAGTTCAATAAATCATTTGTGTCATGAGATATTTTAAAGGTTTAATTTTCAAAGAATATATATATATATAGAAATACTTTATATATAAAAATAGTCATTCATATATATATATATATATATATATATATATATATATATATATATATATATATACATATATTTATATAGAAATACTTATATAAAAAAATATAAATATATAAAATATAGAAATTCTTTATATACAAAAATAGTAATTCGTATATATATATATATATATATATATATATATATATATATATATATATATATATTATATTTATCACTTTATTATGAAGTA
>CM068323.1:8478263-8488263 GCA_034766995.1 Acanthacorydalis orientalis | reverse complement strand
GTATAGAACACCCCTAAATATAAGATGCAGTTGAATATAAAATGATTTTTTTAATTTTTTCGTATACTTGTGATATAAAACGCATGATAATAATATAATTTTTTTAGTAGGTAGATTTCTAAGTGGGTAATTCCAAAGTATATAATATAATATAAGGTAATAAAATGCTTACTTCTCTATTTAGTTGGTACTTGAGAGAGACACTCCCCCCACATCCTAATTTTAAACTCATAATTTTTATTCCTGTTATATAACTCGCATCCGAAAATTACAACCAATTTTTTGGTGTTCAAAATTCGTCTTGTACGCCGAGATATATGGCATATATATATATATATATATATATATATATATATATATATATATATATATATATAATATAAAACAAGTATATAGAATTTAAAATCTACTGGAAATTTTATACAAGACATACAACAGATAAACTTGGGAATGAAACGGATTTTAAAAAGCAATTTATCTTCAAATGTAATAACTATGAAACATTTTGAAAACAATATCAGACATAAATCTAAATGTATCTCTAAGAATATATATATATATATTTCTCGAACAGATTTTTCTTGAATAATAAAAATGATACTGTTAAATATCTGAAAATATGATTTGTAAAGAGTAGAGTGAAATAAATTTCTGTCATAATTTTCCGACTGAATTTTCAATTACTGTCACTGTTAGTTAATAAAAATATGATTTAAATACAGTTTTATTTAAAATTTTATTTTTTTTTAAGTTTTATTTTTTTTCTGTGTTTTATTTAAAATTAATAAAATCTGTCAATCTGAATTACGTCTTTTTTCTACCATTGAGCAAATATTTATTCCAATATTACCATAAATTTATAATCAGTAGTCATTACATCCGACGCTTTTTCAATAACATGAAAAATCATAAATTACTAACGACATGTTAATGAATAAATAACTGATATATCATGTGTATGTTTTTTATTTTTTTTTCGATATATTTGTCAATACTTTCTCGGCGTATTTTTTATATTTTTCTTTATATATATATATATAAATAAATATATATATATTTCACACTGATATAAGGACACGGTGGAGTGAACATGTTTGTAAGTTTTTTTTTGTAGAACTGTTTATTGACTTTATTTTTTGTACAGTAAATCTTATTTTGTTATTAAGGGTAAAATGTCTAAGCCTGAAAACAAAGGGGAACATTTGAGACATTGGATGTTCCTTTTTCATGATCATGGATTGAATTCCAGCAAGGCTGCAAAGGCAAATTAATGAAATTTACAGGAAATTCCTGACAGTAAACAGATGCCAAATCCTTGTTTCGAAAGTTCAAATCGGGTAATCGGAATTTCAAGGATATCCCCAAATCAGGACGACCTTCAAATTTTAACGAAGACGTGTTAAAATCGCTGTTCGAATCCGATCCTCAGCAAACCTTCTATCAATTATCCCAGGAACTCGGATTTCCCTAGTGCCGGAGCATTTAAAACGGATCGGGAAAGTGAACAGGATGGGTGTTTGGATACAGGATGAACTATCTCGAGCTAACAAAAAAGAGCGGATGAACACGTGCCGTTCTTTGTTGTCACGGTAAGGAATTCATCCTTTTTTCGCCATAAATCATAACTGAGGAAGAGAAGTGGATAGTTTATGACAACATAAGTTCAGGAAAATAATAGATTTCGAAAGAACAAACACCTAGTTCGACTCCAAGGCCAGGGTTAACGTTGCGAGAGATCCTTCTGTGCATTTGGCGAGATATTCTCTGGATCATTCAGTCTGAGCTGTTAAAATCGAATGAAACAATTACCCAGAGGTGTATTGTCAACAATTAGAGAGACTAATAAACCAAAAGATGAAGAATAAACAATCAAGATTAGTCAACTGAAAATGAGTAATCTTTTACCATGATAACGCATGTCCTCAGAGAAAGAATGACCCGTGAAAAAATTCAAGAGCTGAATTGAGAAGTTATACCACACCCGCCATATATACCAGACCTCTCTCTTTCCGATTACCAACTCTTTCGGTCGATGGAACGCAGAATAAAAGATAAAAAATTCCGTAATGTGGCCGAAATAGAAAATAACTTAGTCAATCATTTTGATTCAAAACCAGAAAGTTTTTATAGAGAGAGAATGGAAATTTTGCAAATAGATGAAAAGAAATTTTTAATAATGATGGCAATTATAGTTTATAATATTCTATAAGAAAAATTAAAAAAATAAAGATTTGTGTTGAACTGTAAAATAATAGTTTATTTTTCGGTACTTCTAATATATATATATATGTATATATATATATATATATATATATATATATATATATATATATATATATATATATATGAGTATTTTTTAAATTCAAAAAATAGTTAGTTCCAATGAAAAATGTTACATCATTATTTCAATCTTAAATAGGATGTGCACATGTGTCACGTGACATTTTTAATAGTATACATGTGACATATTGACACACGTGTAACATTTTTCAATAAATCTGTTTCTGACAAACACGATATTAATTTGTACAGTTGAAAACTATCTCCGTCGACTTATATGTTATTGACAGCTGAACAGTTTTAATTTCGTAAGTTCACTGGACGTGATTCTGTTCTGGTGGAAGGAAAAAAATTAAATAAAATCTATAGGTGGAGAGTGACGAGGGGTGGATCTATCGTACCGTCTGTACCAGTGTTGATCTCGCGATTTCCTTTTTTCTCTCCTCATATTAATGAGTTTTTATGACGGAACTGCTTGTCGCACTCTACTATTCTAACGAATAAATTGGATATTTTTCACTTGATTACATCACAGCGAGACGAAACTCCTTAAGAAAATTAAAAGCAGAAGAGACTGATTTTGAATACTAAATCGTTTTGAATATATTTAGAACGGACTGGATTACTGATAATTGGATTCTTTTGCACGAATGATATTTCTTTATTCGAATGTTTTGAACAAAAACATTGAACTTATACATACTTACATATATATATATATATATATATATATATATATATATATATATATATATATATATATATATATATATATATTCATATATACCGTATATGCTGGCGTATAAGGCGATCGAAGTATCAAGACTAGGTCGAAATTTTAAGATAAAATTGATATATTTATCACATATCGGTCGCATAAGACGATCCTAAACCTCTTTCACATTTTGTAATACAATTTGATGTCCAAAATCGAAATTAGGAGAATTATATTGTTTAAAAAAACTGTTTATTAAAACATTATGCACGATCTGTATCTAAAAGGTGATAGTTATGTATTCATTAATAAAAAAAATATTTAAAACGAATTATTCAATGAATTTATGTTATGTTGCAAAGTTCAAGTACTTTTTCTTAAAAAAAAAAACAATTTAATTTCTATGTAAGTGCAAATATAAATTCTTCTTTTTATTTTAATGTTTCTGTTTTTTTTTATTGGGCGTATAGGACGACCTCCTATTTTTTGAAGATATTTTTTTTGGTTTTAAGGGTCACCTTATACCCGACATATACGGTACTTCGTATAACTGTTAAGATTTAAGATGAAGATGTGCAATTATTGCACTGCATTTAATTTAATTGGATGTTCACGACATCATGAGATTAGTTTGAAACTATATAATATCTGAAAGCGGTCACTAAGTGCAAAGCACTGGCTCTATTCAATGGTACTTAATTTAGATTGTTGGCACATTAATAGATACTAGAACTAGTATATATATATATATATATATATATATATATATATATATATGTATCTAAAAATAAGAAGAATAAAGAGTTTAAACGAAAAAAAAAACAGAAGAATAATAGAAATTATTAAATAGTAGAAAATCTAAAATGGAATTTTAAAAATACTCAGAAAGAAACCAACGACTTATCAGTTGTATAAGAATAAAGTACAAACTTTTGTAAGGGTTTTTTTTAAAAAAAAGGATTGTAAATGTGGAAACTGTTGCTCTATAATCGATTAAATTAGATGAATTCAACACATTTAACGGTTTCATATAGTGATAGGAATGTAATCCATACATGTTGTGTTATAAAAAGGGTCGTTAAAGGGTTAAAAAGATCTTTATTCAATAGAAGAGCATGTGTTGAAAATGTATACATGTAAAAACTGAAAAAAATTCATCCAAACTATTCTATAAGAAAAGTAATTTTACAATTCCGACCGTAATTCCATTTTGGATTTTGTATTTTAAATTAGTATTCGGTTGGTAGAAAAATAATTGCGGTTTATGACCTTCAAACTCATATTTATATATATATATAATTGTCTTTTTTGATTTTACTAGCTGTATCAAGTGAACCAGAACTACTAGATGACTAACATCTAACTTTTGTGCAAGCTGTCGAATTGTTGTGCGTGGTTCTGATTCAAGTTATTATCTTAGTTGGTCGTTATGAATTGAAGAAGGACGCCCACGACCTTCTTCATCTTCAAAGTTCTAGTTGAACCTATAACAAATTTATTTAAAGAATAAAATTAATTCTGTTTCCTTTTAACGAAGCTGTTTGTAAATGAGTTGGTGCAGTAAATTTATGCAGACTGTAAAATCAAACTGCACACACTTATTACTTTAATGATGTGTATTTTGTTGGGAATGGATATTACTGACTGACATAGCGAATAGAAATGTATTAATTTGAATTGTGTGTGTCGGTATAAAGTCTGGACGTGCTGTATATGAATTACACTGATTTCTGGTACAAGTTCTGTGTATGAATTACACTGTGTTATTATCTGTACTTACTATATGATTTGTACACTGTACTCTTGAACTACGGATTTACTATCCGTGTGTTGTGCCCTCTGTGTATTCCCGGACTTGCTCTTGTATTACATCCGTGTGTACTCTTGTCTTGTACTCGTGTCTCGTTCTCCACTTACTCTATATGTTCTCTTCTCAGTGATCTCACAACTTTATATTTATACTATTTTATTAACCGTTAACTAGGATTGTAAATAACATGTAAGGCAGTGACAAATTTCATGTTATTCTGAGTTGTAAATGATGACATTCGTTACAATTGTTATATGTTATTTGATTGGTTAATGATTGTAGCTTCAACACTATTGAATTACTTCAGTTGTTGTTACACTAATCTCTTTGTGTATAAAGGAGAATTTTCGCAAGATGATTTTGTTTTGTTTTCTAGTCTTTTTTCCCTTTTTCTTTGGCGGGTGCTAAAGCCTCTTGCCTCACACCCTGGTTGTGCTACTGATTTATATATATATATTTATATATATATATATATATATATATATATATATATATATATATATGTATATATAAATTAATAAAAAATAAGACACAAATGAATAAGCACAGAATTTGAAGAAATATTTGTAACGATTTATGAAATGATTTTAGAGTAAGCTTCTGATTTGATATGAATTTTATTTCTATACAAGTATGTATGTCGGAAAAATACAAATAAATATAGAAAGAAAAAACTGTTTATTGGTTCTAACAACATAATGTATTTAAACATAAAAAAACCTTAAAAATGAAACTTAACAAATTAAACTTAAGAATAAGAGAAACATAAGAGCTGACAAAGCAAACATTTCTCCTCATCATAGATAATCGTCACTTTGTTCGCGGAACAAAGTGAAGAGAAATGTGGGTTTATATATATATATATATATATAATTAGAAAATTTCTGTAAAAGCTAATCTAAAAATTATAATTCTATCAATACTATACCTCCTTCCCTTTTTCTATCTATCTATCTAACTATATATATATATATATATATATATATATATATATATATATATATATATATATATATAGTGTGTGTGTGTGTGTGTATGTATGTGTGTGTATGTTTCCATGTATTTAAATTTGTATTTATGCGTACATGTTTTTCTCTGAAGTAATGTAATCTTTCTAAATTACATAATATGTTTGAAACATTTCACTTTTGAAATAAAAAACTACCAGTGAAACAGAACATTTAAAATATTTTACAGCAATCTATCATTTTCAAACAGCAGAGAAATTATGGAAATATATGCATGATGTGTTAGAGTAATCTCAAAGACGCGTGGGCCTAGACATGTAGGAGTTTCGAAACTCTGCACAACATATATAAATTCATTAATGTTTCGGCGTAAAATGAAAGTAATAAGACATAATGTTCGAAGAATAATGTTGAACGTATTCATCACTTTTATTTACGGGGTATTAAAAAGTATTATCTTTAAAGAGAAGGTACTAATGCGTAGGTTTATTCAACATTTTACTTTAATAATTTCTGTAATGTTGTTTCAAACAAGCGCAGAGATTTATTTTTAAATAATTAACCATTTTAACAAAAATTTTAAAACGAATACATACACACACACATATATATATATATATATATATATATAGAGAGAGAGAGAGAGAGAGAGAGATGTGGATGTGTGTACATGAATGTATGTTTATATAAAGAGAGAACTAGAAAAAAATAAATACATTTTTTTTAATAAAATGTAATACGAGTAAATGTCTTTTCTTTAGAAATATATATTTATTTTTTTCTCGGTCTTCCTTATATATGAAGTCGATAGGATACTAATCGCAGTTTTTGTTATAAATTTGAAGTTCATAAACCGCAATTATTTTTCTACAAACCTAACATAAATCAAAACTTAAAATAAAATGATAAAAGACTGAACAGTTTGTCTCAAATATAATTAAACTGTACACACTTGAGATGGAATTATATCCGAAATAGATTGTATTAAATAACAGAAACACATGAGATCAAGTGAAAACCGCAATTAGATAACAATGTTATATGTGACGGATTCGTTGTAACAGAAAATAATTATTAACAATTATTCAAATCTTAAGTAGACGTTTTGTAATTTTTCTAATTGAATAGTTTATATTTATGAGATTGCTCCTTTTATTAAAATATTAAATCTTATTACTGTCAACAAGAAGAAATTATGCGGAGAAATGTACCGGTCGCTTTTAAAAATAACCCTATTAATTATTTATTTTTTTTTCTGATTTCAGTCTCACATTGTTACTGTTTTTATGCATTTTTCGTGGATTTTCTTATATCGGTATATAATCTAAGCATTGTTCTCTTTTTGGGATTTTTGTGTTTCTATTTAAAATTAACACTCATATTTAATAATCATATATATATATATATATATATATATATATATATATATATATATATATATATATATATATAAATCCATGATGTCGATTTATTATTTATTTAAGATGTAGCTTCTATTATAGACAAATTTGTTTATTGTTTCATTTGATTACATGTACTTGCTTATAATTGACAAGTGGGCGAGAGCAGAGAACCCTGGCTTGGTGAACGTCGTGAGCAGGAGGCGAAGACCCCTAGTATGTATATATATATATATACACTTTATATATATATATATATATATATATATATATATATAGTGTGTATTATACCACATATTTAAAACTACAGCAGATTTGGACTTCCATGAAGAGTCGTTGAACTGACTATCAACTACACTTCTTGTCAACTATGTCTGTATTAAGTACGGTCTATATTTCCCCTGCGTACATTGAACACACGGCTAGTGGTTAAATGACCTACATAATGCTATATATGTATATTGAGAATCGAGAATATTCCAAAATTAAATAGATTTTATATATATATTAAACTCTCTCTAGTTTAATTTAATTTCTTATATATTTATATAAATATTAAATCATTACTTTTCAACCATGCGACTGAAATTATCTACACCATAATATTAAATCGTATAAAAAAATTTATTTAGGAACAAATTTTAATTAACAGTTGAATCCTCTGTAATGAACATATTTTTGAATAAGAATTTTTTTTAGTTTTTCGAGATCAGCCATGATTTTTTACTCTTTGTGTTTGTCTATTAAACTTGAGTAATTCTTTTTCAGTTCTATTGTAGATTGATTAATCTACATGTGCTCGATTTCTATTTTGCTTAGGAAACTTATAAATATAACATAAAGACTAAAAAACTTATATATATATATACATACATATATATATATATATATATATATATATATATATATATATATACTGAATCTAACAAAATGGAAAATCATGGAAGAGGCCTTTATCCAGCAGTGGATTGACAGGGGCTGAAGATGATGATGATGATGATGATGATAATACATATATATATATATATATATATATATATATATAGTATATTTCATAAAGAGAAATGAAACAAATATTTTCAAAAATATATGAGACGAATATTTATTAATAGGCTTTATTTATATGTAGCCAATGTTAATATCTCAAATCGGGACACTAATTTCTGCACAAACTATAAAGTGATTTTATATAACAAAATTAATATTTTTAGTTGAATATATATATATATATATATATATGCATATATAAACATATATATATATACATATACATATATATATATACATATATATACATATATATACATATATATATATATATATATATACATATATATATATATATATATATATATATATATATATATATATATATATACGTGTATGTAAGAGAGTGTATTGTGAAACATATTAGTCTTATTTAATTATTTTAGAAACACAAAAAGGAAACAATTTTCAAAAGAGAAGAATTTGATATATCATAGATTAATATGTAACATAAACACAATACAGAACAGAATCATATATCTTAAATATTGAATAGAGTAATAGAATCTAAATGTATGTACAAATATATTAGCTATTTTTGTTAACATTATGTACGATTCCTAACATAGGACACACATTTATTTGAACATAACCGATCAAGTAGTCGCTTTCGAACGCTGTCAATTTCTGTGCAATATAATTTCAAAATAAATAACTTACTAGGATTCGAATACGAAACCGCAAACGCCATATTTCCAATGATTTCGTTACAAATGTCACTACTTTAATTGTTTATTTTCATCACTACACGTGACAATAATTAATTTTAATGCACCGACACAATTCACACACAGTAAGTTTTTCAAGTGACACCGAAGGTCAAGGCATGCGTAGTGTGTAATTTATAAGAAATTATATATTTATTTGATCAAGTCACCTTTGATATTCATGTACGAGAAGTGCACAACACACTGAAAATTACATATATCGTCATCACTGTTCCTCTTGAACGAAAAAAAGATAGATATAGGAATAGTACAATTACAGGGACGATATTTTATATTTTGTAAGATCACTGGTAACTAGACATCACTGAAATCATAACATTTCTCCACAAGTTGTATTTTATTGGTAAATGTATATGAAAAATTACTTACTATTTTAATAAAAGCCAAATGAAGAAAAAATTTAAATGATTTTCATTTATAATATTAACATTCATTATTTAATGTCTATATATACTTGTTCTGACCAAACGTCTTAAGAATCAATATCTGTAAATAACAAATAATTTCATTTCTTGATAAAATCTTTAATACACAGTTTAGATTCTATTTTATAATTATTTTTGATAAGTAATATTTAAATTTAAAAGCCATGAAACGTTTCCTACTGGCCATCGTAGATATTATTAGGTTTGCAAGTGATTGAAAAAGGGCGGATTTAATAATTTTACTATTAGTACTATAAGCACGAATAATCTATAAGTAAGATACAAATTGAAATATTGAAATATATATATATATATATATATATATATGTATATATATACATATATATATATATATATATATATATATATATATATGTATATATACATATGTAAAGCACAACCAAACAAAATAATAAAAAGATAGTTTTAAAAATTATAGAAAAAGAATGTGTATCTCAGTTTTAAATACATTTTGTTTATTATTTATGATGGTAGCCGTATGAAATATTTAAAAGAAAGATCCATTGTTACGATAATTAGTCTAGTTATTAAATACACCAGTCAGTTTATTCAACCTTACTCACTTCATGATTTATTTATCTAACATTCAAGTGGATTTTCACGTGA
>CM068323.1:8418263-8475763 GCA_034766995.1 Acanthacorydalis orientalis | reverse complement strand
TGATATTGTGCTTAAGCTGTTCAGTACTCGTATGCTTGTTGGAATAGACACATCCCTTAAGATAGCTCCAGAGAAAACACTCGGCAGCTGTCAGATCAGGAGATCTTGGCGGTCAATCAATGCAACCGTTTCTGGAAATTAATTGACCTGGAAACATTATCTTTAACATTACGATTGTGTGGTATGCTGCGTGACATGTAGCTCCATCTTGTTAAAAAAATATGTTTTTCAAGCCTAATTCATTCATTTGTTTGTAACAAAAAGATGTTGATTATGTCACGGTGCCTATCACAATTTACCGTATCATCTTGAAAAAATAAGATCCAACAATTACACCTCCCGACCAAATTTCACAGCACACTCACTCTACGAGGATCCAATAGTCTTTCATAAATTAACCCACGATTTTCACTACTCCAAACTGGGAATTTTGCTTATTAACAAAACCACTGAGGCCGAAACGGGCTTCATCATTCATAATGATTTTCTGATGAAAATTTGGGTAATCATTCAATCTGCGTATGATGATAATACAGAAGATATGATGCCGTAAAACGCTCCATAACAAATTTCCCGCATCTATACTGACGAAGTAACCCATAAGAACTGTTAAAAATTGCGGCAAATCAAAATGGAGGCTTAACTAATTTGTAAAATCGTAAGTTGGCCATTCAATATATATATATAGTTATATATGTTTATATATTTACATATACATATATATATATATATATATATATATATATATATATATATATTAAAACAACAATCTCACTCTGTTTAAAGAAAAAAAGTATTTGATCAGTGTACACTACCGGTCCTTACCTACGGCAGCGAAACATGGGTGCTTAACGCCAAAATAGTTCAGACTCCAAACAACACAACAAAGTATGGAAAAATGCATGTTGGGAATAACAGGAAGAGATAGAAAGAGAATAGAATGGATACGAAAACAAACAGGAGTCACAGATATAATAAGAAGAGTCAAGAGTCTGAAATGGAAATGGGCGGGACATATCGCAAGAAGAGAAGACACCCGATGGACAAGAGAAATTGTTGACTGGGAACCAAGGAATATGAAAAGACCCAGAAAGAGACCAATGAACAGATGGGATAAGGATATTAAAAGCTTTCTTGGAAAACTGTGGAAAAGAGTGGCACTGAATCGAACAAAATGGAAAATCATGGAAGAGGCCTTTATCCACCAGTGGATTAACAGGTGCTGAAGATGATGATGATATATATATATATATATACATATATATTTATATATATATATATATATATATATTTATATATATTTATTTATATATATATATATATATATATATATATATATATGCAAAAATTGTCTCAAACTGGCGTCAGAACTAGTGAAGGTTTTAGTCAGATCGGCAGACACTCGACGATGTCGACGTTTCATTAAATATGAAACTGTTGTAGAAGCGTGAGTGGCTGTTCGAAAGAATAGTGAGTTTATTTAACTCAATTACATATATTGGAACGGGATACAGTCTCTGCAATTTTCATTCGTCGTCCATTGACATTCGCACCTGGTTGTCGCCAATGATGCGAAACGTCGAACGGTGCACTCGCATGGAAAAAAATCAATGCAATGCGCATTTGATTCAATTGGGCACCGTACGTAAATGACAGAGCTTACAGGTTAAATTTTCAAAGTGATCTATCAAACACTGTGAACGGTTGATTGCTTCGATTCGTTTTCGACTAGTCGGGATTGTTCTCATGACAGATTCTATTCCGGACGTTGTTTTTCTGGCGACTCTTATCGTATCAACAATTCATCTACATGCATCACTGTTGACATTTATTTGGCATTAGTCTGCTATTGAAAAATATTTATATTGAAAATACATAAATACATACACACATACATATATACACACATATATATATGTATATATATATATAGCGAGCTGGTTTCATGCATAGTTTTTAAATTGTTTGCATGTATGGATTTTATGAAATATGAGATTAATGAATTAATGAAGCTGGATATGAACTTTTATTTGAAAAACTTTCGTATCCTGTACAACTTCGACAATTGACAATTAGTCTTCACATTTTAATAATTTTGTTTTATTCTTAGTCTCGTTTGAAAATCTGAACACTTATAGCCGATCACGTAGCATATATATATATATATATATATATATATATATATATATATATATATATATATATATATATATATATATATATATATATATATATATATATCATATCACCATTATCATCAGCCTCTGTTAATCCACTGCTCCATGATTTTTCATTTTGTACGATCGAATGCCTCTCTTTTCCATTGATTAAGATTAAAGAAGATTTAAATTTATTTAATTATTCAAATAAAAATTGTGAATTCGAGGTTTAAAATAAACACCAAACACCAGAGTAAAACAAAAATCGATGTACTACTTTCTTCTGCCTAACACTAGAGAAAAGGAATTGAAATCACAAACTTCTTTTAAAATTCGAATTCATGAACGTGTCCTTTTAAACATGACTAAAATTAGTTAAAGAAGATTTATATTTCTTTAATTATTCAAATAAAAATTGTGAATTCGAGCTTTTAAAATAGACATCAAACACCAGAGTAAAACAGAAATCAATGTACTACTTTCTTCTGTCTAACACTAGAAAAAAAGAATTATAATCACAAACTTTTTTTAAAATTCGAATTCATAAACGTGTCCTTTTAAACATGACTAAAATTAGATAAAGAAGATTTATATTTCTTTAATTATTCAAATAAAAATTGTGAATTCCAGCTTTTAAAATAGACACCAAACACCAGAGTGAAACAAAAATCAATGTACTACTTTCTTCTGACTAACACTAGAGAAGAGAAATTGAAATCACAAACTTTTTTTAAAATTCGAATTCATAAACGTGTCCTTTTAAACATGACTAAAATTAGTTAAAGAAGATTTGTATTTCTTTAATTATTCAAATAAAAATTGTGAATTCGAGCTTTTAAAATAAACATCAAACACTAGAATGAAACAAAAATCAATGTACTACTTTCTTCTGACTAACACTAGAGAAAAGGAATTGAAATCACAAACTTCTCTTAAAATTCGAATTCATGAACGTGTCCTTTTAAACATGACTGAAATTAGTTAAAGAAGATTTAAATTTCTTTAATTATTCAAATAAAAATTGTGAATTCGAGCTTTTAAAATAGACACCAAACTCCAGAGTGAAACAGAAATCAATGTACTACTTTCTTCTGTTGACACTGCGTTCGAATTCACATAATTCTACTGTTAATTCAGAAGCTTATTATCACGAGATAGCAGGATGACAACGAATTAATTTATTCCCCACTGCGGTATATGTGTGTGTGTATATTTCAACAGAGACAAATTCATTAGCGAAGAACAATACTAGACAAATACGAATACAGTACAGTAACAGTTAATACATCCGTTTCTCAACGAATTATACGAGATTATTTTAATTGGCTTATTATAATTAACGGATTTTGCGCGAATCTCCTGATTATTATTATTATTATAACTACTGTGTAGTTGCGAACTTGTTCGTGTAATTCATTTGCATAAAGAAACCACGTTTTAATTGCATTTAGAGTCTTAAATGCGCCATTTAACTATTAATTTATATTGTAGAATAGATGTAGGTGTAGAACATACTGAAAACGTTCCACTCAGATAGAAAATATCCGTTCGATTCGAAAGTTTCAAATCTAATTACAGATTTTATTATGAAAGTAGATATAACGATTGTTGAATTTTTCTATCTACAGGTTTTATTATAAAGTTTATACATCCCTGATATCAATAAATATTTATGTTTCGTTCTGAAAACGTTTAAATGAACATCTATTTATGAAAGTAACGTGTGAGTGTGTTTGTTTGAAAAATTGTAATATATTCCCGGCGATTAATATTTGTCACATTGAATGAAATTGTTTCAATAAATAAAAAAAAACGCAACCTGAAAACAACGTATTTTCCATGTCATCAATTTCGAAACCTGTTATACAACATGCCAAATTCGAAAATATGTACATTATATGGTTTCAAAGTGAAAATATTCGGATCGATATAGTAGCACAAATTGTGTTGAACAAAGAATCGACGATATTGTTTTTTCACATCATGCGAGGTTTGTGTACTTTTCATTCATTAATTTGTAGGTATAGGAAATGACACACACACACAAACACACACACACACACACACATATATATATATATGTATATCTATACCATAATGCTTGAAGTTTATTCAATGTGTACCGACATTTATTATTAATTTTATATGATAGAGATCTGTAGCACATGTTGCTCATTATTAGAAAATAATAAAAACAATTTTACAACGGATGTGTTTTTTTAATAAACTCAATGTGTTTATCTTTCTAATATATTATAGGTTTTATTTTAATTTTTAAGACTACTCATACATTCCAAAAAGATTGGCTTCGTGGAAAAAAATTGTAGTTGTTATGATAATAATATTATAATTTCGAGTAACTTGGGATCTCATCGTTAATAACAAAATCTCTACACATTTTTTTAAAATGTCTGTACTTTTTTTGAAATTTTTCGGAATACTTTTCTATATCTAGATAGACGTTATTCTGTTTTATAAATAGTTTAAAATAAATATAAATCGGAAATGTCAACTAGAATAATGGGAAACATTAATTTTAAAAATATGTCGTGCGGTTCATTTATAATAGATCAATCAGTTGACATTCGATTCGTTAGGTACTACCTATTTACTATTTACTGTATTAAAAAAGAACATAAAACACAAAATACTGTTCTTCAATTGAACCGATCTTTTCAAAAACTGCTATAAGTCACAGAATTTAAAATTTACAGGATTCAATAGAAACAGTGTATCACAAAAATAATAAGATTTTTACGCCTCAATTTTGTGGAAGCTCTCTAATTGTTGTGTGTGGTTCTGATTCAACTAACGCATTCAGTTGATCGTTATGAATTGAAGAATGATGGACTTGACTTTGTTCATGTTTAAGGCTTTCAACCCCAGTATCATTTTTTTAGAATTGTTATTGCAACGAAAGTTCTTTAACAGTACCCACACCAAAAGCATCGTTTAGCTTATAAGCAGTTTCTGCTACTTTACCACTCGTTTTGAAATCATACAAAAAATTGCTGTTATTTGTATCATTTCCATCTTTAATTCAATAGTCCAATTTGAAGCAAAGTTAATAATAAAACTAAAGTCGATGTTACCAAAATACAGTCCGAAAAATGCACTTTAAAATGATATTAATGCAAAAACAATGAAATGATATTTTTATTAAAAAAAATTGAGATTAGAATCAAGAACACAAAAACAGCAATTATTTTAATACCAACCTAGTAGATTAATTGAATTGTGAGGTTATAAATAAAATTGTTTTTAAAAACACCCCACCGGGAGGATAGATGTGCTATGCTGCAAGCTTTTAAACGGAGAACTACGTCTGGGGCTGCACAGTAAATGAAACACCCATAAGTATTGTAGATTATATATTTATTTTGTTTCTTCATTGTTGTTTACAATTTCTACAGGTATAGATGGAATGAATTCTGGGACCAGTGGTCAGAGTGTAAGGAAAAATGTTATGGGAAGAACCCGCTTTTACATTTCAGTCAGGAGGTTGGTTGGTTGTAGGGGTTTCAGGGCGCATCGACAACTGAGGTCAGAAGGGTTTCTTGACTAATATAACTTTACAAATATAGATCCCAAGTCTTACTGTTTTTCATTTCATGTAATGAGCTATAAAAAAGTATAAGTCTAGTCATGAAACACCTTGTATTTAACTTGAATTAAAATACTTTTATATAATTAATTCTTATTAATTAATTAAAATATGATAAAAATAATTTTTTCGGAATACTTTCCTATATCTAGATAGACGTTATTCTGTTTTATAAATAGTTTAAAATAAATATAAATCGGAAATGTCAGGTAGAATAATGGGAAACATTAATTTTAAAAATATGTCGTGCGGTTCATTTATAATAGATCAGTTGACATTCGATTCGTTCAGTACTACCTATTTACTGTATTAAAAAAGCACATAAAACACACAAAATACTGTTCTTCAATTGAATCGGTCTTTTCAAAAACTACTATAAGTCACAGAATTTAAAAATGTACAGGATTCAATAGAAACTGTAACACAAAAATAATAAGATTTTTAAATATTTTCTTTGTTAATATGTTTTTTTGGCTTTTAATTTGTAAGTTTCTTAAAAGTCACTGTCGTATGAAACCTAAATGTGTGAACAAATCAACGTAAATTGTTTTGATTTGTGTTGTTTTTGCTGGGAATAATATTAAATGCGCAATAAATTGTTTAAAAAAGATTTTTTTATTATAATTCTATATTAATCGGCACTAAAAGTTTATATTCAACTTTTAAATATATCGTTTGCTTTTAAATTTTAATATATTCAATTCATTTATCGATTTCAGTCATTTGATGTTAATAATCATGTACGAAACTGTTAAATATTTTCATCGGCAGCTTTATAAAGAATTGCTGTCAGTTGTAAATACACCGAGATTACATTGTATCTCGTTTATAACGAGTACTTTCCATTTTATTGACCTATCTATGTTGCTGTTCTGTTTCTAATAATAGTCGATGATGAATAAATGCATTAACAACGATATAAACTATTTATGACGAAGAGGGTATATAAAATAGTAGAGACACAAAACTATTGATTAAAATCTTATACATCTTTCATACGCACACACTATATCATTCGGTTAAACTGGATAAATTCATTTCATATAAATTAATTAATTATTAATTTAATAATGATTTACAATAAAATTAATAATTTAAAATAATGATTACAAAATTTTAAATAGAATTAATATTAGGTTGGTAGGAAAATAATTGTGGTTTCCGTTTTCTAGATTCTAACCTTATTTTTTTCAATAAATGTATCATTTCATCATTTTCTTGTTAATATTATTTTAAAATGCATTTTTTGATCTGTATTTGGTTCTATTGAATTAAAGATGGAAAAGATAGAAATAACAGTAATTTTTTATGATTTCAAAACGGACGGTAAAGCAGCAGAAACTGTTAGTAAACGGAACGATGCTTTTTGTGTGGGCACTGTTAAAGAACATGCGATGCAATGGTGGTTCCAAAAGTTTCGTGCTCGACACGAGAGTCTTGAGAATCAAGAATGTTGAGTCCTTCTTCAGTTCATAACGACCAAGTGATGTTACTTGAATCAGTATCAAGCAGAACAATTCGAGAGCTTGCACGAAAGTTAGGCGTTAGTCAGTTAACAGTTCTGGACTACATAAAACAGCAGCTAGGAAAATCAAAAAAGCTTGAAAAGTGAGTGCATAAATCGTATTTGTTTTTCTGACAACCTAATATATTTAAAGTCGAATAATATAACAAACCGATCACAACTGTTCGATGACTAATTAACTAGGACGGCCAAGGAAAAAATGGCACGAAGGCATAAGAACTGCCATAAGGAGATGGGACGTAGAGGAGGTTGACGTCCACGACAGAAGCACATGGCGAGCGAGATGCGGGAAATGTCCAGAGGCCGTATAAACACCGCTCATAGACAGATAGACAAACATTTGACTTTTTCCATATAAATATTTTAATTGTACGAATTACCATCTATACCCGGGAGACTCAACCTGGAGCTAAACAACCTCCAGGGATTCCACAGGATATTCCAAGAGGGCCACAGGTGAAAATCATGTAAAAGAGTGGCCACGGCATAAAGATTAGATGACCACAGAGAGAAGAGTGAAATGAAGAAAACAGAGAAGTGACTAAGAAAAGAAAAAAGAAAACAGAGAAGTGAAGTGAACAGAGAATGGACCATCAATGGAATGTAAGAAGCTCTCATAGAGCTACAGAGCAACATAGCAGCCTCAATAACTTTTAGTCAAGAAAAACACCATTTTTGGATCAACAGTACAATAACTAAAAAGTTTACACAGATTTGGGGTAAAGTGAAATTGTTTCTCATGCCATTTCCTACTTCGTATCTGGTAGAATCATGTTTCAGTCGTGTGAATTATTTATTCATCGTAACGCGGAATCGCCTTAACATAATGGACAGAGGTGTCTTCGGTTATCTCTCACAGCAATAGAACCGAATATAAAAACATTTGTTTCTGGTCATCAGCACAAGGGTCACATTGATCGACAAATATTTAAAGTATAATTTTTATTTAATTCTTGTATTTTGTATAAATTATACAAATTATAAAACAACATGTTTTTTACACAAACAAAACATTTGAATAGATACCTGTCCACCAGTATGACCGAAGGAAACAAGATAGAAAGGGGGTCACGGTCGAAAAAAGGTTGAAAAACACTGATCCGTACGATAGAGCTTACTTACAAAACCGTTACAAAGTTTCATTCATAAATTTTAATTCATTATAGATGACGATCTTTCAACACAATAAGCACGTACAACAATCATCAGGGATACAAAATCTAATGCACCAACTCAATATTAATACATAGTCATCTCTGCACTTGATTGCATTGTACTCTGCTAACCATTAATTATCTAGTTTAATTGGTTTTTGCATTACGTGATATTCTGTTTAATAGAACAATCACGGTTTGTATTATATTGTGGAACATTCTGTAAAGTTACACTGAAAGTATCTTTTATGATCGTATAAAATGTACAGATATATACACAATGTCCCAAAAATGTATACACAGTTTGATTATGAGTAACTGTCATGTTCAGTTTTGTAATTTCAATTTGTTGATTTTGTAACGAAGGAGAGAAGAAGTATGCCTTAACGCCGATGTTCAAGTTGTCTTAGATTTTTATTCTGGCGTCGAAAATTGAAGTGCATAGATCACCTAAGATATATTTCGATATTACTGCACATTCTGCTTTGATACCTTGTTGCAATTCAACTACAGTTACTTGTTTTGTAGCATATAATTTATCTTTGAGGTATCTCTATAAATAAAAATCGAATGGTGTTAGATCTGGAGAATGTGGATGATACTCACTACTCCCTCTTCGTCCAGTCTATCATATATGATTCTATGACGAATTTAAATATTTTTTATGGTGAGGGTACTGATTAGGTTGGTAGAAAAATGATTGCGGTTTATGACCTTCAAATAAGTATACATTTTTCTCTTTTTTGATTTTCTTAATTGCATTTAGTGATCCAGAACTGTTGAATGTCTGACACCTATCTTTTGTACAGGCTGTCGAATTATTGAACTTGGTTCTGATTCAACTAACGCTTTCAGTTAGTTGTTATGAACTGCAGAAGCACGTCAGCGACCTTCCTCATCTTTAAAGCTCTCGTCCACAGTACGAAATTTTTGGAACCGTCATTCCATTGTTAATTCCTTAACAGTATCCACACCAAAAGCTTCGTGTATTTTACGAGCTATATCTGGTACTTTACCACCCGTTTTGAATTCATTAAAAAATTGTTCTTATTTGCTTCTTTTTCCTCTTTTATTAAATAGTCCAATTTCAAGCAAAATTAGTAATAAAACCAAAGTGGATTTTGCCAAAATACAGACCGAAAATGCACTTTAAAAAGATTTTAACATGAACATGATGAAATGACACTTTCATTGAAAAAAAATAAAATTAGAATTCAGAAAAAAATGAAGTATTTTACTACCAACCTAATAGATTAATTGAGCTGTAAGGTTATAATTAAATGGTTATTTCATTGAATTAATTAAATTTTGAGGTTATAAGTAAATTTTTTGAGTGAATTCAGCAATTAAAATGTTTACTTCGTTGTATTTATCATGAATGTTAATAAAGAAAAAATATTTCTAGTTCAATAAATCTTAAAGTAATTACTATTCTAAGTATAAAGAACGTCTACTATTCACCAAAGGATTAACACAGTGTCGTATTCAAACTAGTAGCATAAGTTAATTCTTATTCAAAATCTATTAATGATATCAGAAAATTTCATTGCCAATTTCTATTTTTACATGAAAGCATCTTGTGAATGTTTAATAAATTCATGTTCGTTCATATATTGAAACAAATCATTAATTTATATCATGTCAATTATCATAAATTATTAAATGAAATTTATATTCTGAAATAAAATTCGTATTCTGAAAACAAACACGTTTATTTCTAAATATGACACTATAAGATTTCTTTAGAAATAAATTTGAAATCATAAAATATCGTTTCCTGAAATAACAAAAAGATTTATATACTCAAATCTTCACAAATTATTTTAAACATTGATATAACTGGGTTCAAATAAATCTATACGTATTTTATATAAAAAAATCAAGTATATAGATGATTTCCATTTTCTAATTCTTAAGAAATCCTTAAACGATAATTTACAAGAACTAATTAATCTACATTAGCTTTATTACGCCAATCAACACTGTGCTTTCATGCATATAAGATTAAATAATTAATGTTATTTCCACTCTGTCTGCTATTTTATCATGTAAATCTTTTTGTTGTATATTTATATATATATATATATATATATATATATACATATATATATATATATAGACAGACAGACAGATAGATAAAAAGAGAGAAAGAGAGGAAGAGAATTACTCTTGATATTTTTTGTGTTAAATTTTTCCTTTCTAAAAACGTGTACAGAGAAACAAAATAAATTAATTATATCAACATCAAAATACTAAAGAGTTTATTTTCGTATGTTTCATATAACAAGTGTACATACTTTGAAAGTAATAACAGAAATTCTTGATTAACGTGGGAGTGAGCCCAGCAATGGAGATAAAAGATCTCCGGTGGATGCTTGACACGAAAATTTAAACTTCGTCACAGGGACTTACTTGATGTGTTTATTTATTTTGTGTTTCGAGAATAAAAACAAAAGTTATATATATATATATATATATATATATATATATATATATATATAATATTGAGCTATGTTAACTTTTGTAGTTAAAGTTTCCAATAAAAGAGTATTATGTTTACAAACATTATGCGCATATGTGACTAAAGATAATTTTATATTTTTTATACACACACATACACCCATATACATACACCCACACACACACACCTACATACACACACACCTACACATACACACCCACACACCTACACACACATACATATATATATATATATATATATATATATATATTATGAATTTGTTCTGAGGTAAAATTAACCCTTTGAAACCGGGCGTGGGTCTAAGAAACCATTGATGTTTTCCAAAGAAACTGTGGTCTCAAAACGATATCTTTTTGGATAATATATTTACAGGCCATTACTCTTTTTCAAATGAGAATAAATTTATAACTTTCTTTCATTAGAAAAAAAATTTGGTCGTCGAAAAATCAGAAAAATTGAGGTTTTTGATTTGAAAACCTATAAAAATTGTGAACTTGAGAATTGGATTGACTTATATTTTTATTCCAAAAGTTCATTATTGGAAGAAAGCTTATAAAAAATTTTGAGACTCTACGTTCTTCACGTATGTCCAAAAAAATAATTTAAATTCTGTGTGCAGCGATATTTTTTGATTAATTGGTAAGACAATTTTTTCTTGTCAAAAAAATGACAAGAAAAACTATCAAATAGTACAAAAATTTTTTATTCTATATTTTCGATCTTATAATCTACAACATATGAATTATTTACTGGCGTGTGAATCGTAAAGGAATGAGTCTTTCTGACTACAAACTCATGTTGGGTTTACATATTGTTCAAAAAATTGCTCCAAATGCATCTTATACGAAAATCCCAACTCCACGCCGATCAATGCTTTATTTTTCAGAGAGAATACCTTCAGGTCATAATCAATGAGCACAGGGTGTAGTTTATAAAGCAAATGGAAGAGTCCGACATCCAGATACAAGATGTGACCGATGCGAAACCGTTTTATACACACTTAATTGTTTCAAAATTTTTCACACAACAATAATGTTATTCCTGAAAATTTTCAATTGTAATCAATTTCTTCGCTTCCAACTATATGTTTCCAATCAAGAGATTTATGTTTTCCCGAATATTATCAACGATTTCCCACGATATATCAGTCAGATGTGAAATTTCTAATGGCTAATCTGAATTAACATATTTTTTCTTCTAATCGACAAATTTGTAATTTTTATTTTTTCTTACAATAGAAGAATATTCACTGAATCGAAAAATATTTGTTAAAAAAAATTAGAACTCTTTCCCTCTCCCCGGATCGAAAGGGTTAACAGAACTTTTCGATTTGCTGATTCTTTTTACTAAGAGCTTTTAATAAATAAAATTTCTTGAATAACGTTAAGATATAGAAAAATCATATTCCTTTTCTTTTCTGAAGATGTTGAAGTCTTTGTCTAAGTACATATAATCAATAGTCAGAAGAATAGATCAAATTACTAATTTAATGAAAATACTTTTATACTTGGCTTATGAGGAATGAATACTCATATACAGTAATTCATTGAATTACTGTGTGAAAACTTGTAAATTTATTTTTTTTTATTTATTCTCAAATCTATATTATAATAAATATTCAGTAATATGAAAATGAAAAATAAAAAAATATACAGGAATATTCATAAACCTTATGCACGTCTCAAGTTTGACATGTTTTCTTTTCAGTACTTCTTTAATTAGTTGATCGATCAATCAGGTTTTTCTAATCTACTTTATCGATTATATCTTTTTTTTATTTCAAATATTATAATATGGATTATTATACAATTAAATACATTTTCGAACACCTACTATTAATGTATCTCAATTAGGAAACTGTCAAGAGAGAAATTATTAATATCTCCATTTTAAAAAATCGTCTGAAAATGATTAAACATACTTAGAAAGATATTAATTAGCAAATGATTAAACATAGTAAAACAAAATCTACATGCCTATTGAATTAAGAAAAAAATACAGTACCAAAAAGAAAAAAAAATAGTTATGTATAGAAAAAGAGAGTAAATTTTTTCCATCTCACTCTCTCCCAAAACTATACTGAGATTGTATCAAATGTGGTTATCTTGTCTATGATATTAAATCAATGTATTTCTTAAAAAAAAATCTATTTAATTGTTTAAAAAATATCAATTCAATTCCCTTTTTTTAAATATTAGAGTTTTCAAGCTATAGAATATAAAAATTCGTCTAAAAAACTACTAACAGGCAATCATTTCATAAATAAATTTGATTCTGTTCCTATAAAAAATATGTTATTTTATACATGCTACTTAAATAATAAATAATGATGAATAATCATATTGAGTGAAAAATTTATCTAATAATTTATTCATTACACATTTAGTTTGATTATATTTTGTCATAGTAATTTCACTTTCAAATTCAAATAATGTTTATATGTATATATATATATATATATATATATATATATATATATATATATATATATATATATATATATATATATACATCCATCCTTAATCCCATTCATAAACCACAACCACAATAATATATTAAACAAGTCCATAGGCTAACGCTGTTAATGTATGTTGGAAAATTTGCAAGTTAGATATTTCAATTGAAATGTAAGATGAATTAAACTGCGAACTGTTTGAAATGTATTGTTATTATTTAACAATAGTACAAGTTTAATAGATTCATAGAAAGTTGTTCAAAATACTATGTACATAGATACATAAATGCATATGTACATATATATATATATATGTATATATGTATATATATATATATATATATGTATATATATATATGTATATATATATATATATGCTATTATTATTAACCCTTTTCGAACGAGAACTTTTCCAATTGTATTCCTGGCTCGGTTGAAGATACTTTTTGTATAAAGTGAAAAAATTATGTTCTGAATAAGATGTTGAGTAAAAAATATTATTTTTAATAAAATTCTAGATTTTATTGAATCCTAATAATAATATGAGAAGAAAAATGTGGTTAAGTTTTTGTATGGTACAGATAACGAAATTATTTTTACCGTTTTAGCGACGACATTCATCTGTGATGTCGCTTGTATGGCGGCATTCAACCGCAAAGGGTCAAAACAGAGATTTTATAAACTTTAAAAAAATTATATAATACTTTTAGTATGTATTTTAAGCAAAGTATACCGAACAGTATTCAAATTTATGGATTCTCTGACTATTGAAACAATCAATTAACATCTCTAAAAGCTCAATATCGATGGATGGTTGAAACGTTCCGCACACGAGCTCATAATTCTTGAAAGGTGTGAGATCTTGATATGAGAGGAAACAATAATGAACGCTTAGAATATAATCCTTCAAGTGGTGTATCATTTTTTTAATATAATTACTCTCATTGTCAATATGATTTTGTTAACATGCAGTATATTAATTTCTACATATGATTTTTTCACTCGTCCTGAAAATCACTAAAAATTTTTAATCAAAAATGTTCAATTCATGATTATTTATCATTTTTGTATTGTTGTTTATATGCATTTAAATGGTAGTATTTTCATCATTAAAGTAGTGGGATAAAGAAATAGTGACTTTCCTATACCTTAGCAGCCATATTGTATGAGTGATAGTCAAAAGTTATCAAAAATATCTTTTTTATGTATCTTAGCACTCTGAAGATGGCGGTATCACCATTACAAAGTAAATAAGCAAAACACACACACAAATGATCGATAATCAGTACTGACCGTTTTAAATTTGATTATTTTATGGTTTGTAGGCGAATTGAAAATTCCTTGTTTAAGGGGACCCGGTGGTCTAGAATTTTCGAAAAATCGATTTTTTTTTCGAAAGTATAGTATCTTAAAAATATACTGTTAAAATTTGATGACGAAATTCAGAGTATTTCAGGATCTACAGCCCATTATAAGGTCAGGTCAGTTTCTTGAGAATATACTTGCTTGAAACTTTAAAAGCGTTTATCTCGAAACTACTTTTTTTCGTCTTGCGGGGGCCAGAAAAAAAAACTACTTGACCGATTTGTCTGAAATTTTAATATATTATTTTGAATAGTTCTAGCTCTCGCTGGAAGTAAAACTAATAGTTTCCGTAAAATATTTATATTCTTTTTATTAACAAAACATTCAAAAATACTGGTCGTTTTCAAACTTGTACTTTTGATTACGCGCCATTTTGTCAATTTTTTTTTTATTCTGCTTCCTGCGATAGCTATACTTATACTAATTAAAAATTCGTCAATTGTTTTATTTCAGATCAGAGGGAGAGATAAATCATCATTCACCACGCAATTCCATTTTTTTAGAGAGGGAGACTTCAGCATCATTTTTCTAATTTAAAAAAAATTTTTTTTTTGTCTTTATTTTTATTTTTGTGTAGTTTATTAGTAATAAAATAAGTGTAAAAAAATTTGAAAGCATTATTCATTACCCTCATATAGAAAAAAAATTTTTAAAATAACTTAAATTTTAGGCCGCTAGACCACCGGGTCCCCAGAGTTTTATGAAATTTTTCCCAAATGGTTCACGGTTTGAGAGGCACAACAACAAACACAGTTATACAAACATATTATAGTTTTTTTTCTTTTTCAATCTCATCCCAATATCTCGAAAAATTCATGAATTTTGAAAGTCTTCAAACATTTTTTTTTCGACTAGTACTCGTACAAGTATTCGAAAATGTTTAAAACTGTTGAAATATTTGATATATAAGTTCGATTCGAATGAAATATATATTAATAAGTTTGATTTTGAAACACTAATAAACAGTGAAATGCAAAAAGCAAAAAAATAATAATAAAATATTTAATTTCGAAGCCAAAATATTTATAATAAATAATTGATGTTCAATTTTAATATCTAGTTTAAAATCAAATAGTAACAAACTTTAAATAATCTAAAGAATTAATCTCTAAAATTTAACATCGGGATTGTCGAGATAGTGAAGTTATTATCTATAAGTAGTCAGAAAACTGTTAATTATTTTATTAAACAATAATTTTAATCGAATGAAAACTAATTACAACTATGACTATTTTAATATAATTATTAGTTTTATGAACAATTAACGGTAATTTAATTCTGAAAATATATTTCAAGTAATTTGATTTTAATATATAAACTCATCATTATGAATTAGAATACTCTCATCTGTATTTTTTAATCAAAATATAAACATGAAGCTGTTATAATTAATGAGACTGATACTGATATAATAAAAACATACATATATATATATATATATATATATATATATATATATATATATATATATATTTATGTAAATAAATATGAATATGTAAGCCGTACAATTAGATATTTCGAAATCATCAAATTTAACAACGGTTCAGATTTCATTAAAACCTATTAAAGCCGTGTATTTAATGGATTTGAATAATTACAAGCACAGTATCATTCACACATAATTTATAATTTAAAATGTTTATTAAATGATGACTTCATTAAGTACTAATTTATTTGTACTGTGTGTGTTTAAATTACATCTTTTTCGAATACAATTCGCAACTGTACTGTTTGTTCATTTCTGGACAGTTCTGTGACTAGAATTTGATTTGTAGACGGATATTTTTTGATTATGATTTTATTGAGAAATGAAATATGAATGTAAAATTATGTGATATAAAATCTCTCTCTCTCTCTCATATATATATATATATATATATATATATATATACATATATATATATATATATATATATATATATATATATACATATTATATATACATATAGAGAGAGAGAAAGAGAGAGGAAGAAAGATTTTATTTCACATAATTTTACATTCATATTTCATTTCTCAATAAAATCATAATCAAAAAATATCTGTCTACAAATCAAATTCTAGTCACAAAAATGTCCAGAAATGAACAAACAGTACAGTTGTAAATTATATATATATATATATATAATATACAGTTCATCACAAAAGTATCCGGCCATCTCTTATACACAGTATGTTTTATGTAATAAATTAAGTTTACAGTAGATAATAAATTGTTTGAAAATATTTTTGATATTGTTTATTATTGTACTTCGAATATAATATTTATAAATAATATATATATATTATTTATAAATAATATATACGTATATATATATATATATATATATATATACAATATGCTGAAAAAAGGTGTGTTTTCAATTTAATATGCCATATTGTTTGAAAAAGAGTTGGAAGGATGAAAACTAGTACTTGATAAATATCCTTTAGATTTTAAACGTGCTTTTATTCGATTAGGCATAGAATGTATATGTTTTTCCATTATAGCTGGTCTCATTCTTGTTGAAGAAAGGTTTCCAATGCTTCTTTACTGGTTATAGAAGTTAAAGATTTCTTCAAAACTCCCTACAAATGTTCTTTAGGATCCATATCTGATGATTAAGGAGGTATTCTGAGTTGTTTTGGCACATTGTATAAATTCTTTAGATTTTCTGGCACATTGCTTAGAATCGTTGTCCTGTTAAATTATAAATGTGTTGTCCAACCCTAACTTCTCAGGACTGGCCTTTAAATTATACTTCAAAATATCGATACAAGCTAGCTGATCCCTTTTCCCTTCAATAAAATTAAAGTTTCCAATCCCAGTGAAACCTCACACCATTATGGAACCACCTCTTTGTTTTACGGTTGGCTGGAGATTTTCATTACTGAATTCAGTTCCACGTTTTCTCCACACTATGAGCTAAATATTTCAAATTTACTCTCATTACTAAAAATAACAGTATCACAAAAGTCTTGTAATTGATTCACATGTTTTTTTCTGATGAATTCAAGCCTTTTTTCTATTCTCTTTACTTATCCATTGCTTCTTTGGTCACACTCATTCATGATAGCCATTTTTCTAATGATTCTACGAACTGTTTCAGAACTGAAATTCTTTCATGTACTTTTCTGTATCTACTCGCATATTTCTATAACACTTGTACCTGGATTAATTCCTATAATCATAAAAAATTGTTTTTCCTCCCGTTCATATAAAATTTTGATCTTCCTTATCGTTCTCTATTCACTAATATACTATCAGTTTGGATTTTTTTGATAATACTTGGACTGTGCTACGTGGAACACGAGTCTCTTGTGCAATTTTATGTTGTGAATATCCTTTGTCATTTAGATAAATAATGAGTTTTCTCTCTGATATATTTGTTCCACGTTTTTTTGACATTGTTCGAATATTAAAATGCTGTAAGAAGACAAAGAAGCACAACCAATACTATAGTGCAATTTTAAGACAATGGTGAGGTTTCACGTTAGTGTTTCAAGCGAAAATATTGGAGGGTTTACCGATTTCTATGTCCATGAGTTTGAATTATTGTGCATGGTCGAATACTTCAGTATGTATGAATAAGGTATGTAGAATTAAAAATACACCATTTTTCAACATATTGTATATATATATATATATATATATATATATATATATACCTTGCGAAGTCATGTCTTTTATGAAGATCGAATTTTTTGAAAAACATTTAATTTTCACTGTATTTCTTCCTAGAAACCTCGTCCAGATTCGTATCTTCCGATAATAAAAGTAGGTTAAAACGTAATTTTATTTACGCACTTATCTATATAGTGATGAAGTGAACACCTTTATATAAAAGTATTCGTCGAGCATATGGTTGAAAACTTAACACTCAATCAACAAGCCACTTCAATTAGGCAAATCACAGAGCGTGTTCAACATGCCTCGCTAGAATGGAACCTATTTATTTAATGAACAACACTGGTTACACTTCACTTCGTTATCTGCATCTTGTGTCCCTTACACTGACGGCCTAGAAACACAGTGTATGTCATTAACGTGCTTATTCATTTTCATAGACTCGAAAGTTTTTCAATGCAAGTCTCATCATGCATATAGAATTTGTAACGTTAAATGCACACTGAGTGATCGAACTAACTATACATACATACATATATATATATATAATTTAAAAATTAAATTATGCAATCAGTCTTTGGGTTGTAGAACATTTGAAAGCTTCATCATAAAATGCCACTAATTAAATTAGTTTAAGATTGTTTGACATAGTTTTTAGATAGTGCAAATAGTTCTCATAAATAATATCATAGATGATAATTTAATAACAGCGGACATGGTTTAAAAAGCGGAATAGATATTCTATCTGACAATTTTTACTGTTCTCTCTGATCATTTTTTTTATATGAGAAAAGATTATTTATTATCGTATATTATTTTTAAGTTTTTCAGTGTCTCAAGAAAAGATTACTCGAATAGTATAAACATATTTGATATGTTTTGAAGTTATTTAAAATAAGGGTATTTATAATTGTTTGTTCATGCGTTTTTGTGTAGTGAAAATAAATATATTCGTTCTACAAATAAATAAGTGTCTCCATATATATATATATATACAGTGACACATAAGTCACGACTGAGTTTGAATAGTTAATAACTTTTTTGATTATTAATTTTTTTCTTTTTTTCTCGAATAAGTGTCTTTATAATTGTTTGATCATGCGTTCTTGTGTAGTGAAAATAAAAATATTCATTCTGCAAATAAATAAGTGTCTCCTTACAAATTTATATATATATATATACAGAAATCCATAAGTCATGACTGGGTTTAAACAGTTAATAACTTTGTTGATTATTAATTTTTTTCTTTATTCTTTCTAGAATAAGTTTCTTTATAATTGTTTGATCATGCGTTCTTGTGCAGTGAAAATAAAAATATTCATTCTACAAATAAATAAGTGTCTCCTTACAAATTTATATATATATATATATATATATATATATATGTATATATATAAACAGTGACCCCTAAGTGACGAATGGGTTTGAATAGTTAATATCTTTGTTGATTATTAATTTTTTTCTTTCTTTTTCTATAATAAGGGTCTTTATAATTTTTTGATCGTGCATTCTTATGTAATGAAAATAAAAATATTCATTCTACAAATAAATAAGTGTTTCCTTACAAATATATATATATATATATATATGTATATATATACAGTAACCCATAAGTCACGACTGAATAGTTAATAACTTTGTTGATTATTAATTTTTTTCTTTCTTTTTTTTCTGGAATTGTATTTAATAGTCAAGAAATGTATATTGGAAAAAATTCAACTGTACAACGCACCAAAACCGTACAATTTTACTTTCAAACCCAGCATTCAATTACTGGGAGACAACGAGTGCGCCGTCGATATTTTAATGATGAAGTTGTTCTCTCGGAATCAATGATTTGTCGCTTGGTGAATCGGTTACAGCAACAGGGTAAGTGACTGGTCCGTAAGTAACCTTCCATGTGTCTGGAGACCACGTTCAGCTAACGCACAGGCAAATATTTAACGTGTGCTACTAAGTATAGAAGAATAATCAGAGACGTCGACCCGGATACAATCTATCCAATTGGGTTTAGCTAGCACGTCGCTGCAGCGCATATTACACGGTTTACACTTTTCCAGTGTAAGATTCAACTGGTACAGGAAATAAAACTTGGAGATCATTAGCGACGGGAAGATTATGCAGTCCTATGTCTACAATCGGCGGGGGAAACCAACTGGTTTATTCACCAGCTGATTATGTCGAACGAGGATCACTTCAACCTCAACGGTTTCGTCAATAAGCAGAATTGGCAGGATTTGGAGTAACGGGAATCCAAGAGTTATACACAAACATGAATTTCCTCCTCTCAAGTGCACGGTTTTCACACAAGATTCAACTGGTACGGGAAATAAAACCTGCAGATTATCAACAACGGGTAGATTCTGTTGTCTGATTCAATAATTGGCGAGGGAAACAAACGGGTTCATTCATCAGCTGATTATGCCTGATAAGGCTCACTTCTATCTCATCGGTTTCGTCAATAGACAGAATTGCACGATTTGGAGTACCGAGGATTGCAACAGTTATACACCAATATGAATTACACTCTCTCAACAGCACGGTGTCGTGCGGAGTAACCTCACTGGAATCATCGGACCGTTCTTCTTCGAAAATGACAATGGTAATGCAGTTACGGTCACTGGATAACGATAACGGACCATGCTTGGAAATATTGTACGGCCTGCAGTGGAAAAAACACCTGAAATGTGGTTTCATCGAAATGGAACCACTTGCCATAGTACTAAAGCCTCAACACAAGTTTTAAGAGACATTTTTGGAGAACGAATAATTTCGAGAAGATTTGCAATTGATTGACAGCCACAGTCTCTAGATCTGACGCCCCCTGCCTTATTTTTGTGGGATTACCTAAAAGAGAGGATTCATGTGAACAAGCTTCGGACAATTCCACAACTACAGGAGAATATCCTCATAGAAATTAGGATAGTACCGCCATCCACATTAACAGCTTCATTTGAAAATGCTGCATTAAGAACCCATCTTTGCGAATCCGAAAATGGACGGCATTTAAAAATTTTGTTTACACTGTTTTCGTTGTTGTCACTGCGACTCGAGGGTATGCACTTAATTTCTTCACTGCTTTCACGGAAAGCAATGTCGAAATTTAACAAGGGCGCTCGCCTTGTCAAGTGGATCGCTGAGCTGATCCAGTTTTGCATTTAGGACGCGGAGGCCCTCGATGATTTTCTTTATATCAATCTGTAGATGAAGTCCTTCCAGCTCGCCCATGAGAGCGGAAACTCCAACAGCTGAGTTATTCGCAAATTGTGTCGTTGCCGCAGGTGGTACATTATATACTAGTATGTGTATATATATATATATATATATATATATATATATATATATATATGAATGTATGTATAAGTGATTTACAGTTTTTATAAAAAAAGATGCTTTATTACATGCGCAACGGCGCATTTCCACGAAAAATACACGAGCTTCATAAAAGTATATTGCTGAATACAGAGAATTAAATCAGTTTGAAATTTAATAAATGAGTCTGTCGTGAAAAATATATATCAAACGATGAACGCATGCGCATCATAACACTATGAATGATGTGATACTAGGTGCGAGCCGACATAACCGACAGCGCTGCCATCAAGGATATGGTTGTATTTTAAAATGAGTTCGTCGTTGAATTTTCAGCATAGTTTCACTGACTGTATAATGAGATAATGAAATTTGCTGTACTCGTGGGCTAGATTTATGTTTCGTACGTAGTTTGTCGTCGGACTTTGCTATATATATATATATATATTCACTGTACGCTTGTGAAAATTGTAAATAGTCGACGCACGATTTATCAGAGACTTATATGTCAGGTGGTGTGTGTGTGTAACGTTTTGTATATTTATAATTGTGGAAATAAATCGTTACGCACACAACCCTATCGGTGTACTTTATCAGTTACAAGACACATTCAATTAAATATCTTTTATAGTACTGTCATTTTGATATCAATTATTAGACACATTCAAAGAGAAATATGTGTCTAGAAGTTATTTAAACTAATCGTTAAATTGAAATTCTATAAGCAATCAGATTATTTAAAAATCAAATTTACATACGAGTACAATGTAGATAGTCTAATAAAAGTCACTTGAAATATCGTTTTTTTTTGTATATGGTTTCCTGAATTGAAAATAACTATCTATATCATCATCATCTCTAACATTTAACAGTATATTATTATATCTGCACATCTATCGAAATTGAATTCGAATATATATTACTGTTGAATTACATATCTATTACTGTTGCTAAATTAATTTTCACAAATCAGTTCTTCTTTCAAGTTATAAAACATACACATTTTTATAATCAGAAATGTCCGACAATCGATTATTGATCATTTTTTTATTGTTTCTTATACGAATTTCAATAACAGTTCCATCATATATTATAGAGCTACAATAGAAAAAAAATCATTTTTTTCATATTATATAGCAGTAGATTAATATATTTATTCAATATTAAATTTGTACCTACATTACAGAGTACTAGGTATTTTGAAATTTTTCCTAGCCATTGAAATGAAGTAAATAAAGAAATGAAGTCAGTATATAAATATATGTCCGATAAAAAGGTATTCATGGTGGGAAAACCCCAGGAATTTTCGATACAGAAAATTCCTGGGGTTATACTAAACATAAGATCAGATCAATAAATAACTAAACTAACCTAAAAAAACAAACTGTATCTACGTTCTACAATATATATATATATATATATATATATATATATATATATATATATATATTGTATATACATTGCTCTGTCGTTTATTAACCCTTTGTACTCCGTCGGCTCCGCTACAGGGACACTCATCGTATATACAGTGTTCCTTATCGTTTCTCGTACCGCAACAGGGCTTATGAGGTGTTTCGGTATGAGAGAGAACGACTTGTAGAATGGAAAAGTTCATTTAAACCGTTCCGACGTTCGTTTTTGAGCGCCTCTTAATTACAGTCGGCTATGTACAGTAAAAGCGTAGAAGGGAGGAATAATATCGTTTCACTACCACAGTTTGTGATACGACAGGGAATACTGTATTCCAAAAATCCGTTGGTTCCTCTATAGGAACATGCGCAATTATTATGCGTTATTGCTTTTTGAGAAAATCAATTAAGCGGCGGCGGAAATTGTTCTTTTAGGGAATGGAAATACCTGCTATCAATTCATAAATTCTCTATAAAACTGTAAACGTGACAAAAAGGAGACACCGCTGATTAAAATATCGAAAACTCTTAATCGATTAACTGATAGGAAATGTTTGCCAGGAGAAAACGAGAACTTCTATTTCCACCTCTGAAACTAGGTTAAATGGAAAACTTCACATAATGAGAAAATGTGAAAAGAGGGATTGTGTTGTATGTTCCAAGAGAAAATAAAAGGGTGAGAGACGTTAAACGAGTGACTACTGCGATACTTGTCTAAATAAACCCTGAATGGACATGGGAGACTTTCCAGAGATATCATACCATAGCAAAACTAGAGAATGTAAAATTCCAGTTTTATTTACATTAGAAAAAGCATACTTAGAAAATAAATAAATTCATAAGCACTTGTATTTTTTCCTTTCAGAATAAAACTTTCGTTTTTCAAAAGCTTTACTGCAAAAGTGTGCTGAAGTTGATGGTCGATAGTATCAAAAAATTTTCGAAATGCGAAAGGTTATCTATAGAAATTAAATTAGAATACATATCTAATACTGTTGGTAAATTAATTTTCACAAATCAGTTCTTCTTTCAAGTTATAAAACATACACATTTTTATAATCAGAAATATCCAACAATCGATTATTGATTTAAAATCATATATTTATGAAATTAACATATTATTATGTATTTTATCGTGAATTATAAATTCTTATTGAATAATTTCAATACTATTTGTATACACCTAACCATCGATTTACATGGTACTCGAATTGCACGGTTTCGGATTAACACGGTTGAAGGAATGCGGAAAAATTTCCATTTACATGGCATTATTTCAGTTTAACACGGACACAGATTTGCAAAACAAAATCTATTTTAACACACTTTCTTGTGAATTTAAAAAAGCTCTCCATTTACATTGCTGTGCAAAATAATAAGCACACACACACTCTCAACTTCGCATTTTTTCTTCTGAAATGAAGAAACGGTATCAATTCGAGATAACAACAACGCAAATAGAAAAAATATTAAACTATAGAAAAAATAATAATTTAAAGAAATGTGCTCTACAAATATCAGTACGGATTTCTACTTGAATGAATCAGCATTGAATAGCATTACATCAAGTGTTGTGTAATTATAAATCACGTGCTCTCATTGCCTTCGTTCCATCCCTTCGGACCAGGCATAAAATATTTAAAATATTTAGAGTCAGGGGTAAAATCAACAGGTATATTTGCAGAATTTTTCAAATTTCATTGCGAATCTGTAAAACTCATCCCTTATTTTTAATATGAGATGTCGACTCGAATTGCACGATTTCGATTTACACGATATGTTCGGGGAAACAATCAACCGTGTAAATCGAGGGTTAGGTGTATATCTTACTATATTTTTTTGTATATCATGTGAGTTTATTCTGATACATATATATATATATATAGTTAGCTTAATTTTGCACAAACCTCCCAATAATCTAACCTAATCTAATTTTATTTTAGATAACAATCTGTATCTAATTTCATTAATTCCTTAAAATAGATATCAAGTGTTCTTAATTAATATCACCATCACATAGCACATATTTATCTATAAAAGTATTTATTCTTCATTGTCGTTTCCATGATTTCAGTCTAAACATTGCCATATGTCATCATTCTGTTTTGTTCCAGATATTTAAACAGTTTGTCTTTATAGTGAATTAATTTCCTGAAAAACTACTGGTTTGTTTTTTCGTCTGCAT
This sequence comes from Acanthacorydalis orientalis, assembly GCA_034766995.1. Lineage (NCBI taxonomy): Eukaryota > Metazoa > Arthropoda > Insecta > Megaloptera > Corydalidae > Acanthacorydalis > Acanthacorydalis orientalis. The sequence goes on along the minus strand of CM068323.1, from coordinate 8,450,509 downwards.
CATCTAATTTCTGCTGCATTTATTTTGAATTCAAGTTATCTCTTTACCATTTCTTTCTTCCTCTTCTTTCATATATCTACTGACTATTATGTTTTTCAAATTCAATACATTCAGATCGTGTCATTTTTCATTTCCGGTTAAAGGTGGACAGTTCAGACACGTTTTTTTTACAGACATTTTCCTTTGAAATATATTAAATGTGTTTAATATTATATGGGCAGACATTTGGTATAAAGGCTGAGTCGGTTTTTTCATGTTCCTGTAAGGGTTACCGCTATCGACGTCGCGTTGCCTATTCCTAACGCTTCTTTGTAGAATTTATTTGTTATTGTCTCCATTTCTTTTATTACTCTATCCACTCTCTATATTTCTGATCAGAATGTTAGTATAAGTTTCACCACATTTTATACAGATATTATATTGATTTTCTTTTTATACATTGTACATTCATACAACATGGGTTCTCTTTTAAATTTAGTTCTTTATAGATTTTGTCTTATATGCGTGTTAGAGAGATTCATATATATATATATATATATATATATATATATATATATAAAAAGAATCAAAAATGATTAACAATCAGTTATTTGAATATTACTGATTAGAAAAATGTGTGATTGAAAATTTTATCTGTAGAAATTTTAATTTTCTTCTTTAATTAAAATAAAATTAATTGTGATGTAATAGCAATTTGATATTTATTTATGACTGTATTAATTCAAAATAATTTTGTCTGTTATCTTGTGTCGAATGATCTTTTTTTAAAGTTAACTAAGATCTTTTTCTATATGACAACCATTTTTTAATATATTAAATAAGGATTAAACATCAGTGCAATCATGTACAAAACGAATGATATATAAACAACAAAGAGATGAATAATCAATGGAAAGTTTTCTAACGAAATAATTTCAAAGAGTATTTTCGCAAGTATGCCATAATCGAATATGTACATGTAAACAGATTTTATAATTGTAAACAAATTTGATAAATGATCGAACAATTACTCATTGCTAATACTTGAAATGAACTCTAAACATTCTTCTGAAAATAAACAATTTCCACATTCTCTCGACATGATTCAGCTTGATGTTTTAATAAATTTCAAGGTAACATTTCAAGACTTATTACTTCACAGTACTAATATAAGTGCTTCCTGTGAGCGTTGAGCATTTGTAGTGCACGCGGCCGACTCCTCGAAAATACCTTTACATAATTCAAAACGTACAGACTTCCTGTGTTTTGTAAACCGCAATTTTAACTTGTATTATTTAAGACGTGAACGTGATAAAGACGACGTATACGCAAGACGTCCCTCTCTCAATGTTGTGCATTAAACGTTCGTATTTGAAAATTCCGTCGAATTTATTTTTCATTTACGCACAGGCTCGAACATGTTACACAATTACACATAAATCACGCAAACAAATCATAAAATATGAAGATTAACAACCAGGAAGTTGTACATAAAACTTTATATATGTATATACAAAGTGTACACGTTCCGTAAAGGAAATGAAATATCATCAAGTTCTCCAAATAAAAGTATCAAAAAAAGAAACTCGGCCGAGTCACACTTTGCCTGGCACTCAGACGTGTTCGGTGCAGGCGTCACGTAAGAGGATACAACTCGAAAAATGTACACATAGATATGAATTTATATTTTATATTAAATTTTATATTCATGTATATACACACATATATTATGCTGGTAGAAAAATAATTGCGGTTCATGTCGTTCAAACTCATATACATTTTTTTTAATTTAAGTGGTCCAGAACTGTAAGATGACTAATGCCTAACTTTTATGCAAGCTCTCGCATTGTTGTGCGTGGTTCAGATTCAACTAACGCCTCTAGTTGGTCGTTGAGAACTGAATAATGACGCCCGTGACCTTCTCCATCTTCAAAGAACTGGAAACATTTTAGAACCACTATTGCACCATACTTTCCTTAACAGTACCCACACCAAAAACGACATTTAGTTTATGAGTAGTTTCTACTGCTTCAAAATCCGTTTTGAACTCATACAAAAAAACTGTTCTTAGGAAGATAGAGTGATTACCCGTGTTTAACAATAATTGGGATCACTGTTATCAAACTGCAATATCTTTCAAACTACTACTGTGAAATTTTGAGTACAATATGTTAATCAGCTTGATTTCGACAGTCATTCAAAATGAACAACTATTGCTCTTTATTAACTATGGAAAATATTCAGTATCGATCAGTGACAAGATTTCAGTATTTGGATGGAAAAACGTGTGGAGAAATCAAAGAAAAGTACCACGCTGTCTACAGGGACTCTTGCAACCGTCATATATTGGTTCAATGAACTTAAACGTGCTCGTACAAGCTTTTGTGATGAAGAACGTCCAGGTCATCCAATTGAGGTGACTACTGAAGAGATGATTGGAAAAATACATGACTGTTATATTAAGGAACGGGTGAAATATTGAGGATGTATAATTTATGTTAATAAAACTCAAGAATTATTATAAAATATAAAATAATTAAAAGAAGATTTATTGTGACCAAAAACTACAATTTAGTAAGAGTAAAAGCGATTACTCTCACTGGTCACGCAGAGACCATATCTACAGAAAAGAAAATATAAAACGATACAAAAAACTATATGCGTCTACTGCATATGAACGGCTCATTTAGGACTGACTGATTGATCGCAGAAACAAGTAATACAGTTACTTTTCAATACAGTTTCGACACTACTCGTCAGTCTAAATTCACTTAACAAACATATTTTTCATTCGTACAACAAACAATATTTAAAATAAAAATATTCAACAATTAACATTCGATTGTCTCTTAAACATACTTTAATAACAGTCAATATAAATAACAATCAAAATGTATCAACAATCAGTAATCCAATAATGATATTGTTTCAAATGGTCATAGAATCAAATTGTATGTGATAGTTGAGATAGTAAGCATCTGAATGTGTGTGAAATATCTTACACGAACATTTGCATATGAAAAAGCTATCATCTAGATGGATGCTGTGTTCTTTCACAATTGACCAAAAACGCATTCGAATAAACATTTTAAAGGAGTGTTTAACGGTGTTTAAACGTAGTCAACACGAATTTTTGAGTCGATACATAACTGTTAATGAAGCACGGATCGATCATCACACACCTGAAATGAAAGAGCAGTCAAAATAATGGTCTTTTCCTGGCGAACGTGCACCAAAAAAGGAAAAAGTCATTGCATCAGCTGGAAAGGTTTCGGCGACTGTTTTCTGTGTTACTCATGAAATATTGCTAGTCGACTATCTTGATAAAGGGAAAACAATGACAGGAGTCTACAATGTATCATTATTGGACTAGCTGAATGATTAAATCGAGAGAAGACGTCCTCATTCGACAAAGAGAAAAGTGCTCTTCCATCATGACGATGCACCGGCACACAAATCAATTGCGATGCCAAAATTGCGCTAAGAATTGCTCCCAGATCCACCATATCCTCCAGATTTAGAACCGTGTGACTTTTTCCTGATTCCAAACTTGAAAAATGGATCGGAGGTAAAAGATTTGCATCAAATTCGGAAGTCATCGCTGCTGTAAATGCTTATTTTGAGGAGTTTGACAATCCGTACTATTCGGAAGGGATAAAAAAAATGGTAATGCGTTGGACTAAGTGCATCGATCTAAAAGGAGATTATCTTGAACAATTAACAAGAATTTAGTCAAAAAATTATGTTTTCTTGTCTAACAGGGGTACTTATCGCTCCACACTCGTATTTGTTCCTTTTCTATCTCTAATTCGATAGACCAATTTGATGCAAAATTAATAATAAAATCAAAATCGATGTTACCAAAATATAGATCAAAAATGCACTTTTAAATGATATTAACGTAAAGACGATGAAATGACACTTTCATTAAAAAAATTAAGGTCAGAATTCAGAAAACAAAAACGCAATTATCATCTTACTAACCTAATAATTATAATATTTGCCAACAAAACTAATCTGAAAAATGAATCAGTTAGTAATGGAAAATAACATAATAAACAATAATCATAAAATTTTGTGTTTCCCAAATAAATCATATATTAACATGAATACGATGAAATGACACTCAATGAAAAAATTAAGGTCAGGATTCAGAAAATAAAAACCGTAATTATTTTCCTACCAACCTAATATATATATATATATATATATATATATACATGTGTGTGTGTAAACAATGAAAGTATCACAAAAGGAAAAATAACGCGATCCTATATTGGTTGGTATCGGTTATCTGTTCTATCGATTGGATATTTAGCGCAAACCATGTTTAACTTTGCTTCTTGGTCACGTTCGCAAACAATCACTAAATCTGCTGGAATCTGACACTGTCCGTGAATAGGAAATTAGTTTCCAGACGTGTGTGTATGTGCTGTGTAACCATGTTGCCGAAACGTATGGAAATACGTTATATCCAGTAAGGCGGAATGTGACATTTCCATTGGCGAAAACAATTTTCAGTGACACATCGACTTTTTCCACTCATATATTTCGATTTTGAACAGTTTATAAGAGAAATAAATTTTATCATAATTAAAAAGTTTACTAACGAATAGTGTTTCAATCAAAATATATTAAAGAAGAACATCATACTTGACTTAATTTAAAACCTAATAACAAGCGAAATCCATGTCTATTAAAGCAAAGTTATTGTTTAGAATGCACTCAGTACGTTAATGCATTTGTGTAACAAGCTTTTATTTCCATAATAAACACTAATTTTATTGTCATTAACAGCTAAACTCGCCGATATTCTTAGAAACTGCTGCATGTAATTTCAGATAACAGCATTTAAATTTAAAACTGTTTAAAAGCATTGATGCTAGTCATGAAAGTTAACCTTATTAAACAGAATGAAAGTTGTGTTTTTAACGAGATTATTTTAAAAAAGTCATAGAAGTATTGATGGAAATTAGAAGTAGGGTTTTTTTTAATGTAAATATATTTAAATATTATAACAATGCATGTGGATTTTGGAAACGAAAACTGTTTAAAACTAATTCAATTCATATAAAATACAAATTAATTATTTTAATAGCATATAACTTTCAAATAATTTCATATTATATATTTTATTTGAAACATAATTTTCAAATTTGTTATGCAGACTTTTATCATGGAATGAAAATATAACAAATTTATATATGTATATATATATGTATATACATATATATATATATATATATATATATATATATATATATATCCAAATAGTTGAATATAAAAGTATACTATAGATCATTTAAAATATGACTCACCATATACGCAGTATGAAATATAAAAACTCACCTGAAACAAAATAAAAAATGCCATTAATATATCAACTTTTAAACATATATGCATAGATATTCAGAAATATAAAATACATTTCTGTATTTAAAGCATGTCTATTACATACACACACATACATATATATATATATATATATATATATATATATGTGTGTGTGTGTGTGTGTTTGTGCATTTATATGTTTTTGTAAAGTAACAGAAAAAATTCACTATTTGAAAAATATACAAAAATGGAAATGTATCCCTCTTTATATCATGTAAGTAGAGGAAATTGAAATTTATTGTGTACTTAAAATAACTACTTTATTTTGTAAGAAAAAAAAACACGTTTTGTCTAAATTCCTTCTGGTTGAATTTTCTGATCTCTACATAAAAAAATGTATGATGTGAGTTATAAAAATAACAAGTACATATTTTTCATAATTAAAACAGATAAATGAAAATGTTGTGTCAAATTTGGGCAAGCATATGCATATATATATATATATATATATATATATATATATATATATATGTCGAACAAAATGGAAAATCATGGAAGAGGCCTTTATCCAGCAGTGGATCAACAGGGGCTGAAGATGATGATAATGATGACGATGATATATATATATATATATATATATATATATACAAACAAGCACTGGATATACAATATGCAGTTACGGACAGTTAAAAATGATATTAGTGTTTATAGAAATTCAAAAAGAAACTCGTTAAAATAAGCCAGGGGGCTTCATATATATGACGAAACAACATGTTACAACATTAAGATTAGAATACTAAATTAGAAATAATCAATAATATATAATATTATTTATATTAATATTATATTTTATTATTTTTAATATCAATATATAATCAATAATTTTTAATTCTATTTATACCGATAGCCGTTTTAGAATTTTTGCTGACACACACACACAATTATACATGTATATATATATATATATATATATATATATAGGTGATTCGACTTAGGTTTCAACACGAAAGTATTAAAAAAAAGCAAAAAAAAAAAAACATGTTATTCTTCATTTAGTATTTCAGTTCAAATATATTTTAGTACTGAATTGAACTAAAATGCTCAATAAAAAATAACATTGATCTTCTTGTCCCCTGCATCCCCTTTTAATACATCCTTGTGGAAGCTTAAATTGAGTCACCATATATACATATACAAATATATACATATATATATACACTGAGGAGTCTTAAAAGTTTGATCATTTGATAAATTGAGAAAACCAGTATTTTTACAGAATTTAATTCGATTTTTTTCTCTGTAATTCCCACTCTATATTCAATAGTTTAACATTGTATCCACATTTTTTCTAATTAAAATATGCCAAAAGTTATAATAAACATATTCCATTCTCAATATAATATTTAATGTAATCAAAATAAAAATGAATGATTATTAAATAAATTAAGTAAAATTAATAGAAGGTTTTACTTCTATGTTATGCTTTCAAAACGTATACTTATTCAAGTTCATTAATTAATTTTTTAATATATTATCTCAGGGTCATAAAATTATGAGATTAATAATAAAATATAAAATAGTTGGGTTTTAACCGGTAATAATAAAACGATCTTCAACTGGACGTGCTCCAATTTATGTAAGAAGAATTAAAATATTTACTATGATTCAAAATAAAATTCGGTTAATAGGATAATATTGCATTGGATTGATATTGAATTAATAAAAGTTATAAAAAATAAAATTACAATTGATATTAATAAGGCAATTACTCATCCTAATTTATTAAGGATTGAGCGTAAAATGGCGTAAGCAAATAAAAAATACCATTTTGGTTGAATGTGGACTGGGATAACTAAAGAGTTTGCTGGTGTAAAATTATCAGGGTCTCCTAAAAGATAAGGGTTTAAGAGAGTTAAAATTATTATTAGAATTAGAAATCCAATAAGGTCTTTAAAAGAAAAATAGGGATGAAAAGGGACTTTATAAAAATTTCTATTAATCCCTAAGGGGTTGCTTGATCCTCTTTGATGTAAGAATAATAAATGAATTATTTCTAAGCTAATACAATAAAAGGTAAAATAAAATGAAAAATAAAAAATGTGTTAAAGTAGCACTATCAACAGCAAATCCCCTCATACTTATTAAACCAGTATGGGATTTCAAAAAGAAGATTTGTAATAACTGTTGCTCCTCAAAATGATATTTGTCCTCAAGGGAGAACATATCCTATAAAAGCTGTACCTATAACAACAAATAATAATAAAACTCCAATTATTCAAGTATGAATAAATTTATAGGATTCATAATATAATCCTCGCCTAGTATGAAAATAGATACAAATAAAGAATGTTTTTTTTCTTTGTAGATACACATTATTTGTTCGAATTTTCCATATATTAAAAATGTACGGAAAAAAAAATAAAACATTTTTGTACATATAATTCCTTACATTTTTAATTCCCGATTGAAATTCCCTTCTGACAATAATACTGAAATCAATAATTCCAACTATGGTAACTTAAATGTATGACACAATAATGATTTTTAAATAAGTGACATTTATATATATATATATATATATGAAATTCGCATTTCAAAGATAATCTAATTTTTTTAATACAAAATTTATTTCACAGTGAGAAATAGAGATTTCGTTTATTTTTAAAAATGAATAGAATTCATATATATGTGTATATATATATATATATATATATATATATATATATATGTATATGTTCAAATGGAGTTTCGAATAGGTACGTGCTCTGAAAAGAATTATTTATTTAAAAAATCCAGAAATGCTGTCAACATGAAATTTAGGTTAAACGAAAATATATTTACATTCATGAAATATATTTAAAAGGTACTTCACGATAAAGCTGCAAAACAGATTCGCACGAATTTATCTTTAACCATATGAAAACATCAATCATAACACTTATCTGAAAAACATACAGCCTCGAGTGTTTCCTGTTTCTCAATAATGAAAAACTAATAAAACTCGAAAATGTCGTCCGTTTGTGAACGGCGACACGGTCACTGAACTGTTACTATCGTATTTGTTGAACACTTCTTTTAAGGCATTCGTCGTCGTTGTCGTTTTTGTCGGTTCATGTACTTATTATATGACAAATAGGAAGATAACGTGATAACAAAAGAATGATAAAACAAGAGACATATGATAAATGAATATCGTTCTAATAATAGCTGTGTGTAGCCATGCGTTCATAAGTTAAATATTACATGACGGCGTTTTTTCTTTCGTTCAATTTCAAGCTGTGTGTTTTTTTTGTATATTATTATTTTGCTGTCGTTATTGTTTCAGGCTTGGAGAGTTTTTACTATCAGTACACGTACGAACCTACATACACACATTATATATATATATATATATATATATATATATACATATATATATATATATATATATATATATATATATATATATATATATATATATATATTTATATATATATATATATATATATATATATATATATATATATATAAACATTTGTATGTAAACAATGTTTTCTTTCCTTGAAGAAATGCCACACTACGATAAAATGGATATGTGTCGCGGGAGTAATATATTTTGTCAAAATATAAACCTTAAAAATATGAAACATATTTTAGATAGCTATCACATTTCATACTTTGACAATAATGTAGTAAAAATTTAAAGTGTATTATTTTTACTCGTGGGAAAACTACATGTATGACATACTGAAACAATTTTGAAAAAGATGTTTTTATAAATGATCATTAGAATAATATATATAACAAAAAAAAATTGATTGCATATAATCTAATATGTGATGGTTTTAAATTGTGATACGTGCCGGTATTTATGACAGTCGATTGATGTGGTGATAAATAATATCAATAGCATAATTGCATAATACATTTTTATATAAAAATATTTTATTTTTAGAATCATTTATTATTATAAATAAAATAGAATAATAGAAATGATATAATAGAAATTATATCAAAGTTATGTTCGAAAATCTTTCCTAAATCATATATATATATATATATATATATATATATATATATATATGTATATAAAGAGAGATAGAGTGAGCATTAAATTAAATTGTAATTAAATGATTGATATTTATAAAATCTGAATTTAAAAATAAAAACGATAACAGTAATTACATCAAAATTATATTCGAAAATATTTTGTAAATCAAAAAAAGAATATATTATATTATAGAGAAATTACATCAAAGTTATAATCGGAAATCTTTTATAAATATATATATATATATATATATATATATATATATAGAAAAAGACAGCTAATACTAATATTGAATTTATATCCAATTAGAATGCAAAACAATAAGTTTGTGTCTGTAATTTGATTCTTTAATGAAAATTTAAAAGTGTATATACTTGTTTATTATAAAAACGTTATAAAAAATATCTTTGTAAGTGATCTTGCATTTTTCTGAAAATATCATTGTATCGATATTTCTCTAGTGAAATAAAATATATTTTTATAGAAAAATATTCTATTTTTATAATCACTTATTGTTATAAATAAAATATAGGATTCATAAGTAAACAGAAATACTAAATAATTTATCTCCATATTATATTTATGTGGAAATGATATCAATTACATTGCATTCTCGATATAAGCGACCCTTTGTGATTGATTTGTATAGATTTTCTTTTCCAATAGCAATATAATTGTTTATTTAAGAGCTTTAAAAAAATATTGACTTAATTTAAGGCTTATTTATCTTGAAAATAAATATAATTTTATATAAGAATCAAATAGATACATGCATTTTTCCAGAAAAACAAAGTATTGACTTAGTCTACAATCAAAATCAATAAAAACAGAATTATGTTTACAGACCACCTGCAAATCCACTAAATGGTACATTTATTTATTTTTTTCTAGTTCTGGATTATTAAAATACAAATAATTGTACTATAAAATAAATCATAAAATGATTTTTTTCAATTTTTTGACTCAGTCCACTATCATAATTACCAACATATATATATATATATATATATATATATATATATATATATACATACATATATATATATATATACTAAATTATCAATTAATAAATATCAAAAAAAAACAGAAAGTATACTCTGAATAAAAGACTTATGGAAACGTATATAACATAATACACGTTATTGAACAAAAATTTCTATCATTCTATAAATTTATTTGTCGTGTACGTCTAATGACTGGTATGGGAAAAAATTTACTTAGCTCAGAAGTGAACTTAAAACTACACCTACAACAGACCGGATAGACGCGGCAGGACATACAGAACTATAAAAGTTAAACGAAATACTGAAAACATGGTAAATAAACACCCTCAGTCATATTGTTGTACAGTATATGTAATAACTCTAAAACAATTTCAATTATTCATCGTGGGTTGGGCTCGTGAGACATGGGGAAAGCGTCTGTATTTCACTACACGTCATTGTAAAACTGTCCGCACAAGTTTGATCAATACAAAAAAAAAGTTTACTGACTTTTGTTACAAAGGAAGTTTACTATGTATTTAAAAATAGATCATATTCTAAATAGAATATTTGATATGACTGTAAGCATGCATGCATAATTTTATTACATATATATATATATATATATATATATATATATACATATATACATATATACATATATACATATATATAGAGAGAGAGAGAGAAAGTAATTTTTTTATTTTTTAATTTTTGTGGTCTGCCTAAAAAACACCTGGACTACCACCATAAAACTTTACTTACAAAAACATATTCTAAATATTGTTTATTATATTATAAATATTATTTAAATATTATTCTAAATATATTCTAACAGTTGTCTCGTTCACAAACAGTCCATACACACGCATTTTACAAATCATTTTCATTTTCTAGAAGCACTCTTTGTAAGCACTTTTGGGAATTAATTACTCATAGATCAGTTCATGGTTTTTTTTTTATTTTTCAATCGTTTCAATACGGCATCCTTAGATCTTTAGTTCGAAACAAAAAGAGGTTCCAGGAAGTACATCCAAGACTTCTGATTCGCTTCCTCTTGTTTTCATAGATCTTTTGAGATTTCCACTCTCTTTTCTTACTGATTTTCTATTAAGAGAGGAGAGGTTCTTTGGAGTAACATGACTCAAGCTTAAAGCAATCGTCAAAATGTTTTGGTAAGATCCATTTAATCTTCCTACTTATTCTGCAATCTTTTCAACACTTCGATCACCCTGTCACCCAAATCTGTGTGGCAGTTATGTTACCTCGGGTATCATATCACCAAATTGTGGTCGACGCTCTTCTTCAACAAATTATGCAGGCTTTCACAAATAATTTCCAACGGTTTTCATTTGTAACACAAATATTTAATTGTAATAACATATAAGTATATCAACAGACAGTAAATTTTTTTTTAAATAAAAATATATATTATGTTACTTTTGTAAGATATTCTCTGACACAATTCAAACAAAGGTTCTAGTTTTCTTGAAAAATACGACAATATGTTTCTTTTTTTTACATTTCTCCCAGCTTCTTATCCAGTGGTTCAGAACTGTTCGATGACTGAGCTTTTGTGCAAGATTTCGAATATTGTGTCTGGTTTTGATTCAATTAACGCCTTCGGTTGGTTGTTATGGACAGAAAAAGGATAACCGCAACCTTCTTTATCTTTAAGTCTCTCGTCCCCAGCACGAAATTTTCAGAACCGCCATTGTACAGTACGTTCCTTAAAAGTACTCACCCCAAAAGTATCGTTTAGTTTACAAGCATTTTCTGCGGCTTTACCCTCCCGTTTTAAACTCATATAAAAATGCTCTTATCTGCTTTTTTTCCATCTTTAATTCAATAACCCAAGTTGAAGCAAAATTAATAATGAAATCAAAGCCGATGTTACCAAAATACAGACCGAAAATCCACTTTAAAATGGTAATAACATGAAATGAAATAATATTTTCGGGGAAAAAAATTAGACTAACCGTAAAACCGTAATTATTTTCTTACCAACCTTATATATATATATATATATATATATATATATATATATATATGTATATATTTATGTATGTAAGTGTGAAAAATACACAAGAATGTCATTTTTATTCACTAAATTTGACATGAGTCGAAACAATTTCGCAAATAAAACGAATCATTGAACTGATATTTATTCGATAGCTTATAAAAGAGACATACAAAGAAAATAACACACGATAAATTGGATTCTCCACGTCTCCCGTAAATTCTATAAAATATGAATCAATTGTACGCGACTGCATTATTAAATATATAAAAAAAATGTACATAAGAGCATATATATATATATAGTCACGTGAATGAAGACAGAGAAGAAAAAAACAACTATAATATTTATGTTAGTCGATGGAGACTCCGGAGGCGTTTGGTGCACAACACAACCTGGACAACTTTATGACATCGACCGTCTTCTAAAAGAAATTCACATCATTTCCCTGTGGGAGTAAACTGGTAACAGAATGTGTGAGGTAAAAGCAATCTCAATGTATTCTGTGACGAGATGGCTAGACGTGAGGTCGGTAACAAACACTACTACTACTGGTGCGCCACTTAAAAAGAAAACTGGCCGCTATTCTTCGTTACCGTTCGCTTGCCTGATTGTAAATCTTATTATTTGAACGTGGCCGTAAATAAAATAAAGTTAATTAAAGGTGATTTGTTGGTTTATCAAGTAATAGCGAACGGTTCGTATGGTGAAGAACAGTCGATTACAGATTGATTCGGCTTCACATTTGTACTTTTGCTTTCACAACAACCGTTTTCGTTAATATAATTACTTTGTATTAGAATATAATTAAATATGTTCGTATTAATTAAAATATTTAAAAAATCAATTCAATTTACATTGATTTAAAAATATCATTGATTATTAATTTCCTAGACTTTAAATTATAGTCCAGATAAATAATATTATTTAAATTTCTCTCTCTTTTCTCTCTCTCTCTCTCTCTCTATATATATATATATATTTATTTTAAACTCTCGATTAACATGGTTGAAGAAATGCGGAGAAATTTCCATTTACACGGCACTATTTCAGTTTAACATGGTCATAAATTGCAAAAAAATTGTTTTAAAATATTTTTGCGCGCATTTAAAAAAGCTCACCATTTACACAACTGTGTAAAAAAATAAGCACACATATTACTATAAAGGGTCAGTGTTATTGGTAGAAATGGTCATTTATTCCTTATTCAGTGCATCTCAAAGCGATTGCAATGATAAGTTCCAACACTTATTGCAAATATTTTAAGGTGAAGGAATTGCAGCACTGGCTGAAGAACTGGAAGATATTTTCATTAACAATGGAAGGTAGTTCAAAATTTGGAGGGAGTTGAGCAATTGTTTAACTCAATATTAGGAACTCTATAAAGAGTTGAGTAAAGAGTTGAAACAATCTTTGATTAGGGATTTTATTAGAACAGTTTTACCGCCATGTCTTTAGAAAATGAATTAGAGAAGTGAAAACGTGAATAGAAGAGAAGTGAAAAAAAGTAGCAAATGAAGAGGATACAGAATGACACTTCCTTTAGTTGTTTTCAATTTTTTCCGAATTAATGTGAAAAATATATCCTCTAGTTTTATCAAAAATAAATAATACTCTTTCATTGCGGATTTCTAAAATCCGCATCCCTTATTTTTAATGTGAGATGTGGACTCGAATTGCACGATTTCTATTTACACGGTACTTTTCGGGAACCAATCTGCAGTGCAAATCGAGGATTAGGTGTATATATATACTCGTATATATATATATATATATATATATGTATATATGTATATATATATATATATACATATGTATGTGTGTGTGTGTATGTGTGTTAGAAGACAGAAAGAGATGAAACGAAATAATTCGTTAACATCATGGAAACATTACACTGAATGGCTTTCTACCATACATACGAATTAAAATAGAAAAAAAGAAGCATATCTTTTCGCTGTTGAAATACTAAACTTGTACGGGAATTTCGTCTCCAGCGTGCGCAGAAATTTCTAACAAGCAGTATAAACCGTTACCGTGAGATAATGGTTCTATCTAATGGGAAAACTTTACAACATCATAAAAGTATGAAACGTGAAATGATTAATAAAATATTTTGGCTGACAGCTATTACCTTTAAATATATACATATTATGTATATGTCTAAATAACTAAACTTTAAAATACACTCACACACATACATCTATATATATATATATATATATATATATATATGTATGTGTGTATGACACCTATCTTTATAAATAGACACACACACACACACATATATATATATATATATATATATATATATATATATATACATATATATATATATATATATATATATGTGTGTGTATACTTATAGACAGGTGTGTATAAAGTTTTGAAATAAATATATAAGATGTATTGCATGTGATTTATTACAGCGAAAAAAATTTATTACTGAAATTAATCATCTGTTTTCATTAGATCATCTATTTTACTGTCTTATTTTTCTTATTTTTTTTCTAAAATAAGCAAACTTAAATATTTTGTTGTTACATAATATTCAAAATATCTCAAGAATTGTATTAAAACTGAAACATTTTTTTCAAAAATAAATATCCAAAATCATATCGAAAATATCCTTTACTTTAAGCTTCATACATTTATTTATAACACCTATATACATACATATATATATATATATATATATATATATATATATATATATATATATATATATATATATGTATATATATATATATATATATATATATATATATATATATATATATACATATATATATATATATATATACATATATATATATATATATATATATATATATATACATATATACATACATATATATATATATATATATATATATATATATATATATATATTACTGTCTATTTTTCCTTCATTTCCTTCTCAAATAAACAATCTTAAATCTTTGAAATAAAATTCGAAATATATTAAACTCTACAACTGTATTGAAATTAAACATTTTTTTTTTCAAAAATAAATATCCAACATCACATGGAACATCCTTTACTTTAAACATCATATATTTATTTATAACACTTAAATATATATATATATATATATATATATATATATATATATATATATGTATATATATATATATATATAAAGTACATGGAAATATAAATCTAGTAGCAGGGGTTTATCTAGCAACATTTTTTAGTAATTTTCTAATCTCCCCTTTAATCTATTTATGAAGTCACGCTCTAATAAAAGGAATGATTCAAACGTGCACGATTTTAGATTATT
The DNA here is from genome assembly GCA_034766995.1 of Acanthacorydalis orientalis. Classification (NCBI taxonomy): domain Eukaryota; kingdom Metazoa; phylum Arthropoda; class Insecta; order Megaloptera; family Corydalidae; genus Acanthacorydalis; species Acanthacorydalis orientalis. The sequence continues at coordinate 8,434,883 of CM068323.1, read as the reverse complement.
CTACAATGAATGTTTTGCATTTAAACAGGATAAACGATCAGCATCCATAATTATTTTTGTGTGTTTTACTAAATTACCAATTCAGAATGTTGAATCGGTTCCATGATATTAAAAAAAATATCATAAGAATTAGTGAAATGAACAAACTGTACGAAAGAAATTTGAAAAATCATCGACATGGCACAAAGAAGTCGACGCTATGTCTAAAATTTTTACTGTGTTGTATTTCCACGCATGTTTTATGAATATCTGTGAAACATTAACTCGATCTGTTAAATAGTTTATTGTAAACAAGCGTTTAAATAGTGTATTTTTAAAAATAGATAGAATTGAACATCATACAGTGATCAATTTTTTAGTTAACAAGTGTGTAACACCACTGAAAATATTCTAATAAAATTCGAGAGACACAGAGAGTTAGGAAATACTATAATTAACATATTAAAAATTTAAATTTTTTGTAATATGTTTTAGAACATCATGAAAATAGACATTAAGTGTCAGAATATATATATATTTCTCTAGTGAAAATGATATGCCTCAAGCTCATCAATAAAAGTCTTATATTAAGCAATTTACCGAATCATCTATTTGAATATGATAATTTTCTTTAAATTATATATTAATATGAATATTCAATTTGAATCGAATCTTTATTTAATTTTTTGCGAATTTATGAACAGAATAAACGAAAAACTTTACAATTATTTCAAAAATTCACTTTTAAAATGAATGATTTTTGATCAAAATATTTTATACACTTATTAAGCAGCAATAAAGTGTAGAAACTCTCTATAATTCATTAAATGAATTTAAAATTTCCATAAATTTTACTTTATTTCAAACTTATCAAGTCTACAAACGAATAAATATGTTTTTTAAGAAGAAAAATCTATATATGATAACTGATATTGAATAATAAATAATAACTAATAATAATAAATATAATTATAAATTATATTAATTATATAATTATAAATTATATTAATTATATTATTATATTTTTTTATTATATTTTATATTAATTATAAAATATAATTATAAATGATAACTGATATTGAAACAAGTTTGTATTCTTGAAATGTAAGTAGTTTACAAAAAGATTCTGTCAAATCTTGTTTTAAAAAAAAAATCCCTATCAAATATTCACACGTGCAGGTTACAATAAATAGGCTCTAAAGCACCAAGGGTTGACCACGTTAACGATATTAGACATGTTCTTTGAAATACTGTGAAATCCTGACGAGATATTGCTGAACGTGTGCTCGTCGCATGGGAACTTACAGACCGGAAGCCCGACAACAATTCTTCTTTTATTTCGATGGAAACGAAAAAGAAAAAAAAACACGATTTGATATAAAGAACAATGGATACAAAAGCACTGACGAGTACGAAAAAGCGTGAACGAAATAAACCGAACGGTTTCTTTTAAAGTTATGAATTGAATTAATATTTTCATTCAAATACAAATGTAGAAATTTCTATTTAAAAAATTAATTGCGTGTCGTTTCTTTCTCTCTCTTTCTCTCTCTCTCTATAAATAATAATAAAATAAATATAATTATAATATATCAATATAAAAATAATATATATATATATATATATGTATAAAGAGAGAGAGATAGAACTTAACTCTATATTTCCTCATATAAGTTTTGTATTTCATTTTAAGTCATTTAATAAGATTCATCTCTTAACAATGTTTCTAAAGTCATTATGTCAAATATGTTGATTTAAATTTTATACAATTTTAAACAAGGATCAAAAATAATCAGAAATCAATTTATTGAACATTTTTGATTAGAAAAAATCTTTGTAGTTTCTGGACGGAAAAATCATTTGTGAAAAACTTAAGAAATGTTTTTTGATTTGAAATAACATGAAAATTCACATGGATGTAATTTAAATTGTGAAGTAAATTTTATAAAAATTTACAAGCTTATTGTTTTCATTAATAGTACATATATATATATATATATATATATATATATACATATATATATATATATATATATAATGGAATTTTTCCTTGAAAATCAAATAATTTGTTAATGGTTTTCGAAGAAAAAAAAAACAACATATAAAATAAATATTGAATAATGGAACCGAAAGTTTAAAACTGCTGCGTTTCTGTGTGTAAATAGAGACAACATTGATTAAACTGTAGCCTCGGGATACAATAACGAGTGGAAAACGGAAAATCTAATTTTAGAAACCCACATATCAATTTGACGGAAATATTGAACGAAAGAATTTCGAAATATGTCGATTTCATACATGCAAATGTACGCTTGTTGTCCTCAATGTCACACAATCTAATTAATCTCAGCTTCAATCTTTTAATCAATCAACGCACAAGATGTTTCAGTACATTTGTACAAATATAGAATCTGAGTGTGTATTCAAATTGAACAAAAAATATACTTCAAAGGTTTTATAACGATCAGATCTCGAGTAGTTTTTTTTTTTTTTTTAATATGGCGTATGTCAATTATGGTCTCAACTGTTTCAGCTTTTATTTGTTCACTTTTGTTGAACATTTTTAAGATCTTTCTAGTAAGAATTTTTCGATGACAAGATTATAATATATATGTGTATATATATATATATATATATATATATATATATATATATATTACATTTTTAATCCCATCTTTCAATGTTTCACTGCTGTGTGAATGCTTCTTCTAATTTCTCCTAATTTAATAAATCCATTGATTCTGTTTCACATGTATTTCTAATATTTCAACCCTATCTATTCATTAGTCTTTCTAGTACTTTTATCCTCATTAACATTCTCTCTCTCTCTCTCTCTCTCTATATATATATATATATATATATTGTATTCTTAATCCCATCTTTCACTGTATCACTGCTGTGTGAATGCTTCTTCTAATTTCTCCCAATTTAATAAATCCATTGATTCTGTTTCACATGTATTTCTAATATTTTAACTAATAAAAAAAGAGAGTTTCTAATATCCATCTGAAGATAATAAACGTGCCGAAACTAATACTGGAAAACAGATCTTCAGATGATCCATAACTATGGATACTATCAGATTAACATATCACTGGGGGAAAGGTAAAAAATGGTATATAATTATAACAAATATGTTCAATAAAATGGCGATGGAGTGAAATGTTTTCTTTATAAGTTCGAAACATACTGAATTATGATAATCATTTGATGTGTTTATTATTTGTCTTACTATCTGAAGTTGATCTATAATATAGATCATAGTAAATTCGCTTCTAAATCCTGCTTTTTTTAAAACAGAACGGAATTTAATTGAGATAGGAATCATTTCATTATTATTTTATTGAATATTTTGCAAATTGTCCGAAGCAGTTAATCAGGAAATATTTATTCAGATCAATATACATATACACATATCGATATATATATATATATAGAGAGAGAGAGAGGGAGAGAGAAATATCGAAAGAGGGAGGTCCAATATGTACATTTTTAAAAAGCATATGTGACTTCATTATTTAGTTTCATTATATGTTTTCATTGTGGTTGAATAATTAATTTTTTTAAGTAATTAAATCATTAGAGTGTTATTGAGACGGTTATATATATATATATATATATATATATATATATATATATATATGTGTATATATATATGTATGTATATAAAACAATAAAGTAAATGTACGTTAATTAATTAAAACGTGTTACATCATTTATACATGTTCACTGTCATTTTTATGTCACTGCTGCTTGTGTAAATACAAACAGAGTAAAAATTTATTGTAAAAAGACATCCCGTTTAACAACGGAACGCGGGATTAAAGTATTTACATAGTAAGAATGAAAAGAAAAACATTTTCAATATTCAAATATACGGATTTCTCATGAGATATCTTTAACATTTTTTTTCCAATTAAATGTAGTTGTTTATTTTAACGGCTGTGTGATTTCTTATTATGAAAAATTATATCTTAAATATATATACTCAGTGAAAATTATATATATATATATAAAATTTCAAACAATAAACTCAGTAAATCTATGATTAAATCTTCAGTATTTATTTAGGTGTTGATTTAAAAAAGTCCTTATAGTGAAATATTCTTATCCGAATGTATAAACGTATTTAAAATCTTCAACGATTCACGTTAGAATTCATAGTTCTAACCTTCAAAATTACATAAACGCCCCTATAGTCGTCCTCTTTGCACTCTACTCAATGTTTCTGGTTCGATTTATCAATCCTACAACACTGCTGTCTAACAATATTAGATGCCTCTTCAGCGTACATTATTACTTTTTTTATAGTCTGTAATCTATTTTCCTAGACTAAAGTTATAAAAAAAGCTTAAAAAAGTTTCCACAACGAATGATACAGCACCTGTCTCCTACAAAAAGATGAAAAATAGTTTACTGGCTAGCACAGTAATGGTTCGATGTGCACACATGTACGTTAACTGATTTAAACAGTTATTGATCTCCTACACTTGTGAATACATCAATTCATTTACTAAATTGAATTGACTTGTGAATAAAGTCAGTTGTATTTTGTTTATTATGAATTGTACGATGTAGGAAATGAAAGGAAATTGAAGAAAATGAAATTTACTTTCGTTTTTATAAATCTAAATTAAGTTACATAGAACGAAATTCAAACAATGTATAAAAGAAAATGTGTTTCATACAGATATTACACATTTTTGTTCAGATACAGACGATCATTTAAATATAATAGAAAAAAATGTAACTTAAAATTCTTACATGTCAATTTCAATTCAAAAGGTTTCACAATATTGTATTAACTTGAAAAAATATTCTCAGTCTGTGAACACTTCTACATCACATTTAAAATATAAACGAGAAGAATTGAGTTAATATTTGAAATATAAGAGAAATGTTTTATTTTAAATATAGAAAAATAAACAAATAAACAAAAATTGTTATACTATTCTAGTCAATCTAAATTATTAAAAAAAAGAATTATTTGTTTATATTTCTAACTATTTTCGTTATATTTGTATCATTTTTAGTTTCTGTTTCTATCAGTTCTATTAGTAATAACGATAAATTAAAATTGTTATCAGCTTATAAAATATTTGTTAAAATATTACAATATATATATATATATATATATATATATATATATATATATATATATAATTTAACTTATAGTTGAGGTAAAATGTATTATATATACAGATGTATATATGCATATTTAATTGTATTGGATTTTTATGTTTCTAGAGGATTTTGTGATACGGTATGATTGCAATGGTCACCGTTTTATTTTCTGGTTTGAGGATGGGTTGCTTGGCTTCTTTGTTCATGGTTCACGTTTCCATGTACTCCTCCCTATAGACGGCCCAGCGTTATTGCTTGAAATTGGTTTAAAAATTGCATTGACAAAATCCCTGGCAATGCTCTATCCTCTAATGGCCTAGAAAGGTATATAATATGACAATCATTTGATGTGTTTATTATTTGTCTTACTATCTGAATTTGATCTATAATATAGATCATAGCAGTTCTATGGAAAATGAAGACAAATACAATTGTTAGCAGTTGATTAAAAAGTATATATATATATATATATATATATATATATATATATATATATATTCTAGATTAGAGTAAAATTAATGTAGAAGTAAAATATAATGTGTAAATAAATATATATATATATATATATATATATATATACATGCGTATTGGATGATCATAATTCTGCAAGATTTCTGTAGCACTATACTTGGAGTGGTCGCCATTCACAGTTCGTTGGTTCAAAATTATGTTGCCCAGTTTAGGGACTTGCGAATCAAACAATTTTTTTTATAAAAGACGAAGAAGTAACATAGACTGTCTGTAATTTACATACCATACTTATTTACATGAATACATATTAATTCTATCCATAACAGTAAATTAATATATAAATTTAACTTCTGTATATACAATAATGAAAACTAATTAATCTCGAAGGATGCAATATTTCTTTAAATTTTTTTTGTTAAAAAAAAGAATATACAAAACGGATAATTAATAAGTGCACGTGGAAAGAAACGTACTCTCGAATTTACACTAAAAGAAATAAAAAATATCTATACATATATATATATATATATATATATATATATATTTATATATATATATATATTACTGACAAACAGCGATAAATTTGCTTTAAATTTTTTAGCAGGTGTATTTCTGAGAAAAAGGCTGCCGAAAAAAAACCGGCTCATCTTAGTTGCGTGTAAATACGCAAGGTGAGCAAAAAGCTTCTGCCTATATATTGGATGGAACAGTGGCGTGTTGGTGGAGAATAAATCATTGTAAATTTCAAACGACACACGCATAAACTAATGAACGCTCGGTAAAAACGATAGAAACTGTAGTAGATGAAATATCGTCGTCATTAAATAGTTCTATCCAGTGATAGAAAATTTAATTTTTTTTCTATGGATGATAATAATAGTTAATCATGTATCATATTTCTTGATTTTCTTACAATAGACATGTTATATCGATACTAATCGGTGGTATAAGGATTGATATTGATGGTCAACTAATTAAAAACCATTCTGTTCCTTCATAAATATTTATTTTCGTGAAAAACCTTAGCGGTAAACTGTATTTAAACTGCACAAAAACGACACCGGCCTGGAAGATTTAAAAATAAGATGCTTGTTTAAGGTAAACCTTTCCGGTACCTGTGATTTTATTCAAAACAATTCTAAGATAGCATACATAATGGATTGCGCAAAGAAAATAGCAAAGAAGAGAGAAAAGTGACGAAAACAAACCAATGCAAACATGTTTCAAGTGATATAGAATAATGCTGTAATAATAATGTTCCAATCTGTTTGCATTAGTTTGAGTCACTTTTATTTTTTTTTGATATATTTTTTGTTCGTTTTTTTTACTACGTACAGGGATTCAATCACGTGTCGTATATTCATTGATTTTGTATTTTATTCGAGACAAATACATTAGAAAAAGAAAATAGGTTCTGATTAACAGAATGGAACTCGTTAATCAAAACTGAATATTTGCTGGGGTCATTTTTATAATTTTCTACTTTTAATCATATATATCAATGAATAATCAAAGGACTAATCTTTAATAAAATTCTTCGAGTACTATACACTTCTTAAGTAATTTAAAATCAGATAAAACAATAAAAATATACATCAATCGAAAGAAAAACAATGATAAGATTGTTGATGACGATTCTGACAGATTAAATATTCGAAAGTATGTAATTAATGAAATGTTTCAAAAACAATTTTCTATATAAATTCTTTTTTTTGATACACATTTCAACTAGTGTTTCATATAATTTCGATTTTATAGAAACTAAAAACGTAGAGTACACTTGATAATATCAGTTGGAACAAGACAGATATTTGATGGAATTACATATTGAAAAAATATAATAATAATATCAATATACAACAAGAACAACTTTTGCAATAATTTATGATGTTGTCGTATCTTGTTTTAGTCCTCAGTTGGAAAGTCACAAATTTAACATTGAGATAAGTCAGCACAAATAGTCAGATGCTAGACAAGATCATTCAAACCAATGACCAGTTGCACGTTCACTACTTATGAGTCTGTACAAGCAACAGCAGCAACGTAATGGAAAATCAATATTATGTTTGATACTTTATAATATATATATATATATATATATATATATATATATATATGTATAAGTGTATTAAAACATTTTTTTAATTAATAATAAACTTATTAATTTCGTAATTAGAGACAAATCAAATTAAAGTATAAATAATAAATAAAAAATTAGCAACCTATAAATATAACTGGACCGATTTTATATTTGCATATCAATTTGAATTTAAATAAATATTCATATTTAACTAAATTTTAAATTAGGGAAAATAATTTGATAAGAAATATTTTTTTAAATTATTAATTGTTTTAAGCTTAAACAATACACAAATATAATCCTCATGTATAAAAAATGAATCAGTAAATGAACAGGATCAATAATCATTATTGAACATTTTCAATCAGAATTTTTTTGTGATGTATGAGTGAAAAATTCATTTGTGAAAACTTTCATTGTCTATGTTATTGTTATTTGGGGGTTTAGGGTTGCATTGTCTAACTATAGTTTCACCCAGTGCCTCCAAATTAAATTTAGAATGTAAATAATATTTATAGAGTTAAAAATAATGCTCTTAATGAAGTGATTATCTTTTTTAAACAAATTACATATGTTTATTCAATTAAGTTGATAAGAACGCACTGTGATTTCTTCAATTAATTCTTAATATATATATATATATATAAGAAATATTATATTTTTTTAATATATTGACATATTACTGTAATAAAATTATAATCATATGTTTTTATTCCTATGATCCAGTTAATCCGTGATACTTATTTTAATCTTTCTGAATTATCTGAGTTTATGTTCATCACTACTAGTTTCGCAACACTTGATTGGCAACCCTTTTCAGACAGATTATAGAGACTTAAAGTTTCTTTTCAAAGTCTAAAATCTATTTCAAGATGGTACCCGTTCTGAAACTAGTAGTAAAGAACAAATGGACAAATGGACGAAGATCAGGATCAGGATGAGAACACTCTTTTATTGTAATATACTTTTTATTTATTTACACGTTCATACACTCTTAGATTTATACTTTCGTGATTTTCTGTTTTCTAGAATACCATTTAGTAAATACTACTCTAATAAATATTTCAATTAGAAATATAAATCTTATGCTATTAACTCATTTGTATAAGTTAATTCATCCCTACCACTAACCTATCATTTACTGAGACAAAAATGAATCAGTGTTTATGTCTAATTCTAAAGATAATATTCATATTGAAATATATTTAGAGTTCTTATATATATATATATATATATATATATATATATATATATATATATATATATATATATACATACATATATATATATATATATATATTATATAAAATATATTGATAACAATATTCACTTTTTCCATGAAATCCATTCAACCATTGTACATTTTCATACAATGGTATTAACATGTATTTTTATATTCACAATGACCCAATTATCAAAATAATTTATAAAAAATCTTTACTAGAGTTGATAAATTGTGTAATTTACATGAGTTGATAAAATTTTAAATAATTGATTATAGGAATTAATAATATACATATTTGAAATTCTAAAATATAATGAAAATTTAACAAGACAAAAACTGTATATTTGTTCTGAATGGAATCAATGTTGTACACTCGAGTGACTATTCGTACCATTAATAAGCAGATTTATACATGAATTTATAATATGACCGTTTTTAAGTAATTCTGAAACTCATACTAACATTCGTTACACACATATGGAGAATAGATGGAGAAAATTAAAAATAAAATCTAGAAAAAAATGCTGGGAATAAGCAAGGTGATATCAACAGGGTCAATTTTTATAGAAACACAAAAAAAATTCGGATTTGTATAAAATATCAGGTCATATCATATTGAATAAAACTGATTGATAGAAATATCTCCAGAAGACATGCTTAAAATGTCTACTTTTAATCTGAAACAGAAAACTACAAGAACGTCTAGAAGGACTGAATCTGAGACACATAAAAGTCAGAAGACATGTCAAATAAGAAAGAAATAGTTAAGAGATAACTTGAAAACGGACGAAAGTGGCAAAAAATAGAGGACGCGACCAGAAAAAAGGAAATCAAGACTGCAAGTATCCACATTTGGTTTGAAATAAAAAGAAAATCTATAGGAAAATATAAAAGTATTGAATCTGAGAAACATAGAAACATGAAAAAACAAAATCAGAATCTATACCAAATGTCGGACCGTATCTCTTATACAAATCTAATAAATTGGGGAGGGAAAGATCTGTAAAAATTATCTTAAAATATCTGCATTTGACTTGAAATAAAAAACTATACAATAATCTAAAAGTATACAAATAAGTATAATAATATAAAAAGTATATAAATATAAAATTATGTAAAACTCAGAAACATAGAAACAGGAAAAAACAAAATCAGAATCTGTACCGAATATCTGACCGTACCAATTAAACAAATCTAATAAACTGGGGAGGGAAAGATCTGCAAAAATATCCTAAAATATTTATATTTGATTTGCAATAAAATACTATAAGATAATCTAAAAGTATTCGAATCTCAGAAACATAGAAACAGAGAAAAACAAAATCAGAATCTATACCGAATGTCTGACCGTATTAATTATACAAATCTAATCAACTGGGGAGGAAAATACCTGCAAAAAATATTCTTAAAATATCCACATTCGATTTAAAATAAAAAACTATGGGAAAAACTGAAAGTTTTAAATCTGAGAAACATAATAGTAAGAAGGTAGATAGAAGAAGAAAAAGAAGTGAATGTAAAGAGACAAGTTGAAAACAAAAGAATGAGGAAAACAATAAAAGACACAAACAAAATACTAGCTTACATTTATTCAGAAAATTAGCTCACTGTCAAAATATTTATACCTTTTGAACAAAACAGAACGACGACATATAGTAGTTATTAGATTGAGAGCATAGAAATGATAAGGAAACATGATGAGTTTTAAAGAAAAATGTGTGCTTTCTAATTAGGATCTGAGTGAAAAATAATATTGGATTTTAAAGGAATTAACCAAATTATAAACAGACTATTAACTAATATAAAAATAGACAGAACACATCAGAGTATGGGCTCAAAAGTTATACAAAAATATATACAAATAGTGTTTAAGTTATTCAATAAGAAAATAGAATGTACGGTAAAATATACAATTAAATATTTATTCCATAAATATTTTAATGCACACATATGATTCTAATACAGGACATGCTTCAGTGCGTATCGAATTTAAATATATATTTTATGAAACATATCTATAGTTGAAATTTTGAATAAATAAACTGTGCTACTAGTACTACGAGTTATAAACAACCCTTCAACTAAAACATATCTAAACAGACCTAAAACAGAATTAAATCAATTATCTGAATCTAGGATAGAATATGTGTCAGAACAAATAATAGATGAGAGAAATCCAAGTAATCCAGAGACAAAAACCGTTACTACAATTAATACGTTTATTCAATATTAAAAAAGAACTTCTAAGTAAAATTATTTTTTTTATAATACATTAAAGCATGGACTGAAAAGATATACAAAAAAAATATCAATATGTACAAATAGTGTTTATGTTATTCAATGAGAAAGATAATTAAAAAGAATTGATTTCTATTTTTATACATCTCTTCCATGCGAATTTTCTTCTAAGGAGATTTTTTTTAATATCTTAGAGTATGGACTGAAAAACTATACAAAAAAAGTAGTAAAATATATACAAATAGTGACAAGTTATTCAATTAGAAAATATAATGTAGGGTAAAATATATAATTAATTACTAAACTAAAATAATTATGCACATATTTATGATTTGAGTATAGGATAAGCTTCTGCGAATATCCAATTTAAATATATATTTTGTAAATATAACTATGAATGTGATGTTGAATAAATATACTGTACTTGCTGATTATTTCAAATGTCACATCTTCATACATTTTTAACAAATTTTAAAATATATCTGCTTACTTAGATATTATCATGATCTATTAAAATAGGGGTTCTTAGCCTGTGAGGTGTGACTCCCCTGGTGAGGTCCAAAGGGGTTAGTGTGGAAGTGTGAATATTCTCTATAACATTTTTGTAATTGCTTTTTTTTAGAATTTAGTTTAGATTGTATCCCAAATTTACGGTCTCACTGATCTCGAAGCAGCAATAATCTCATTAACTCATTAACTAATATCTCATTAACTGACACTGAACACTTTAAGTGACTTTATTATCATGCTGAAAGAGAGTTAGATGTGCCTGGAAAACAAAATTGTATCTGAGGGTTATTGTATCTGAATATTATATTATTGTATCTGAAATAAAATGTCAGTGTTAATCACGTAATTTTTCCATTATTAATTGTTTTCGAAAAAGAGAAAAGGTGTGAATTTTAAGTTTACTTTCAATGGAGGTGTTTGACTAAAAGTGTTAAGAACACCTGAATTAAAAACCTATAAAGCACATGAATAAAATTTTCTGATATTTGATTAGATTCATATTCATTATCGAAAAGTGTTAAATTCTGTAATTGAAGAAGTTATGGTTATCTAAATATGAATGATTTCAATTTTTGGTGTATGTGATAAGTTGTAATAGGAGCTTCCATTGAAAGCCGCTGTTCACGTGTACATGGCTTTAAGTTCGTACGATGTGGGCAGTGACATGTCTATTATGTCATTCTGAAGTGTGAACATTTTCCACTAAAATTCAGTCATTAGACGTCATATTTTGTTTATACAAATGCTTTTCTACAAACGAATTAAAATGGAACGCGATAAGTTGTTCTTCCGATGTGTACTTCTACACTAATTTTATTTGAAAAAAAGTGCAGCCGAAGCACATCGATTGCTCGCGAAAACTTATGATGAGTCTACTCCATCGGAAACAGTATGTAGAGATTGGTTTCGATGACTCGAAAGTTGTGATTGTGACGTTCAAGATAAACAACGCCCAGATCAATCGAAAAAGTTCGAAGATGAACAACAGCAAGATCTATTGGAAGAAAACCTTGCACAAACGCTCAAAGAATTGTCTCAACAGCTCGAAGTCGATAAATCAACCATTTCACGACATGTACAAGCCATGAAAAAGATCCAGAAAGAAAGGTGATGGCTTCCACAAGAATTGACCGAAAATGCCATTGATAATCGTTTAAACATCTCGATTTTTTTACTTGCAAGGCATAAAAAGAAGAGTTTCTTGTGACGTATCGTGACTGGTGATGAAAAATGGATCTATTTCGACAACCCGAAACGCCATAAATCATGGGTTGATCCTGGCCAACCATCAACATCGACGCCAAAGAGAATGATCCACGGAAGTCGATAAATCAACCATTTCACGACGTTCACAAGCCATGAATTGACCGAAAATACCATTGCTAATCGTTTAAACATCTCGATTTCTTTGCTTGCAAGACATAAAAAGAAGAGTTTATTGTGAGATATCGTGACCGGCGATGAAAAATTGATCTATTTCGACAACCCGAAACGCAAGAAATCGTGGATTAATCCTGACCAACCAATCAACGTCGACATCAAACCGAAACATCCACGGTCGCAAATAAATGCTCTCTATTTGGTGGGATATGGAAGGTGTCGTGTACTACGAGCTGTTGGAACCGAATGAAACAATCATCGCCGGACGTTATCGACAACAATTGGAGCGTTTGAATGATAATTTGATGCAAAAACGATCATCAAACCTCTGAAAAGTTATTTTTCTTCATGGTAACGCTCATCCCTATGTTCATATAATCGAGAAAAAAACACTGATGGAGCTCGAATGGGAGGTTCTCCCGTACCTAGTGTATTCTCCAGACCTGGCTCCAAGCTATTATCATCTGTTCCAATCGATCCAATACGCTTTGGAAGATACACATTTCCATAACTATGGAGAAGTCGAAAATTAGGTTTCTGAATCGATTGGTTCAAAAGACAGACTATTATTTCATTGTGGAATTCAACTTCTGCCAGAAAAGTGGGAAAAAGTCATAGCGTCCGATGGAAAATACTTTGATTAATGTATTTACACATTTTATTATTGAAATAAATGCTCAAATAGCACAAAAAAAAACAACGGCTTTCAATACAAGGACTTGATATTATATGTAATTATAATAAATTTTTGATGAATATTGTCTCGAGCATGTGTCAAAAGCGCCTTAAAAACTCCAATGAACCAACCAACCAACCATCGAACGTGTCAAAAAGTAAATACGCCACTGTCCGACTGGAACGTTCATACGTTTCAGTGATGTGCTCGGTTCATATGCTCGCGAGGCTTTGGTTCGATCGATACCGCATGTACTTCCACAACGTATATACACGTTCATTTCGTAAAGTTGTGCGTTGTGGGCGTGCCTCGCCGAATACAGTCCACCGTTACACAGCACGACGGTCTCACCCTCATCGCGCGTTCGTACAGTTATAGGTTATATTTTATTTATAACTTCGTTTATATTCATAATAGACATTCTGACAAAATGTATCTAATATAATCCCGAACAGTCGTTGTGTGTCGAATATTCGAACTTTCATACGTACACGCACTGTAAGTGATAAGACAATGGCTTCTGTACACTGATAAACTTTGGTTTACTAGACGTTTACTCATTGATAAGACGTTTGTGCCACGTACAGGTTTTTAAATTAAATTGTACATACGCGCTCATTGAATAAGTAATCCAGAATGGAACGATTCCACTAGTTCCAAATCAAATATGTACCTGTTTTCATAGTAAATTATTCATTTTGTTCAATTTATTCGTGTGAAATCTGACATTTCAATCCACTTAATTGATGATGATATTTGATAAAACGTTTTTAAAATATACAAAAAAAAATAAAATAAAGAATCAGATTTTTCTGTACCTCAGTGCTCTGAAAATGATGGCGGTGCCATATAAATGCGCATAAGCAACAATCAATAACTGTTTATTGACAAGAATTATTTTGTGCTCTGTAAATTAAAAAATAATCAATTTTTGAGAGTGAATTTAGTCACAATGTCAGAATTCTATTATATCAAAAGATTTAAACAAACTCCACTGAATAATAAATAACTTTTTATTTTCTTACTAGCATGTAGCACATCAAAATTGACAGGAAAATAGAAAGAACCAGAAAGAAACAACTGTTGAATTGTTTTTAAAACATAATATGTTTAAAAATAAAAAAATACTTAAGAATTAAACTTGAAATCTATGAGCTGACAAAGTAAACACTGGTAATAGTCACTTTATCCGGAGGACAAAGTGATGAGAAATGTGGGTTTTTATATATAAGAAAGATAAGATGTGTTCTGTCAGGTTAATTTATAATACTTTGACGCTGAATTGTCTCTATTATTCAAGATGTTTAAGGAAATCATTGTTTTATATTTCAAGAAGATACATTTTCCATAATAATAAACACATTGCAGACCGAATGGGTAGATCTACCCCACTTTCATTATGGCACTGCTCGACCGAATGGGTGTTTCGGTTGGTAATATGTTAAGACAGTAGCAAAAAGTTGTAAAGTTAATTAAAATATATAACTACTGTTCTTATTGATGTGTTTTATATTTTTCCGTTCCTGTTATACTTCTTTAATACTTAGCTAGCATATTTGAACAATAAAGTGATAGAATCAAAGCAGAAAATAAAATCAAGAAATCAAAAGAGTTCTGAGCAGGATTTTTTTTGTAAGCCATAATTAAAAAGACGGCTAGAATAAGTGCATCTCGATCCATGTCTGTAATTATAAAGTCTGAGATTATAAATAAAGGATCTTCAATGACAAAAAAATTTCAAATACCATTCACTACTAGCAATTAAGAAATTTCGGGTAACTACCGGCAACGGTAAAAGCACCGCCTTAACTTTAAGTATCACACCGACCCCACAAGGCCGTGATCTTAAATCAGGATCAATAAAATGTTTCTGAATTTAAATTTGACATGTTAGAATTTCTATCATCTTTCATGAACAAGTATGATGATATGTACAGTATCGACATTCTATCCAAATATGAGGTTAGTAGAAAAATAATTGCGGTTTATACAGCCATTTGTTAAGATTTTTTGATTTTCTTAGCTGTTTTAAGTAATCAAGAACTGTTAGATGACTAACATCTATGTTTTGTGCAAGATCTCGAATTGTTGTGGATGGTTCTGATTCAACTAACACCTTCAGTTGATCGTTATGAACTAGAGAAGATCTCCTTCGTCCTTCTTCTTCTTCAAGACTCTCGCCTTGAACATAAAATTTTTGGAACCACCATTGCAGCTTACAGTACCCACCAGTTTACAGTTCCTTAACAGTACCCACACCAAAAGCATTATGACGTTACGGTTGTGCTGGCGCGATGAGACGCGCTACAGGTCCAAGTGCGATATACAATGACTTTTGACTTAAGCAGATGGTGTTGCTCGATCTTCAAGTATTGAGGAGAGTGAGAGAGAGCAACTAGAACGCCCTGATTAATACTCTCGGCGCTTACGACCCGTCAAACCCGTGGTACCGCTTCAGGCGGCCGAAGCTACTGGCGTTGTGATGGGTAAACATTCCCCTGGATTGGACGATTACTGGTCATGACAACAGGACGTGGGTCGTGGGCTCTTCTCTACCAAACCACTAGCCTCGTGTAAACTGACTAAACTATAGGTGCTGGTAGAGTAGAGGTCTAGAGAAAAAGCAGGCTAGTTTACTCTACCGCTTACTATCCTAATATAAACCAGCCCTTAGAACTGATTTCTCATCCACCTTGTTATTCTCCAGACTAGGCCCACGTGCGACTTCTTCCTATACCCAAAATTGAAATGTTGACTCGGTGGAAAGAAATCCTTATCGAATGAGGATATCATCACTACCGTCAATATATATTTTGTAGACTCGCTGGACCAAATGTATATCCCTGAATGGAGATTATGTTGAGAAATAAAATCGATTTTTTCCAAAAAAAAACAGCGTCAAATTGCTTTTTTATCATACTTATCAAACGACCCTCG
>CM068323.1:8385763-8413263 GCA_034766995.1 Acanthacorydalis orientalis | reverse complement strand
CTCTTATTGAATTTGTATTTAACTCACTATATGTCAAGTGATATACGAAAAGCGTTATAATTCAATTTATTATAAAGTTAGAACTTGTTAAGTTAGATTTACTCTAGCGGGTCACTAACACAATTTGATTTCACATTAATGTGTAACTTATAAAGTAAAAGTGTTGCAACAGTTTAGATCCCGTATCTACAAGAAATAATATCTCGGATTGTAAACTGGACACGCGTCCGAGTGATAAACAATACCGGTTGTAACAAAATAACTGTACACTGTTTCAGTAGGTGTGTTTAATTGGAATTTTATCACCTGGTAGATAAATATTCAAGATTTCATATTTCGAAAAAGAAACAACCGACATTTTTGACAAATCCCTGAAATAGGAGTGATTAGACATAACTGTCTTGTACAATTATTGCATGTGAAACAAATTTAAAGAAAAGATCAATTATTCAAAAAAGAAATGAGAATTAACTCCACTTTGAACATTTCCGAACGTTTCGGCCAAACAATCAATAGAATTCGTACATTCCTACGACACGCAACGTTTCGAAACCGACTCAATAGTAAAAAGAGAATACAAAATGAAGCTGAATACAAAATAGTATTATGATTTTTTTTTATGTATATGTTTATGAAGAAAGGAATAGGACGAGAACACGTCCTTTCTTCGCGAATAAGCATGCGATACGAAACGCTCATGAAAGAAAATTTCGGTACAAAACTTCTGATAGGAGTTCGGGGTTTTTTTTTATAGCACTTGATACGTTTTGACACTATCTTGAACTACTTAGATGCATCGTAAACTTTTACATACTAACACTATTTTGTATTTTATACTTTCTTATGTATATACCGTTCGTAGGATCTAAGCGATAGTAAGAGAATCTGACAAGTTTTTATGAAAAGTACTTACAACTTAAAAAAAGAAAGTGCTTGGTATATACTTCTTTCTGCATTTTCTTTAATATATATAGTGTGATTCAATTTAGGCTTTCACATGAAAGTATTAAAAGTGCAAAAATTAAAAAAAAAACATTATTTTTTTAATATTTTCATACTTTTTTAATACTTTTTTTAATGTGGAAGCCTAAATTTAATCACCTATATATGTGTGTATATATATATATATATTTAAGTAATTTATAAATTTTTGAACAGTATTAATTAATTTCTATCGATCAGTAACTTCATTAAGACTGAAAAATGTTCATTTATTTAAATTGAAATCATAATTTCCAGTGTTTGAATGCACAACCATAATAATTTATCATTATAATATCATCATTATCATCATTATCATAATATATATTCAATATAATATAATGAATTTATCCGAAATAATCATTGTTAAATATACTGCAACATATATCGTTCATGTCGTTTATAGTTTCTTTTATTATAGCAAAAAAACATATGGATTTCGAACAGTCTGGTGTTATATCTCTAATAAATCACTGTTATTAAGTAAAACTAAAAAATAAATTAATAATTTATAATATTCAATTTCATCTCGAACCAAAACCCAAGAAATTGAATTATTTACTTGAAACTTTACAAGTAAAATAGTATGTTATTAGGTTGGTAAGGAAATAATTGCAGTTTTTGTTATAAATTCGAATAGCATAAACAGTAAGTATTATTCTACCAACCTAACATGTCGCACGATACTAACAATAAACATAAACAAAATCACCAGACTATAATTAAATATAGTAGTTAAATTTAAACATTGGTCTAAACAAACCCTTATCATAATTTTAACTTCAACACACTCAACATGTTTAAAATGAAGATAATATTCGTACGTTTCCGCAACAAACAATAAATAGTTAATTAAAGCTGAGATCAGTTGTTGTAATATTGCTCTGAGTACACTTATAAATTGTATATATGCGTATTTACATCTCAAAGAGAGACAAATGTCTTCAATTACCATCCGTACATTCTGAGATATTATGCACGTATACATATATATATATATATATTTAAATATGTGCGAGAGTGAGTGTGTGAGTATGTGTGTGTGTGTATACGTGAGAGAGAATGTATGTGCGTATTGTGTAAAACGATGAAAATTAATAAAGATGCAGATCTTGTTGACTAGGCGGGAAAATGTACCATCCTCGTATTCCCGGAGCGTCACTTAACTCTGTACAAATATATAACCTCACTGTCTAACAAGTGTAATCCCTAAGACCTCATTCTATTTTATTCATGTGCGTATGTTTGGCTTATTTGTGTTTGTGTTTAAATATATTCAAGAACATATATATTTATTACATACATACACGTATATATATATATATATATATATATATATATATATATATATATATATATATATATATATATATATAAGGTCAGTTTAAAAAGTCTTCGATCTGGTATTTAGATATCGGTTTAACGTTTAATTTTTTTACTGCGTTTTACTACCACACCTGCCTTATGAATAGTTGTGAAATATCAAATCGATAAATTGAATAGTTTATTGCAAACAACTGTTTAAATAAAGTAATCTTGGTGTATTTTATAAAAGCGATAAAATTGAATATCAAATTCAAACACATTTAATTGTTCATAATTTTAATACATGGTCTTGTGGGTCCGGTTTAATATTCAAAATTATTATGGTGCCTTTACCGTTCCCGGTAGTTATTCGCGATTTCCTGATTGCTAGTTGTATGATGGCGTTTGAAATTTTTTGATTGTCTTTAAATGTCTGTTATGCCCGGGAAAAAAATGTTTAAAAAAATGGAGAGTGTTGAATATCGTGCAGTAATGAAGTTATTAGGTTAGTAGAAATATAATTGCGGTTCAATTAGTTCGTGCGGCACCCATTTGTCAACCTTTTTTGATTTTCCTAGATGTCTTAAGTGATCCAGAACTGTTGGATGACTAATGTCTAACATTTGTGTAAGTTGTCGAATTGTTGTATGTGGATCTGATTCGGTTGATCTTTATGTACTGGAGAATGATGACCTTCTTCATCTTCAAGACTCTTGTCTCAAACATAAAATTTTTGAAACCACCATTTCTTCGTACGCTACTGAGCTTTTGTGCAAGATTTCGAATATTGTGCCCGGTTTTGATTCAATTGACGCTTTCAGTTGGTTGTTATGGACAGAAAAAGGATAACCGCAACCTTCTTTATCTTTAAGTCTCTCGTCCTCAGTACGAAATTTTTAGAACTACCATTTCTTCGTACGATACTGAGCTTGTGTGCAACATTTCGAATCTTGTGCCTGGTTTTGATTCAATTAACGCCTTCCGTTGGTTCTTATGGACAGAAAAAGGACAACCGCAACCTTCTTTATCTTTGTCTCTTGTACTCACTACGAAATTTTTAGAACCACCATTTCTTCGTACGATACTGAGCTTTTGCGCAAGATTTCGAATCTTGTGCCCGGTTTTGATTCAATTGACGCTTTCAGTTGGTTGTTATGGACAGAAAAAGGATAACCGCAACCTTCTTTATCTTAGTACGAAATTTTTAGAACCACCATTGTACAATACGTTCCTTGACAGTACCCATACCAAAAGCATCGTCTAGTTAACAAGTAGTTTCTGGTGCTTTACCGCCCATTTGAACTCATACAAAAAAAATTTCCTTGTCTACTTCTTTTCAATCTTTAATTCAATAGCCCAATTTGAAATAAAATTAATAATGAAACCAATGTCGATATTACAAAATACAGAGCGAAAAATGCCCTTTAAAATGATATTAACATGAACACGGTGAAATGACTTTTATTAAAAAAAATAAGGTTAAAAATCACAACTATTTTCCTACCAATTTAATCTTTAGTAAAAAATTCGACAGCTACGAAACTTTGTACAAAATGAAAAATGGGTCGGATGATACTTCACCGTCACTCACGACTATCAAAAAGCAAGTTGTGGAATATAAACGAGGTCGTACAATCTTGATCTGGAAGATGACTCTCGTAATAAACCTCCAAAAAGTGCAACGACATCAGAAACCGTGAAATAAAGTACGAAATTGTTTCAGACGATCACGGATTAAAAGTGTTTGGAATTACTAAGACTGTAGACATGTCAAGTAAACGACAATATCATATTCTACCTGAAGAATTAAGTATTAAAGAGTTATCGGCCAGATGGGTGCCATGCTTGTTAACAGTTGTGGAGAAATGTGATCGAATAGAAATTTGTATGAGTGTTTGAGTATTCGGACCGTTTTATAAAGGACACGATTGATTTCGTTTGTCAATTTGTAAACACTGATGAATCTGAATCTATCATTACACGTCAGAAACAAAAACTGTAATTAAAATGGAAGCATGGTGATTATTTCCCATGAAAAAGAACATTTCATCTGCAGGAAAAGTGGTTATGGCTCTCAGATTTTAAGAAGATTTTGCTAACTGATTATCTTTCAAAGGGTAAAACGATAACGGATAAACACTCTACTGATCTTTTAGATCACTAGATCTGAAGTTTCACACAACCTCTTCAGGAGTTCCGTGAGTCAAAGTCAAAATTCAAAAGAATTTTTAAAGAAAAAACTCAAAAAGCTAAAAATTCAAAATAGTTGATTTGTAATAATTTCTTTTATATCTATAAATATCTATTATTACCTACTATTATGTAGTAAAATTGTGTTTATGAGTACACATTACAACCCCGCTCAATCAGATGTTAATAATAAAATTTGGTCATGTAAGATGGGTGATTTTCAAAATTTTTTTTCGAAATACAACATTTTGTAATCCAACTAATAGAATTCTATATTTTCCGCGAAGGTACTCTCTTACTGGTCTAAGTAATACATATTTATGTAAACTATTCGCATATTTATATTATTTATTCATTTTTAATAACTAATTCTATCTTCTTCAGATTCAATTTTGATGGTACTTTCTAACTAGTTTTTCTTACTTTTTTTAAAGCTGCCATCTTATGGAATGTCAAACATTTCACAAACAACAAAAACATAATTAACACTATTTATAAATTTGATAAAAGTAATACATTTGCACCAGCAACCAGAGGACTATTATATAGTAAAATTGTATTTATGAGTACACATTATAACCCCGCTCAATCAGATGTTAATAATAAAATTTGGTCATGTAAGATGGGTGAATTTCAAAACTTGTGGGGTACACATATCGAGTTTTTGGGGATGATACGGGTTCCGAAATAAAAATTATATAATCTTAAGGGTTCCGTGAGTCTACCAAGTTTGAAGACCACTGTTCTAGATCCACTAGAGTGAAAAAGTCGTGAAAAAATTTATTAAAGAAAACTACTGTTTTTCATTTTTAAATGCATGTGCCCATACAAATGTTCTTTCTATGAAAAAAATGTCTAAGTGAAGTACGATTTGCTACATCATCCACCATATTTATATAATTTAGCTCCGTCTAACTTCTATCTATTCCTCGACTTTAAAACCGTACTTAGTTTCAAGCGATTTTCTTCAAATAATAAATAGCTGTTTTGTGTATCGAACTTTCGGAATAGAATAAAAACACAAAGAAAGTGTATTCGACTTCAAAGAGATTAAAATGAAAAATAAAAGTGAATCCAAAAACATAAATACATTCTTTCATTATCAGTCATGAACTTTTTAAATTTCTCTAACATAAAATATGAAAATTCATTCTGAACATTGTTAATTTGCCAATTTATAATTATTTCTATAAAATATACCATTCATAAATTTTATTTATATGAAAGAAAACATTTGAGGATAATTCAGACTGAATTTACAATTGATATACAGAGAATCGACATTGCAAAAACGAGTTCGTAAACAGAGACTGTACAACAAATTTATACAAATGTTGCCGTTTGCATGAACCGTCAATCCGAAGTATCATTTTTTATATCTCATATTGTCGACATTCGATACTGTCGAGCTAATTAATTGCCAAATGCTGCGAGCTAACAGAAGAATTGATTAATTATTAACACCTGATTCGATTATTATCTATCATGTGCTTATAGTATTATTTAACCGTTTTGTGTACGCCTGAAATTCTGATATATTTTATATTATTTGTATGAATTCTGATCGATTTGTCTCCTATTAAATTTTTATTAAAGAATGAATACTATAAATTTTTATGAATTACACATAAAGATATGATATTAAATGTGGTTTAATTTATTTCAACCAATATATACATTTGTGTCATGAATTTATTCTTTATCTTATTTCATTGAAAAATAATTCTGCTTTATTAACAAAAACAAAGAGCTGTATAGTTCAATATCAGATTTCTCAGAAGTGATATACTGAATAATAACAATATTTTATCACAAGAATGGAAAAATATGTAATTCAGTATTATATACAGAAAATCAATCAATAATATATATATTTTTTTTAAAAAAAAACTATTAAAATTCAATTCTTTTGCATAATTAAATTCCATTGCGTGCTTGAAAATTTGATTAATTCATATATGAAAATCTAATAGTGAATAGTGTACACACACACACACACACACATATATATATATATATATATATACATACGAGGTCAGACAATTAAGTAATGCGACCGATTTTTTTCTCTGCCTGTGGTAACACTGCGAACCTGTAACTCCGCCACCGTAATAGCAGATCCCTACTCTCTCGATTGAGACCTTGACCACCCTCGTACGATCATTTCTTCGCCAGCTGTTTAGTGTTTTGTAACAACGCGCGAGTAGTGCATGTCACGAAAATGGAACAGAGAAATTTAGAGCAACGGTGCGCAAAGTGATCCTACTCTTCTCGATCGAGTTATTACTGGTGATGAAAGTTGGTTCTTTCAATATGACCCCGAAACTAAACGACAAAGCCAACAGTGGCTGTCCCCTGGAGCACCAAGGCCAAAGAAGGCGAGAATGAGCAAGTCCAAAGTGAAAACCATGTTGATTTCCTTCTTCGACAGCAAAGGGGTGGTTCACAAAGAGTTCGTACCACCTGGACAAACCGTAAATCAAGTATTCTACCGCAATGTGCTCGAAAAATTACGAAAAAGGGTGCTCAGAGTGCGTCCAGAGATCGCGAAGACTTGGGTTCTGCATCACGACAATGCTCCCTGTCACAGTGCGTTCAGTGTCTCTCAGTTTTTGGCGTCGAAAGGCATCGCAACGTTACCACAACCGCCCTATTCACCGGACATGTCACCCTGCGACTTTTTCCTATTCCCCCATATGAAAAAATTCGTCAAAGGTCGACATTTTGACTCCGTTGAAGATATCCAAGGATATGTGACGAGGGTACTCGGAGAGGTCCCACAAGAAGTGTTCCAGAATTGTTACGAAAACTGAAAAACTCGTTGGAATAAGTGCAGAGATGCGGGAGGGGACTACTTTGAAGGGGATCGCAGCGATGTACCTTAATTTTTAAATATACTCGATTTTTGAATTTTGTCGCATTACTTAATTGTCTGACCTCGTATATATATATATACATATATATATATATATATATATATATATATATATATATATATATATATATATATATATATATATGTTAGGTTGGTAGGTAGGTACGTTTTTGTTTTCTGAATTATAACCTTAATTTTTTACAATGGAAGTGTTATTTCATCGTTTTCCTGTTAATATCATTTTAAGCTATATTTTCGGTGTGTATTTTGGTAAAATCTACTTTGATTTTATTACTAATTTTTTTTTAAATTGAAATTTTGAATCAAAGATGAAGAAAAGATTATAAAAGCCATTTTTCGTATGAATTCAAAATGGGTGTTAGAGAAAATGAAACTGCTCATAAACTGAACGATGCTTTTCGTGTGGGTGCAATGGTGGTTCCAAAAATTTCGTGCTGGGGATAAGAGATTAGAAGATGAGTCTTCAGTCCTGAAGCCTCTATTTTATTTGTAATAATAAATGATTATAGAAAAAAATATTTTTATATAAAAATGTATTTTATTTCACTTGGCATTTCTAGAAAGAAATTTCACAAATATCGATTATTATTCTAAATAAAATCTTGTATGAAAACGAGACGAAATTGTAACCTCTAGACAAATCAAGTATAAACAAAAATCATTTGTTAAAACACAAAAACGAAATATAATGGCTGTCGAGTTGGTTAAATTTTGGTGAAGTAAGGCATCATTACACATTTAGAAAGACGAAACCCTCTAGAGGATTTAACTATAGAACGGCTCGAAGCAAACCCCAAAGGTAATGAAATGAAACTCACCACCACACGGATAGAGAGATAAAGTCTTCTGAGAGGATTGAGCCACATTGCCTATTTTTTTGTTATTTATACATTCGGTTCGATTAAATAGATATGTCTCAAAAATTATATTCAAATATAATTCTATCATTTCTTATAAATGTTTTTTTAACAAACTGGATCTGTTGTTTAGTTCACTAGAGAAATATCGATACAGTGATATTTTTAGAAAAATACAAGATCATCTACAAAGATATTGTTTATAACGTTTTTATAATAAACAAGTATAATAGTAATAGTTATTAAGTGAAAACATTTATACACTTTTATGTTTTCATTAAAGAATCAAAATACACACACAAAATTTATTGTTTTGCATTCCAATTTATTATTTTTCATTCTAATTGAGTATAAATTAGATATTATTTTTAGCTGTCATGTTTTTTATTGTTTTCTTTAATAAATTCTCTCTCTCTTTTTCTATATATATATATATATATATATATATATATATATATATATATATAAATGCATCTTTTAGAAAATATTTTCGATTATAACTTTGATGTAATTTCTGTTATCGATTTTATTTTTAAATTCAGATTTTATAAATATCAATCATTAAATTACGATTTAATTTAATATTCTTTCTCTCTTTCTGTCTCTCTCTCTCTATATATATATATATACACATATGTATATATACATATATATATATATAGTTTTTTGCTTTAAAAAAGATTTTCAAATATAACTGATGTAGTTTCTGTTATCGTTTTTATTTTCAAATACAGATTTTATATATATATATATATATATATATATATATATATATATCAATCATTTAATTACGATTTAATTTAATGCTTACTCTATCACCCTTTATCTATCTATATATATATATATATATATATATATATATATATATATATATATATATATATACTTTTCTTTGTTTTAGAAAGTACTTACAAATATAACTTTGATATAATTTCCATTATTGTTTTCATTTTTAAATTCAGATTCTATAAATATCAATCATTCAATTACGATTTAATTTAATTCTCTTTCTCTCTCCCTCTCCCTATCTCTGTCTCTCTCTATATATATACATACTTTTTTTGATTTACAAAAGATTTTGGAATATAATTTTGGTATAATTTCTATTATGGTCTAGTTTTAAATTCAGCTGTTATAAATATCAATCATTTAATTACGATTTAACTTAATTTTCTCTCTCTCTCTCTCTGTATATATATATATATATATATTTATCTTTATATATATTTTTTTCTGATTTAGAAAAGGTTTTCCAATATAACTTTGATATAATTTCTATTATGGTCTCTATTTTTAAATTCAGTTGTTATAATTATCAATCATTTAATTACGATTAAATTTAATTCTCTCTCTCGCTCTCTCTCTCTCTATGTATATATATATATTTACCTTTATATATACTTTTTTTGTTATTTAGAAAAAATTTTCGAATATACCTGATATAATTGCTATTATGGTTTTTATTTTTAAATTCAGATTTTATAAATTCATATAATTGATATAATTAAATTGATATAATTCTATCTCTCTCTTTCTCTCTCTCTCTCTATATATATATATTTATATATACTTTCTTTTGATTTAGAAAAGATTTTCGCATAAAACTTTAATACAATTTCTATTTTCGTTATAATATATTTCGTTATAATCGTTTTCATTTTTAAATTTAGATCTTATAATTATTAATCATTTAATTACGATTTAATTCAATTATCTCTCTCTCTCTCTCTCTATATATATATATAAATACGATATTAGTTTTAGCTGCCATGTTTTTTATTATTTTATTTAATAATCTCTTTCTCCCTCTCTCTCTCTCTCTAAATTTATATTTATATATATATATATATATATATATATATATATACATATATATGCATAAAAAGGAAATAATACACAGAATTAAAAGAATAGAATAAACCTGATACACTCTTGTAAAGTTTGTGTTGAGAACAAGTTAATTATTTTCGTTAAATAATTGGACATTCTAGGTTCGTTTGAAGACACATTTCCACTGTAGGATAGCCGTTTAAACATTAAAAGGACGAGCCAAGGAACGGGGATAGAAAATGTCGTTTCAAGGAATTTGTTTGAGCTTCGGAATCTGTGCCGTTCGTCCGCCTTTCATTCGGACAGATTATCACATCGGCGGCGCACACTCTGTTTCCGCATTGTGAGCAACTCGAGAACTTTATTTTTCAACAATCACGGATAGTAGATTTAGCTGGTGTGAATAAACAAAAGCAATGAAAAGCAGCGTTGCCGTTATGTTTACTTATCGGTTTATTAAATATTCATGTTTTGATATATGAGAAAAGTTCAGAGTGAAGTTCGGTGCTCGGTATATGTTTGTATGTATTTTTTATATATTTGATTTGTTTAATGTCTCGAAAAGTTTTTAAGATTATTTTTCATCCGTATCAATGTCCGATTCGTTTTATGTTCAATAACATTTTTGTTCGATTTGAGAATGATTTTCGAATATAACTTTGATTTAAAATAAATAGTTTTAATCTAATATATAGTTTCTCTTGACGCTTGACGCTATACTTTTTTGATTTAGAAAAGATTTACGAATATAACTTTGATGTAATTTCTGTTATCGTTTTTATTTTCAAATTCAGATTTTTTTTATATATATATATATATATATATCAATCATTTAATTACGACTTAATTTAATGATCAGTCTATCTCTCTTTAGATAGATATACATATATATATATATATATATATATATATATATATATATATATATATATATATATACATATATATATATATATATATATATATATATATATATACTTTTGTTTGATTTAGAAAGGACTTCCGAATATAACTTTGATATAATTTCTATTATGGTTTTTATTTTTAAATTCAAATTTTGTAAACAATCTTTTAAATACGATTTAATTTAATTCTATCTCTCTCTCTCTCTATATATATATATAAATATATATATATATATATATATATATATATATATATATATATATATGTATGTATATATATATATGTAGTACGTTTTATATATATATATAACGTAGTTCTCATTCTATATAGATATTAAATTAATAGGTGTTATATATTTATTATGTATACAAAAATCATATATAAAACAGTTTAAGGGATGTATTATTTAGATTCCCATAGAAAAAAATAACAAATATCGATCAAAATACTATGTATTTTTTTAATATTCCTAAAAAATATAAGAATGTTTAAAAATTGATGATAAATATAAAATAAGTGTTTAATTTCTACGAATGTGTGTTTTCCTACCTGTGAACTGCTGCTTCAACGGGAGAAAAGGAAGAGATTTTTGTATCGAATTGTCACGGACGATGAAAAGTGGATCGATTACGACAATCCCAAGCGCAGAAAGTCATGTGTTAAGCCCGGTCAACCATCAACACCAGCGCCGAAGCCAAATATCCATGGATCCAAGCTCATGCTCTGTATTTGGTGGGATCATAAGGGTGTGATCTAGTATGAGCTGCTCAAATCGAATGAAACAATCACTGGGGATCTCTACCGACTACAGTTAATGCGCTCGAGCCGTGCATTGAAGAAAAAACGGCCGGAATACTTTGAAAGACACGACAAAGTAATTTTGCAGCACGACAATGCTCGTCCGTGCGTCGCAAAACCGGTCAAAATATTCTTTGAAACGCTCAAATGGGAAGTCCTACCTCACCCGCCGTATTCTCCAGAAATTACTCCTTCTGATTACCACTCGTTACGATCGACGAGTCATGGTCTGTCTGGGCAGAAGTTCACTTATTATGAAGATTGCAAAAAATGGGTCCATTCGTGGATTGCATCTAAAGACGAGGCGTTCTTCCGTCGTCGTATTCGTCTCCTACTCGAAAGATGGGGAAAAGTAGTGGCTAACGATGGACAATACTTTGTGTGATATGTTTTCTCAATTTCATTTAAAATAAACGATCTTTTTTCATGACGAAAACGCTACGAATTAATTCCAACATCCAATATATATATATATATATATATATATATATATATATATATATACATATGTGTGTTTGTATTAATGTTTGTATGTATTCTTATCTGTACATTTTTTTTCTTCGAATCAAAAACTATTAAGTCAGTTATTCGATAGAAATTTTAGTCTTACAATTGAAAGTACAGACATACAAGTATATTAAAGTGTATATATATATATATATATATTTAATATGAGAGACAAAGAATTTCTATTACATATAACGAATTCTATATACGAAATATGTTGCGTTCAAGAGATGTCTAGCTTCCATTTCACAAAGCAAACACTATGTATTTACATTATATTATAAACATGTTACTGTCTGATGCCATTTCGCTTTTTGTGTAAAATGATTGCCGGATCATCATCGCATTTCATGTTCAGAGGATATTTTACCAAGACAAACGCCCAGACTTATATACATTGTAGAAACTTCTTCAAACTCAATACATAAAAGTCGGAGCATGTTGAACTATTATTAGAATGGTAATTGTTGAAACGTCATTTTTCATGTCGTTTTAAAATTTGTAAAGTATACAATCACATATCTCAATTTTCTCAGAAATAGAAATTAATATTTATATATGTTTTTTTTTCATAGAAAATTGACGTGTTTTGTAAACAGACCGATCTCTTTTTTTGTTACCAGTATTATTTATGTTTTAATGAAATATTATAATTATTCGTTATTTTTTTTATATTTGTCGTTTGATATTATATATATATATATAAACATATGTGTGTTTGTATTAATGTTTGTATGTATTCTTATCAGTACATTTTTTTCGGATCAAAAACTATTAAGTCAGTTATTCGATAGAAATTTTAAAGTCTTACAATTGAAAGTACAGACTTACAAGTATATTAAAGTGTTTATATATATATATATATATATATATATATATATATATATATATATATATATATATATATATATATACAGTAGACCTTCGCTGAATGACCTTAATTGGTGCAGGACTAACGGTTCTTCCTTGAAGCGGTCGTTGTATAAGGCACTTATATTATGTCAACCTTCTAATTGGTGAAAATCTTCTAATTGGTTGAAAATTCCCTTCAGAGTCAACTTTCAACTTGAATGGTACAATTAATTGTTACAACCATTTATACTGGGCAGCAAACAATCCACATGTTACTCAAGAACAATGTATGAATTAACAGGGAATAACAATGTGATGTGAGTTATCATCTTTATGATTGATCGAACTATTCATTTTTGATTCAAGTCTAACTGGTGAGTAGATACCTCAACTTGCTTCATGAATCAATTGTCACATACATTCATATGTGACAGTTGATTCGACAGTTCGTATTGACTGTTTGAGTATGATGATGAACTCTCTTTTCAGCAAAATGGAATATACCTTGCCAGTTTTATCACGATTTTGTGATTTATCTGGATGAAACTTTCCCAAACAGATTGATTAGACGAAGGTTCACCAGTTCGAGCGGAATTGAAATTATATTTTTAGGTATATCTCAAAGATTAATCCACAATCAAAATTTATGCCACTAAACTTTTCTAATAATGAATTACTGGAAATCGTCATGAAAAATGATTTTTCCTAAAGAGCAGCATTGGTAAATTGCTGGTGCGGACTACCATTGAATAAAAATTGATTATTATCAAAAAAAGGTAAAGCAAAAGAATTTATTTCCATTTCTCATACATACTTTTAAAATTAAATTTTATCTCATGTACGGTTAGAATTTTGTCGGCCTTGCACCAATTAGAAAGTAGATTCACCTTGAAAAAGTCCGGCTCTAAGTTGGTATGATGTGAGCAGTGACAGATGTCTATTATGTCATTTTGAAGTGTGAACATTTCCCACTAAAATTCAGTCACTAGACGTCATCTCTTGTTTATACAAATGCTTTTCCATAACCGAATTAAAATGGAACGCGCGGAATAAGTTGTTTTTCCGATATGTACTTCTACACTAATTTTATTTGAAAAAAAGTGCAGCTGAAGCACATCGATTTCTTGCGAAAACTTATGATGAACCTACTCCATCGGAAACAGTATGTAGAGATTGGTTTCGATGATTCAAAAGTTGTGATTGTGACGTTCAAGATAAACAGCCACCAGGTCGATCGAAAAAGTTCGAAGATAAACAACTGCAAGCTCTATTGGAAGAAAATTCTTCTCAAACGCTCAAAGAATTGGCTCAATAGCTCAAAGTCGATAAATCAACCATTTCACGACATGTACAAGCCATGAAAAAGGTCCAGAAAGAAGGGTGTTGGCTTCCACATGAATTGACCGAAAATTCCATTGCTAATCGTTTAAACATCTCGATTTTTTTACTTGCAAGGCATGAAAAGAAGAGTTTCTTGTAACGTATCGTGACTGGTGATGAAAAATGGATCAATTTCGACAACGCGAAACGCCAGAAATCATGGATTGATCGTGGCCAACCATCAACATCGACACCAAAGAGAATGATCCACGGAAGTCGATAAATCAGCCATTTCACGACGTTCACAAGGCATAGAAAAGATCTAGAAAGAAGGGTGATGGCTTCCACATGAATTAACCGAAAATTCCATTGCTAATCGTTTAAACATTTCGATTTTTTTACTTACAAGACATGATAAGAAGAGTTTCTTGTGACGTATCGTGACTGGTGATGAAAAATGGATCAATTTCGACAACCCGGAACGCCAGAAATCATGGGTTGATCCTGGCCAACCATCAACATCGACACCAAAGAGAATGACCCACGGACACAAAGCAATTCTCTCTATTTGGTGGGATATGGAGGGTGTCTTGTATTATGAGCTGTTGAAACTGAAAGAAACAATCACCGCCGAACGTTATCGACAACAATTGGAGCGTTAGAATGATATTTCGATGCAAAAACGACCATCAATTGCATCAAATCGCCGAAAAGTGATTCTTCTCTATGACAACGCTCGAACCCATATTGCTTTACCCAAATACCGATGAAGCTCGAATGGGAGGTTCTTCCACACCCACCGTATTCTCCAGACCTGGCCCTAAGCGATTAACATCAGTTTCGATCGATGGATCAGTTTCGAGCGCTCAGCTCTATGTTGCTATAACCGAGAAACAAACACTGATGGAGCTCGAATAGGAGGTTCTTCCGTACCTAGTGTATTCTCCAGACCTGGCCACAAGCTATTACCATCTGTTCCAATCGATGCAACACTCTTTGGAATATACACATTTCCATAACTAGGGAGAAGTCGACAATTGGATTACTGAATGGATTAGCTCAAAAGACAGACCATTCTTTCTTCGCGGAATTCAACTTCTGCCAGAAAAGTGTGGAAAAAGTCATAGCTCTCGAGGATAAATACTTTGATTAATGTATTCACACATATTGTTATTGAGATAAATGTTTGCAAAACACAAGAAAACAGCGGGTTTCAATGAAAGCACCTAATATATATATATATATATATATATATATATATATATATATATATATAATGTATGTGTTATATATAAGGATATACAATGACACATTAAAAAGAAGAGACATTCATACGGATGTACAAGAACGCTTTCATTTCTCAAAGCGTGTCAGAGTTGCACGAATCAGTGTCCGTATTTGCGGACTATCCGACACTGGTTTCACTTCGTTATGATTTACGAGCGGCGTGCGTATTCTCTCTTCAACGTCGAGCGACTAATACGAAGGTAGCAGCGAAATTTTTCTTGTTTCGTTCGTCGTCGCCCGACGAGGAAATTGGATTTTTCACAGATTCGCACAAATATAATTTTCTCTATTCATTGTACGTAAGTTTATTACGGGGAAGTAATCTGGCCGTGATGAATTTGTTTATTTATTTAGTTGATTAAATACGCTGTATATTATTATTCAGACGAATACAATTCAATTTGTTCATTTTGATACTTGATAATCTTGTTCTGTATTCAACACATTCGCTTCATATTCGATTCAATTAATTTTTTCGTGTTTATTAAATGAGGCGCACGATTTCGGTGTCGAGATGTCTTCTTTTTATTTTATTATTCGACACGAAATTATGTTTTTAAATGCAGCACGATTTATATTGAAAATGAACGTAATCTGACCGCAGTTCTGACCTTTTAGGAATATTTTAAAACGTGATTTGTAAGTAAATATCAAAATATTATTTTAAATAACACACACCATTTATATATATATATATATATAATTAAAATGTAATCTAACGTAATTAAATATCAATTAATGGCCAAATTGCTAAATAATATCTAAATAGTACAACCGTATGATCAAGTATTTATTTGCTTACTCAAAAAGTTTTCAAGATTCTTTAATAAACTCGATAGCAAATACAAATATAAAGCTTATTATTTTATCAAAATGAGTAAATAGTTGAAAATAATCTCTAAATTAACACTCATTTCTAAAGTACAAGTGGATTCAAATACATTATATTTATCTTTATAAGCTGGGAAAACATACTGAATTTTTTTTCTTGATCTTAGTACTATTTATACACATTGTACAAGAGAGTTTCAATTCATTTAAATTCAACTTATTTTAAAAAGAAACATTAAAATATTTTTAAAGTATTGAAGATGAGTTAAAGTTGATAATGGGATGGCATTTCTATGAGTTGTAGAATAATGATTTTAACTTGTACAAAATTATTTATCGTTTATCTCTACCTGCTCTTTATGTCTATCTATCTATATAACTATGTATGTATCTATCAATATATTTTTCTATTCATTTATCTATTTATGTACGTATTTGTCTATTTATATATCTAACCGTCAATCTATCTATCTATCTATATATCTACTTATTTATATCTATCTATCTATCTATATTTTTATCTATTTATCTGTCATTTTGTCTATTTATCTGTCATTCTACCCACTTATCTATCTATATATTTACCTATCTATCTATCTAAATAATTATCTAACTATCAATCTATCTGCCTATCTATCTAGTTGTTTATATATCTATTTATTTATTTATCTATCTATATTTTTATCTATTTATCTACTTGTCTATCTATATAATTATTTTTTTATATATTTATCCATCTAACTATCAATCTATTAATCTACCTATCTAATCATCAATCTATCTGCCTACTTATCTATCTATATATTTACCTATCTATCTATCTATATAAATAATTATCTAACAATCAATCTCTCTATCTATCTATTTACAAATTTATCTATTTATATTTTATTTTTTTATCTTTGTACCTATGTATCAATACCTATATATCTATCAATATAATTATGTATCTATTTATTTACTTATCTATTTATCTACCTGTCTATCTATCAATCAATCGATTTATCTATTAATCTATCCATCTATCTATCTATCTATATATGTATCTATCTATATAATTATCTAACAATAAATTTACCTGCCTATCTATCTGTTTATCTATCTATTTACATATTTATCTATCTATATTTTTTTCTATCTATCTACTTGTCTATCTATATAATTATCTATTTATTTATTTATTTTTCATCTATCTATCTATCAATCTATTTATCTATCTATCTATCTAATCATCAATCTATCTACCTATTTATCTACCTACATTTTTATCAATCTATCTATTTATCTATTATTTTATCGGTCTATCTACCTATTTATCTTACTATATATTTTTATATCTATCTATCTACCTATCTATTTATTTATCTATCTATCTACTTATTTATCTATCTAAATTTTTATTTATTTATCTTTATACCTATCTGTTTATCTATCAATATAATTATATATCTATTTATTTACTTATCTATTTATCTTCCTATTTATCTACCTATCTATCTACTAATCAATCTATTTACCTATTAATCTATCCATCAATCTATCTTTCTATCTATCTATCCATCCCTCCATCCATCCATCCATCCAAACAACTCTCTCTCTCTCTCCCTCTCTCTCTCTCTCTATATATATATATATATATATATATATATATATATATATATATGTAAATATCTGTCTAACTATTTTCCTATCTGTATAATTACCTATATATATTTATCTATTCATATAATTATCTATCTATCAATCTGTCTACCTACCTATCTATATATCTATCTATATATCTCTCCCTCTATCGACTGTGCTTTCTTATATATATATAAGAAAATATAGTCAATTAGACAATTTTTAAAAAGTATCAATAATTGAAATTACTTTATTTTGCGCTCAGTTGAAATTTAAATTGTAATTCTAAAATGTACGGAAACAAAATTATAATATATAATAAGATTTGTAATACTT
Source organism: Acanthacorydalis orientalis (assembly GCA_034766995.1). Classification (NCBI taxonomy): domain Eukaryota; kingdom Metazoa; phylum Arthropoda; class Insecta; order Megaloptera; family Corydalidae; genus Acanthacorydalis; species Acanthacorydalis orientalis. The sequence goes on along the minus strand of CM068323.1, from coordinate 8,394,744 downwards.
TAATTTCACTTACCGATTATTTAGTAGATATTCAGCAGATAAATCACCTGAAACAAACAGAAAAGAAATGTCAGAATGTATAATAATGTAAAACAATCTAACAAAAAATTACTTTCTCTAGAAATTACACCAAAAATTTCGACTTTTCATTTCTTTTATACATAATAAAAACACTTTTATAATTATATAAAAAGGATAAAATAAGTATGAGAGGTAATATGTGATTATTTCAATAAATAGAATGTTTTTATTGAAAAATCATGAAAAAAATCATTTTTTTCCTATATTGATAAGTAAATAATTGTATTTACAAGGTTTTATTATTTATATAGTAAATATTTTTTGTATTTCAATGTCGAAAATGTGTTTCATGTATTCTTTTCTTTTTCAGTACTCACTTTTCTATTTTTCTTATAAAGTTTATTTTCACAAGTTCAAACAAACAGAAAGCATAGTAATAGCTCGTAGCTTTATATAAAATGAAAGTTTCTTCTTGTCTATCTTAAAATTGAAAGTAAAATCTAATCAAGTTTTATTATTATTTTAAATATGAAACAGTTTGATTTAATACAGTTTTGTTACAAATATTTCTTTTATAGACTAAAATCAATTTCAAATCATATTAGATTTTTATGAAAATACCTGAAATATTACACGGTTTTGTTTTTGTGTAGAGAGAGATGTAAAGAATTAATTTGTGAAAGAAACCATTCAAGCGTTTGAAAACGTTTTCAAAAGCTCTGATTTTTTATTACATAATCACGTGTGGTTCATGGCTGTAAGTAAATTTTTAAATACCAGATGCAAGAAAGACAGTTCTTAGAAAGAAACTTTTTAAAAAATACAATTATTCGAAAGTATAACACTTTGATTTCAATTTTTTTTTTGAAACTACTCAGATCTAATTTTAACTTACTTGATATAACCTAATTTGCCTTAACAAACCCTAAACATGTTTGAACAATATTGTCTACACATGACCCAATCCAATCAGGGGTGATTCAGAGGATTAATTGCCTTCCTGGGTGCTCCATTTGACCCGCTAACAAATTCTACGATTTTGGTCAATTTAAAAATCATAGAGAATCTTCCTAATGGGTTTACCTTGATAAGTAAAAACATTTCTAGACGGAAAAAAAATCGTTTCTATGAACGAGTTTCCCCCAACAATCGACATAAAAAAACTCTGCCCCCTCTAATATGACAGTCTGGCTATGAGTCTGGATCTAAATAGACCTGAACAGATCTGACTTACCTTGAATAGACTTAACTATACTAAATCTTAACAGATTAAATATGACCTGAAATGAACTGAATTAATTACATATTAATGCACTAACTTTTATATATATATATATATATATATATATATATATATATATATATATAAGTTAGTGCATATTAATCTGTTTTGACCTGATCCAGTTTAATCTAATTTGACTAGATTTGACTTGAATTAATTACATGTAAATATAAAAAAGTCTTATATGAAAATAACATTTTTGTGAAATTGTATTTTAAAAAAAATTCCAGTTATGTTTTAGTAAACAAAACTTGTATAAGGAAAAATTTTTATATAAAGAGAAAACGCATTAAATGTTAATGTGATATAAATAAAACAGCTATTTTATATTTGAATAATATTTATATATTATAAAACTATAAAATGAATATTAAAAAACTGAACTTTAATATTAAAAGTTTTTATTTAATCATTAATCATATTTCTTTGACAACACTATCGATCAATATTAAAAGCATTTCAAGTAAAAAGAAAGCACAACGAAAATATACAACTTTTTTTGAAAAAAAAAAGAAAAACATTAAATCTTAACACAGACAGCGCACATCAAACGTCATTAATGTGAAATGTAAGCGACGCATACGACATTCTCCGTTAAACTATTAAAATAATTATTGTAAAAACGTTCGCTTAATTAATTCCACAAAGTCTATCCACGACAAACCAAACAATAACTCGTCTTTAACATGTAAATCATTAATGAAATACACACGTAGTGGGGCTTATTCCAACGTCGCGGGGGAGGATTTATACGGATTTATATCTGAGAGGGTGAGGAGAAATGCCTGTGTACTGTTCCAGTTGTTTGCAACGTATGTAAATATTAATATTCCATTCATTGAAATTTATATTTGTATTTTGTGTGTGCGTGGTAACTTTTATTTTATTCAAAAAACTGTTGGTTTGGATTAAGTAAATATTTTATTGTGCATTAATAACTTTATATCTCGAAAATTAAATATCTTTCTAAATCTCTCTCGCGCTCTCTCTCTCTCTCTCTATATATATATATATATATATAATTAAATTATTAAATTTGATGTTTACAATTTCATACTGACAATTTTAATTTCAAATATTTCTTAACTTTTTATCTATCTAAATATCAATTTGTCTACCTATCTATCTATTTATCTACCTATTTATTTATCTATATTTTTATCAATCTATCTATTTATTTGTCTCTCTGTCTCTCTGTCTGTTTATCTATCGATATAATTAGCTATCTATCAATTACCATCAATCTATCTGGCTATCTATCAATTTATTTATCTATCTATTTATATTTTTATTTATTTATCTATCTATCTACCTATTTATCTATCTATATTTTTATCAATCTATCTATTTATTTATTTATCTGTCTCTCTGTCTATTTATCTATCTATATAATTATCTATCTATCAATCTAACCATCAATCTATCTGGCTATCTATCAATTTATTTATCTATCTACTTACATTTTTATTTATTTATGTACCTATCTACCTATTTACCTATCTATATTTTTATCAATCTATCTATCTATTGATTTATCTATTTCTCTACCTACTTATCTGTCTACCTAGCTATTTATCTATCTATATAATTATCTATCTATCAATCTAACAGTCATACTATCTAGCTATCTATCAATTTATTTATCTATCTATTTACCTATTTATGTATTTATATTTTTATTTATTTATCTGCCTCTCTACCTATTTATCTGTCTACCTATCTATTTATCTATCTATATAATTATCTATCTATTAATCTAACCATCAATCTATCTAGCTATCTATCAATTTATTTATCTATCTATTTACCTATTTATGTATTTACATTTTTATTTATTTATCTACCTATTTATCTATCTGTATTTTTATCAATATATCTATCTATTTACTTATCTGTCTATCTATTTACCTATCTATATTTTTATCAATCTATCTATCTATTTATGTTGTTCATCTTCAAATCAAGAGAGGCACTAAAAAAATTAACTAAATATGACGTTTTTTTTAAATTACACGTTAAAATCTCAACTTTTAGAATGTGCATGCGTTTTATAGGTTACGAATTGTCTTCTATTTTAAAAATAGCAGAAATGTTCTCTTGAAAAAATCCGACATTACTTATTGGTCAACCCAATATAAACCACACAATAACACTGAATGAAAATCATATCAAAAATAAAGATTTAACGATTCTTTCTTTAAAATGTTGTTCATGTTAAAGCTCATAAAAAGGATGTAAGTACAAGTACATTAGTTTCTTAGAAGAAAAATGTCATATGACAGAACTGCGTCGAAATTCATTACAAATTTGACTTAAGCCCAACGAGTTAGTCACAGATCTTAGTCATTTATCTGATTCATTTGTGTATTTAAAACGAAACTATTAAAAAAAGGTAGTATTTGACAAATTGCTGTCGTTAAGTGAACATAAATAGAAACAGAGTCACGGAGTGAGTCTTTTTTTAATAAGATTTTTTTTTGCTTCTAATTAAAGTATGAATAGAATACGATTTTGAATCTATTTATAGTTGTTGTTCGTTTCAAATGAAATGAATGACAGGGAAAATGGTTCCAAATTTAAAGTGGAACAAAAACTGCAGTCAGAAAATTACAAATTGTTCTCTGTACGATACACATGATGTCATTAAATCTAGGTATTTATACAATGAGATTTTCAAATGAAAAATGTGTGAACTCGACGTGAAAAAATTAAATAGAGTACCGGTATTAAAGTTTCTACTTGTGTAATTTAAGTGAATGTATCAAAAACTTTAATAATTTAATATTAGATATATTTTTTATCATACAATGAATGGATCACATATATATATATATATATATATATATATATATATATATATATATATTAGATATAAAAATTATTTCGGTGCCTTTATATTCAATCAATCATTATGATGTACTAAATTAAAATATATTTTTTTGTTTTATGATTTTGAAGTGCCAGTCTTAACATTTAAAAGCACTGAATCTCTTGTCTAAGTAATTTCCATAACATTACAAAACAGTAGTAAACTCGAAAGAAGCATACAGACCCTCTCTGGACTTAAATACATACATAGATTCGTACTTATATACTTTGGGAAATTAAATTGTAGTTTAAAATTTATCATAAACATTTAATACACATTTACTTATCATAAATATTTAATCAACAGACTAACGGATTAATAACATATGAGGCACTGGGCGATGAAACTATATGGGCTCTTTCACGCAGACACATTTTTGAAATAGTAACAGAAAAAATTAAATCTTAATAAAATAAAATCGCTTACATGATATATTAGGACTCAAACTTATCTCTCTCACACCAATAAATATGTACATGCATCAACAGCAAATGATAAAGGATCTAGGTTAGAATAAAAACAATTAATAACAAAAACACATAAATTTTATTAAAACATTATATGGGAATAATCAAATTAAACGCTTAATATGAATTTAAACTGAATGTTGAGAAGAGAAGGTACAGGTGCGATTGTGGGGAAAGGAAAACTCGTCGAAGAGGGGAACATAAGCCTGGATAATGGAGTAGAAGAAGCATGCAGGACTGTTGCGGCGGGATGGCAGGAAAACGATGAAATTGAAAGTGAACCAAGATACAAATTAAGAGTCTAAACTAGCCTAAACTTACTAGGTGGTTTGTTATAACTTTAAAAGTGTATGCATTTTAAATAAATAATATGCTACACGTCAGCATATGTGCTAAATCATAATAGAAACAATAATCCGATATTGATAAAACTCGTTGCTTATAATAAAAAATAAGCTGTTAGAAAAACTGTTAAACTAATCTAAAGGATCGAAACATCAAAAAATTAAAAGAGTTATCAGTGAAAGTAGCTAAAGAACATGCTCTCTGATTGAAAGAGGCGAGAAATGAGAATAAAAAGCCAAAATGATGTTTAACAAATTGTATGTGGGGAAAAGGAGGTACAGGTACGATTGAGGGAAATGAAAAGTACTCAAAGAAGAGAAAGTAGACCAGGATGATGGAATGGGGGAAGCATGTAGGGCTGCAGTGCAATGAAGACAGGAAAACAATAAAATCCGAAAGTGAACAGAGATATAACTTTAGAGTCCATGGGACAAACAGAGAGTCTAAATTTAATAGGCGGTTTGGATTAACACCATTACAACACCTATATACACAAATCAAAAAAGTCAGAAAAAAGAATAATTGCAAAATTTAGGTTAGATAGGTAGGGGTGGAACTTTGAAAGAGATAAGTATGGAAACAAAGTATGCAAACTATGTAATGAGCACATAAACTATATATATATATATACTAAAAGATTGTAAAGGGCTGGAACTATTAAGAAAAAGCTTTTTTCCCCATATCCATCAGACTAGCATCAATGAATTTATGGAATCAGTGCCTGTGGTCAATTTAGTAAATTTTTTAAATCATTGTTTCGAAAGGCTGTAAATTAAAATCTAGTTTAAGTATATAATGTAAGAAATAAATAAATATACAGATATAGTTACAGTATAATAAACGAATTATAATTAAAAATGTAGTAGAATAGATGTTTTGTATCTACTAAATATCACGTTTAAATTCTGTTACTAACGTTTAAAAGTATTATGAAATATGGACCATGTGTCCTTGATTAACAAAATATGTTTATCTCAATAAAGAATATAATAAGTAAATACATAATTGGATGAAGATTACAATTTAAGACACCGTAAGTTATTTAAAAAATAAGTGCTGAAACTTTTATGATACTTTGCTATCGAACAACATTGCATTCTTTTTTCTTGTCAACTTCTTCCAGTAAAGTTTTCAATCGATTCAAGATTACAAACAATTTATGTATAATCTGAAAAATATTCTTGCCTTGTTTGTTTGAGAACAAATATCAAGAATGTCTTTAAACAGATGTTAATAAAATTATTATTACGTGGCATAAATTGATATAAAAACGCATCAGGCCTTAAATATATGTTTATAAAAGTGGTATGAAATTTGATATATACACGAGATTGATAAAGTATGTATATCTCAATAAAGAATATAATAAGTGAATACATAATTCGATGAGGATTGCAATTTAAGACACAGTAAGTTATTTAAATAATAAGTGCTGAAACTTTTATGATACTTGACTATTGAACATCATTGCACTCTTTTTTCTTGTCAACTTCTCACAGTAAAGTTTCCATTCGATTCAAGATTACAAACAATTTATGTATAATCTGAAAAATATACTTGACTTGTTTTTTTAAGAACAAATGCCAAGAATGTCTTTGAGCAGATGTTAATAAAATTGTTAAAAGGTGGCATAAATTGATATAAAAACGCAACAGGACTTACGACCATGTTTATAAAGAGACTTATATTTAATTTTCACACATAGAATTTGTAAATATTTTCAGAAACGAGCTGACACACGTCCATTTCTATAAAACACACACACATCTAACTGCAACATATTTATTTTTTCAATAAGGTTATTGTACGAACAAACGTGTGTGCGAACTCAACAGCACGTGTTCCAGTTTTATTTTATTTTATAGTACGGCGTATAAAACAATCTGAAATAATACGAAGGCCGAAATTTCCTTCAGCTCATAAACAATGAGATAAAAATCAGTTAAATGTGCGCCACGTTGTGAATTTTATTACTAGAACGCGCTGGTAATTCACACACATGGCAGAGTGCGATAATATTCCCGATTTTTATTCGCCAAACGAACATGTCTGTCATATAAAATATAATGTAAATTACTTAACAAATAAAATGTTCACATTTGTGGCGCATTAAGGAATGTTCCATGCGAAAGTATTTCCGATCCCTATCGTGCCAATGTTAATACATGCGTATTTTCATAAGAACACAGTTATTATACGCACACAAATGTTGATGTGTATGTATGTATACGTGTAGGTGCGAGGGTCGTTCGATAAGTTTGGTGAATTTATACGACATGGCGCCAACATTCATTTGGTAACTTCACGGCGGTCAAGAGTCACTTTTCAAACTAGCATAGGCGAAATTTCTATTTTATAGAGGTGAAGCAAATTTATATCTGAAGAAGTGATAACTGAGACAATCCAGAAATGTGCATAGGAAGACCAAAATCTGACTGTATAAAACCCTCATTCGTACTGTCACATCTTGTGGAGGTGAAACGTGGATCATGTCAGCTAAGACAGCAGAAATGTTGGACACTGTCGAAAAAATAATGTTGAGAAGGATATTTGGGTCAGTAAAAGATGGAAGTACTTGGAGATTACGCTACAATTTCGAATTATATGAAGTCTATAAGGAACCAAAACTATTGGTCTTTATAAAAATGTTCCGCCTGTAATGAGCAGGTTATATTAAGCGGATGCCGGACTTAAGAGTACCAAAAAGGGCATTGGATCTACAACCAGGAGAGAGGAAGAAGATCTGTGGAGAAACCCACACTCAGATAGATAGAAAAAGTAGAGAAGGATGCGGTGGAAGTGTTGGGAATAAGAAACTGGAGAAAGACTGCCAGACAGAGGGATGTTTGGAGGCAGAAAATTGAGGTGGATAAGGCTTGATTTGGGCTGTAACGTCATCGGAAAAAAAAGAAGAATATAGGAAAAATTTCCACGTTGTTCACATTCTACAGATGTTTGAAGCGAGCATTGTAGTCTTTACCGCAAAAATGAAAAAAAAAAACGAGCTCTGTTTAGTGATAAAACGTTTTTATTTCTGAAAGTGGACGGCCGTTCAGATCAAATCTGAGTTGAATGAAGTTCAGGAGAACTATGTATTAACGTTAGAGATTGTTTATCTCTAGATAAATGAGTTTAAACGTGGCCGAACATGAAATGAAGATGAAGCGCGCTCTGGACACTCAGTTGAGGTCAGCACGAAGAATATCGTTGAAAAAATACATGTTATCGTTATGGAAGACCATCGAGTGAAAATGTGCGAGATTTCTGAGACTGTACGCATCTCAACTGAACGAGTACACAACATCCTGCAAGAAAACTTGCACATGAAAAAAATTGTCTGCATTGGATGCCGCGATTGTTGACTGTCGATCTAAAAATGCATACGAGAGAACGTTTCAGCCCAAGATTTGGCGATATTTAATCATAATCTGAAGGCCTTTTGCATCAATTTGTCGACATGGATCCAGCACCTACACAGTTGAATCGAAGCAGCAGTCAAAACGACTAGTGAAAGTGGGTCGAAGAAGACGAAGACCGTTTTGTCTACTGTTTTTTGTGATTCACAAAGAATCATCCTGATCTACTATTTTACAAATGTAAAAACGATAACAGGAGCCCATTATGTAACATTATTGGACTGTTTGAAAGAAGAGCTGATAAAAAAATGACCAAGATTGTCGCACAAAAAAGTACTCTTTCCCAGGACACCGCGCCGCCTCACAACTTGACCGTCTCAATGGCAAAATTGCACGAATTAAGATTCGAATTGATTCCTCATCCACCTTTTTCTCCGTACTTGGCCTCGTGCGACTTCTTCCTCTTCACAAATTTTAAAGTTTGGCTCGATAGGCAGAAACTCTTATCGAATGAGGAAGTCATCGCCGCAGTCAATGCATAACTTGCAGACTTTGAGAAAAGCTACTTTTCTGACAAGATGAAAAAATTATAAACTCACTGGACCAAGTGTATACCTTCAATCGAGATTATGCCAAGAAAT
>CM068323.1:8338263-8380763 GCA_034766995.1 Acanthacorydalis orientalis | reverse complement strand
TTGAGTAAAAATCAAAATAAATAAAAGATTTGATAGGCATCAGTTTCCAGTATAACCCAATGAGGTTAGTAATAGATGGCCTGCAATTATATTAACAGCTAATCGAACAGCTAAAATTCCAGGACGAATAATATTTCTAATTGTTTCAATACATACTATAAAAGGTATAAGAATTGGACGTATTCCCTGAGGAATTAAATGGGTCAATATATGTTGAGTACGATTAAATCAACCATAAATTATAAAAGATAATCATAAAGGTAAATCTAATCGTAAAGTTAAAGTAAGATGGTTTGTTCTTGTAAAAATATAAGGGAAGCGACCTAAAAAAAATATTAAATAAAATTACAGAAAATAATCTAATAAAAATAAATGTCGATCTTGAGTGTCGTGTAGTGCCTAGAAGAGTTTTAAATTCGTTATGGAGAGTATTTAAAATTGAAAATCATAGAAAAGAGAATCGTGTTGGTGAGATTCGATAAATTATTGGGATGATTATTAAACCTAAAATTGTTCTTAATCAATTTAGTGATAAGTTAAAGTTTGATGAGGGATCAAAAAGTGAGAATAAGTTTGTTATCATTTTCATTTAACGGGATTTAATTTATCTTCTCTATTCTAATTCAAACAATACAGATAGAAACATATTCGGAGCTTAGAAGCGCGTCGACATTTTAAAAAAGTGTCGGTTTTAATATACAAATTAATTAACTAAATTATTATTCATTCTATGTAAAAATTCGAGACTAAAAACGGTACTAAATTTTTATTCATACACCTTTTGGATATAATTATTTTTACATCCCAAACTAACCCAACTTTCAAATATATAAATGTATCTGGGAGTGTGTTTATACCATTTACTTACAGTACATGTATTTATGACAGACAAAAACAGTCGAAAACTTCTATTAGGTGCTTATAAAACATTCCCTTGGACAATGTTATGCTGAAACCACAATCTGTAACCCACATGGACAGTCATGTAGTGTAAAACTCGCTCACAGTTTCGTTGATTGATAAGTTTTAACATAGAACGTAGCTACCTCTGCATTTATCAATATATATATATATATATATATATATATATATATATATATATGTGCGTGTGTGTGTGTATATATATATATATTGATAAAATATATTCTACATATAAAAAACAAGTTTGTACCAGATGATATATTAAATACACAATTCAAATGTATACTTTTAAATTTATATAAATATGTTAAAGCGGAAGATTTAGACCGAGCAGTCGAGGATGACTGAAATTTTCAACCTCCATTACGGAGACGATCGTTAAAGAATACATGTATCTGGGTGTGAACAAGGAAAGACATCACTGTAGTATTGTAGTAAGATAGTATTATAGTATCAGGTGTATGGTGATGGCTGTGTTTGCCTTAAGTGCTTTTGGAATTTGGACAGTTATCAACGATATAATATTGATCAATCAAATAAATATTAAATTTGTTAGACAAATCAATAGGATCAAACTGTTAGCTGTGTTTTAGTATACAAAATGTTTCCAAACTATTTTTTATCATTATAAATGTATTAAAAGTATTTACTATAACACATACATACACATACATATATATATATATATATATATATATATATATATATATATATATATATATAACGATCAAAATGGAAGAAAATAAATTTAAAAATAGATATGAAGAACATTTAAAGTTGTATTAAAAACGTTTGAATATTTTATAAATGAATCTCAGAAATGGAACATGATACTAAAGATATAAGTAATAAAATGCGAATACTAACAATTAAAAATAAGTATATAAAATGAAAGATTCAAAAGAACTTAGAAAGAAATAAAAATAAAATATTCATTGAACAGATAAACAGTAATGGAGATGCGATATTTTATATTTTAAATTATAAATTGAAATAATGACAAAATATGATACCATATTAAATGATGAGAATATTTAAAACAATGATATATATATATATTCACATTCGCAGGACAAATACGGGAAATAGATATTAAGTATAAAGGAACTGGAAATAATAGGAAATAGAATCTACAAAGAAACGCTGGGAATAAGTAAAGTGGCGTCAACAGCGGCCATCTTCATAGAATCAGGAAAAAAAAATGAAATCCGTATCTATACTAAATGTCTAGTCGTATCAATTATACAACTCTAATAAACTGGTGAGAGAAAGATTTGCAAAAAGTATTCCTAAAATATCCACATTTGTCTTGAAATAAAAATCTATCGAAAAATCTAAAAGTACTGAATCTGAGAAATATAGAAACAGGAAGAAACAAATTCAGAATCTATATCAAATTTCAGACCGTATCTATTATACAAACCTAATAAACTGGGAAGGGAAAGATCTGCGAAAAAATATTCGTAAAATATTTACATTTGACTTGAAATGAAATACTATAAGAAAATCATAGTTTTGAATCAGAGAAGCATAGAAACAGGGAAAAAATAAAATCAGCATCTATACCAAATGTATAAATGTATCAGTTATCCAAATATAATAAACTAGGGGGAGGGAAGATTTGAAAAAAGTATTCCTAAGATATGCACATTTGACTTGCAATAAAAAACTATAGGAAAATCTAAAAGTATTGAATCTGAGAAACATAGAAACATGAAAAAACAAAATCAGAATCTATACCAAATGTCGGACCGTATCTCTTATACAAATCTAATAAACTGGGGAGGGAAAGATCTGTAAAAATTATCTTAAAATATCTGCATTTGACTTGAAATAAAAAACTATACAATAATCTAAAAGTATATAAATATATAAATAAATATAATAATATAAAAAGTATATAAATATAAAAGTATGTAAATCTCAGAAACATAGAAACATGAAAAAACAAAATCAGAATCTGTACCGAATATCTGACCGTACCAATTAAAAAAATCTAATAAACTGGGAAGGGAAAGATCTGCAAAAATATCCTAAACTATCTACATTTGATTTGGAATAAAATACTATAATATAATCTAAAAGTATTCGAATTTCAGAAACATAGAAACATGAAAAAACAAAATCATAATTTATACCGAATGTCTGACGATATCAATTATACAAATCGAATCAACTGATGAGGGAAATACCGCCAAAAAATATTCTTAAAATATCCACATTCGATTTAAAATAAAAAACTATGGGAAAAACTGAAAGTTTTAAATCTGAGAAACATAATAGTAAGAAGGTAGATAGAAGAAGAAAAAGAAGTAAATGTAAAGAGATAAGTTGAAAACAAAAGAATGAGGTAAACAATAAAAGACACAAACAAAATACTAGCTTACATTTATTCACAAAATTAGCTTACTGTCAAAATATTTATACCTTTTGAACAAAACAGAACGACGACATAGAGTAGTTATTAGATTGAGAGCATAGAAATGGTAAGAAAAAATGATGAGTTTTAAGATAAATGTGTGCTTTTTAATTGGGATCTAAGACAAAAATAATAATGGGCTTTAAAGGAATTACCTAAATTATAAACAGACTATTAACTAATATAAAAATAGACAGAACACATCAGAGTATGGGCTCAAAAGTTATACAAAAATATATACAAATTGTGTTTAAGTTATTCAATAAGAAAATAGAATGTATGGTAAAATTTATAATTAAATATTTATTCCATAAATAGTTTAATACACACATATGATTCTAATACAGGACAGGCTTCAGTGTATACCGAATTTAAATATATATTTTATGAAACATATCTATAGTTGAAATTTTGAATAAATAAACTATACTAGTAGTACTGCGAATTATAAACAACCCTTCAAATAAAACATATCTAAACAGACATAAAACAGAATTAAATCAATTATCTGAATCTAGGATAGAATATGTGTCGAAACAAAAATTAGAAGAGAGAAATCCAAGTAATCTAGAGACAAAAACCGTTACTACAATTAATACATTCATTCAATATTAAAAAAGAACTTCTAAGTAGATTTATTTGTTTTATAATACATTAAAGCATGGACTGAAAAGCTATACAAAAAAAATATCAATATGTACAAATAGTGTTTAAGTTATTCAATGAGAAAGATAATTAAAAAGAATTTATTTCTATTTTTATACATCTCTTCCATGTGAATTTTCTTCTATTAGTTTACATAATGGAGAATAATTGATTCACTAATTAAATATATACTTAAATTCTTTATTGATTACATATTACGTGTTCTCTCAATAGAATTATATAAAATGAAATTAAATCTGAAAAAGAGGTTTCCTAACGTCAACTACAGTTGTTCTTTTATATAAACGATTCGCCTTGAGCATAAACTCGACTTCTTTGAGAAACGAGAGAAGTATTTTTTTTTTAAAAAAAAAAACAAGCCAGTATTCCATTCAAAGCTGCAGCAGATTGTTATTTGATATTTGGATGGGTATAATTTATATACAGGGCATATTTATTTTAGTGTTGTTTGTTCGTCTAATACATTATATATATATATATATATATATATATATATATATATATATATATATACATATATATAAATACAAGATGTTTGAATGGACTTCGACCGATTTTGTTTTTTTATAATTTTAAAATAAAACATTTTTTTATAGGTCGTTCATTTAATTCATGGCATAAGTATTAAAAATGTTATAGGCTTGATATGACAACCTCTGACCACACTACAAATACACATCCCCTTTCAATTATATTTTTCATGAGTTTTCCGGATATTTCTGGTGTTATTTGTGCGAATACTTGTTAAATGTTGCTGTTAAGCTGTTAAACCGTTACTGTCTTGTTAGAGTAGACAGTTTTCTTTAAGTAGGCTCAAAGAAAAGAAATCTAGTGCAATCAAATCAGTTGAACGAAATGGCCAATCGAGGTGACCAAATCTTGAAATTATTCGGGCAGGAAATGCATCGCGGCGCGAGCTGTGTCCGTTGTGGCATTGTTCTGTTCAAACCACATGTGCTGCATGTAACCTTTGATCATTAATCTTTCGCACTCAGATGTCGCCGTACTGGCGACATTGTAAATGTGACTTCCAGCTTTTACAATAGATATCGTTGTGCTTACAGTATTTATCATATCGTGATACTTGTCCTAACAAACCTAGAATGCATATGGGTGATTGTTTTATCAAGTATCACACACCAGAAAATTATAAAAATTGATTCACATTTTATTAATTTATTTTCATGTAATATAATAAAAACTACATATTCCTACTTCAAACATAAATAAATATTTTTTAGTTGAAATTTCCCAAGTAATCCTCAACCTTATATCTCCCCTATAAGGTTTTAGAGATTTCTTATACAATCCATATAAGAATCAGAATCCATATATGGACACCTTATATATATATATATACCTTATATTAATCTTATAAGACATATAGAGTGACTTCACATGATCCTCATACGGTAAAGAGGGTTACATTTTAAAGCTTAACCTCTCTCGTTTTTAATTATCTTTTCTCACCTATCATCTTTATCTCTCTTTATATATATATATATATATATATATATATATCCAAATATAATAAACTGAGGAGGGAAAGATCTGCAAAAAGTATTCCTAAGATATCCACATTTGACTTGCAATAAACAACTATAGGAAAATCTAAAAGTATTGAATCTGAGAAACATAGAAACATGAAAAAACAAAATCAGAATCTGTACCACATGTCGGACCGTATCTCTGATACAAATCTAATAAACTAGGGAGGGATAGATCTGTAAAAATTATCTTAAAATATCTGCATTTGACTTGAAATAAAAACTATACAATAATCTAAAAGTATATAAATAAGTATAATAATATAAAAAGTATATAAATATAAAAGTATGTAAATCTCAGAAACATAGAAACAGGAAAGAACAAAATCAGAATCTATACCGAACATCTGACCGTACCAATCAAACAAATCTAATAAAGTGGGGAGCGAAAGATCTATAAAAATATCCTAAAAAATCATAAAAATTGATTCGCGTTTTATTAATTTATTTTTATGCAATATAATAAAAACTACTCATTCCTAATTCAAACATAAATAAATATTTTTATTTGAAATTTCCATAGTAATCTTCAACCTTATATATTCCATATAAGGTTTTAGATACCCCTTATACAATCCATATAAGAATCAGAATTCTTATATGGACACACACACACACATATATATATATATATATATATATATATATATATATATATATACCTTATATTAATCTTATAAGACATATAAAGTGACTTCATATGATCCTCATACGGTAAAGAGGGTTACATTTTAAAGCTCAACCTCTCTCGTTTTTAATTATCTTGTCCCACCTATCATCTTTATCTCTCTTTATATATATACAAATATATATATATATATATATATATATATATAAATATATATATATATATATATATATATATATATAAATATATATATATATATATATATATGGAGAGAGAGAAAGAATTTCGTAACGATCATTTGTAACACGTGTAAGCTGATCGAATGTCTTCCACGCTGAAGTTCATTTTCAAAACGTCTTAATTCATAAATAGTTCGAATTAGAACATCGTCTAATTTCAGATAATCGTATAAACGAAACGTTCCATCGAAATGAAAGAATCCGTTTGACTGTATGTTGTTTGTAAACGTCAGATGGAGCGATGTCAAATATTTCAAGAATGTCATTCTGATAAGTCAATGCCAAGTTAACGTGAAGTTTGTGAAGTACTGCGACGATTAAAGGTACAAGAAATGTGATCGATATACATGTGAGAGCTGTTTCACTCGATAAAAATAACACGGGAAATGTTCTTGGTGAGATGAAAAGAAAGCCAAAAATATCACGTCAAATGGACAGTATATGTATATATATATATATAAAATATGTAAGTGAGTATGTGTTAAAATTATTCATCAAAACGTTTTAAATTCAACGATTAATTGAACGAGGTTAGAGTGAACTTCACGATATCAGATTTGTTTTACACAATTTCTAAGAAAACACTTGGTGGCCAATCGTTTAAAATTCGGCTATAATTAAGAGGTTATAATGTAAACGATATCTCTTTTGTTTATATTACTGTGAAAAAATTCTTAAGATCGTTAAAACTGTATTCTGTTCTGATTTTTTTATGAAAGTTTTTTTTTTCAGAAATCGGAAGGAACGGACATATATCAAACAGTGTAGTCACGACAATTTAATCAATCAATGATTGGTGGTTGCTTGGAGCAGTGGACGTGTGGGGGATGAATTTCAAATAATACTCAAATTGTGAATATATTTAAAAGCTTTAAACTTAGATGCCTGAAGGGGTTAGAAATCTTTTGCTACGTGTAGAGTCAGATAAATAACTGGACATGGATATGAACATGGAAAATGAACATGTTAAATACATATCTTCTTGATATATAAATAATATATTTTTAATTATTCTTATATATATATATATATATATATATATATATTCTTTGGCACCAAAAAAAGTGACTTAGGAAGCTAAAATCTGATCTTGATAGGTCAAATATTATAGGAATAAATAGAAAACTTGACATAGGCATGAACATTGACAGTGAACGTGATAATATCTATATTATTGATATATCAAAAATATATTTCTCTTATATATATATATATATATATATATATATATATATACACTCTTTATCCCCAAAACAAAGAGACTTAAAAAGCTAAAATCTGATCTCGACAGGTCAAACAGTATAGGAATGAATAGAAAACTTGACATAGACATGAACATTGACAATGTACGTGATAATATCTGTATTATTGATATATAAAAAATATGTTTCTCTTATATTTATATATATACACTCTTTATCCCCAAAACAAAGAGACTTAAGAAGCTAAAATCTGATCACGATAGGTCAAACAGAGTATAAGAATGAATAGAAAACTTGACATAGACATGAACATGAACAGTGAACGTGATAATATATACATTCTTGATATATAAAAAAATATTTTTCTCTTATATTTATATAAATACACTCTTTATCCTCAAAACAAAATGACTTAAAAAGCCAAAATCTAATCTTGATAGGTCAAACAGTATAGGAATGAATACAAAACTTAACAGTGACATGAACATGGACTGTGAACGTGATAATATCTATATTATTGATATATAAACAATATGTTTTCTATTATTCTTATATATATATATATATATATATAATCTTTATCCCCAAAACAAAGTGACTTACAAAACTAAAATGTGATCTCGATAGGTCAAACAATATAGGAATAAATAGAAACAAGACAGACATATATATATATATATATATATATATATATATATAAAACTCAAAATAATTACTCTTTAATAATAGATTTTGTTTGTTTTTCATGTCACATTAAAACAATAAGTTTATTACTTTGAATAAATTTCATTTAAATAAACTTAAATCAGCATTAACAAGATTAAAAACATCTACTTAAACTTTCGGATTACAGTAGCTTTATATTCGAAACTTGTTCGTAATTGAGTTTGATTCTTCTTACATAAACGTTGTAGTTGAATACATATAAACGAATTGTTTCTGTATATTTCCTGTTTTTTAAATGTTATGCTTTAATATATATATATATATATATATATATATATATATATATATATATATATATATATTATATACACTTATAAAGTTTATGTACAAAACTTTAATTACATAAAACATGGAAGGTAGCTCTACATCAGCATGGACCACTGATAAAACCATCACGTCGTCGAGATATATACACACACACACACAGGCAGACATAATATACATCGAAACTGGTCGATTTCATGGCCGTTCCAGTTATAATACAGCACGTTTTCAGTGCTGAAGTGGAACGCGTTGGCGTGAACAGTGATTAGTTTTCCTTGTCTGGTGGGGAGATGAGTTGTGTAAGCTCCTTAATTGGTATACGAGCTGAAGTGGCTGGTAATGACGCCCATTTATTGGCGCCACTGAGCCATACACGCCACCATTGTTTTTTATTTGTCAAACAAGACCCCGCTGCTCGCTCGCACTGTTCCCTAAACCGCCGGCAAATAAATAGAAAGCCGTCTTCATGCAGACAGGGATAATCAGCGGGAAGTTATTGATTGCACAATCAAACGCTTATTATATGAATTGTAACGACGTAATTTTTTTTCACAAAGCCACAATGCTTGATAACATGGCAGATGCTCTGTACAAGAATTTCGTAGTTTTGTCTTTTTGTTATTTATAAGTCAAATATCTTTTGTTCGATTGTGATTTAAATATATATATATATATATATATATATAATCATATCTCAATTAGTACTTACAGTAAAAAATATATGTAGCAGTTCACAGAATCCGCATGTTCGAGTGAAACTTATTTTTTTTTTGATCACTCCTCACACACTACACAAAAAATAATCAAAATGTTCAACTGATAACTGATTGTATGTCTTGATCACATTTTTATACGGTATGTGGGAATAAAAACAGATTCGTGTAACTGATACCAATTTTTTTTTTTCAAACTTTATAAAGATGTATCGAAAACAGAATGATAATTTCACAAATTTTATTGTTTAGAACTCAAGATAAAAAAACGATTTTTATTAGACTCACCCGAACACAATTCCATTTATAAATACATAAAAATAATCTTTATAAAAACTGAGCTGGAATCGTGTTACGACTCGAATGTATTCCAGAGAAATTATGTGAAACGCGAGCACACGACGACAAATTATTTTAAATGAGCATTTATGACACTGTTTCATTATTTATTTTATCGTTAAACGTGACTACGGCTTTTATGTTATTTCATTTCAGTTATTTTATGACGTAAAATGTTTCCTATACAGGGATTCGAATTCGTTATTTGTAAACATCAGTCTGCTAGATTGTTTTTGAACGCATGGAACAGTTATTAGAAATTTTTAAAATATATAAAATTAATTGAATGAAATCGATTTAAGCGGTTACAAATCCCCAGAATTTTCAAAAAATCGATTTTTTTATCTTATTTTCTATACTTTAAGAATTTTTTTTTTATATAAATTCCATTCCATGACGAAGATATAATGGTAAATGTGATCGCAGTTAGTGTGATTGGTAAAAAGCAAAAGCCGAAAGATATGTGAAAACTTATCGACATAAACCTGCCTTAGCTGAAATAGTGTAGACGGCAATAAAGCCTGTGTATGAAGCATTAAATGAAGATAATTTATTAGAAAGATGTCTGGGTGGATTTTCTCAAAATGCAAATGAAAGCCTTAATGAAAAATTGCTCCTAAATGTACACCAGGAAATGTACACTAACGTAACAACAGCTGTATTCAAATATGGAGCTAAAAGCAATGAAATCAAAATAAAGACCATCGACCTGCATTTTTCCCAACGGAAAACAAGTTTGTTTATTCTTGCAAGATAGAATTCTGGAGTCCTGGAATTAACGAATTCATAGAAACCGCTTTGAGATGATGCTTGATCTTTAAAAACTCATAGTAAATCACTCAAATGTTTAAAAAAATGATAATCTGTGAGACAGACAGGTCCGGAGAATAAGGTGGGTGAAGTAAGGTTTCATAACCCAATTCATTTAATTTTTTTAAAGGCATTTGTGATACATGTGGTCGTGCGTTGCCATGAAGAAGAATCGGTCCTATTTGATTGACCAATACTGGCCGTAAAGGATGCCACTTCTCATGTATTTTTCCAATTTCCCGATAATTTTTTTCTGCTGTTATTGTTTCACCAGGATTTAAGAAGTTGTAGTGAATGATGCCACTTGTCGATCCCCAAACAGGGACCATAATCTTTTTTTCATGTAGCTTCAGTTTAGGAAACTGTTTTGGTGCTTCTCTTCGGTCTAGCCACTGTGATGAACCTTTCAGATTGTTGTAGAGAATCTACTTGTTATCACATCTGAAATTGCGAATAATAAAAACATCATTTTTGTTACGATAAAGAAGCGAAGGGCAGACTTCTTATCGTCGAATTGCTCAATGTTCGTTTAGTTCATACGGCACCGATTTATCCAGCTATTTTGTTTCTCTAATTAGGCTCAAATCTCGATCAACTGTTGAATTATCAACATTGAGTTCTTCTGCCACCCCTCGAGATGTTTCAAGTGGGTCCGCTTCAATGTTTCTTAAATCATTATTGTGTAATCTCTGAAGGATGTCCATGACCCTCCTTATCATCAAAGCTTTCGTATCTATAACGAACTATTTGGAATCAGTATTGAGCTGTACATTCACTAATTGGCTCTTCGTCAAAAACAGATTTAATATTTCGAGCAGTTTCTCTTTCTTCAAGTCTCAATTCATTCATACAACAAAATCGCGCTAATTTGCTTTTTTTCCATGACTAATTTAAGAGGTTATATCCAACAATACTAAATAATGAAAACAATAGACATGAGATGAAATCAGTAGTTCTAATCTCATTGGTTACAATGACGTATCACATGACTATAACAACTAGAAAAATTGGAGCCCAACTTAAAAATGATAAAAACCGTAATTATGTTTGCACCAACCTAACATTTAGTTTTTTTCTAAAAAAATATACATATATTTTCCCCGACTAGCACTTATTTCAGTCACGAACATTTTTTTAAGAAAAAGACAGAGATGTGAACCATGTTAAAATGACCGTTGAACATTTTTTTTTCTAAAAAGAATCAGGAAATTTTATAAAACGGGAATATTTTCT
The DNA here is from genome assembly GCA_034766995.1 of Acanthacorydalis orientalis. Classification (NCBI taxonomy): domain Eukaryota; kingdom Metazoa; phylum Arthropoda; class Insecta; order Megaloptera; family Corydalidae; genus Acanthacorydalis; species Acanthacorydalis orientalis. Next base: position 8,369,056 of record CM068323.1, on the reverse strand, counting down.
CTTCATGATAGATGGCAGAATGAGATAGATAATGACTGAAACTATGTTATTCAATAAAGTACAAAATTTTCCTCTTGGTTTTTTATTTTAATATATATAAAAAAACAAAACAAGAAAACTTTCCGGTACCCTTAACATATATATATATATATTAGAACTCGATCATAGCAAGCGTAGATAAATGAGTTTCCGGTTATAGCGAGCCCGTACTCATTTGAATTTTGACTCTAATACAATTACGTTCATTATTACAACGGTCTCGTTTTACAGATGCATCAAGTAATTTTTTTACTAGTAGATTTGTTTGCACGTTCACTTATTGACTCTTCGTCAAAAACAAATTTGATATTTCGACCAATTTCTGTTGCTTTACGTCCCAATTTAAACTCATACAACAAAATCGCGCGAATTTACTTTTTTCCATGACTTATTTAAGAGGTTATATCCAACAATACTAAAGAATGAAAGCAACAGACATAAGCTGATATCAGTAGTGCTAATTTCATTGTTTACAATGATGTATCACATGACTATAACAACTAGAAAAATCGGTACCAAATTTAAAATGATAAAACCGCAATTATTTTTGTACCAATCTAATATATATACACATGTGAGTGTGGTTCTATTTATGATTGTTTCCATAGACGTTTGGAAAACGGTTGATTGGAGAAGAATAAAATAAATTCGACAAAACGTACGAAAATATAATAAAACAAAAATAGCGTTCAAATCCATTAGTCAACGCGAATATTATGTAAAGCTTCGATAATGTTTACAGATGAATGGATGTGTTCATATACATCTGGATGACAAATGTTGACGCGGTGTATATTTTTATCTGCCAGAGTTATATTTGAATGCCGCCAAATACTCAGGTGCCAACTGGTCGATTGAAAATAGCCATAAGTGATTTATTAGTTACGAAATGAAGACGGACGTACTGCGTAAACGGGATGCGAGAGAGTGTACGCGTACGTTTCACATTGTGATTTACAACGAATCGAATGTGTGTTTCTATTTAAAAACACGAACAGTGCAACGAATCGAATGCAATCGCTGCAGACCAGTTGCGATGCAGTTGTGTGGATGAAACACTGAACACATAAACGCTGCTTTTTATGTGTTACAACAATGCTAGAGAACGTGTCTGTTAGCTGTATTTTTCATTGAAACCAAATCAACACATTACATAAATTAATATACAATAATATGTGTATAATTTCTTATTTCCTTATTTCATAGCAGATGTTCGTTTATGAATCAACACTTTTTCTTATAGAAGATTCAAGAATTAAAGCATTCATTATAAAAAGAGTGATGCTATGTATTCAATTGGTAAAAAGCAAAAGCCCAAAAATGTCTGAAAATTTATCGACATAAACCTGCCTTAGATGAAATAGTGTAGACGGCAATAAAGCCTGTGTATAAAGCATTAAATTAAGATAATTTATTAGAAAGATGTCTGGGTGGATTTTCTCAAAATGCAAATGGAAGCCTTAATGCAAAAATGTATTCAAGAAGCTGCTTGTTACGGTCTTCCTGTATTAACTATAACAATTATAGTGGTCCAACACTCAATTCTACCTAGGATAAAAGCCTTGTTTAATTAAAAGCCTTGCCATCGACTCGACTCTTTAAATAAACTAATTAATAACCAAAAATATTAAATTAACTAAACAGAATTTAATAATCAATAACAAAGCCTAGATATATATAAAATTTTAAACATATGGTTAATGCACATGTAAAATAGCATCTATATATGCTAAAAGATATTCCAATGATTGCCTGAGATGAAGCTATGTGATGATGGAAATACATCTCTGATTCCGATACCCTTAAGAACTAAATTTGACAGCTACCATCATATATATATATATATATATATATATATATATATATATATATATATATATATATATATATACATATATACATATATATATATATATATATATATATATATATGTGTGTGTGTATATGTATATGTATATATGTATATATATATATATATATATATATATATATATATGTATATATATGTATATATATATATATATGTATATATATATATATATATATATATATATGACTGGTTTTACAATTTTATTTTAAAATTCCTACTTCATGTTACATTTTTTTTTCGCAACGATGTCATGATTTTTGCAGCGATAACTAAGGAAATAATATAATGAATTTTATTTTTTTTATTCAAAAGCAAAATAATTTTGTATCATGACTACTTATACCAATACCAGTCAAAATGAATGCTACCTATGAAAGTGTAAGTGTCCTGCAATCTGTCTACCGAACACGAATTAACTAGTTTACTCGTTTTGTACTTCTCACACGTTCTTAGAATTTTTACTGCGTATCGTTCGGAATGATGGCGAAATTATCAGGAAAATTCCGGATCGATCATGATGGTAATGCAAAACTAATGCATTCATTCGAAAATATATTTAGTCGTTCATTTAGATCCGGAGACATGGAATGTGTATTGAAGATTTTGTTGAATGTTGCACTCATATTATATAATATAACAAATAATAAAAAAAATAATTATATAAATCATAATAAATGACATATTATTTAAATTATTGTGACGTGAAAAAAATTAATACAAATATAAATTTTATGTAATCACTAGTTTTATTTTATTTTTGTAAGTGCTGAGAATGAAAAAACGATTGAAAATCTCTGAATTATTTGAAAAACTGAACGATATAATAATGAAATGCTCTGATATCGAGGTTGATGAATTCTATGACAGTGAAGGTGAACCAGAAGAAATTGAAAATGAACTGTGCGGTATTCACGATGAACTTTTTGATAGTGAGAATAGTGGTAATGAGGTTTTGGACGAATAAAATGCTCAGGAATCTTCAGAAAGTGATAGTGAATTTGAAAATATTTTTAATTTTCGTAAAAGAAGATGTGCTCGAGTGCTTTTAAGTTCTAAAGATGAAAATGAAAGTATACTACAAGATCATCAAAATGAAATCGCTGCAAAAGGAACCAGTTGAGAAAAAATATAAGAAGGGTTTACTCCTGGAAGATTGCCACTTCATAATATTTTCGAAGACGTACCCGGTCCAACAGGATATGCCTAAAAAAATATTATGAAAGATGAATTTATGTTTCAACTAGCAGATGAACTTGTCACTGAAAATCCCGTTGAAAATGTAAAACCAGGGATGGAATCACGAGAAGCTAATGTACAAATTACAAATAACTTCAAAGACCTCACTTTGTTCACGCAAATGGTGTCAAATAGAGTACTGTAATAATAATAAGACTACGACCATTTACAATATCTGTAAAAAATATGTATGCGGAAAATACACTCAAAATAAAAACTACGTTTGTAAGAAATGTGAAAAATTATAATTTTTCATACCTGATAATTCACTTTATACTATAGGAATAACTTAACTTTGAAATGAAAATTTATTTTATTTTTTTTTTTACCAAAGCATATAATCCTTTATTATACTTAGTATTCTTATTGATGTGTAAGTGATAAGATGTGCCAATCCCATTTAGGGAACATGATCTCAAATCGGTTAATATGTAATACCAAAAATGTACTACATAACATGGAATTCCTTTTATAAGAAACTAACAAGACAAGAAATATAAAAATATTCTATTATTACGAATTTTTTAAAGACCAGTCATTTTGACTGGTTTTGGTAGAATTAGCTTCATCTTAACTGTAGATAGTTCTAATGTTAATGAAAAAATGTTTATTATTGGTCTTTGTAATTGAAATAAAAACACATTATTAAAACGTCTATACAGTGTGTATATATGAGATGATAGTTATATGTCTAAATCATAATTTATAATATCATATAGTCATTATTTTTGTACCAACCTAATATATATATATATATATATATATATATATATATATATATGTATATATATATATATATGTATATATATATATATATATATATATATATATGTATATATATATATATATATATAATGTATATGTATTTACAAATTTTGATGACGAAAAAACACAAGAAGGGTCTAGTCCTGGAAGATTACCACTTCATAATATTTTCAAAGATATACCCGGCCCAACAGTATATGCCAAAAAAATATTATTAAAGTTGAATTTATGTTTCAACTAGCAAATGAACTTGCCACTAAAAATACCGTTGAAAATGTAACCATAAATATAACCATGTAACTTATAAAATGTGCCAATCCTCATTTAGGGAACATGGTCTCAAATCGGTTAATATGTAATACAAAAAATTTACTACATAACATGGAATTCCTTTTGTAAAAAACTAACAAGTCAATAAATATATTCTATTATTACGAATTTTTTAAGACCAGTAATTTTGACTGGTTTTCATAGAAATAGCTTCGTCTCAACTGTCGGTAGTTCTAGTGTTAATATTCTCTGTCTTTCTGATCGCTAATAAGATATCTGTTTTCAATCGATTGGTGAGATTAGTGTGAATAAAGACTAAAAGATTAGGGAACGTTTATTATTTTCACAAACGAATTGTTCATTCGATCAACGGGCCAGATTTCTAATTACAACTATTCAATAATTGATAACTGATCATTTTTAACTGTTTTTTTATAAACGTTTCGATAGCGATGCCATCAATCTTTTGCCAGATCCTTACTATTTGAGGAGAACAACTACAATCACAACAAGATTAACAACTAACACAAGCAAAAGGCTGTTGTCAGGATCTCAGACCCCCTTCAAACAAAAAGATGATCAAATACGCAAAAAAAAATAATAATATTGTCATAATTGTGAAAAATTCTTATAAACTTTTGTATTAGATGCAACAATAATCGCTTTAAAAACATATAATCTACCAAAAAGAAAAAGCAATTTCTTAAACTGTATTTCAGTCCGTATCATCCATCAATGAAATTGATAATTATTTAAAGAGCAAGCTTACAACTGAAATGTTCTACTAAACAGAAAACCTTGTACCGTGAGAATAACTTACAAACAAGGGGCACATGTCGAAACCAATTTACTTTTAATATAAGCGCGAAACTACTCAATGTGTACGTGGGAGTTCAAAGCACGAATCGCATGTTCTAACAAAGTAAAATCAGTCTGTGGAGACTTTCCGCACGCTGTTCAAAAAGCATACACATTCGGATAAGCGAGTACGTTATAAGCTGTTGTATGATTTAGGAATGTCGTTTCGTTTAATAGTTCAAGCACAACTCTGCGACTAGATGCAATCGAAATATGTATATAATTATCATATATATATATATATATATATATATATATATATATATATATATATATATATATATATTATGCAAATTAAAAATAATTATACAAATTTTCTCGAAATTTATGTTTTAAAGATCTTTATCTCTAAAAAAATACTGTTCACTTCTGTGTCATTTTCTTAAAACAATATTTAAAAAACTGTGTTGCTGGTTGTAAAAAATACTTGAATTTTTCATAAATGCTTGTTTGAATCTCTACCATTTTTAATTAATAAATAGTTTATATGTTTTATTCGCAAATGTAAGCCATTAGATTAAAAGAAAAGTAGTTGTGGTTCATGACCTTCAATTTTATATACATTTTTCTATCCTAGATATTTAAATGGTTCAGAACTGTTGAATGACTAACGATTAACTTTTGTGCATGTTCTCGAATTGTTGTGCGTGGTACTGATTCAACTAACGCTTTCAGTTAGTCATCTTGAACTGAAGAAGAACAACCGCGACCTTCTCAATCCTCAAGGCTTTCGTCCCCATCATAACATTTTTAAAACCACCATTATGATCTGTACGTTCCTTAACAGTATCCACACCAAAACCATCGTTTAATTTAAGAGCAGTTTCTGCTGCTTTAAAATACTCTTACTTGCATTTTTTTATCTTCAATTCAATATCTCCATTTGAAGCAAAATTAATAGTAAAATCCAAGTGTATATTACCAAAATGTAGACAAAAAAATCCATTTTAAAATGATATTAACACTTTAACGACCGGGCACGTCAATTGGCATCCTAAATAAAATTTATGTTATCTACCGGGCAAGCCAATTGCCATCTTATATGAAATAATCATATTGCGATATGTATGTGCGATGTGTATCATTAAAAGCGCTTAACGTACAATATTTATTCAATAATAAAAATAAAAATTATAACAATTAATTATAACTCTACTGTTTGACATTTTATTGTTTGCTTTGTACTTTGAATTTAAATATCGATAAAAATGGATAACGAAAACTGAAATATATTTTTAGAAGAAAATTGTGCAGAAAAGTATCAACCACAAGTAAGCGTATCAGGAGAAGATACCGGGTTTGTGTTTCTCATAATATAAGGAAGGAGACAATATATATATATATATATATATATATATATATATATATATATATATATGTATATATATATATATGTATGTGTGTGTGTGTAACGAGTGCAAAGTTCCTTTACATATTAATTGTTTCCCCAAATATCACACAAAGGTGATTTATTAAAAATGTTTATGCATAAATTTGGTAACATAAAGTGTAAATAGTATAAAAAACAAAGATATAAGTATTTTACATAATATGTTATTTTAATAATTTTGAATAAATAATATAGAAATTATAATCAAAACCTCTTTAATATGTCCGTAAATTTTCGTTTCAATATCTAAAATACTTCAAAATATACAAGAATTTGAAGAAAACAATCAATGTTTTTTCCCATTTTATAAAAATTTCCCCGGTAACAGGTCACAGGTTCTTAGCAAAACGGTCCGGTCGATAAAGTGTTAACAGGAACACGATGAAATGACACTTTAATTGAGAAAAAAAATAATTTTAATATTCAGAAAGACAAAAACAGCAATTATTTTCCTACCAAACTAATAAAACAACAGGAAAATATTATATATTTCTATAAAACACTTCCTGTTGATTTAATTAATGATTGAAACATTAAAAATTGTCTTAATATTAATTAAAGTAATGAAGAAATGATACATTCATGGCTCTATTGTGCGATATAAGAACAAATCATGGACATAAATCAGTGTAAGATTTGTCCAAAACGGTGTATTTAACACGTCAACGTTTATTTATATAAAAAAATCCGTATTTTTCGCGGAATTTGAAAGTTAAATCATTGTTAAAACCAATTTTTAGAGCTCATTTGAATGATAGAAAAGACCAAAGGGGAATTTGCATCGCAAATTTCGATTCGTTGTAAACTTTCAACAACACCGATCGCAACTGTAAAGGTACGAAGTGAAGTTTCGGAAAGTTAATTTAACATTTATTTCATCAGCTGAGATATCATCGAAACGCAATATATTAATTAAATACGGAATGCCGTTTTGTTCGTGTATTTTAATTTGGATCGGATGGCGAATGACAAAGATTAAATTAGACGTGCTGATTGGCTTACATGTGTTCGAAATATATCTGAAATATTTTCTTTTAGAACTTGTTAAATACACGGTTATTTTTAGTGTTGACACGAATGTTCGTTATAATTCATTTTGGCGAAAGGGAAGGACAGTTAATATAATAAATGACAAACAGTGCACAATTAATTTTCAAATTAACCGTTTGTCGTGACACACTTTTTGCTTCTACTTTAAGGTTTCTGACATAATTTCACTTCTTAATTAGCATGTAATAGAAATGTTACACATATATCTTTATATATATATATATATATATATATATATATATATATATATATATATATATATATATGAAATAGTATTTAGCCACCAAAACTAAACGGTTAGTAAAAAATAATCTACTGGCACGTTTATATAGTCATATATTAACACACACACACACATGTATGTATATATATATATATATATATATATATATATATATAAGGATTACGTTAATGATAATAATTATATATATATAAACATATTGAGTTTTAAAAAATATGTTTATTGTTTTATTTGGTTGCATATGCAGATTTATAATTTAGAAGTGGGAGAAAGCAGCAATACTGGGTGTTAGTGAGCAAATCAAGCAGGGGCGAAGCCCCCGAATCAATATAAATATATATATATATATATATATATATATATATATGCATATATATATATATATATATATGCACATATATATGCATATATATATATATATATATATAAATTATCCACATTAAATTTAAATACTTAAATCCATCGCTTATGAACAACATTTGAAAAATCAGAAAATAACTGCAACTGATAAAAAAATGCGATAAACAATCTTAAAATAGAATTCGATCGAACGAAACTATTCTATTATTTTTGTTACCTAACCGAATCGTTTACGATTTTTTAAATTCAAGTAAAAAAAGTAAAGGTTTTTAATATAACTGTTTTCGATTTGAGCCAATTTTTAATTCTATTGTATTATAATATAGGGATTACGTCGTTGAAGATAATTCTTTTTGTAATTAAATTCTGAGACAATATGCTTTCTTATTTAAACAAATCTTGTTTCGGAACTAGCACAATGGGGATAATTACTCACTTGTAATCTCATTCAACTAAAAATATTTTACAAAAAAAAAAACCAACAGTGTTCTTAAAACTTAAAAGTGGAGACCAGAAGCTTGAATGATTCAAAAGAACAAAAACCACCAGGATAACACAATTATAGAATCATAAATATAAAATATTAAACATTTACCGTGTATTTGTAAATATATAAGGACTGTGAAAAAAATATGTGTGTGAGTCTATTTCTTCAAATCGCTACAAACTTTTTAATCTGACTGGCTGGACCTATCCTTAAAGTCAGGTCAGATTAGACAATAAAGTATGATTAAATTAGAACAAATCAGATAATGACGGATCAGTTAGTTAATTGGTTATAATTCAAACACAAAATATTAGTTGGTAGAAAAATAATCGCAGTTTATGACATTAAAATTTATATACATTTTTTTTTAATTTAAGTAGTTTTAAGTGGTCTAGAACTCAGGAACGTAGTCAGAGGTAGACAGGGGCAAGAGGAAATTTCCCCTGGTTAATCCGTTTGCCCTCTTTAATAAAATCCTTATGTATAATTTGTTAATTTCTGTTATTTGTTTGGGAAGAGCGAACGGAAGGCCAGACCAGGGTTGGGAGAGCGCACCGAACAGGGGGCGGATCCCCTTGGTGTATATATATATATATATATATATATATATATATAGAGAGAGAGAGAGAGAGAGAGATATAAATTATAGAAATAATGATTTCAATTCAACATTCATCTCATTAATATTTCAAATGAAAAAGATAAAAAATATGACTTTCAATATGATTGATTACGAAAAAAATGCGTTTTCATTGACCGAATGAAAGAGAAAAACGTGTTCACGTTATTTATTTTAATATTGTATTCATCGCTCCACAAGAAAAATATTTAAATATGTATATTATAATACGTAATAATATTTACATTGTGAATCCATAACAAGATGTTAAAGTAAATAAACAGTGCTGCGTTGTAAATGAATTCAGTTCAGATGAAATCATTGATTAACAACGAATCGAATACCAAAAACATACAAAATATTTAAAGAGAAAAATGATAAATAATCGCGAGAGGATGTTTAAAAATTCCGACGAATCGAAACGAAAACAAAATAAGAGATTCGCACGAGTAATTAAGAAAATATTTATGAAACGGATCGACTAATGAAGGTTAGACCTTGCGTTGCGTGTTCAGTGAAAGAAGTCCAAAGAGAAATATATGGATACCAGCTGGCTGTTGGCTGACATTTCACGTCTGAACTAATTTCGAATGTGGAGCAATAATGATCTGGTCGCATTATTTTAACGAATGTGTTTCGATTTGGAATAAGGCATCCGTTTGAGTTTCATTGTGAGTGTACGCAGGCGAATGTTTGTATAAATATATACAGTGGATTCAATCTGAAGGGATTTGTTTGTACATTTATAAACATCACTTCAGGAAAATTAAATTTTTAATTACTGTGGAGTAATTATTGTATAAGAAACGATTTCTCAATTTTAATATTTCAACATTTGATTCTAATAATAATTATTTAACACTAGAAGCGAATATAATTTTCTAGAGGAGTATTCTACACGTTCATTTCTAAATATCTTTTTGATCAAATGAAACATGCAAAAGATAAATAATTTACAGACACAGTGACCGAAAATTTTTCGATTGACAACACTTTAATCTAAAAACGAATAATTATTTCAAGGAATTCCTGAAAATCTTCATTGTTTACTAGATTGAGATCACACAGTCTAGTAATGCAGCATTTAGTCATTTTTTTGTTGTCACTGAAAATTATTTACATTCGAAATACAGTAAAAATAATGAACAATTTTTTGGACGAAGTATTGTCGATTATTAAATTGTATCAAATAATATTTTTAATAATTCTACTCTCAAAAATTTCTGAGAAATAATGAAGAAATAAGGTTATAAATTAGATTCTGATTAAATCTGACAAAGTAAATTGTTCAATTTTTTAGGGGGGAGAGGGTTATGAGAAAACAAAAAAGCATTAATATGTGAAAGTGAATTGCAGAGAAAATTAAAAAGTCAACTCAAATCTGTCAAACAGCTCCTTTATATATTTTCGATTCTTCATATGTCGTTATATGTTTTCAATTTTACCAAGTAAATATTTTGAATATTTGTATTCTCAAACTTTTCTGAGAAATAATAAAGAAACAAGGTAATGAATTAGATTCTGATTAAATCTGACAAATAAATTGTTTCGACTTTTAGATAGGAAAAGGAAAAAGTATTAATTATGAAAAAGGCAATTGCAAGGAAATTAAAAATTCAAGACCAGACAGTTAAAAAGCTTCTTTATTCGGTGTGTCTATTAGGTCTGTATCACCAATCGAAAAAGAATAAAAAAATGTTTTTAAGGTCAATAAAGGAGGACGTCTAGAAAAATCGACTCCAAAGACCATACGTAAAATTCGTCTCCTAATCTGCACAGGAGTAGTGGACAATAAGATACAGGCCAACAATGTCTTACAAAAGGATCTGCAAATCAATTTTTGTAAGGAGAGAGTCTGGAATTGTCTAAAAAATGAGAATTGAAAGCTAAATACAAGCTAAAATGCCGTTGTTCACTGATGAACATAAGAAGAAGCGGTTGAATTTTACAAAAAAAAATATAAACATTGGGATTTTGTTCATTGGAACCAACTCGTTGGTCAGATGAGACTAAAATTAATCGTATACACTCAGATGGATGTGTATGGACTTGCATCAATCCAAAACACAGGCTGGAGGAGCGAAATGTTGTGAAAACATTCATGTTTATATATATATATATATATATATATATATATATATATATATATATATATATATATATATATATATAAATAATAAAATTATAATGAAACAAGTCTGTCATATAACAGTTTTAAAGATAAATATGGATAGAAAATTTAAGAGAATTTAATCAATTACAAATATACTGAAAGTAAGAGAAAATGAATTTAACCAAACAGTCAAAACTATAATGAGATACACTGCTTCAATTTTCTATTTCATATAATCAACGTATCAATTGAGGAATCTATACCTTTGTCGTCAATGAAGAAACATTATTTTGTTTAATTATTATTCAATATAAGTAAATTTAATTTTATGTTTTTTTTTGTAAATTTTATTGATAAAATAATTTTTATTATAGTAAATTAGTATTGAAGAAGAAATTTGAAAAATTAATTATTCATTAATAGGTAATATTTATTTGATGCACCCTTTGTATCAGGGTTTATTAATTAAAATTCAATGAATTTAAAATTCTCGAATTAAAAAGAGCTAATTAAATATGATATTTTTTGTTTTATAACAATTATTAATATTCATTTAGAAATGAAATGTTATTCGTCTTTTAAGATATATAGTTTTTTAAGGAAATAGATTTAATTTATATATTAATTATATAACAATTTAATTTGAAAACATGTTGTTAGTTAATATAAATATATTAAGGGATAAGCTTTAATTTATTAAATTATATTTTACAATAATTTATATTAATTGTAGATTTAGAAATAGTTATCAATAGAAATTTTGTATTAATTTATAAAAGTTAAGAAAATATTTATTAGAAATTTAATTGTAGTATTAAAATGTAATTTTTAATCATAAAAATTTAGAAATAATGATAAAATTAGTTTAAATATGATGTTTAAATTTATTTATTATAAAAATTAATTTAAGAAATTCGGCAAAAATAATGTTCACCTGTTTAACAAAAACATGTCTTTTAGATTATAATTTAAAGTCTAACCTGCCCACTGAAATTTTTGAAGGGCCGCGGTATTTTGACTGTGTAAAGATAGCATAATCATTAGTCTTTTAATTGAAGGCTTGTGAAATGTTCTTTTAGTTTAAAAAAAAAACAGAAATTGAAAAACTGCTCACATTTTTTATATATTTGATATAACGGCGTGCCTTTTTACAATTATTTAATTTTTGAATATTTTAATAAAGTTTCAAAACCATCCAGACAAGCTAAAAGACTTTTCATAATCTATTTAAGCATTTTAATTTATAATAATTGAGTATAAATATTTGTAAACGTTATAGACCAGTACGATATTAAATTAAAATTGCTCTCAAGTAACTCAATTACAGATTCAGTCATTATTTTAAGGAAAAAAACTGAACATTGTCAATAAAATTTACATATTTATTAAAAAAAAATGTTTATATAGAAAATACTTATATAAACTGAAAGTTTATTCAAACTATCTATATATATATACATATATATATACATATATATATATATATATATATATATATATATATATATATATATACGGCTCATAAGTATTCAGGTATCCTAACAAATTGGGATAATTCGATTCAACTTAGTTATATATCTCACTAATATGCTTAATTATTGTCTGTATTGTCCATTATTTAAATAACAAATCAATTACTAGAAACAGAAAATTGAATAAGGTGGAACTTTTCATGGAAAAAAAACGGTTCTGGGAAATTTCAGCGATGAAGTAAAGAACAGATATTGTCTAGGTTTTTCCAAGTAATTAATGTGTTATTGTAGATTTTGTGGTAGAAGTATTTCTTGGTATTGCTATGTAGTTTGCAATCATTCGAACTTGTCAGGATCAAGTAATGACATCGAAATAAGTGGGACATTTAAAATAATTGAAGATTGGAATTTCGCTTTTGATTTTTTATTGAAATGGCTGAAGTGGAGGAACGTTCAATTGAATCTCGGTGCATGATAATCACCTAACACAAGTTTGGACAAAGTATCCGTCAAATAGTAGAAAAAATAAAATTATATTCTAAGACAGTAAACAATATAGTTAAAAAATATAAAGATTATAAGAGTATTGTAAACAAAAAACGAACTGGATGGCCAAGAACAACAACAACGTTAGAAGATCGTGGATTAGTAACATCGACGCCTAACAACACCAGAAATAATGATATAAGTTAATGACAGTCTACAAAACTCTCTCAGTGTTTCAACTCTTAAACAAAGGTTAAATAAAGCTGGTTTGTATAGAAGTATAGCTGTAAGGAAACACTTATTCCGACCAATAAATATCAAGAAGACATGAATGAGCAAAACAATATAAAAACTGGACCACCAATGATTGGAAAAAGGTTCTGTGGAATAACGAACCGAAATTTAAAGTGTTTGGTTCAAGGAGACGTGCCTGTATCTGAAGATCAGCTGAAGAGCAGGTGTTAAATCAATTTGTAATTCCATCTGTTAAACATGTAATTGTGTGAGGTTGTTTTGTGGATATTGGTTTAGGAGATCTTGTTAAAATAGAAGGGAAACTAAACAAGAAGCACTATAAGGATATAATGAAGAAGCATGCTTTGATTTCTAAAGCAAGGATTGTTGGGAAAAGATTCGTTTTTCAACAGAACAACGATCCCAAACACAGGTCTAAATTATATATAAGCTTCGTGAAGAAAACAGAAATAATAAAAAATTTTAAAATGAAGGTTTGTTCTCCTCAGTCACCTGATACTAATCCTATAAAGATTTTATCCGATGAGCTTGACCGAAATGTTCGAAAGACGCGTCCAAGATCTCAGCAGGATCTTTGAAAAATACAACATGAAGAATGGAGAAAAATAAAGCTGGAAACATTGAAAATACTTATAAATAGGATGCGTCAAATATGTCAAGCAGTCATCAAAAATGGGAGTGGTCGCATTGACCAGTGTAATATTTAAATATAAAATTTGCTTTTATGTTTTTTTTTTCTATAACCTATATTTTAACATTATAACAAACATACGTATAAAAAAATTAAGAATATAAATTATTTATACTCGAGATATAGGACATTGGTTTATAGAAAGAGAAATACCTGAGTGTGTATGAGCGGTAGTGTGAATATTGTATCGCCCGAGCGTTGGTTGTCAGAACGGTTCCCATCGGAGACCGATCGGTCGATCTTGATTGATTTTTTAGCCGCTGTCACCGGGATACATTTATACTTTGTCCAAAAGTTTTGTATTATATTTAATTTTGCAATTTGTTGTCAAATACAAATCACAATAGATTAATTTTATGCGCATGAATATAGTTTGTTGTTTAAACAAATGCATTAGACTGATTTTATGCGTATATTAGTTTGTTGTTGTTAGAACAAATGCTGTCGATAACTATCAAAGCACTCTTTTTGTATCGAGCTGGATTGTTCTAGGACAATCAATTTGTTCTATGATGTTTGCTTGCATAGACAGCTATGACAATTAGTTTGTATGCCGCATACCACAATATATATATATATATATATATATATATATATATATATATATATATATATATGAGCCGTTGTTTTTGAATGTGGTATAAGTCCATTTATTCATACATTGAGATATTTAAGGGTTTACATTTGAATCGACTTAAAAATATTGGCAAACGTTAATCAATTCGAGTAATGTTTTTAGAACTATAAACTTGTTAAATTTTATTATGCATTAATAAAACCCTTTAACCAAATATACCCGGTAAAACAGCTGTCTTTAGGCGTCAGATTCAGTATATGTCAGTATTTGGTTGAAGCGTAAACGACAACACTTAGCACTTTATCAAATATGTCGAATTTCGTGCCGGATAAATTGTTTTTGCGGGGAGATTTACTTCATCACTTTAACATGAAAAAAGTGATGCCGGAAGTCATCGTATCTTAGTGGAAGTTTATGATGACCATGATCTAGCTGAGCAAACGTGTTGGAAGTGGTTTGCACGTTTTAAAAGTGGTGATGTCGACTCGGAAGACAAGGAACGACCTGGACAGCCGAAAAAGGTCGACGATGAAGAATTGGAGGCATTGCTTAATGAACACCCATGTCAAACACTTCAAGAATTATCTAAATAGTTGGAAGTTGACTTGTCAACGGTAGTAAAACGCCTTAAAGCCATTGGAATGATCCAAAAGCAAGGAAATTGGGTCCCATACGAATTGAAACAGAGGGACGTTGAAAGGCGTTTTTCTACCTGTAAACTGCTGCTTCAACGGGAGAAAAGGAAGAGATTTATGTATCGAGTTGTCACGGGCGATGGAAAAGTGGATCAATTACGACAATTCCAAGCGCAGAAAGTCATAGGTTAAGCCCGGCCAATCATCAACACCAGCGGCGAAGCCAAATATCCATGGATCGAAGCTCATGCTCTGTATTTGGTGGGATCATAAGGGTATGATCTACTATGAGCTCCTCAAACCGAATGAAACTATCACTGGGGATCTCTACCGACTACAATTGATGCGTTTGAGCCGTGCATTGAAAGAAAAATGGCCGGAATACTTTGAAGGACAGGACAGTGTGATTTTTCAGCACGACAATGCTCGTCCGCACGTCGCAAAACAGGTCAAAACATACTTGAAAACGCTCGAATGGGAAGTCCTACCCCACCCGCCGTATTCTCCAGATATTTCTCCTTCTGATTACCACTCGTTTCGATCGACGAGTCATGGCCTGTCTGAGCAGAAGCTCACTTCTTATGAAGATTGCAAAAAATGGGTCGATTCGTGGATTGCATCTAAAGATGGGCGTTCTTCCGGCGTGGTATTCGTCTCCTGCCCGAAAGATGGGAAAAAGTACTGGCTAACGATGGACAATACTTTGAGTGATATGTTTTTTTCAATTTCATTTAAAATAAACGATCTTCTTTCATGAAGAAAACGCTACGAATTACTTCCAACACCAAATAAAAAGAGGATATCTATATCTGACTAAAACTACCAGATATTCATTTTTTCCAGTTTAAAAAAAACGACTCATATATATATATATATATATATATGTATATATATATATATATATATATATATATATATATATATATGTATATATGTACATATATACATATAATATTTCAATATAAAAATATCTGCTGGATATTATCTGACAGATTTTTCAATCTTTTTATTTAAAAATAATATACTGTCTCACACACCATCCTGTATCTATCCTTATATGTCAATTCCGGTGTCTAGTCTGATCATCGACGGAAAAAAGTTAAAAATATCCCATCGAGAAATTTGAAAACAGCGACCGTGCACAGGGGTCGAAACACATCGATTTGTGTTCTCGTTTCGAAAAGAATATGAGTCGTTAACGACGGTTATACTTGGCCGCACACAATACGAATTGTGACACCGTCGCTAATAAGAAATTTTCCGTTTTGTGTCGTTCGTTCCCGCGTCACGGGGTGTTTGCACGACGAGTCTTTCTTTCCTCAATGCCAACTTCTTTCAATGTCAACTTGTTAGATGTGGGATGCACGTTGATTCATTATACATTTTCATTCATTTTATAATGAAAACGTTTAACGCGCCGTAGATGTATCAATCTATTTTCGGTACACGTTTCTCAACAAATATGTCTTGTTGTTATTCTCGTGATTATGAAATATCGATTCGGTCCGTTCTCTTTCAGACCGGCTGTCAAATATATTTAGATTCTCAGTCGCTTAAACGGTTTTTTTTTCAATTCAAATTTAACTTTGAAGATTTTCTTGTACATTATTCTAGTTGCAAGATCGGTTTTTGTTTGACACATTTTATAATATTTTTTTAATAAAATTTCATTCAATACATTTTTAATTCTAATGATGGCAGTTAAATCTTAAGTTTGCCAATAAAAATATTTAAACGATTTAAGTAATGCCTAATTATCTTGTACAATCTAATGAATATTTTCATAGTTTGATTTTTTTTTAGATTTATTTTTAAAATATTAGCTGTTCTTGTTTACTGCTCAGTAGAAATCAATCTTAATTTTGGCCGTTCCTAGGGGTTTTAATCCATGAATACCAGCTTCTAACTTCTATTTTCTTGTAACTTCTTTTTATTATCAACCAGTCAATCATTCTATTTACTAGGAAATTACCACCAATCAATATTACCAATCAATATTATCAATATTACCACCAATCAATCATTTTATTTATTAGTAAAAATTTCAAAAAACCTAATACTCTTATTTAAGTATAACAGTTATAACAATAAAGTATAACAATGTGACTCTCAAGCAAAATTACGTTTTTATCTGGTAAAGTGATACGGTAAGATATGCTTCGCTCTTCTCTGTCTTCTTCCCAATCGGTTACACGGGAAAATTATTTTCACTGGACTTACTTTCTCTATCATCTTGTTGTCATGAGACTTTGATTGGTAGAAATTCCAACTTAAATTTTCTATAAACTAGTTAACCATATCAACGTTCAATTCTTCATGTAATTTATTTAGTGAATATCCGCGTTTTTTGTTCAGCGCTACACACAGTTTCAAAAATTTCATGCTGAGGACAAGAGCCTTGAGAATTAAAAAGGTAGCGTACGTCCTTCTTCCGTTCATAACGACCAACTGAAGGTGTTAGTTGAATCATAACCACGTACAACAATTCAAGAGCTTGCACTAAAGTTACGCGTTAGTCATCCAATAAATCTGGACCACTTAGGATAGAAAATAGGATAGAAAAATGTGTATGAATTTGAAAGTCATAAACCGTAATTATTTTCTACTAACCTAATAGTTTAAAGTTGAGAAAAAAAGATATATAAAACATTTATTAATTAAAAATGAAACAGATTCAAACAAGTATTTATGAATCTAGGAAATCAAATGTATACGCACTTGAAGGTCATAAACCGCAATTATTTTTCTACCAACCTAATACCATGAAGGACATTTTTTTTAATTATTTCCAAAATACATATAAACTAATATTCAACTATACTAAATCCTAACTTTGTCTCTGATTGCTTTTATAGATTTGAGTTTTAAAACAGAAAAAAAAATTAGTCCAGTTGTGGTTTCTTCAAATACTTTTTGCAGGAGTTTCTCCAGATTGGCACTGCATATGTCACCACTGGTCTTATATCCATCTTATATAACAGTGTCTTGTTTCCTGGGCTATAACTTATTTGAGTTTTAAAACAGAAAATTATTCCAGTCATGAATAATTGTGAGAACTGGCATATATAAAATTGAAACACTCTCGATTTTCTTAAAGTCTTTGAAAAACTTGTCAAGTTTTTTTATTACTTTCATGTTGATTCCTCTGTTGCAAATATTTATTATAATGAAACAATTATTTGAAGTACAAAAGAACTTTACAGAAAACATCATCTGTTTAATTTTTTAACAAGATTTTCGATTAAACACAACAATGTTTTTACAACGAAAAGACGAACGTTGTATTAAAAATACTGGTTAATATTTGTGAACATCATTTAAAAACATTATCATTCATAGAATTCCACTTAATAATAAAACCTGCCTAAAATAGAACTTCCATAAATATATCAACGGTTCTACCAACTCCGAAGAATGTCTTTTTTACTTAGTAAAACTTTATGTGAAAGTCAACACTACTAATTTTTATTTTTCCAGATTCTTAAGACATATTTTATGGATGATACGGTTGAGTTGTTAAATTAAAAGTAAATTGAATCCAATTTTAATTTGTACTCGTTATGATTATCATGTAATCCAGGAAAGAATTACCAAAGGCAGAAAGACCATAGGCGCACTCAACCCACTACTATGGGAAAGAAATATTAGAAAAACAACAAAGCTTCAACTATACACAACAATTGTCAAAAGTATCGTTATATATGGCTCAGAAGTAGGGGATCTAAATAAATCACATAGAAAAAAACTACTAGATACAGAGATGGACTTTCTGAGAAGAAGCTGCAGAAGATCGAGACTTGAAGTAGTCAGAAATGCAGACATTAGAAGGGAAATGAATACTGCAGGAGATAACATTGACGATATTGAGAAGAAACAACTGACATGGTTCGGACATACAAAAAGAATGGACGAAGTGAGATGGCCAAGGAGGATATTAGAGTGGATACCAACAGGAAGGAGAAAGAGAGGACGGCCAAGAAGAAGTTGGAGAGACGACGTGGACGAGACAATGGAAACAAGAAACCTAAATGAAGAAATGTGCTATGACAGAAGGAATTGGAAACTGTGGACGGGGAGGCGGCGACATCCGTAAACAATCCGTTATATATATATATAT
Organism: Acanthacorydalis orientalis; assembly: GCA_034766995.1. Lineage (NCBI taxonomy): Eukaryota > Metazoa > Arthropoda > Insecta > Megaloptera > Corydalidae > Acanthacorydalis > Acanthacorydalis orientalis. The sequence goes on along the minus strand of CM068323.1, from coordinate 8,349,525 downwards.
ATATGATTATCATGTTGTACAGAAATAAATTAATATTTCTTGACTAAAAATTTCAGCCCATTCATCAGAGTTTAATCATTGTAATTGTGTTATAAATCTTTGGATCAACGTAGATACTATTTATTAATCTTCTTATTACTGAAGATTAAGGCAAAAGTGTAAAAGCATACTGCTTTGAATAGAAGTATCGATCTGCACTCACTCGTCGTGTGTATGAATTTTAAATTATATTTCAAGTATCCTAAGAGTTTCATTCGACAAAAACTAGAATGTACGTCTTGAAAGATTCTACATACACTTACACACACACACGTACACGCACACTTATGCACACGTCGAACTACGATTGTGTCTTGCAACTTTGTCATTACGCGCAGACTGAAAGCTATATCTGATTTCTTTGATGTTGAAATGTAACAAGTTGTGCCAGTACCCATCGCCGACACACATTATTATTATTTGTTGTATTCATTAAGACTACTGGGGGAAATTCTCGTTTTACGCTATTTGCTAATGTCATTAACGAAGCTTTCAGAATGTTATGTAATGGTTTTGTATCTTTCGTGCTGTGTTTGTTTATCTCGAATGAAGATCGCTTATATATATATATATATATGATTTTTTGTACCGTTTCAAGTTCAGTAACTGCGTGGTTTTATTGTTGAAAAATATAACTTCTTGTACAAAAATTATATATATATATATAATATGGGTCGTTTGATAAATTTGGTAAATGTCTGTGATGTAGCGACAGCACTTATTCGCTAACGTCATGGATATGAAGTGTCTTTTTTGAAACATAAATGAAATTTCAGCCAGAAGCCTTGTTCACGTTCTACAAATGTTTGAAGCGAGGCATTAAATGATTGTGCCAGCGCAAAACGCGCTACGGGTTCAAGTGCAAGGTATAAGGACCTTGAACTTGTGCAGATGGTGATGCTTGTCCTCAATCAGTATTGAGGAGAGCGGAAGGCTCAGTTTGAGCAGTATCTAGATGGAATATTGTAAGACAGTATTACGGATGAGGTCGGATCAGGGCACGAGAGAAGCGTGCAGCCCACGATCCACCGCCCGTTGTCCAGATCTCTGTATTTCGAACGATTGGAGGGAGGTCTACAAAAACGAGGGGGAGGTCTTGAAGCAAGCATTGTAGCAATTTCCGTAAAATGTAAAAAACGATCAAGTCTTTTTGTATCGATTCGTCACTGTGGATAAAACATGGATCCATCACTGTACACCTGAGTCGTAGCAACTTTCAAAACAGTGAAAAACGACTGGTAAAAGTGCGTCGAAGTAGGCGAAGACCGTTCTGTCGGATGGAAAGTTGACGGCCACTGTTTTTTTGTGGATTCCCAAGAAATCATCCTGATCGACTACTTAACGAAGAGAAAAATGATAATAGGAGCTTATTATGCAACATTATTAGACCGTTTGAAAGAAGATCTGAAACGAAAACGGCTAAGATTGGTGCACAAAAAAGTGCAGGGAGAAGTACTGTCAATAATTAACGAAAAGTGTCCGATTTTGGTCAATCACAAGTGGGTCATCTTTCACCACGACTACGCAAAATCGATACAGCAAAACTGAAAACAGGAACTGGAAACTGTTCAAACAGGAAATCATATTGCACCCACCGTATTCTCCGGACCTTGTGCAACGATAACAGGTGCTTATTGTGCAATATTATTGTACCGTTTCAAAGATCAGCCGAAACAAAAACGGTCAAGATTGGGGCACAGAAAAGTGGTCTTTTACCAGGACAACGCGCCGACCCACAAATCGATCGTCGCAGTGGCAAAATTGCACGGATTAGGTTTCGAATTGTTTCCTCGTCCACTCTCTTCACCAGACTTGGCTTCGTGCGACTTCTTTCTTTTCCCAAACTTGAAAATTTGGCTCGATGGGAAGAAATTCTCGTCGAATGAGGATGGCATTAGCCGCAGTCAAAGCATGTTTTGTAGGCTCGTTGGGCCAAACGTATAACCCTCGATGTAGACGATGTTGAGAGATAAAATCGAGTTTTGGCAACAAACGGTGTTTGACTTGCTTTTTACCATAGTTTTCAAACGACCCTCATACATATACATACATATATATATATATATATATATATATATATATATATATATATATATATATTAGAATATATATATATATATATATATATATATATATATATATATATACGTATATATATATATATATATATATATATATATATATATATATTAGATACTATGTGTAATGATGTACATAGAAAGCTCTCACTTAATTTTTTTACTACTTTGCTATTAAAAGAAGAAGAGACGGCCTGCATACACAAATCAAAAAGGTCATAAAGAAGAATAATTGCAAACCTTAGATTATGTAGGCGGGGGTGTGACTTTGAAAGAGATAAGTGCGGAAAAACAAAGTATGCAAACTTTGTCATGTGCACATAAACAATATTCATACAGGAAAATATTGTAAAGGGCTGGAACTATTAAGGGAAAGCTTCCTTCCTAACATCAATCAAACTAGAATCACTGTATTTATGGAATCAGTGCCTGTGGTCAATTTAGTAAAATTTTTAAAGCATTCCTTCAAAAGACTGGAAATTAAAATATAATTTAAAAATAGAATGTCAGAAATAAATGAATACCTAGATATAGTAAAGTATTATAAGCGAATTATAATTAAAATGTAGTAGAATAGCTTAATTTTGTATCTATCACGTTTAATGATTGTTACTAACCTGTAAAAGTAGTATGAAATGTGACATGTATACGAGATTAACAATATATGTATATTTCAATAAAGAATATAATATATATATATATATATATATATATATATATATATATATATATATATGTATATATATATATATACATATATATATATATATATATATATAATATATATATATATATATATAATATATATATATAATATATATAAATATATATATATATATATATAATATATATATATATAGAGAGAGAGAGAGGAGCCTAAAAAAATTTATACAAACTTGAATAGACGTTACTATTGACTTTCTTTATTGTTGAATCGAATTACAAATGTGTAGTAAGATGCTCTATTAAAAAATGATATTAAACACAGGAATATTAGAGTCACCATGCGATCGGCAGGACAGTCAAACAAAATAGCAGAGATACGATTGTCACACTCATACTACAAAAATCTATTCGATACTGACAAGTTAAGCCTAGGCCTTGAGCCGTAAATAATTCTATTTTGCAGGAACAGTTGTATATGTATCGTTATAAATGTTTAAACATCTTTTTATAATAAGAGAATCTTTTTGATGTATTTCGAATGATAGGGTCACCTCAGACCGTACCAAATAGAAACGCTATGATAAAATTTACCTGCTCTCTAGTATTTTGTAGTGTAGAAGATTTACAATATTGTTATTTATATGTTCATAGCAAAATATTTATTTTCATATTTTTATGTAATAACAGCCTTCGATATCCGATTTGTCACCCTCTAGAGTCTCCGCCCGGGGGCAATATATGTATATATAGTATGTACGCATATGAATATGTATTCAATTTGTTAATCGATCCGCAATCGACCTTTTGGGGTTCATCGACCCCGTATCAACTTTTATCGATCCCAAAGGAGTCTATGCCTACCCTGTTGGGAACCCCTGCTATAAATACGCACACACACACACATATATATATATATATATATATATATATATACTTATATATATATATATATATATATATATATATATATGTATATATATGTGTGTGTGTGTGTGTGTGTTATAATTATAAATATATATATATATTTATAATCATTACACACACATACATATATATATATATATATATATATATATATATATGTATATTGATATTAGAAAAACGAATATAAAGAAGTATGTACACCAGTGTATTTGATAATTGGTATGAAAGCTCATTAGACATTGAACCAGTTTAGTTGAAATTTATAATCGCAATCTGATGAGAGAAAAATAAAAAAATTTAAACATAAAGAAAATTTGAAAAACGAATATAATAAACGAAAAACGAAAACATCAACTACGACTAACACTCAAAAAAAAAGGACTACAACACCAAAACAACACCAAACTCACAGATGTTTATATGAAGAGAATGAGGATCGTAAAACCAACGACAGTGGTGTCGAAACGGAAACAGACGTGCATCGGTGGCCGATATACGACGAGCGCGTCCTGCAGATTGTTCTGATTGGCTATGTTCGAAGGACACTGACGGATAATCTGTCACACAGTCTCTGTACGCGAGAACTGACGAGATTCAATCTGTAGAAAACGATAAAATCGGATGTCGTTTCTGGCGATGATGATTATCAGGAGAATGCGAGTTCACGATTTTAAATGTTTCAGTTCGGTTTAACGATCGATATTTGTTTTATTACTTTCTTTTATTGTACGTTGGCAACTGTATTTTATGTGTCACTTGATGATTGCTTCATAGCTCATGCACATATGGTTTACATACAAGATTTTTTTTTTTTGGTTTAATTTTAAACAATGTTTCTATCTATATTTATAACTTTTGCTGCAATTAAAAATGTTTATTTTTAAAATTATGTATATACATACATATATATATATATATATATATATATGTATTAATGATTAAACACTTATTTATAATTAATAAAATATTAATTCAATATCAAGTTAGGTGTAAATAATTTTTCATTCTTAAAAATCCGCATAGTCCAGTTAAATCAAATTACATGTATTAAATAAGTTGTTATAAAAGATATCATATATCGAATTAATGTGTGTATATATATATATATATGTATATATATATATAGAGAGAGAGAGAGAGCGAAAGAAAGAGAGAGAGAAATTCCATTTAGGCCTCCACGTGAAAGTATTTTTTAATACTTTCATATGGAGGCCGAAATTGAATCTCTCTCTCTATAATTGATTAAACACTTATTTATAATTAATAAAATATTAATTCAATATTAGGTTTAAATAAATTTTTCCTCTTAAGAACCCGAATATTCCAGTTAAATCCAATTTCCAGTATTAAATAACTTGTTATAAAAGATATCATATATCGAATTAATATATATATATATATATATATATATTAATTCGACATATATATATATATATATAGAGAGAGAGAGAGAGATTCCATTTAGGCCTACACATGAAAGTATTTTTTAATACTTTTATGTGGAGTCCGAAATTGAATGTCACTCTTTCCCTCTCTCTCTCTATACATATATATATACATATAATTGTTTAAACACTTACTTATAATTAATAAAATATTAATTTAATATCAGGTTTAAATAAATTTTCATTCTTAAGAATCTGCATAGTCCAGTTAAATCAAATTGCAAAGTATTAAATAACTTGTTATAAAAGATATATGATATCGAATTAATATATATATATATATATATATAGAGAGAGAGAGAGAGAGAGAGAGAGAAAGAAATGTTCAATTTGAGACACCATATGAAAATATTACAAATAATCGCAAAAATTAAAAAAAAATCATATTATTTTTAATTTTTACAATTTTTTTAATACTTTCATGTGGAGGTTTTAATTGAATCACTCTCTCTCTCTCTCTCTCTATATATATATGTTTGTGTGTGTGTTTAATTTTATCAAAGTTATTAAATAAGTCGTTATATTTTAAGTTTTTTGTAAGAACAGATTTATAAATCTTATATGTAATGATATAATATTTTATGTTTTAAAATTTCAACTAATTCGTTTATTTTTTTACAATTTATAATAGTATTTTTCTGTACTTATTGGACAATAATTATTGTCAGATTAAAAGAGATTCGCTTATTAGAGAGTGTTCATATCGTGAAATTACATTTTTGTACGAGAAAATTGTTATATTTGTTTATTAAAATAGTATTTGTATTAATAATTTCATATATATATATATATATATATATATATATATATATATATATAAACAACTAGACAAGTCTAAATATAGATAGATATTTTAATGAATACTGAAGAACTGGAAATGTATTAGGTTAATACAAAAATAATTGCGGTTTATGACCTTCAGATTCATATACATGTCAAGATTTTTTGATTTTCCTGTTTTAAGTGGTCGAGAACTGTTAGATGATTAATACCTAACTTTTGTACAAGCTCTCGAATTGTTGTGCGTGGTTCTGCTTCAACTAACGCCTTCATTTGGTCGTTATGAGCTGAAGAAGGACGCCCGTGTCCTTCTCCACCCTCAAAGCTCTTGTCCTCAGTATGAAATTGTTGGAACCACCATTGCACTGAACGTTCTTTAACAATACCCACACAAAAAGCATCGTTTAGTTGACGAGCAGTTTCTGCTACTTTACCACTCGTTTTGAATTCATTTAATAAATTAATCTTGATTGGTTCTTTTCCATCTTTAATTCAATAAATCAATTTGAAGCAAAATTAATAATGAAATTAAAGTAGATGAAAAATGCAGACCGAAAAATGCATTTTAAAATAATATTAACATGAATACGATGAAATTATACTTTCATTGAAAAAAATTTAGGTTAGAATTCAAAAAACACAAACAGCAATTGTTGTCTTACCAACCTAATAATTAATGTAAATATAATATAAATATTAATTAATGTAAAAATAACATAAATATTGCAAGTTATTATTCTTATTCTTTCCATTATTCTTTAATCGACTGAATATCATTTGATATTTTATTTTAATTTTTATTAATAACATACATGCCTTGCAAAATAATTCTATAATTTTTAGTCAATTATATAAAATTCGTATCGAGCAACTGTGAATATACAAACCATATATGGTTTGTATTAGGTAAATTTATATATTCCTTATACAGTTAATATAAGGCTGAGTATTTCTAAAGTATTTGTGGTAGATTTATTCTAGTGATTTGTAAGGCCAAGACTATCAAACATATTTATCTTTTTTGTATTCAAAATGAATAGAAGTACTTTTGATTATACATATATATACATATTATAATTAATATATATATATATATATATATATATATATATATATATATATATATATATAAATATGTACGAGTCAGATATCAAAGTTTTGTTATCATTCATTATAAATAAATAATTTATTAACAGTCACAAGAATCATATCTCAGAGATAGAACTGATGAGTGAGAACAAAGAACCGAAACGTATTGTTCTATATAAAAAATAATATTGTATAGATAACTTAATTAACGACAACATAAATTCGTCATTCGTTGTACTTTACATCAAATGTGCGCGGTCACGCAATCGAGCAATGTCGCAAAAGAGCTATAAAAGACATAGCTTTTGAATAATAATAAAATAAAAAAAAAAACATAATTCCTTTCTCTTAATTAATTTTATTATTTATAAACGTAACGTAGGAGTTCATAGTCATAAAAAAATATTACCATTAATAAAAATATGCTTTTAAAAAATGAAATTCACATTTTTTTCGTTTAGAATATTTTCAGTGAATAAGAAATGGATTCGGGTCAGTGAAGTAAAATGAAGATTATTAACTAGAGTGTAAACATGCATTTTAAAATCAAGAAAACTGTTATTAAGGTAAATAGAAATACTTAAATAGAGTCTAATTGATAATTAAATAATTACTTTTTTAGTATTTACACTGAAAAACCCGGCATTGCACTTCTGCATGTTTTTGAACTAATCCTAAACTCTCTGTATTGCATTTTTGTAGTATGTAACATACCATTTCATTTCCTTTATCAAATGAAAGTGTCAAATTATTTTTTAATTAGCCATTATATACAAATGTATGGGAATAATATTATCCAGAAGTTAATAATTTAGCGGTAGTTAAATTATTAGGTTAACAACAATAATTTAACAACCTAATAACATGTTATTAGGTAAACAACCTAATAACATGCAAAAATGCAATACCTCATGTTTAAGTGGTAATTCTGTTACAGTAATCATTAAAAAAAATTATTCTTTTTTATTTAAATCGAATAACGTTTGAAGTATTTCTAATATTTAATATCTATATAGAGGCAGATATATATATATATATATATATATATATATATATATATATATATGGAATAAGGCGTTTATTATTATTATTGATAATAATAATTTATTATTATTATATAGTCATTTTAATTGATCGATATTGAGAAATAAGTGACTGAAAACTGCAAAGAAAAGATAGAAAATTAGTATTGTGTTCGTCGAGAAATTTTAAGATCAACGGAAAGCGTGTGAAACATTCCAAGCAAAATATCTTAGAAAAAACAAACCCAGTCACTGATTTTCATAGTTTCAATTATCGATTTTCAAAGTCCCGAATAATTTTACTTTCTCTTGTATAGTGCATTATCATTGATTTCTCAATAACTGTAATTTAAAAATTATGTTTAATATTGTTTTGAATTAGGTAGAGCGAGGGAAAAAAGAGACAAAATTAAAACCAATAAAATAATCAATAACAATAATAAAAACATTATAATAAATAAATTGCATAGAGACAAATATTGAATATGATAGGTAATTGAAAAAAACGACACAGACAGTGTTATGAAATATAAAAACTTTTGATTTGTATAAAGAATTAAGATTAAATTTGAACAAATTCCAGAATTCAAACCAACCGATCATAATAAAAATAAATCTAAGTGATTTCAAGTATAAAAAAGCAATAATGTTATTTAAATCAATTGAACAAAAGATATATAAATATAGGGTGATTCAATTAAGGCTTCTACATGGAAGTATTAAAAAAGGTAGCAGGGGTTAAGAAAAAGAAAGGAAGAAAGTCATGTTATTGTTTATTTAGTATTTTAGTATTCAATTCAATACTAAAATACAATTGAACTAAAATACTAAATGTTTTTTTTAGTTCTTATATTTTTTTTAATACTTTCTGGAAGACTGAATTGAATCACTCTGTATAACATGAGAAATAAGTAAAATGTTTACAATCTAATTGTAGGTTTTTTTTTTAAATAATGTAATTGATAAATAGTATAAAACAGCAATGGAACGTTTTCAATGCTTTTAAATTACCACACACACAGGAAGCACATTCTTCGAGAATAAATACAATTTAAATTTTGTCAAGATAAAGTGACGTGCTGCGAACATAAAACCTATATGACATGATCAAATACAGCAGAACCTATCGGCATAGAAAAAATATACATGACAATAACAGAGTGTCAAAACAAGATCTTCGAAAAAAAATATATGAGAATACTAACATTTTTTGCGTAGGACGAGAATCGTCGCATATTGTACAGTCTATCGAACAGAATTATACTTTTATGTACCCCATACATTATATACTTATTATATATATATATATATATATACATGTATGGATGTATGGTTGGTATATATATATATATATATATATATATATATGTATATATGTATGGTTGGATAGATGAACAAATTGATTTGTATATTTTTTTATTCAAATTGCAAAGTGTATATCATATATAATTTATTCCATTTCACAAAAATAATAGTATAGTATGTGTTATTACGGTCTCAAGACAATTAATAAAATTAAATTAAATAGAATTAAAAAAATGATAAAAATATAAGACAAAACTTACATAAATGATAAAAAAATCATATAATGATGTAATTGAAACATTTTAAAATACTGGCAATATACAAAATAATATAAAAATAAAAATAGAGTATGAAAATGCATGTGAAAACAATTTATAATATTATAACATCGGTGAGCAGGGTAGAGGCTGATGCTTCTTGAGAACGGATTAGAAAAAACGTACAATAATAAAAATAAAAATTTATAAAATGAATATTTATTTTTAAAAGGTGTCCGAATATCAAACTTCAAATATTTATAATTTAATTAGTCATTTTTAGTCATTATAAGTCATTTTTACAAAATTTAAGTGTATTTTTGACATTGTTCTTTACATATATATATATATATATATATATATATATATATATATGTATGGTTTGATAGATGAATAAATTGATTTGTATATTTATTTTATTCAAATTGCAAAGTGTTTATAATTTATTCAATTTCACAAAAATATTAGTATAGTATGTGTTATAACGGTCTCAAGACAATTAATAAAATTAAATTAAATAGAATTAAAAAACAGATAAAAATATAAGACAAACCTTATGAACATAAATGATGAAAAAATCATATAATGATGTAATTGAAACATTTTAAAATACTGAATATATACAAAATAATATAAAAATAAAAAGACAATATGAAAATATATGTGAAAAAAATTTATAATAATATAACATCGGTAAGCACGGTAGAGGCTGATTCTTCTTGAGAACGGATTAGAAAAAACGTACAATATTAAAAATAAAAATTTATAAAATGACTATTTATTTTTAAAGTTGTCCGAATATCAAACTTCAAATATTTATAATTCAATTAGTCATTTTTTATCATCATAAGTCATTTTTACAAAAGTCTATTACTGACATTATTTTTTACACATATATATATATATATATATATTTACACACACACACATATATATATATATATATATTTACACACACACACATATATATATATATATATATATATATAATTTGTAAAAATTAATAAAAATAGTTCATAATATGAAACGGCAATGAATGTATTTACACCATAACGTGTGATGAATCATTCAAGACTCCAATTAGAAAATCTATAAAGAAACGCTATTGTTCTATAAGATTCGTTATTATTAGTTAGCATGTAAATTGTGTGTTATTTTTTAAAAAAAAAATAAATAAAAATGTGTTAGGTGCAGATGAACATGTTTGAAACATTTTTTTTAATTATTTTAGTATCACATTTGAATCTGGATTAAAACAAGAAATAAAGTTACAGACACGATCATTAAAAAACTATTTATGTAAACATCAATTCCGTTCATGTTTTCATTTGATTAAAACGAATACATAAAGGTGTCAGATCATTGAAGATGAAACGTGCACTGAAATAAATATGATCACAAAAAGTGATTTATTATTAAAAACCTTGTCAGAGAAGTTTTAAAAATTTTACTTACATGTATATCTGTCTATATATACATATATATATATATATATATATATATATATATATATATATATATATATATATATATATATATAGATAGATAGGTAGATAGATAGATAGAGAGAGAGAGAGAGAAAATTATTCTAATAGGCCTCCACAGAAAGTATTCAATAAAATCATGTTATTTTTATTTAGTATTTTAGTTCAATTGT
>CM068323.1:8250763-8333263 GCA_034766995.1 Acanthacorydalis orientalis | reverse complement strand
ACGTTTACGTACAATCGAGTTACTATTATACGTTGTTTTATGTGTATGTGTGTGTGTGTGTGTATACGTATGTTTGTTTTTTTTTTAAAAAAAAATGTATATGTAGAGATGTTTTACTTCACTGCTACCGCTATTGTTTGTTGATGATGACTTTTTGTTGCTAATGAATCCTCGGGTGTCGTGTGTGCGAAAGCTTCAGACACCACGTGCAAACTGACACCGGCTGACAAGTGGACACCACTTGACATACACAAACCCCCACCATTCGTATAGGGCGCCACACTCGAGCGCATCGCGTGGTTGTCTTGGTTACCAACCCGTCCGCCCGATATAGCCACGGAAGGATTGGTGTGGGTATGTCAGTATGTTGTGACCGAGGAAGTTGTACATATTATAATCGAAATCATAAGAATGTGATTTAATGACGCAATGTGCACAGGAAATTAATTCGGTTCGCGTTCGTGTTGGACGGGCGGGTGGAACAGTGGCGGAGACGTGCGAAAATCGATCAGTAGTCAGCGGAACGAATCGACCGAATTGCAAGAAAAGTGTATTTGTTTTTAATGTTAGATACGGTCTGTTAGACCGGTGCTCTTCAGATTGCTCGCAATCCGCGAGAAAAAACTATTTTCATCGAAGAGAAAAAATATTTTCCATCAGAACAATGTACATTCCCATACAAGTGTTGTATCCATGGCATAAATCGCCGAATTAAAGTACGACTTGCTTCCCCATTCAGTCTATATTTCAGATTTGGCTCTTTCAGATTTCCATCTGTTCCCAAAACTTATTATATATATATATATATATATATATATATGCGGTTTATAGAGCCTGTCGACGCTTTCCGCTCTTCAACTTTTTCCTCCATTCCTTTCTATCTTGGCACAGCTGTTCGTCCAATTCTCTCTCCCTGATCGATTTACGGATTCCTTCGCTCCAAGATCTCCGTGGGCGACCTCGTTTCCGTCGTTCCGGAGGTAAATACTCCATCGCTTGCTTAGGCAGTCTTGTATCGGTCATTCTCTTGACATGGCCGTACCAGGTGAGTTGTTTCCGCTCAATGTCTTCAATGATGTTGTCTTCTACGCCCATTAATTGCTTGATCCTTTCGTTTCTAATTCGATCTCTTCTTGATATTCGACAGGATCTTCTTAGAGCATCCATTTCCATGGCCGCAATTCGTCTTTTATCCTCCTCTGTTGCTGACCATGCCTCCGCTCCATATAAGGCTATACTTTTAACCACTGTTTGGTAAATCTGCCATTTTCGCTGTTTCGATATTGTGGGGCTCCACCAAATACTATTTAGTTTCATAATAGCCCTTCTATTTTGTGAGATTTTTCCTCGTATTTCCATTGAGTCTTTGCGTTCCCTATTAAGTTTCACTCCCAAGTAGTTGTACACCTCACAGGCTGAAATTGTTTCACCAGTGTCCAATTCTAATTCCGTAGTTGCAGTTCCCCCTACGCATAAATATTTGGTTTTGCCAATATTCATTTTTAGCCCTCCTTTCTCATATTGTTGTTTGAGCTTCTTGGCCATGTATTCGAGGTCTTCCTTATCCTGCGCTATAAGAACCTGATCGTCCGCAAACTGCATGGTATATATTGTAGTTTCTTCATTAATAGGAAGGCCCACAGGATTACACTTTCGTTTCCAGTCTCGTAAAAGATATTCTATGTAAATCTTAAAAAGGGTTGAGGAAATACAACATCCTTGTCTTAATCCTTTAGTTACGGTAAATCCATTAGATAAATTTTGGCCGACTTTAAACGACGATATTCTCAACTATTTAAAACGGTTAAAACGGTTTGTGCTCGTCGCGGTTTAACGGACGTGGTGGTTGGTCTGGATACGTTGATTCAAATCATTCATTCCACATGAGCAAAAACAAAAAAAAACACAACAGTGGCGACAAGCGACTTCGATCCCCTCTTGTCTAGCTCAACCACCAAACCGCTAATCCACTAAACCGATGCGGGTAAAAACCACTCATGTCAAAGGGCTTTAATAAATGTTAAAGACATATTTAGCCAGTTGAATGGCATTTTTGATTTTTAGATATTTAATTGTTCTAAAACATTTTTGAATGTGTATTCAGCCACAGTATTAGAACTACATTGTGTTCTGCAGTTTCGTTTTAAATAATTAAATTTCTTACAAAATGTTTTAAGAGGATATTCTCAACTATTTAAAACTAACAAATGTTTTTTTAATATCAGAAAATAAACACAGACTGTAATATTTAGATTTACTGACAGACGCCATTCAATTGCACGAATTGTTTTTAAACACTGTTTTTTTTTTAATTAATTTATAACTATTTATTGTCTTTTATTTTTATCTTGTACTATCTATCACCTTTGTTCCTCTCATATATATATATATATATATATATATATATATATATATAGCGAGAGAGATAGAGAGAGAGAAATAATTTTAAAAAGATCATTTATGAAATATGAAAACTGATACTTAATTGTTTTAAAACATTCTTGTCAAATAGCTATGGCATTAATTTTATTTTTATGATACCAGCAATTGAGTATTCTGTGTTTTGTCTGAGTCCAGAGGAGTGTAAACGAGAATTAAAAAACATCAATATTAATTTATTTCACTGTTCTTAAAGAAACTGTTTTTAAAGTATAGACTTCGATCTTAATTTGAAATAATTTAAGAATGATTTTTTAAATTACTGCACGAATTGAAGTTACTTTTCAATGGAGGACTCACTTCGTTTTACAGAAAAGACAAGGTACAAATAGTCTTAAATGAAAAATCAAAAAAATAATGAATAGCAAATACGAGTAGTATACATTATGAAGATGTCCTAAACATGTATACCAAAATTTAGCTTTCTAAATCATTTGGTTTTGAAGATAAAGCATATACACAAGATAATAGAGAACTTTATTTATATATCAATATATAGAGGATTTTTTTATCGATTCTCCAGAATTGGCTCACACAGATTTCCATCCGTTCCCAAAACATAAAATAATCATTGGTGGTAGACGATTTTCGTCAGATGGAGAATTGATAGCAACAGTGAATCACTATTTTGAAAAACTCCAAGATAAGTAATTCCGGGACGACATAAAAGCACTGGAGAAATGCTGTATGAAGTGTATTGAGTTTCAAAAGGACCATATTGAAAAATGAATAATTTAAAAACACAAGTTATATTCTTTCATAGTTAGCCTGCGAACTTTCAAATCGCCCTCGTAAGATAGTTTTTATAGTACTGTAGCTAAATTTATTTTCAAAAAACGATTCTTCACTCATCTCACAAACACTAATATTTTTTTCTCACTAAAAATGTTTAATAATCGATTATTTAATATTTTTAATCGTTGATTTTGATAGAATCACATTTTAATTTCTATTCCATCATCTTTAACTTTAATTGACTATCTTCTAAAGCATTAAACGATAACGGAAGAGTATTATGCTAAGTCTTCTGGATCTACTCGATCAAATAATCTGTAAGAAAAGACCAAGATCACCAGAAAAAAATAATTTTCCATTAGGACAATGCACGACCCTATGACAAGTGTTGTATCCGTGAAAAAACTCATTGAATTGAAGTACGACTTTCTACTCCATCCAACCTATTCTCCAAATTTAATCCTTTCAGATTTCTATCTGTTCTCAAAATCCTTGGTGGTAGGAGATTTTCGTCAGGTGAAGAACTGATAGTATCAGTGAATCATTATTTTCATAAGCTTCAAGAAAATGATTTCCTAGACGGTATAAAAACACTGGAGAATCACTGGATGTAGTGCATTTAGGTTCAAGAGGACCGTATTGAAAAATAAAAGTAATTTAAAAATACAGGTTAAATTCTTTCATACTTAAACCGCTAACTCTTCAAATTGCCCCCGCATATAAAATGTACTAATATCTAAATAAAACCATTATTAATAAGCGGATCCAGTCTTGCAAGTTTTGAACTGATTAATAATAATAATAATATCAAATCTAATATAGTAACAGTGAATCATTATTTTCATAAGCTTCAAGAAAATGATTTTCGGGACTGAATAAAATCACTGGAGCATCACGTGGAATGAAGTTCAAAGAGACCATATTGAAAAATAAAAGTAATTTAAAAACACAAGCCATATTCTTTCATAGTTAGGCCGAGAACTTTTCAAATTGCCGACATATATATATATATATATAAGGTTGAAAAGATAATTAATTAATTATAAAAATTCAACATAAAATATTTTCTAAATTATCATCTCGTCATATCATTTTAAATATGTAATTAAATGTAACAAGTGCAGTGAAAATGTCAACATAAGAGCTGGTAATTTCTTATTTAATTTAATAGTCGAAATTAGTTGTATGCAATTTTCGTTAATTGCTCCTGAAATATCCTCAACCTTCCTTTATAGACGAACAAGGATATCTCGTTTTAACTACATCCATTCTAACACCATTATAAGGGTTTCAATATTTTATGCTCGAATTGAGATACCCGGCTATTGTATTGCTTTCCAGTCCTTTTATATTGTTTCGCAGAATAGTATTGAAACATTATTTTCCAAGTCTTCGATTTTATAACGAGATTAGTTGAAAGCAAGGTACAGACGTACGAATATATACTGTTCTCTATTCAGTCCTAGAAATGTTATAGAAGGATCGATCGATTTTTATCCATTTATATTTAATTCATTCACAGTTTGAAATCAGTATTTATGTTGACACATATTTGAATTAACGACTTTTTTCAAAATATTATCTTTGATTAAATGTGAAAAGTTTAAAATCACTTTTTTCCATTTTTATGTAATAGAAAATTCAATTTTGTTTGTATACAAGTTTGTATGTAAATGAAAACATTACAACCGTTACTAAATATAAATAAGAATACAAAAAGAATTATTATCATGCAAATTATTTACCATGTTATGTAGGTCTACCAATTTAAATTTAAATACACATGCCAAGTTTATAGATTTAAAATTATATATCCATTCTATTTGTTTGAATTTGTTAAGCTAATCTAGTATTTTACATAAATTTTGCATGAAACGTCGATTCTTTTGATCATACTTTACACACACACACACATATATATATATATATATATATATATATATATATATATATATATATATATATATATATATACAAAACAGGGACAGATTTTTGAAGATTTTTATAATTAAAATAAACAATGTTCGTTTTTTTATAAAAAAGTATTTTCTTTTCATGAATGATTTTCCATTATCTAGACTTGGATTATATATTCCCTGATTAATTTTTTCCCAGTTAATTAAAGAACATTTTATCAAATTCAATTATAGAATATTTTGATCCTAATTTTTTTTTGTGGATTAAATTAAAAATTCTTTATTTAAATTGAATTAAACAAAAACTATAACAGTTACAGTATTTCAATGAAAATAATAATATTTTATTTTAATACAAAGTTAATAATATCTCAAACGAAACACTAATTATTTAGTTATTTTAATTATCTATATCTGTTTTTCTGATAATAATACAAGTAATTATGTTCAACTTTTAAAAGAAGAGTCATAAAAATGTTATTATGAATATTACAATGTAATCAGATAACTAATCAACGATCTACTTCATTATTAATTAAAGAATCTTTTATGACTTCTATGTAGTACAGACTAGGTGAAACTAATATCTTTTCTGAACCTGAGACCTTGTTATTGCTATTATAAATAATTAAATTAAATATAAACATGAAATAAATTATAAAAAAAAATCTATTTGAACAGAAACAATAAATTGAAACTAGTCTTCATGGTTTGAGGAACAAAACAAGACTACAAATAATTTAATTTAATTTATTTCCATTAAAAACAACCAAAACTGTCGAATGTGGGGTGAAAAAATCTAAGAGAGATCGTTGAGAAGCACTGAGGCTCACTTCGAACACTCTGGCTACGTTAAGAAGCAAAAGTTTCGAATCTGGGATGAAATAATACTAGAATGGTCGTTGAGAAGCCATTGCATACAGAAAGAGTGACTGTTTGGTGCGCACTTTCGTCCGGTGGAATTGTCGGTCTTTACTTTTTTGAGAATCAACTTGGTAAAACAATAACTCCGAATGCAGAAAAGTATTGAAACATGTTAACCATTTTTTATGGGAAGAATTAGATGATCTGAAAGACATGTGGTACCAAAAGGACTGTCTAACAAGCCATACAGTTGTAACAATCGATTTATTGAGGATGAAATTTCCTCTTCGAGTTATTTCCAGAAATTGATCCATTAATTATCCACCGAGATCATGCGATTTAACACCGTTGGAATACTTTCTTTGGGGTCACGTTACAGTTAAACTATACGCTAATAATCTTAAAACAATTTCCTACCTAAAAGATGAAAAACAAAGAGTAATTGATGAGATAGATTCCCAGTTATATAGGGATGTTATTGAAGATTTTAACAAGAAAAATGGTTACTTGTAAGAAAACACACGGCGGTCACTTACATAATGTTATTTTTCTTTTATAATTGGCATACCTCCAACTATTATTTACAATAAAGGAACAAATTAAAAAATTGCGTTCTTATTAGAAAATTTTGTGTATATATATATATATATATATATATATATATATATATATATATATATATATCTGAATTGTAACCTGTGCTTGAGGAAATGCAACCTTTTATGTTATTTCACCAGGATATGACACAGTCACTTTATGAATTATAAATGTTGCATATTCCTTTTTAATAGAAAATAAAAGAGTAAAAGCTAGTGTTTCTTTCTGATTGGATTATAAAAGACGACCCATTTCCGTTACCTCGCCAGATATAACAATTCTGGAATTCCTTACATTGAGCTACATAGAAAACTGTGTATCGAAAGGAAGAATATTACAGAATTGGAATACAGGATTGAAAAATAATATCGGCTTTGATCGCAAAATACATTTCTCTTCATATCTAGAATGAAATATCTAACATCTTAATCGAACTCTTAATGCGGTTTACATGAAAGAACGGTTCAGTTAATTTTAGTTCATTGAAGTAAATGACTGAATTCTGGTAGACTACTTAATTTA
The DNA here is from genome assembly GCA_034766995.1 of Acanthacorydalis orientalis. Classification (NCBI taxonomy): domain Eukaryota; kingdom Metazoa; phylum Arthropoda; class Insecta; order Megaloptera; family Corydalidae; genus Acanthacorydalis; species Acanthacorydalis orientalis. The sequence goes on along the minus strand of CM068323.1, from coordinate 8,326,190 downwards.
AACAGGAATGTCTAGAATTATGTTGCAAGTTACTACCAAATATTTTGAAATAACTCATAAAGTAACGAGTTTATTAAGATTTATATGGTGATAAATAGTTTATGGATATCTTTCTCTCTCTCTCTGTATATATATATATATATATATATATATATATATATATATCATCATCATCATCTTCAGCCCTGTTAATCCACTGCTGGATAAGGCCTCTTTCATGATTTTCCATTTATTTGTACTCAATATATATATATATATATATATATATATATATATATATATATATATATATATTTAATTTATAGTAACAAAATAGTCAGTTTCTATTTTGAAATTAATATCACTAATTAAAAAAACAAAATATTAAATTATTTCTCTATGTAATTGAAACTTATTTATTATGGTTAATTTTTTTTATACCAGCGGCTCCGCTACCTGATCGCTTCGCTCGTCGATCCTCATGAGGAGAAACCGTCCACTCGTTACCACTCGCTCCTCACACACCCCACCGTCACCCTCATTGTTCATTTTTTCATTTTTTTTCCTTTCAAAACAAAACTCGTCTCTCTTCCAAAAGCTTCACTGCAAACAAGTACCGGAGCTGCTGGTCGATAGTATCAAAAAATGTTCGGAGTGCAAAGAGTTAGAAGTGTTCAAAAGTATTGAATATGTATATATATATATATATATATAATGATGATGATTAGGTCATAGTTTGAAAATCAGAACGATATCTGTTTAGAAGCATACATTTAATAGCAAATACTTTTGTAACCAGTTAAAATAATTAATTCTATTTTTGACTGCACCAAACTTATATTTTAGGTAAGGTTTTTTTTTATAAATTAGGAATAAATTTGAATATTTTCAGTTTTAAGGTGCATTATTGATTTATAACTAAACTATTTTATTAGTATTTATTTATTTGTACCACTACTTCAATTCTCAATATATATTTTTTATAATTTGATATTCTGTTACATAGAAATCAAGTTTTTTTTTTGTAATTAGGTGCGTTATTGATTAATAACTAAACTCTTCTTAAATATTTACTTATTTGAGCCACTGCGTTAGTTCCTACTATATTTTTTTATAATTCTATATTCAATTACATAGAAACGAAGTTTGTTTTTGTAAATTAGGATTACATTTGAATATTTTCAGTTCTAAGGTGTGTTAAAATTTATTTAATTGTGCCACTGCTTTGATTCTTATTATATATTTTTTTATAATTTTATATTAAATTATATAGAAATGAATTTTTTTTGTGAATTGTGATTAAATTTGAATATTTTCAGTTTTAAGGTGCGTTATTGATTAAAAAATAAACTTTCTTATTAAAATTTATTTAATTGTGCCACTGCTTTAATTCTTATCATATATTTTTTATAATTTTATATTAAATTACATAAAAATCAAGCCTTTTTGTATAAATTAGGATTAAATTTGAATATTTTCAGTTTTAAGGTGCGTTATTGATTAAAAAATAAACTCTCTTATTAAAATTTATTTAATTGTGCCACTGCTTTAATTGTTATTATATATTTTTTATAATTTTATATTCTATTACATAGAAATCAAGTTTTTTTTGTAAATTAGGATTAAATTTGAATATTTTCAGTTTTAAGGTGCGTTATTGATTAATAAATAAACTCTCTTATTAAAATTTATTTAATTGTGCCACTGCTTTAATTTTTATTATATATTTTTTATAATTTTATATTCTATTACATAGAAATCACATTTTTTTGTAAATTAGGATTAAATTTGGATATTTTCAGTTTTAAGGTGCGTTATTGATTAGTAAATAAACTCTCTTATTAAAATTTATTTAATTGTGCCACTGCTTTAATTCTTGTTATATATTTTTTATAATTTTATATTGAATTATTTTAGGATTACATAGAAATCCAGTTTTTTTTTTATAAATTAGTATTAAATTCAAATATTTTCAGTTTTAAGGTGCATTATTGATTAATAAATAAACTCTCCTATTAAAATTTATTTAATTGTGGCACTGCTTTAATTCTTATCATATAATTTTATATTCTATTACAAAAAAATCAAGTTTTTTTTTATAAATTATGATTAAATTTGAATATTACAGTTTTAAACATTATTCATTAATAACTAAACTCTTCTATAAGTAATTACTTATTTATGCCATAGTAATTACTTATTTGTGCCACTGGTTTAGTTCCTACTATTTTTTTTTATAATTTTATGTTTTATTACACAGATCTCAATTCCCTTTTTGTAAATTAGGATTAAATTTGAATATTTTCAGTTTTAAGTTGCATTATTGAATTATAACTAAAATCTTTTATTATTATTTACTTATTTGTGCCACTTCTTCAGTTCTTAGTACATTTTTTTATAATTTTATATTCTGTTATATAGAATTCATTTTTTTTATAAATTAGGATTAAATTTGGATATTTTCAGTCTTGAGGTGCGTTATTGATTAATAACTAAACTCTTTTATTATTTTTTTACTAATTTGTACCACTACTTTAGTTCTTACTATATTTTTTTTTATAATTTTATATTCTATTACATAGAAATCAGTTTTTTTTTGTAAATTAGGATTAAATTTGAATATTCCAATTTTAAGATGCATTATTAATTAATAACTAAACTCTTCTATAAGTAATTACTTATTTGTGCCACTGGTTTAGTTCCTACTATATTTTTTTTATAATTTTATGTTCTATTACATAGATCTCAATTTTCTTTTTGTACATTAGGATTAAATTTGAATATTTTCAGTTTTAAGGAGCGTTACTGATTAATTACTAAACTCTTTTTTTTAATTTACATATTTGTGCCACTGATTTTATTCTAAATATATATTTTTCTTTTTATAATTTTATATTCTATTATATAAAAATCAATTTTTTTGTAAATTAGGATTAAATTTGACAATTTTCAGTTTTAAGGAGCGTTATTGATTAATAACTTTTATTAGTATTTACTTATTTGTGCCACTGCTTTAGTTCTTACTTTATTTTTTTAAAATTTTTTATAATCATTTTTCATATTGAACTGAAATCATTCTAGTCTACGTATTGAATACCATTCAAGTTTTCTCTCAATTGTAATTATAAATAAAATGAGTTTAGATTAAATAAACTTGTTCTACTGTGTGGACTTATCAAAACAGACAATGAAAATTCTTAGGATTTATAAAAGAAGATCAATAATGTGTGGAATGTTAAATAGTTTTTAAATTTGTATTTAGTTATAGTGTTGTGCTGAATATAGGAACCATTTTAGTGATGTATTTTGAAAACTGACTATTTTATCCAAATGTTATAACGAAAAATAAAAAAAAACGTTACGAAAATACGATTTTTTTTTATAGGCCACATAAATTACAATCATCCGAGAGGACAGAAATACTAGATAGGTATAATTCTAGGTCAAATAAAATTAACGACACGAGACCACACAACAATGAATCCTAGTGAAAAGTTCCAAGAGAACCCTCACTGTCGCATAGTTAATGTGATAGCCTCTCTATCATTCTTCTACACTTCACCCATATTGCTCTCGCGCTGTGTCATTGGATGGCCTTTGATAAAAATAAATTTCTATTGTATGTAACACAAACGTCAGACTATATACGTGTACGAACGAGCGAGTAATATATTTGTGGGAGATTTTTGAAGCGATAAGCGTGATGGGCTTCAACGAACGATTTCACAGTTGAACTGTTACACGTATGTACATTACACTAGATTCAAAATTGTAATCTGTGTTAGTTTTTTTTTCCTTTTTTTTTAAAAAAAAGGATATAATATTTTATTTTAAAATGTCAAATCGTGCGCGATATCAAAGGATTATTTTTTTAAAAAAAAACATACGCAGCTTTATGATAAAGGATTTAAATGTACTGACACTCGATAAAATTATTATTGAAGATAATATTGATCTGCTTGTTTTAACCCTTTCCACTCGACTGTCTCCTCTGCGCAGACATCATAAATCTATCAAATAACAACATCTTATTCAGCATGAATTAATAAATGTATTTTTGAAGTTTCATTTGAATAAAGGTATTATTTACAATGCTATATCATTTTATTTCAAGTTATTTTTTATTTGCTATTTTGTTAAAAAGTGTATTCAAGTTGCTGGTAGGTGAGGTGTAAAAATTCTCCTAGTGTAAACGGTTTTCTTTTTTAACATAATTATTTTCTTACAAAAATTCAGCCTCTAGTACAACATTTCGTAAAATATAAGTTTTTGGATCTCAATTCCAGATAAAAAAAATTATAAAGACCTTTTTCCGTAATTTGTGGATATATCCTATGACTATATTTCAAAATTAAGTGTTTTTATGAAAACTGGGTTGCTATTAAACATCTTTATATGCGAAATAAGAAAATGAAATGTAAAAAATGAATGTAGATTCTTCTTACAGAGTTTTGAAAAGAGTTTTCCGCAGATATTTTAATTTTTATTAAGAGTGTTCATAAATAAATAAATAAATAATAAATAAATAAATAATTTTATTAAGAGAATTCGATCAAGAAAAAAACGGATTAGAAATGAGAAAACTAGAGAAATCATGAACGTTGACACCACCATAGTAGAAGACATTCAAACTAATCAATTGAGATGGTATGGGCATGTTCTACGGATATAAAAAGAGAGACTTCCAAAACAAGTGCTCTTATGGAACCCCCAAAGTAGAAAAAGAGAGGAAAGACCGAGAAGAAGTTGGTCAGAAGGAATTCGAAAAGAAATGAGAGAAAGGGATCTAAAAGAAGATCAATGTAATGACAGATGACAATGGAGAATGGATATCGGAAGACGTCGTAGAACGTTAGAAACCGAAATATATATATATATATATATATATATATATATATATATATATATATATATATTAAGAGCATTCGAAATATTCACTTTTTAATGCTGACATAACATGAAAATCTATGTTGAAATTGTCAAGGTCATAGTTTTTCATCTAATTGACAGATTTTAACAAATGAAACATTTTTAGGTTACCAAATGCTTTAGCTGTCGAACACTTTTGATTCGATGTGAATTGGTTGAACGGTTGCGGCGTACTGAGTACGAACCTGCGTTACTGTATTCAGTAACGCTCCCACCTCTAACATGACACCCCGCTCAGTGAGATATTAGACGTAATCCTACGTCAAAAAACATATAATCTGTATAAATATGGAATGAATTGAGAACTTGGATGAATTTAGACATATCATTGCATCTAAGTATCCCGTAAAACAGTTTTAAGAATCTCATTCTAAGAATATAAAAATTGATTAATAAGTTAAATTTGAGGGTTCCGTCCCCTGATTGGCGCCCGATCACTAAAACTCGCTCCCCCCCTAACAGATAATATAAATTAACAAATAATGTACACCGATAATCTGTGTAAATTGTAATGGTAAATTTTTTATTGGAAAAAATTATAAAAATTACCATAAAGAAGTACAATATTGAAATGTGTAGCAATTTTTTCACTCTAAAGCTTCAGTGAATACAATATTTTAAATAAATTTCTTATCAGTTTTACACTCAAATCGTATATTCTCTTCCGTTATCCATCGTGAAACAAAACAATGTTCATATAGCTGATATCAACCAATCAGAACAGAGACTAACCGATATCAACCAATCAGAAAACGAATAGAGTAGCGGGAACCGCATCACTGTTTAATTTTTAAAATATAGAAAGACAATTACTAATATTTATATGTCCGATGATCGGTTATTGAGTTTTTAGGTCGGTTCGACAGCTAAGATCATTAACGCCCGACCACAAATATAAATAAAAACCACACCCGTTTGCATACTTGCATGCTAATCACCCCTTAATTCGAACGCTAAAGTATGAGTGCCAAACGCTTAAAAGTATTTCATTCAAACAATATTTCTCTTAATAAGATAAAAACATATGTAATGGAACTGAACTGGTAAAATATATAATCTTGATTGGATTATATATGTATGATATGTATAAATTATTATTATAATATGTATAATTATTATAATAATTGTAATATGTATAATATGTATAAATATAATAAAAAGATGAAACTCTTGAGGACAATAAAATATTTAAAATACTGTGATCTGATATTGATTCGCAGAATTATATATTCGAAATAAAATAATCAACGTATGACATGTTCAATGACAAACTAAAATCGAAGATTTTTCTCTGAAAGCTGTTCCATATTAATTTTTGTTGAGTGAGTGCAAAAATCAAATATGAAAATGAATTTATCCACTGTTTCAGAATTATATTTATTTTAATTTTTAATAAGGCTATTAAAGAAATAAAGAAATTGAAATGAATAAGATATATAATTATAATTATTTCTAAGGTGTAGTATCTGTTTTCAATTTCAATTAATTTATAGATACTTTCAAGTTCTAATCTTGAAATGGCATCGAATAACAATTCAAGTGTTTCTCAATAAGAAAACGAACGAATTCTACACCGAAAAAGCAATGAAATTTTCAAAAACTTAACTGAAAATGTATCACACGAAACAGAAAATTTATTATCAAATAAAATTAATGTTTAATATTTGAATATGATTTTTTCCTATAATCATCAGTAAACTTTCAGTTGAATTCAATATAAATTCGAAAAAGTTTAAACAAGATCTCATAAAAGAATTCGAAGGATATTAAATGAAAAATTCTTTTTAACCTCAGTTATATCTATCAGATAGAATTGTAATTTAGAAAAAGAAATGTTTATCATTTTAATTTTATATTATCAGTTATTTAGTTCAATAATAATAGTTATCTGATTTACAAGTATTTTAAAATAATTTTGTGATTCCAATGAAATGAGAGACAGTTTAAAAGACACTTCAATAAAAATAACAGTCAGTATAAAACATATAAAACTTAATATTTTATATAATGTTATAATATTTCAAACACTGTGTACTGACATTAACATGAACATTCCAGTCGAATCGAATTGATGTTTCTATCAAAATGTATGACAGAGTTTTCCAGTAGTTGAATACATACTGATAAACGTACCTAACAGTTTCCGTCATTTCGAATTCATTTTTCTGTAAAACACAAAAGACAAATATTCGTGCACATATCCCATTTTCGTTTCGAATGGGTCACTGCACAATTTATGTACCAGCTGGGTTTATTATAGCTGAATTGCGCCGTTGTAATACTTATAAAACAAAAATACATTTGTTGAATATGAAATGTTCAATAGGATTTTCATTTAAGGGAATCACGTTCAGGTATGATCGGCATGAATCGGAACAACGTTCAGAAAAATGATTTAAATGATCAAAGATGTTTTTAATTTATTTTTAGAATCAATCTTTTATAACTTAAACCGTTTATATATCATAATCTTCTTTGATATTTTGAACACAGCCTGTTTCAAAGGTAGATTCGCAGATTGTTTTCTTATATTTCCTATATGGAATGAAAAACTGTGGATTCTTTTTAAGTAATTACTTCATTTTTCCTTGGGAATTAAATATGGAAAATAATTTCGGTCTCTAATATCTCTTCTGACTGGGATGTAAAAGCGAGCTGTTTCGATAATATTAAACATCTTCAAATATGTTTTGAATCCTTAAACTAATCAATATATATATATATATATATATATATATATATATATATATATATATATATAGAGAGAGAGAGAGAGAGAGAGAGAGAGAGAGGAGAGAAGACTTGAAAAATTAGTACAGCAGAAATTTCTTAAGCGTTACTAAGATTGAAGACTGATTTTCGTATTTTTGTATAGTATTAGGTTGGTAGAAAAATGATTACGTTTTATGACCAGTTCATATACATTTTAAGTTCTTTTGATTTTCCTATCTATTCTAATTGGTACAAAACTGTTGTTGGATGACCAACGCCTATCTTTTGTGCAAGTTCTCGAATTGTTGAGTGTGATTCTGATTCGACTAACGCCTTCAGTTCGCCATTATCAACTGAAAAAAGACGCCCACAGTCTTCTTCATCTTCAAGGCAAGTCCCTAGTACAACAATTTTGGAATTTTCACATAGACTTTTGTATAAATAAAATATACATTCTGAAACTATATATATATATAATATATACATATATATATATACACATATATATATATATATATATACATACACACACATATATATATATATATATATATATATATATATATATATATATATATATATATATATATATATATATATATATATATATGAAAACAACAGAATGAAAGTGGCTGCATAATAATAATGATAATAATCATAACTATAATACACTAATAGTTTGTTAAAAAGAAAAAACAAATAACCAGTCAAGCATATCCAGAGACGAAGTAGTATTTGAGTGATTTGTTTTCTGTATTTGAGTAGTATTTGAGTGATTTTGTCTTTATTGTTATTTTTATAATGTGTAGTGGTACGGCAGTATTTGTAATACATCAGAAAAAGTGAATAAATTAAAGAAACTGCAACATATTAAATGTAATTAGAAGTATAAATAAAGTATATTAATATTATTTTTGATATTAAAAATAGAATATACAAACGGATCCTGAACTTCATAGTCACACTGTAAACTGAATCTAATTCAAATATTTATATAAACTTAGAAACCTACAATTTTACTAAGGAAAAAAACTTCAAGAAATGACTGAGTGTTTATTATTATTATTCTGGTTTTGGTGTCAGATCAGCGCAGTAGTCGAAATCGTTTACCAACAGATTTTAATTTATTTATTATATCTTCACAGTTTGTGCAAATTTTTCAATAAAAAAATTAAGAGACCTTGTTCAGGACATGTATTTAATGTGTATAAAATTTCAAATCTATAACAATTATATCCACCTTAAAAAAATTACCGAGTGTTTATCTATTATTATAATTCATAGAATACTAATCGATTCACTGGGATACTTGATTTGCTATTTTGCTATCGTCTTGTTTGTTAATGTAAATTTCCATCGAATATACATATATATATATATATATATATATATATAGTAAATCCTAGAGTAGAAACATAGCTTTGTGCATGTTAAAAGTATATTATGGTATAAAGCTCTTTGTATTTTATATAAACGTACGTACAGAATACACTTCTCTGAATCTTCCTGAAATGATTTATGAGTTCACTTCGACTAAACATCGCATGCACTAATACATTTTTAAAAACCGAAATGGTTGATGCTTTCGGTATAAGTCTCTTGCATTTAGAGGAGTTCGTTTACTAGTAGAATGGCATGCTTAATTGCTATAAGAACGTTCGTTCCATAAAGTTATAATTGAAAATTTATGATGTCTTATTAAGTGAAGTAGTTTTAATTAATTTTTTTTTCACTCTTTGGGACTGAAATGAAATAGAAAGCTATTGAATTATCTTATATCACGATCTAAACATTATTGTTATATTTATTATATTTTTTTTTCAAGAAAAAAAATGTTAAACGGTTGTGTAATTGTCGTTTTATTTTAAATATGTAATTATTTATACATACATTATTTTCTATATTTGGTTCAGGGAAATGATATTTTGATATATGATATTTTGTAAAAATGTCCTTTTTTATTTTTCATTCCATTTTCTTAACCCTTAACGGTCGAAACGCCACGCTACGGGGACATGTAAAGAATTTATCAACTAAATATCTTGAATTTATATCTAAATAAACCAGTTAAGTTTTCATCCTTATAAACGTTTTATAAGCTTTCACCTAATTTTCTGTCGTCTTATGGGCGAGTATTACAAAAAAAGCTCTCGACCGTTAAGGGTTAATCAATTGTTGTATACAAATGAGATATTTTTTTATGAACTGAAATAATTCTCATTGAATTTAATTAATTTTTTCTTACGTTCCAGAATTGTACTTATATTTCTTGTTTTCTTCTAGAACAATTAGATATTGCGGATTTAATAAATTATGTAAATTAGTTCCGATAGTACAGGGTGTTTAGAAAAATAGATTTATAACTGTGATTGGTCTCTATTTTCGTTTTTTGAGTTTACGTTAATTGAAAGTTGATATTTGAAGAGAGACATGAGAAATTTATTATCGAACACTATTAGATTGGATTACGTTGGTAGAAAAATAATTGCTGTTTTTGTTTTCTGAATTCTACCTTTATTTTTTTTCTATGAACGTGCCATTTGATCATGTTCATGTTAACATCATTTTAAAGTGCATTTTTTTGTTTGTATTTTCGTAATTTCGGTTTTGGATTTATTACTGATTTAGCTTCAAACTAAGATATTGAGTTAAAAAAGGAAAAGGAGCAAAAAAGATCAAGTTTTTGTATGAGTTCAAAACAGGTGGTAAAGCAGTAAAAACTGATCATTTTGATTTTACTGATCATCAGATTTTGATTTTATTTTAAGAAGCAAATAAGATCATTTTTTATGAGTTCAAAACGGGCCTTAAAGTAGCAGAAATTGTTTGTAAATTAAACGATGCTCTTGGTAGGAGTACTATTAAGGGATGTACGATACAATGGTGGCTCTAAAAATTTCGTGCTGGGGATGAGAGGCTTGATGATGAAGAAAGTCGCAGGCGTCTTTATTCAGTTCATAACGACCAACTTAAGATGTTAGTTAAGTCAGAACCATGCATAATTCGAGAGCTTGCATAAAAGTTAAACGTGATCATCCAAAAATTCTGGACCACTTAAAATCACTTAAATTAAAAAATGTATATGAATTTGAAGGTAATAAACTGTAATTATTTTTCTACCACCCTACTAGTTATTGTATTCCATTATGCATTTCAATTTTTCTTAGAAAATGTAATACTTTCTGCACCATTCTTCAAGATTATGTCTTTGTTTAAAAAAAAATGTTGATTTGTACCACTTTAACAGTAACAATTGAAATTTATCTCGGTAAAACTACCGACTTTACACAAAGAAGTCGGAATTGAACAGATTCTTTACGATAATATGTTTACCGTTCTGAATGCAACGAACGACAGATAAATGTTCTAACTTATAAGAATATATTCCAGTCTGAATCTTAGATCTGAACGTGTCTCATGCGAAAAAGATTGTTTCGAACACTTTGTAAGCTTTTATATTGAACGAATATATTCCACGTAGTTTCATACATTTGTTCAGTTTAAGAATGTGTATTTTATTTATACAAGAGTGTATGTGGAAATGAGATGAAAATAAGTAACAATTTCATACATTTATATCTTTATTCTAGGCGTTTTTAAGTTAATTTTTGATTTTTTTAGGGATCTTGCATGAGTTTGAAATCTTGGAAAAATCGATTTTCGGTTTTTTTGTATATTATTAAAACTTAAAGTCTAAAGTTTCATTATCAAAAGAATTTTATCGAAATTCAAAGAAGTATATGAAATACAACAGCTTAAGTTCAGGCGGTTCGCAGCGGGACAGAGCTTAACCTGAACGCATTCGTTCGTTTTTCTCGAAACTATACTTTTCAAAACTCTATTGCATCATATCTCAAAAACTATTCATCTAATTGGCCTGAAATTTTTGACTGGACATTGCTAATAACATTCTATATCGGGTGGTCGGATGATTTTTTGATAAGCTTTTCCATTTGTTACTAATTAACAATTATGTGGGGCAAAAAACAACCTTTTTTCAAACGGAAAAAAGGATGTATTTTTTCTTTCTAGCATTTTCCAATTTTCAAGATTTCAAAAAAGTATCCAGAGGTATATCAGAGTTCTAACTACAAGTAAATTATTCTGTTTTTGATGTCAGATCAACGCAGTAACCGAAATAGTTTACCAGCAGATGCATTCTTTTAATTTATTTATAATATCTTCATAGTTTGTACTCATTTATCAATAAAAAAATTAAGAGAGATTTTTCAGGACATGTATTTAATGTGTATAAAATTTCAAATCTATAACAGTTATATCCACGTTAAAAAAATCAAAAATCGTACTACTATTCGAATGGCAAACTTATGCAAATCTCTTAATTAAAAATAATTCCATGATGTTCAAAACAATATATATATATATATATATATATATATATATAAATTTATATATGACGTTTATTGATTCAAAATAAAATTAATAATAGATTTAATTAATTTTATAAATTTCAAACATATTCGAATATTGAATTCACATGCTCGTTTTTAGTATTTCACATATTTAAATTTGGTAGATGTTAAAAAATAAAGTAATTTAAAATTAATTGTAATATTTTTCTTTGATATTTTTCAAAATCAGTGCATACAATCAATGTGTATTTATTTAATTTATGTTTGTATATAATATACATCTATTTATTTAAATGAATTGTATGATTAAAATTTATTACTTCAGTCGTGAACATTGATTGGATATAAAAGCAAACAACAAAAACCATACAATACGTATCGTCGAAACTGGAAACAAATCAAATTTGATGAATTTAAATTTCGTCATGCTAATAGAGATGTTTTAATTGAATTTAGCTATCAGCCGATGCCACACTATATATGAAAATCATCTATTTAATTATATACGTGTACGTGTACCTTTTGTAAGTTTTGTATGTCAACGGTTAATTATTAATTATTGAATTATTTATTGTAAATAGTTTGTACAGATTTTGACATGGATCGATATCGAACGGTAGGAGTGCAATAAGTGTAAAAATGTGTATTAAATATAGGCCTTTCGGAAAGTTTTCTTCTTGTATTATGATTTATTTCTTTATATAACGTTTTTTTTTCTTATCGAAAATAAATATTTTGAGAAACATTCGATATGTTTTCAGTTATATTTTGTGGAATAAAAATAGAATAGTCGAAGAAATGAACAAATGTTAGTTTAGTAGAAAAATAATTGTGGTTTATGATGTTCAAATTCATATACATTTTAAATTTTTTTTTTGATTTTTCTAGCTGGTTGAAGTGGTCAAGAACTGTTGAATAGCTAACGCCTAACTTTAGTTGAAGCCCATAAATCGTTGTGCTTGGTCTTGATTCAACTAACGCTTTGTTGGTTGTAAGTTGGTTGTTATGATCTGAAGACAGACACCCACCTTTTTCATTTGCAAGACGCTCGTCCCCTGTACGAAATTTTTGGAAGCATCATTACAACGTCCATTACTTAACAGTATCTACACCAAAAGCATCGTTTAGTTTAGAGTAATTTCTGCTACTCTACCACCGCTTTTGAACTCTTGAACAAAAATCGATCTTATTTGATTATTTCTCATCTTTTATTCAATAGCCCAATTTGAAGCAAAATTAGTAATAAAATAAAGTTGATGTTACCAAAATACAGACAGAATAATGCACTATAAAATGATATTAACATCAACACGATGAAGTGACACTTTCATTGAAAAAAATAGGGTCGGATTTCAGAAAACACACATTATTATCCTGTTAAAATAACAGAAAATTATTACATATTTCTATAAAATATTATTGATTTAATTTCTGTTGATTTAATTAATGATTGAAAAATTAAAAATTGCAATTGAAGCATTAAAAACTGTATTAAAAATTAAAAAATATAATACCGATATTATTATCCTACCAACCTAATAGAAAACAAATAATTCTTAACTGATACAAAACGGTAAAGATTTTTCAAAAATCGAAGATCAATGCAACGTATCAATGAGACAACGGTTATAAATACGTTCTATTATAAATGTGATCACTTGAAATGTTAACAAATATAGAATCAAATATTACACATTTCAGTTTGAAGTGAAAAAATTACTCAAATTCTAAAAAAAAGTGCAGACGATATTCCAAACGTTTTTCAATTGTAAAAATGAAATATTCATTAATATTTTCTTTTGTATTAAAATAAGGAAATGTGTATATATATATATATATATATCATCATCTTCAGCCTCTGTTAATCCACTGTTGGATAAAGGCCTCTTCAATGATTTTCCATTTTGTTCGATTCAGTGCCTCTCTTTTCCACAAATTTCCAAGAAAGATTTAATATCCTTATCCCATCTGTTCACTGGTCTCTTTCTGGGTCTTTTTATATTCCTTGCTTCCCAGTCAATAATTTCTCTTGTCCATCGGTTGCCCTCTCGTCTTGCGATATGTCCCGCCCATTTCCATTTCAGACTCTTTACTCTTCTTATTATATCTGTGACTCCTGTTTGTTTTCGTATCCATTCTATTCTCTTTTTATCCCTTCTTGTTATTCCCAACATGCATCTTTCCATACTTCGTTGTGTTGTTTGAAGTCTTTGAACTATTTTGGGGTTAAGCCCCCATGTTTCACTGCCGTACGCAAGGACCGGTAGTATACACTGATCAAACACTTGTTTCTTTGAACAGAGTGGGATTGTTGATTTAAATATCGAGGCGTTTCGTCCAAAAGAGCTTCATCCCATTTTTATTCTCCTATTTACTTCTTCAGTGAATGATCCATCTCTGTTGATAAGCTGGCCTAGATAGACATATTTCGTAACTTCTTCTATTTCCGTTCCTTTTATTTCAATTTTCTTCGGACAGACAAACGCATTGAACAGTACTTTTGTCTTTGTATGATTCATGTTGGGCCGATTTCTTGACTGGCATCGTTTAGTTCTTCTATCCTCTTTTGCAACTCTTCCGGAGTATTTGCGAAAATAACTATATCGTCGGCAAACCGGCAATGGCTTAATCTTTCGCCCTTTATTTCGATTCCTTTGTCCTCCCATTCGAGCGATTTGAACACTTCTTCCAAGGCCACAGTAAACAATTTCGGAGAAATTGCATCTCCCTGTCTTACACCTTTCTCGATTTTTATCTTCCTTGTTTCTTCACGCAGCTTCACCGACATGGTTGCTTTTATATATATATTATTTAGCAGCTCGATATATGTGCCCTCTATGCCTTGGTTCCTCAATGCAGATATTACCGACAAGGTGGTGATGGAGTCGAAAGCCTTCTCGTAGTCTATAAACCCAAGACTTACTATACATATATATATATATATATATATATATATATATATATATATATATAACAATTAGGATAAAATGACAATTCATAATTCATAACATTATTGTATGAATCATAGTTTTTTACTATATAATAATAACAATAATAGATTACTCGTTTATTCTCTCTCTCTCTCCATGTGTATATATATATATAACAATCCTTAAAAGAAATCCAAGAAACCAATATGAACTATTCTTTCAATATTATTAAATGTTTACATTTTGATGTCATTATATTTTTGGTAAATAACAAGCAAACACATCAGTACATAATGTTGAAAAACCCAGGTACTCAGGCGTGAATGAATTACTCATGCACTTACATGCATTAGAAACTTAAAATTCATTAACTGTTGAAACGATCAACTAGATTTTTACAAGTGCGGGTAAATACAGAAATTTAGATTAAAAATAACTGCTGAAGATATTCCATTAATTAGTTTTACGTTACGGATACTGGTTTTTCCAGAATCATATCCTATTTTTGTAATTAAGCTTAAGAATGGAAGCATAAAAACGTACTAACTACTTAAAATAGAACTGCGTTTTTTTTATGATTAATGTGTTTTAGTTCGAGATATAAAAGTGTTTTTTTTTATTTATTCATTGATTTGTAATATGGATATAAATAATTGAACTTACAATTTCAATTATTTATATTCAAATTTTTTTTTATATTTACACAAAAATGTACATATTAATAATTTAATTAATTTCCAGTTCATTCATCACACTAACTAATGAATTAATTTAAAGTAAATTCTTATACAATGCTAAAATAATTGATTCGAAACAGATAAAGACAAAGAGATGAACATTTTTTCTTCTAATTAACATTTCTTCTACTAAAGTCACACATTCGAAAGAACATTTCAATCGTAGATCTTTTAAATGTGCTCGTCGTCGACAATGAAAAACAATAAATTATTTATAGTAATTATTTAACATGTCGTTTTCAGTTCGCTCGATATCGCTGAACACGAAAACTGTTGAAAAGATATTTCCTGATACACTTTACTGGTCATTATAAAGTGCTGTTTCAGTTGGAATGCATAAACACTTTTCAGACCATCAATCATTCGAAAATATTACTGTCTGTGTCAGAAGCAATCATTGGAATGTTCAGATGGTTTTTATATTCAGAACGGGTCTTTGAACTTTTAATATACACTGAAGTATTAAATATATTGTTTTTGGTAATTTTTTTAGTAATGAATTCGACTCGAAGAATTAATATTTATACCTTCTGATTATATATATATATATATATATATATATATATATATATAGAGAGAGAGAGAGAGAGAGAGAGAGAGAGAATAAGTAAGTAATATGGAATACACAATTATATTTGATATATATATATATATACATATATATATATATATATATATATATATATATAACGGATTGTTTACGGCTGTCGCCACCTCTCCGTCCCCAGTTTCCAATTCCTTCTGTCATAACACATTTCTTCATCTAGGTTTCTTGTTTCCATTGCCTCGTCCACGTCGTCTCTCCAACTTCTTCTTGGTCGTCCTCTCTTTCTCCTTTCTGGTGGTCTCTACTCTAATATCCTCCTTGGACATCTCACTTCGTGCATTCTTTTTGTGTGTCCGATCCATGTCAGTTGTTTCTTCTCAATATCGTCAATGATATCTCCTGCAGTATTCATTTCCCGTCTAATGTCTGCATTTCTGACTCCTTCAAGTCTCGATCTTCTGCAGCTTCTTCTCAGAAAGTCCATCTCTGTGTCTAGTAGTTTTTTTCTATTTGATTTATTTAGATCCCATACTTCTGAGCCATATATTACGATACTTTGAACAGTTTTTTGTACAGTTGAAGCTTTGTTGTTTTTCTAATATTTCTTTCCCATAGTAGTGGGTTGAGTGCGCCTATGGTCTTTCTGCCCTTGGTGATTCTTTCTTGGATTTCGTCTCTACTCGTTCCTTGTTTATTAAAAATCACTCCTGAGTACTTGGCTCTATCGATGCCTTTTATTATATCGTTTTCCAGTGGTAGGTTTCCGCAGTCATCATCTCCAACTACTAGATATTCGCATTTACTAAGATTTATTTTAAGACCTGCTTTTCCATATTCTTCACACAGCTTTCTGACCATATAGCTGAGATCTTGTCGTCTTCCACAAGCACCACCTGATCGTCAGCAAAATAAAAGGTATATAAATTCTCATCTCCCACCTGAATTCCCATGTTCTTACATTTAAAAGCCCATCCTTTAAGGGATTGGTCTAAGTATAATTTAAATAAAGTCGGAGAGAGACAACATCCCTGTCTCAGTCCTTTTGTTGTTTTAAAGGATTCTGTCAGTGATGTTCCAAATTTTACTGCCGCATATTTATTTTTATAGTAAGACTGAACAGCATGGATTAATGTCGATCTTATTCCAAGCTTTTCCATTTCTTTCCATAATTGTGCTACTGGAACGCTATCATAGGCTTTTTCCAGGTCTATAAAAGCTATGTGTGTCTCTCTATTTCGTTGAGTTCTTTTTTCCAACGCTATTTTTAAAGTAAATAGGTTGTCTGTCGTGGAACTTCCAGCCCGGAATCCTGTTCGTTCCTCGGGTTGCTTGTTTTTAATATCCTGCTCTAATATATTTCTAAGAATTCGGGAATATATTCTTCCTAGTGTTGGTATGACAGCTATACCACAATAGTTTTTTGGATCATCTTTAGCGCCTTTTTTGTAGATGGCTGATATGTAGGAAGTCCTCCATTCAATTGGCGTTTCTTCGCCGTCCAGACATCTTCCAAATAAAGATGTTAACATGTTTACCAGTTTTTCAAGTACATATTTTATGAATTCTTTTCATATAAATAACAGTAAGTAACTAGGAATGTGAATAAATATGTATTTATTTAAGATATGCTGATAGAACATATCTCAAATCAATAATATTTTGTTACAACGGTGGGAAATCTGCAGCACCTAAAGCTACACTGCGCGGCTCCCAACTTACTAGTTACATCAATGTCAAATAAATTTCACATACTCGTAAATATCACATTTTTCTAAATAAATCTCTTAAAATGATCTTAAATTATATTGCAACACTGAACGAACTGAGGTTCTCGAGCAGTATGCGACTCACAAAGCTACTCTGAGCAGCTCCCGAGACAATACTGGGTTTCATTGCCATTTTTTCTAAAATTTTATATTAATAACCTATAGTAATGATCTACAGCCAGATTTTAAACTATTAATGTAAAAAATTAAGACACAATCAAAGTCTTCAACGAGTAGTGATTAAACATATTCTGATTTCTCATTGTTGAAAGTCGATGTTACCAAAATACAGACAGAAAAATGGATTTTAAAATGATATTAACATCCTAACCTCAATTATTCTCATTGAACGATATTAAGGTTAGAATTCAGGAAACGAAGGACCGCAGTTATTTTCCTACCAACCTAACAACGTATTCACTTATACAGAATGTCTCAAATATATAGTATTTGTATAAAAGTAATTTCACATTAAATACATGTCTTCAGATAAATTCTATATGCTTGTATAAATATTTATCTTGTCTTGATATTTATAAACAGATTTATTCAATCTACATTCAGTTCGACAAATGACATGTCAGACTACTTGTGCATATATATTTTGCAGTATTTGTATTTCATATATATATATATATATATATATATATATATATATATATATATATATATCTATATAATATAAAATATATATATATATATATATATATATATATATATATATATATATATATATATATATATATCTATATAATATAAAATATATCGTAAAAGGTATTGATATAAGACTTCAATTATAAGAAGTTAAATATTTGTAAGAAAACAAATATTAAAATTAGGATTCAGATATACATTAGATATCAATAAACTATATAATAGTTAGATGAATATTATTACTATGTAACGCAATGTACGAGGGTGATTTGAAAAGTTCGAGGTCTAACATATAAGTGGGGGTAATATTTTAAATATTTGTGGCGCATTACAAATCGATACCTTTCTTATACATAACCACTAAAGTCTATAATTTATGTGTCGAGCAGATTGTTACAAACATCACTTTAAATAAAGCTCTTTTTTTCCGTTATTGAAATGGATAAAGTTGAACAATGTGCGGTGATAAAGTTTTTTGTCAGAAAAGGTTTAACGCCAAAAGAAATCTTTAATGAGATGAAAATTGTACTGGGTGATAGTGCATCTTCGTATACAACTATAAAGAAGTGGGCATCGGAATTTAAATGTCGTCTTGTAAGCTAAGAAGATAACCCACTAAATGGACGTCCAACAACTGCACCGACAGAAGAAATCATCCACAAAGTGCACGATAGTGTCTTGCAGGATCGACGATTGAAGGTGTCCCAAATCGATCAAGTTGTGGGTATCTCATATAAACGTGTATATCACATACTAACTGAAGATTGAGTTATAAAAAAGATATTGGCAAGATAGGTGCCGCGTTTGTAGATAATTGTTCATAAAAGCATTCGAGTACAAATTTCCCAAGACTGTTTGAATCGATTTGAGAAGGATACGACTGACTTTATCCGGCGATTTGTGGCTACAGATGAGACTTGGATTCACCATTACTCTCCGGAATCAAAACAATAATCAGATCAATGGAATCATGGTGTTTCTTCGATATCGAAAAAAGAAAAATCAGTTTTATCCGCTGGAAAAGTTATCGCTTCAATTTTTTGGTATTCTAAAGAGATTCTACTAATTGATTACTTTCGAAATGATCAAACGATAACAAGAGAGTATTATGCTAAACTTTTGGATTGACTCGATCAAACAATTCATGAGAAAAGATCAGCTTTATTAAAGAAAAAAATCATTTTCCATCTCGACAATGTACATTCCCATACAAGTGTTGTATCAATGGCAAAACTTGATAAACTGAAGTAAGACTTGCTACCCTTTCCAGCTTATTCTCCAGATTTGGCTCTCTCAGATTTCCATCTGTTCCTAAAACTTAAGAAAAAACCCTTTCTAGTAGGCGATTTTCGTCAGATGAAGAACTGATAGTAACAGTGAATTACTATTTTGAGGACCGCCGAGATAAGGATTTCCGGAACGGCTTAAAAGCACTGAAGAATTGCTGTATGAAGTGCATTGAGTTTCAAAGGGACCATATTGAAAAATGAAAGTAATTTAAAAACACAAGTTATATTCTTTCATAGTTAGGCAGCGAACTTTCAAATCATCCTCGTAAGATAGTTTTTATAGTACTGTAGCTAAATTTATTTTCACAAACGATTCTTCACTCATCTCACAAACACTAATATTTTTTTCTAATTAAAAATGTTTAATAATCGATTATTTAATATTTTTAATCGTTGCTCATGATAGAACCACATTTTAATTTCTATTCCATCATCTTTAACTTTAATTGAATACCTTCTAAAGCATTAAACGATAACGGAAGAGTATTATACTAAATCTTCTGGATCTACTCGATCAAATAATTCGTGAGAAAAGACCAGGATTACCAGAAAAAAAATAATTTTCCATTAGGACAATGCACAACCCTATACAAGTGTCGTATCCGTGGAAAAACTCACTGAATTTAGGTACGACATTCTACTCCATCCAACCTATTCTCCAAATTTAATCCTTCAGATTTCTATCTGTTCTCAAAATCCTTGATTGTAGGCGATTTTCGTCAGGTTAAGAACTGATAGTAACAGTGAATCATTATTTTCATAAGCTTCAAGAAAAAGATTTCCTAGACGGTATAAAAACACTGCAAAATCACTGGATAAAGTGCATTTAAGTTCAAGGGGACCGTATTGAAACATAAAAATAATTTAAAAATACAAATTAAATTCTTTCATAGTTATACCACTAAGTTTTCAAATTGCCCCCGTATATAAAATGTATTATTATCTAAATAAAACCATTATTAACAAGCGGATCCAGTCTTGCAAGTTCTGAACTGATTAATAATAATAATAATATCAAATCTATCTAAATACTATACAAGAATTTCTTCTAAAGACAAAGACATTCATTCTGTTCGAGTTTTATTAAATATTACAGAAATACTGACATGGATGTGTACTTAAGAGATTCAGTAAACAAGCACGGGCTACCCCACTGAATCTTTACTGACTAGTCTGAACAATATAATTCTGACACTCTGGTGAAATTTACTTCCACAAATTACTTTTTCGCTCGCCATACGGACCACAAAACTTTTTCTAATCAAAAATGTTCAATAAATGATTGATGATCGTTTTGAATTTTTATCAATGTCTATTTTAATAACGAACCCGTCGTCCTTATTTACTAATAATTTTTTTAGAAAAGTGCTGTAGCTCAAATATTATACAATTTGAGTGAAATGTATTTTATCGATGCTCGTTTAAACAATCTCAAACTTTAATTCTATCTGTAATTATCAAATGTATCTCAAATTCGGCAATATGAATAGAATTATCAAGAAATCAATGCTGAATATACACTGAAACATATTTGATATTTATTATTATGTTATTAGAGATTAAATTTCTATCGACTGATTACAATATGTGATAATTAATTACCTGTGTGTATAATCGTTGTATTATGAATTATAATTCAATTCATTAATATTCTATCGATATTTATTAATAGCCAAATACCTATTCATATTAAATATGACAGTTTCCTAATAGATATTTTGGAAAATTAATAATAGTTATGGGAATTTATTATCGTTTAGTATAAATTCAATATTTTACAATTTTTTTAAAATAAAATATTTCATATTAGTTGTTCTAATTTTAGATTTATAAAATATATTTAGTGTGAAGTCTATTTATAATCATCTCAAGAACGATATACATTAAATAAATATATAAAATCTAACTCGGTTACAGCGAGCATTGGTATAAAGAGATTACGGATATAACGAGTTATTATTTACATGGATTCAATTCATTCATACTTCCACACAGTCATATTCATATTAAATGTGACAGTTTCCTAATAGATGTTTTGGAAAATTAATAATAGTTATGGGAATTTATTATCGTTTAGTATAAATTCAATATTTTATCATTTTTTTCAAAATAAAATATGGAGCTCTTTTGGACGAAACGCCTCGATATTTAAATCAACAATCCCACTCTGTTCAAAGAAACAAGTATTCGATCAGTGTATATTACCAGTCCTTACCTACGGCAGCGAAACATGGGTGCTTAACGCCAAAATAGTTCAAAGACTCCAAACAACACGACGAAGTATGGAAAGATGCATGTTGGGAATAACAAGAAGAGATAGAAAGAGAATATAATGGATACGAAAACAAACAGGAGTCACAGATATAATAAGAAGAGTAAAGAGTCTAAAATGTAAATGGGCGGGACATGTCGCAAGGAGAGATGACAACCGATGGACAAGTAAAATTATTGACTGGGAATCAAGGAATATAAAAGACCCAGAAAGAGACCAATGCACAGATGGGATAAGGATATTAAAAACATTCTTGTAAACTGTGGAAAAGAGTGGCACTGAATCGAACAAAATGGAAAATCATGGAAGAGGCCTTCATCCAGCAGTGGATTAACAGAGGCTGCTGCTGCTGATGATATATATATATATATATATATATAACAGTATATGAAGAACAGTATTTAGCCACAAAAAACAAAGTTTGCCATAAATCTACTGTCATGTTTATATATAGACATACACACACACACACACTATATATATATATAACGATTACGTTGTTATATATCTGATAATAATTATATAGACATAATAAGTTTTAAAAAATGTGTTTATTGTTTCATTCGGTTGCATGTACAGACTTATAATTGAGAAGCAGGCAAGCACAGCGTGCTGGGGGGCGAATCCTTTTGGTAAATATATAAGAAAATTATTACAAAATGAGACAATTATAAAAAAAATTTGATTGTGTATAAAACAAATGATTAACTACTGATATTTCACCCGAATCAATGTCTACAGAAAAAACACACACACACACACACACACTCAATTCGAAATTACGCATCGCATTAAACCATTGTATTTTTTGTAAATTAGGTATAAATCACCGTAGGAAAGAGAGCAGACTGCTGTAGTAATTTGCTTTAAATTTTTTTCTTGTGAAACGCTAACGGCGAACCAAACACAATCCGGCCTCGCATCTAAATATTTTAATGGTAGTTCCATGCGCTTCACTCTACTAGACAACCGTTCTGTACTTTATAATGGAAAAAACGTTCACAATTCGTAATTCAGATACTCGAATTGAATGCTTGCACGTTGGACACAGAATTATATTTTACGACCGAATGCATTTTATTGCAAATGTTGGATCTTGGAGTCAAGACAAACTCTAATATTAAATTATTCATTTGAAAGTATTTGTCTTTATTCACTTATATGTAACTCAATCTTCTCATATTCGAATTAAGTGGACCCGGTGGTCTAGAATTTTCGAAAAATCGATTTTTTTTTTCGAAAGTATAGTATCTTAAAAATATACTGTTAAAATTTGATGACGAAATTCAGAGTATTTCAGGATCTACAGCCCATTAGAAGGTCAGGTAGGTAGAAGAATAAGTGGAGCAGTTGAAACTTTAAACGCGTTTATCTCGAAACTACTTTTTTTCGTCTTGCGGGGACCAGAAAAAAAAACTACTTGACCGATTTGTCTGAAATTTTAATATGTTATTCTGAATAGTTCTAGCTCTTGCTGGAGATAAAACTAATAGTTTCTGTAAAATATTTATATTTTTTTTATTAACAAAACATTCAAAAATACTGGTCGTTTTCAAACTTGTACTTTTGACTACGCGCCATTTTGTCAAATTTTTTTTTTTATTCTACTTCCTGCGATAGCTATACTTATACTAATTAAAAATTCGTCAATTGTTTTATTTTAGATCAGAGGGAGAGATAAATCATCATTCACCACGCAATTCCATTTTTTTAGAGAGGGAGACTTCAACATCATTTTTCTAATTAAAAAAAAAATTTTTTTTTGTCTTTATTTTCATTTTTGTGTAGTTTATTAGTAATAAAATAAGTGTAAAAAAATTTGAAAGCATTATTCATTACCCTCATATAGAAAAAATTTTTTAAAATAGCTTAAATTTTAGGCCGCTAGATCACCGGGTCCCCTTAAGTTCATTTTTAGAGACTGTCTTATAGATTCAATAATATATTTTCGTTCTTTTCTATCATTTATATATGGTAGATGGAACTAAATAGTGTTATAAATGGTAATGAAGATATAATATGATGATATGAATGATTAATTAAAAATGAAAAAGAACCAAATAAGATGATTTTTTAATGAGTTCAAAACGGATAGTAAAGCAGTAGAAATTGCTCATAATCTAAACGATGGTTTTGGTATGGGTACTGTTAAAGAACGTACGTTGCAATGGTGGTTTCAAAAATTTTTACTGGAGACAAGAGCCTTGAAGATGAAGAAAATTGCGGACGTCCTTCTTCAGTTCGTAACGATCACCTCAAGGTGTTAGTTGAATCAGAACCAAGCACAACAATTCGAGAGCTTGCACAAATGTTAGACGTTAGTCATCCAACAGTTCTGGACCACTTAAAACAGCTAGCTGAGAAAAATGTATATGAATTTGGTGACAAACCGCAATTACATTTCAATATTTAATTAATCATGTAAAACAGTCAATTTTTAATTAATTTCCCAGCGAACATCTTCTTATAATAACGATTCAATTATATCTCAAACTTTCGAAAAAACTATGCATTTAACGGTCAAAGAAAAGAAATCTCTCCATTATTTTATTCAGAAATAAACGGATTACTGAATATATATCAACGTTTGATGATATAAAATCTCGGATTTATGATCGTTGCTATACAAGATTTACAAAATACTGCTCTTTATTCAAACCTCGGTTTCAAGTTCGGTTGAATTTTCGCTTAGATATAAATTTCTCTTTCACTTTATATATATATATATATATATATATATATATATATATACATATATATTCTTCAAATAGAAATATAAATCGAATGATATTCTGATTTAATAATATGAATCTAAATTCATGTCAATCAAATACATTTATATAAATATAGCAATAAAAAGAATAATTGTTCTTCAATTTTACATTAATTAAATTGTCAATAAATTATTAGGTGTTGGAATTAATTCGTAGCCTTTTTCAAGCGATGGCGTAGGTAGTACATTCTTCCATTGTTCCCTTTAACCAAATATTCCCCGTAAAACAGCTGCCCTTAGGCGTCAGTTTCAGTACATGTCAGTATTTGGTCGAAGCGTAAATAACAACACTTCGTACTTTATCGAATATGTCGAATTTCGTGCCGGATAAATTGCTTTTGCTGGGAGTTTTACTTCATCACTTTAACATGTAAAAAGTGATGAATATTGAAAAAGTAGTGGCGAACGATGGACAATACTTCGAATGATATGTTTTATCAATTTCATTTAAAATAAACGATCCTTTTTCATAAAGAAAACGCTACGAATTAATTCCAACACCTAATAATTACAAATAAAAATAAAAAGATATGTATACGTTTTTGTATTAGAATCAATAACTAACAACTAACTAATTTTTTTATGCCAAATCAAAGATAGTTAATTAAATTGAAGATGTCTCAGGTTGAAAATTAAATTTCAAATATAAATGAACTATACTGATGTTATAAAATAATCAGAAAGTGAACAAATATTTGTTTAATACTCACCACATTAAGAAATCGCCTTCAAAATGTCGACGATGGATGTTACAGTTATCTGTAAAGAAATGAAATGAAAGTATTAGATATACAGGATTTTTATACAAAAATGTTAAATAATCTTTAAAATAGTTATTACAAAATAATATATATATATTTACATTTTAAGTAAAAAAAATTTTTTTATAGAAATAATCACTAAAATATCACAATTTTTCTAAAAAAAAGAACACATTTAAACAATCTTAAGATGTTTATGATGATTTATAAAAATGTGTCATGTTCTCTATTTACAAACAATTCTCAGTCTATATATTTTTACTAAGATGATTAATATATCAATTTAACACGTTGACTGCCAAACCTTTTTTCTGCGTACGAATTACCGAAGCCATTTAAAATAGGAGAATGTTTAAAAAACTATCATAAATAAATAAGTTATTTTTTTATGTTTGATTTTTTACTGGGTAAATAAACGTTTTTTTTTCGATACCGTTGTTGAGTTTTTATTCTTATCCCAGAAGCGCACTATCATCCCTTAGTTACAATTATTTACTAGGAGCATATTTGTAGCTGTGTGTGAAAGGTAAATCCTAGAAGTCTGAGTTAACTCGTGTGGCGTTCAATGTCAGATCGACGAATACTAGTTCTCTTATTTGGCAATCAACATGTTTATATTATACTTAAATGTACCATAAATTACTTTCTAATTTTGAAAAAAATGTAAGAAAAATATAAATTAAAGAATGATTGTTCTGGTAGTCTTCATACCGACGAATCACAAGTAGTTATTTACTACACGAGATGTTTATCAGGAGTAAACCTATCGATACTCTACACCAGTAGAATTAGAGACATAAGAATAAACTGTTATAACTTCGAAAATAGTTTTCTTGAAATGTAAGTAAATAAGATAGAGAAATATTACTGTATTATGTGTTAAACGAGTTTTAAAAATTATAATCTTCTGTTTTTGTAGTGTCCTGATAAATGACTTCAATTCAAAAAAGGCAAGAAAACAGATGCAGAACTGACATTATTGTATTCGAAAAATATAAAAAAGTTTATAAACAGATCAAGACAGGACTGAAATAAGGATATCAGGGTCTGGATTAAAAATTATAAGACAAAAAGGCAATGAATCGTTAAAATTCAAAAAGGCATTTATCTAACAGTAGGTCGTCAAAGATTGAAAAAAAATGTTATATATATATATATTAAATATAAAATAATTAACAATAATTCATAATAAAAAAACAAACAACTCCATTCAATTTTTATAATATTTACAGTAAAATATGCTGCGAACAAAAACGATAAAGCAGAGCAAAAAGAAATGACATATTTTGCATACGATGTCGTATCGTTATGCCTATGAGCAGTTTGCATAGCTAGATAGTTGGAACTGTGTATCCTGCTATAAATTTAATATAACATAAATTAAAAAATGAATATTTTATCAAGTCAGCAACAAAAAATACACACACACACACACAACGCAGCATCCTAAATATCGCGTAAACTAATAAAAAGTTGTGTCCTTTCGGTAAACTTTTCCACTCTGTGTATTCGTACACAAGAATTTTCCGTGCAAAAAATGTAATTAGTAACTTTTTTTATATTCTTATCTATATGGATATTTTTGCACGTTTATAAACAGTGAAAAATTATATATATATATATGAAGCAGAAAATTAAAAAAGAGCCTATAATAACTTTTATAAATTTTCATTACATTTATTGTAGCTTAAATTCAATCAGTTTTATAATAATGAGCTTTCCTGATTAGTATAAATTGTTAATTGATATTTTATAAAAATGGCAATACTTAAAATGTACTTTAATTGGAATATCTTTCAGGATATTCAATGAGATTATTTTAAATAACATAATAGAGTGTGTCTTAAGAAAAAAACAAGCTTTTACTATCTCTTCATATATATATATATATAACAGAAAATTATAAAAAAATAAGAACCTATAATAATTTATGTGAATTTTCATTGCATTTATTGTAGCTTAAATTCGATCAGTTTTATAATAATGAGTTTTCCTGATTAGTATAAACTCTTAATGGATATTTTATAAAAATTACAATGCTTAAAATCTAGTTTAATTGAAATATCTTTCAGGATTTCTAATGAGATTATTTTAAATAACATAATAGTGTGTGTCTTAAGAAAAAAACAAGCTTTTACTATCTTGACATATATATATATATATATATTTGTATATATATATATTTGTATATATATATATATATATATATATATATATACATATATCTGTTATCTTGTAGAGAACAAATAAATTCGTATCTTCTATGACCAGATTCGATTTTCTTCATCTTCAGATATATTTTCAGTTTTAACCCTTTGAACTCCTTTGCCGACATCAATTTCATTCACAAGTAGTCCTATGTCGAATCAAACTCGCCGTTTTTAAATTGCCAGTTTAAATATGTATTATATTTCACAATATTTTTTTTATTTTCAAATTCCACAAATATCAGATATCAGATATTTTCAATATAATTAGTAAAACAATATGTTTCAATTAGTTCCTGTCAACCAACTGTCTTCTGAAGTACACTTCAAATAAAACACTCAAAGTAATAGAGATTTATTGGAAAGAGAATTGAAAAAAGAATTAGGAGTGCAAACAGTTAAGTAAGTTTTCTGTTTAAAATTTGCCTAGAGATAATGAAAATCAAAACCAATCCTAGAAGAAACGAACTGAGACATTACTTACAGGATAGATATGCCACTACATACTTGAAACATAAGAATAATCAATATAGTGGAAATATAACACCTCTTCGGCACCTGAGTAAACGTAGATCGTTTCATGAACTGAATACGGTTCTATAGATCGATTTGTGTCGATTTTTTGAGATCCGAAGGAAACAATCATGATTGATTATCTTGTTAAACGAAGAAACCGTCACGAAAAACCATTACTGTATCCTTTTGTACCAATTAAAATCTAGAATCGGTGCAAAAAATCTCCACATGAAGTGTTGGAATAATAATGAAATACAAAAAAAAAGCTCTCACAATGTATCAGCAGATTCAGTAAGAATCACAGGAGAAAAA
Organism: Acanthacorydalis orientalis; assembly: GCA_034766995.1. NCBI lineage: Eukaryota > Metazoa > Arthropoda > Insecta > Megaloptera > Corydalidae > Acanthacorydalis > Acanthacorydalis orientalis. The sequence continues at coordinate 8,297,433 of CM068323.1, read as the reverse complement.
TCGACGAATTCAATTTTCCATTAGTGTCCCAGGCTTTAAATTCGCCGGATTTGGTACTTTCTGACTGCTTTCTTATCACAGATCTTAAAAATCCATGGCAGGAATGAAATTTGGATCGAATAAATGGGTCATTACTGAAGAAAATTCTAAAGTAGATTTTAAAGATAAGGCATGTGAATGTAAATATATATATATATATACATATACATATATATATACACACATATATATATATATATATATATATATATACACACACATATATATATATATATACACATATATATATATACACTATACATACTTTTTCAAACATCTCTCTCACTTTCTCTCTCTCTCTCTCTCTCTCTCTCTCTCTCTCTCTATATATATATATATATATATATATATATATATATATACACATATATATTACAATAAAAATAATCCATTGCTAAGACTGATTATGCCACAAAAAAATTTCGTTGTTTTCCTTTTACCTCTACACCCCCTTCTTTCATTATATTTTTCATAGAGTACCGAGTGTTTCCGATTTCAGCCGAACATTAATGATTAGGGAATAATGGATTAATGTTAATGAAAAGCATTGTATGTAAATGAGAATTCTTACTAAGGGGTTCGAGAGCCAGCGCAGCGAGCGGAAGTGAAACCCCCTGAAGGTCATTGAGTAGGCGGCGGAGCCCGCTGATATATATATATATATATATATATATATATATATACACAAACATATAATAAATTAGTCAGTGCTGATAAGTATTCAATACTTTTATCGAATATATATATATATATATATATATACATACATATAAATAGATAGATATAGACAGATGTGTATATAAGTAAAGAAATGTATTACTTATTAAGTTAATTCGACTTTATAACTGTCAACAATTCTTAGAAGACAAAAAATAAAATCATGTTTTTCACTGCTTTCTGATCCTTTATAAAATATTTATTAATAGAACCCGTATATTTAGGAAGAAGTAAATGACACTAGTAAAGACGTCATGGTGCCTACAGACTCTGTGTCGAAAACAAAACTTAATCTAAACAATAACTCTGTCGAAATTTTCTGACTAATGTACAGTTTATTTATTTAGATATTTATATACTTGCATACACACAGAGATATACATATATATATATATATTACACTTTTTAAAATCACCAAATTTGTTTTAAGCAAAAAATCTGTATGTGTTTATTTTTAATAATATATTACTATTGTATATTTGATGCTTTAGAATCAGTTGTTTTAAGAAAATAGTAATATTTTAGAAAAAAACAAGAATTGAAAATGATTTTATTAAAGATTATAAATCTGTTGTATAATTTGTACATCCCTATTAAAAAATAAATTCAAAAGAGTTTATGTTTTCCAGTAATATTCTGTAATTTATTTTAATACAAAGTAATTATTGTGCTTGACAAATGAATGTTTCACTCACTCCGCAAACCACAAACTTTTATGTGACTAAAACTGTTTAATTATTCATCATTTTTTAATGTTACTTATCAGTATTTCGATAGTGATAGAATCATCCTTAGAACATGAATGTATTGAAAAAGTCATGTTTAACTTAATAAAATTATTGAAGATTTTTCTATATCTTAACAATTTAAAGATGATGGAATAGAAATTAAAATGTGATTTTATCATGACCAACGATTGAAAATATTAAATAATCGATTATTAAACATTTTTAATTAGAAAAAAATATTAGTGTTTGTGAGATGAGTGAAGAATCGTTTGTGAAAATAAATTTAGTTACAGTACTATAAAAACTATCTTACGAAGGGCGATTTGAAAGTTCGCGGCCTAACTTTGAAAGAATATAACTTTTGTTTTTAAATTACTTTCATTTTTCAATATGGTCCCTTTGAAACTCAATACACTTCATACAGCAATTCTTCAGTGCTTTTATACCGTCCCGGAAATACTTATCTTAGAGGTTCTCAAAATAGTGATTCACTGTTACTATCAGTTCTTCATCTGACGAAAATCGCCTACTAGAAAGGATTTTTTTAAGTTTTAGGAACAGATGGAAATCTGAGACAGCCAAATCTGGAGAATAAGCTGTAAAAGGTAGCAAATTATACTTCAGTTTAGCGAGTTTTGCCATTGATACAACACTTGTATGGGAATGTACATTGTCCAGATGGAAAATTATTTCTCTTTAATAAAGCTGATCTTTTCTCATGAATTATTCGATCGAGTCAATACAAAAGTTTAACATAATACTCTCTCGTTATCGTTTGATCATTTGGAAGGTAATCAATTAGCAGGATTCCTTTAGAATACCAAAAAATTGAAGCCATAACTTTTCCAGCGGATAAAACTGATTTTTCTTTTTTTGGCATCGAAGAATCACCATGATTCCATTGATCTGATTATTGTCTTGATTCTGGAAAGTCATGGTGAATCCAAGTCTTATCTGTAGTCACAAATCGCCAGATAAAGTCAGTCGTATCCTTCTTAAATCGATCCAAACAGTCTTGGGAAATTTGTACTCGAATGCTTTTATGAACAATTGTCTGCAAACGCGGCACCTATCTTGCCAATATCTTTTTTATAACTCAATCTTCAGTTAGGATGTGATATACACGTTTATCTGAGACACCCACAACTTGATCAATTTGGGACACCTTCAGTCGTCGATCCTGCAAGACACTATCGTGCACTTTGTGGATGATTTCTTCTGTCGGTGCAGTTGTTGGACGTCCATTTAGTGGGTTATCTTCTTAGCTTACAGGACGACATTTAAATTCAGATGCACACTTCTTTATAGTTGTATACGAAAGTGCACTGTCACCTAATACAATTTTCATCTCATTAAAGATTTCTTTAGGCGTTAAACCTTTTCTGACAAAAAAGTTTATCACCGCACATTGTTCCATTTTATCCATTTCAACAATGGTACAAAAAGAGCTTTATTTAAAGTGATGTTTGTAACAATTAGCTCGACATATTAATTATAGACTTTAGGGTTATGTATAAGAAAGGTATCGCTTTGTAATACACCCCAAATATTTAAAATATTACCACCACTTATATGTTAAACCGTGAACTTTTCAAATCACCCTCGTACTTTTTTTTTGCACGAATTAACGGTGTTTCTGATCAGCCTATGGTAAAAAAAAGAAAATAGAAAAAAGAAAAAAAGAGGAAAAGAAAAAGAGAAAAAGAAAAAGAAAAAAGAAGAAAAAAGATACTCGTACTTTTGGTCTCATTGTTTTTATATAAAATCAATTCGTTATAATTAGTCTCTTCTATAAATAAAAATATTATTTATTCAACACTTATTTATTAAAATTGTTCAATATCTTAACTCATTGATATTCAAATAAATATTATCAATTGTTATTTCTTATAAAACGAAAGACATTCTGCTCCTTCTGAATTCATTTTGAGACAAATGGAAAGATAATACACAGAAGTTTCAAAGTTTTTTCTGAAAAACAAACATTCAGTTTCAGTTTTTTATATTCCTGCAATGATTCAAAAAGTAATCACGAAAAAAAATCTAAGATATATAAGAAGCGTAGAAAAAGTAACACGTTTGAAACCGGTGTCTTGCGTTTCTGCTGATTAAAATTAATACCCGCACGAAAAGATCTTGTTATGTGAATTGTAGGATTGTTACAGCATTCTTTATTTACAGATCTTACAACAAAACGAAGCAGATATCGCGGACATGCATTACAAAGAATCCAATTAGCATGGATTGAGAAGCATCTTGCAACACTACTGCATCATTAGCACAAAATTCTAAAGCTCTTATAGTATCTGCTACTTGTGCCTTTACAATTATGAATTCTAGCTGGTAAGAAAATATATTATTTTTTTTAAAAAAAAAGATAGAAAAAGAGTGATTATTTGTATATTCAATGATTTTATTTTTTATATGTATATATTTAGATAGGTGATTAGTAAAAATATATATTGAAATCGAGAATACTATAATAATTCTGGAATATCATTATAGATGTTTCATAAATATGACAGATATCATCCGTTAAATATAGTTCTTCATCGTTTGGTGACAACGAAACGGAAACGCGCACATTCGAACGAATCTGTTTATAATTCCGAGAGAAAAATCGACAATGTATATTTTTTCGTTTTGATTGCGAGCCAGCACGTACCATAAAACTAACAAGGAATCAATCAGTCAGTAATCGAACAAGAAAACTATTAACAAGTTTGGCAGGTGTGCAAGTCGTCAGGATAAATTGAACAACATCACGGAACATCAAACGGAAATCAGTTCTGTTTTAGTTGAAAGGAATTGTATCAAACGCTCTTTGTTTACGTTCGACCTAGAGGTATAAAAAAACTCGCTTTTTCCACATTACTTACACACATTATTATCTTTTTTAAATTCCAACGTCCCGTTCAGCCGATTCGATTATACTTTTCAATTTTTTCGTTCATTATTCGCTGTACGTTCTCTAGAGATTTTTATCTTATTTTTTAATAAATTAAAATGGTTTAATTCTGTATTACATTAGGAGGGTAGGGTGATAATTTCCAGACCTGAATAAGAAAACTTTTTTTTTGGATCGATTTTCATTTATTTCTCAACATAATTTCCATTCAACTCAATACACTTTTTTCAAAGATGTTCTAGTGCAGTTATGCCAGACCGATTTGTCAAAGCTCTCAAAATAGCTCTATACAGTGTTTCTGAATTCATTGTCGTTTGGAAATTGTCGTTTCAAACGACATGTAAATTCATTGTCGTTTCCCATCTTTCGGCAGGAGATGAATACCACGTCGGAAGAACGCCTCGTCTTTAATGTAATCCATGACTCGACACATTTTTTGCAATCTTCATAAGAAGTGAGCTTCTGCCCAGACAGTCCATGACTTATCGACCAAAACAAGTGGTAATCAGAAGTATCAATATCTGGAGATACGGCGAGTGGGGTAGGACTTCCCATTCGAGCGTTTCCAAGTATGTTTTGACCGGTTTTGCGACGTGCAGACGAGCATTGTCGTGCTGAAAAATCACACTGTCGTGTCTTTCAATGTATTCCGGCCGTTTTTCCTTCAATGCACGGCTCAAACGCATCAATTGTAGTCGGTGGCGATCCCCAGTGATGGTTTCGCTCGGTTTGAGCAGCTCATAGTAGATCACACCCTTATGATCCCACCAAATACAGAGAATGAGCTTGGATCCATGGATACTTGACTTCGCCGCTGGTGTTGATGGTTAGCCGGGCCTAACCCATGACTTTCTGCGCTTGAAATTGTCGTAATCGATCCACTTTTCATCGCCCGTGACAATTCGATGCAAAAATCTCTTCCTTGTCTCCCGTTGAATCAGCAGTTCACAGGTAGAAAAACGCCTTTCAATGTCCCTCGGTTTCAATTCGTATGGGCCCCGATTTCCTTGCTTTTGGATCATTCCCATGGCTTTAAGGCGTTTTACTACCGTTAACAAGTCAACTCCCAACGATCCAGACAATTCTTGAAGTATTTGACATGTGTCTTCATTAAGCAATGCCTCCAATTCTGCATCGTCGAACTTTTTCGGCTGTCCAGGTCGTTCCTCGTCTTCAAAGTCGACATCACCACTTTTAAAACATGCAAACCACTTCTGACACGTTTGTTCGGCTAGATCATGGTCACCATAAACTTTCACTAAAATACTATGACTTTCGACAGCACTTTTTTTCATGTTAAAGTAATGAAGTAAAACTCCCCGCAAAAACTATTCATCCGGCACGAAATTCGACATATTCGATAAAGTACAAAGTGTTATTTACTCTTCAACCAAATACTGTCATATACTGAAACTGACGCCTAAGGACAGCTATTTTAGGGGAATATTTGATTCAAGAGAACGATGGAAGAATGTACTACCTACGCCATCTCTTGTAAAACGCTACGAATTAATTCCAACACCTAATATTATAGTTTAATTGTTACAATGCTTATAAATAATTATTGCTGCAACGTTTGGTAGTGAATGTAACCACTTTTTCTGACCTACAGTTTATATACTGTCCTCTGTATAATAAAATTATAATTTATTTAAGTGTGTGACCAGAGGGATCACGACATAAATGTGACAAGTACTTTAGTTAGGGCGGATACATTACTCAGATAACGACAGGAATGTGACACTTTGTATACAATTGACAAATAAGTTAAAATACATTAGTTAGAATGGATACTTCATATACTGTCTTTTATATAATAAATTACTATACCTTATTTGCAAATAAGTACAGTATTGAGGATGGATACATAACACTTGAGCTTTCATTTCAACGCCCTGTCAAACCAATACTAAACAGCTTATTGACTTAAAGCTTCAAACGTAAGCATATGAAGAATGAAATCATGCAACACCATCAAAATATTGAGTATATAGTGTCCTCCATTTATATGCGAGCCTCGGAACTTTTCACTCTACCCCTGTATACTACATTTTTTTAATATCCAATCATTACAAATGATATTTAAATAATGTTTGTAATAATTACAAGCTTTATATTAAAAAATGACCGAACGAAACGTCCATTTCTAATCAAAATGAAATCTCAAAACGCGTTCTATTCAGTTACTGGAACGAATTTTCCGTAAAAGCAATGAAACAGGTATTGAATCGGTGGTAGTAAAAAAAACACCGACCAAAAAAAAAACATCATTGTATGTTTCTTAAAATTCTCGTGTACGAGAGACTTTCGCGACGTTCTTTTTCTGCAAATCCCTTAAACCGTGGGTAAATAATGATTTATGATTTGCAGTATTTACACGAGACTGCAATTTCACGTGGCTCCGGAGTATTCTACTTTACTGCTCCTCGACTCGAACTGTACAAATAAAATACAATATGGCAGATAATGTTCAGTGTGGTCGTAAATATTATGTTCATATTAGGTATAGACATATTCGTCTGAACATTCATGGAGAGATTATAAATTTCATGTCTGTGTTTCATATTAAACACACTTGCAGTTTTGTTTAACTCTATTTCAAATTTAAAACGATTATTTATAATAATAAATCATATTGAAGAAATCAAAACGAATAATTTTTATTTATAATAACACATGCACGTTTTTATTTTAGTGAATATTTTTTTATTTACTAAAACATGAACCTTTTTAAAAATATCCGAATTGTATTTTAAAACTATACTAACAAATATATTAGGTTGATAGGAAAATAACTGTGGTTTTTGTTACTGTATAATAAGAATATTATTATACAATAACAAAATATATATTATTGTATAATAAGAATAATAACTTGCAATATTTATATTATTTTTACATTAATTATTAGGCTGGTAAGACAATAATTGCTGTTTTCGTTTTTTGAATTCTAACCTTAATTTTTTTCAATGAAATTGTCATTTCATCGTGTGTATGTTAATATTATTTCAAAGTGCATATTTCGGTCTATATTTTGATAATATCGACTTTGGTTTTATTATTAATTTCGCTTCAAATTAGGCTGTTGAATTAAAAATGGAAAAGAAACAAATAAGAGTATTTTTAATGAGTGAAAAACGGGTGATAAAGCAACAAAAACTACTCATAAACTAAACAATTCTTTTGGTGTGGGTACTATTAAGGAAAGTACGGTGCAATTCAGATTCCAAAATGAATTTTTTAGAATCGACATTGAAGATGAAGTTACAGATAAAGGAGATGGGGAAGTTGTTAGTTAATTTGTGAAGTGAGTGAAATATACAACAAGATTTAAATATACAACACATATTCAGATATACAACATTTCCCTCAAAATCTGGAGAAACATCTTTGATGCCGTGTATGTGCCAGCAACAAGCGGCGCACAGCTACTTTCCCCGCTTGTGAAATTTGTAAAACCAACAATGGACAACCAGTTGAGCTATGCGTTGACAAATGTTTAAAAATTTATTACACAAAATAAATCACCTGTACTTCATTTTGAAAAAATGTATTTACTTAGATTTTGTTTTTCATTTCTATTCATTTCTTTTCAATTTAATGTGTCACATATATTTGACACATGGACTACACAACATACATTTTTTACCTACAGCCCAGCGTCACATATGTGTGCCAGTTTATAGAGGAATACTTATTTTACTTACTTAGAATGTTCTAAATGTATATCAGTGAAGACTATACCATTCGGTGTCATTGTCATAAAAAAATCTTGGGCTGTGTTGGACATTTTTCCCACAAGACCCTGGTAGCAAACATGTTAAGGTATGTATTAATTTAGAAATCAATAAAATATTTTTGATTTTATTTAAATGTGTTACATGATAAATCATATTTTTTTGCAAGAATCATTAATAAATGTAAACAATAGCTAATAAGTGTACATTTTTACAGATAAATTTAAGAAAATTTATTCATATAGTAAAATATTTTCATGTATATCAATATGAGAGATAATTATATGCAATTTTGCCATTATATATATATATATATACGTATATATCTATATATATATATATTCTATATATAATATATATATATATATATATATATATTATATCCAATGAACAGATGAGAGAGGATATTAAAAACTTTCTTGGAAAACTGTGGAAAAGAGAGGCACTGAATCGAATAAAATGGAAAATCATGGAAGAGGCCATTATCTAGCAATGGATTAACAGAGGCTGAAGATAATGATGATGACGATGATGATATATATATATATATATATATATATATACATTATATAATATATACATATATATATATATATATATATATATACATATATATATATATATACATACATATATATATATATACATATATATATATATATATATATATATATATATATATATATATACACACATATACATATAATATTAAGAATATACAACGTACATCTCTCTTATATTCCATACATAAATCAACGATCCATCAGTATCGAGTAACACGTCCAAAATCAATGATTCGATGTGTACATTTTTTTTATTCAACACCTTCGGCGCACATTTTCTTTATATTCAGTCTGTAAAAAAGGCACTTCTGTACTATTCCTTGATTCGTTATTTATTAGGTCTGTAGACCTTTTTTCTAAGATGGAAAGATACGTGTTCACTATATTCATACAGTGCACAACTTATGCCAGTAGCGGACCGTAATAACATATATTGAATGATTGTTCGAGAGATGTGTGCTATTCTTGTACCAGTTGAAAACGAATAGAACAGAAAATTGAATAAACGAAAATCGATTTTGTGTATATTAAGATTACGGTGTCTCGATGCAATTCGTTTTATAGAAATTTTTAAAAGTGTGTATATATTAATAACAGTAGTATATATTATTAGTAGTATATAAGTATATATATATATATAAATCAATAACAGTTTAATAGTGGTTTGAAAGTTCGATTGATGGAAATAAATATTTGGTTGGAAGAGTTTTCTAATAGATTTCAATTAATTTCACTTTCAATCGGAGCTTGATTATATGACATGACTCCATTTGACAGGTAACATTTGAACGTTTCTTTCTCTGCTATTTTTGTGCAATTTTATGAATTTTAAATCTGTTAAATTTCAAATTGAAAATGGAGGAATATAAGTTGCATTTTCATCATTTGATACTTTTTTATTTCCGAAGAGGAAAAAGCGTTGTAGAGACAGAAAAAAAGATATCCGTTGTTTATGGTGAAGGTGTTGTAGGTGGAAGTACTGTTCGAAAGTAGTTCGCTCTGTTTAGAGATGGAAAAATCGACCTAGAGGATCTGGAGCGTTCCGGTAGGCCTTCAATTTTTGATAATGACAAAATTGCAACACTAATTGAAAATAATCAATTTTACATGCCACGAGACATTGAAGAGATACGGCAGGTGTCTTATATCAGTGTTGTGAGGCATTGGAAGACACTTGAATATGAGAATCGCTACAATTTTTGGTACTTCATAATTTATGTGAAAGAAATTTAATGGAACGAATTTCAATCAGTGATTCGTATCTTAAAAGGAACCAAAACGACCTGTTTCTGAAACGATTAATCACGGACGATGAAAAATGGATCATCTGCAATAATGTGGATCGGAAACGATCTTGGGAAAAACGAAATGAGAGTCTGGTAGCCACTCAAAAAACGGATCTTCATCCGAAGAAGATGATGTTGTGTATCTGGTGGGAATGGAAAGGTGTTGTGTAATACGTGCTTCTCCCAAATAATCAGACGATCAATCCAGAGAAGTATTATGCTCGACTGGACGTATTAAAGGCGGTAATCGATCAAAAGCGCCCAGAATTGGCCGATCAGAAGGATATCGCTTTCCACCAAGACAGCGTTAGACCTCGCGTCTGTTTGTAGACCTGGCAGAAATTGGTACAGTTTGTCTGGGATGATCTACCTCACTCGCCATATTCACCTGATCTCACACCTTCATATTACCATGTGATCCGTGAAAATTCTCTCAATGGAAAAAACTTCACTTTCATGGAAGCCTGTAGAAACCACCTAGATCAATTCATCGCCTGGAAAGATGCCAAGTTCTGGGAGAACGGAGTCATAAAACCAAGTGAAAGGTGGTGAAACGTAGTGAATCGAATGGCACATATGTATTAGAATAATTATATTTACAATAAATATTTGTAGATTAACACTGCCTTTGTATTTCATCATGAAAACTATATGAAATTTTATTCCAACCCAATAAAATATTATATATATATATATATATATATATATATATATATATATATAGAGAGAGAGAGAGAGAGAATAGTAATTCTAGAGAAGAAAAATAGAAAAACAAACATAAATGAAACAACTAATCACGAAAATAAACAATTATTTTGATAATAAGAAAAGTGTTTATATTTTCGACTCATAACTAAATTAAATAAATTTAAATTTTCCTTAAATTATAATAATATTATATAATAAATTATAAATTATTACATTAATTTGATTATCAGCTGGCATATTTACAGTCTACGCCTCTGAAACTTATCATTTATATATATATACACATATATATATATATATATATATATATATATATATATATATACATAAAGTTTTGTCGTTTTGCGGAATATATGTGTAGAAACTGTATAGAGCACGGTGGAGAAGCAAACTCAATTACACATCCCGAGCAACCCTTACTTATTTGGAAAATAATAGCAGCCGAAACATGATTCCGTCAGCCGTATAAATAATACAGTGAACCAAGACAACTTTGCAGGTTGTCATCTCTATACTGACTTCATCATTGTGTGGCATACATTCATACTAAACATGATTTTTCGTTAATTATTAAAAAACACTTTTCATCTATACATAGAAACAAGATACCGAATCGAAAATATATTTTCACTTATATATATATATATATATATATATATATATATATATATATATATATATATTTGTTCCTTTACAAACATATTTCCTTGTACAAATTAATTCGGTACCTTTTTTATGAATGAAAATGATTGTTCATAGCAAAATGGAATGCATTTCGATACTCAATATATCTCCTATTATTTTATATATAACTTTTCTTTTCGGGTAACTGATGAATCCCTTGTAGAAGAAAAGATGGCCGCATTGAGTCGATGAAGGCGTCAATGCATTTTAGGACCTCTTCCACTGTTTTAGCATTTTTTACATGTTTTATGGGTCACAACACCTTCATCCAAAGCTGAACAAAACATTCCCACAGCTTCGAAAGCATTTTTTTCAACTGGAATGCGAAAAGTATGCAACGCAAAATGTGCTGCTTTTCGAACGCCATCGTCTTCACTACTGTTTTGTGAGGTTATGCCAACTGCTTGACCAAGATATTATATAAAGTGTTTTAAAATGTTATGATTGACATTTCAAAATCATAAAATGATATAAAGAGAATGAAACAGAGTTATGATTGATTCAATTTAAAAGCACAGAATTAATTTTCACACCTAATATATGATATTCCAGAAATGATAAAAATTAAATACACATCATTAACATGACAAATTGTCATATTTAAAATAATTATGAATGTTTTATAATCGATAATAAGGTATTTTAATAAGAATTCTCTATAAATAAAAATATGAACGTTTTATTTTTAGAATAGAATTCAATTCTATCTAGATTCGTGAACAATTATTCGATAATTCGATTGAAAATCGAGCACTAAAACGTAACTGCTTCACAATAAATATTTTTATATCTCTTCTGATATCAATTATTAAAACCGTTCGCATTTATTTAGTAAAATATTGATGATCAATAATAAAAATAAAAAGTGTTCAAGCATACAATATACAAAAACGAAAATGATCGGAATTACAAAAACCATAAAAACAGTCCGTTTGGATAATAAACCAACGATTAGGGATTGATTTTACGATCATCCAAAAATAAATTCGCTATAAAATCCCGCCGTGTGAAAAATTTGAATCAGATTTTAGTAGAATAAATTCGTGCTGTATTTATTAGTTTTGAATTTATGAATTGATTAATTTTATTTATTCTCTATTTATTTCGAGATAGATGGTCATAAAGTCACTATCAAATTGGATGAAATCATTGTAAATTAGTCGTGATTGTTGTAGAAATGCTTCAAAATGAATACACACGAAGGTGTGATGGCAAATTGTTTGCTTTTTGCAAAAAAATTCTGTTCTTCGCTTCTAAATGTTTCATATCAATTTATTGGGTTGGAACAAAAGAGTATTTCCGATGCAGTGTTTATTTATTTGTACATATATTTATTCTAATGCATATATGCCACTTTCATCCACTACCTTTCACCATCTTTCACTTAGTTTTATAATTCCGTCCTTATCATCTTTCCGGGCGATGAATTGGTTATTTTGGTTATTAGTTGTTTCACTTATGTTAGTTTTTCTGTTCTTCTTCTCTATAATTACTATTCTCTCTCTCTCTCTCTCTCTCTCTATATATATATATATATATATATATATATATATATATAATATTTTATTGGGTTGGAATAAAATTTCATATCGTTTTTATGGTGAAATACAAAGGAAGTGTTTATTTACAAATATTTATTGTAAATATAATTATTCTAATACATATGTGCCATTTTGATTCACTACCTTTCACCACCTTTCACTTTGTTTTATGACTCCGTCCTCCCAGAACTTGGCATCTTTCCAGGCGATGAATTGATCTAGGTGGTTTCTACAGGCTTCCAGGGAAGTGAAGTTTTTTCCATTAAGAGAATTTTGTAGGGACCGGATCACATGGTAATATGAAGGTGCAAGATCAAGTGAATATGGCGGGTGAGGTACGTAGTCCCAGACAAACTGCACCAATTTCTGCCAGGTCTACAAACAGACGCGAGGTCTAGCGTTGTCTTGGTAGAAAACGATATCCTTCCAATCGACCAATTCTGGACGCTTTTGATCGATTACCGCCTTTAATACGACCAGTCGAGCATAATACTTCTCTGAATTGATCATCTAATTATTTGGGAGAAGCTCGTAATATACAACATCTTTCCATTCCCACCAGATACACAACATCATCTTCTTCGGATGAAGATCCGTTTTTTGAGTGGCTAACAGACTCTCATTTCATTTTTATCAAGATCTTTTTCGATCCACATTATTGCAGATGATCCATTTTTCATCGCCCGTGATTAATCGTTTTAGAAACGGGTCGTTTTGGTTTCTTTCAAGATACGAATCACTGATCGAAATTCGTTCCATTAAATTTCTTTCATATAAATAATGAAGTACCAAAAATTGTAGCGATTCACATATTCAAGTGTCTTCTAGTATCTCACAACACTTATATAAGAACACCTGCTGTATCTCTGCAATGTCTTATGGCATGTAAAATTGATTATTTTCAATCAGTGTTGCAATTTTGTCATTATCAACAACTGAAGGCCTACCGGAACGCTTCTGATCCTCTAGGTCGATTTTTCCATCTCTAAATAAAGCGAACCACTTTATTATTTATTGTAAACAGTTATAGATTTATTTGTTAAAATTAATTTCATATCTAAGTACTTTTACAGTTTTAACAGTTCCATCATCTTCAGAGCGTAAAGATATAGAAAAATCTATAAATGATGATAAGGCAATAATCTAAATTGACCAGCAAAAGCTATTTGATGGAATGGAAAAAGAATTTATGTCTGAAAGTTGAATAAATTTCATAAAAATGAAATTAGTACTATCGAATTGAACACGTGATCTAAAATTCAGTTTCACTAAGAAGAATCAGTTTTCTCATTCTGACTAATACAAATTTGCAAATAATATAAAACTGCAAATCTATTTTAGCTCAGTAATGTATCTATATACAGAAACAGTTTCATTCGTCTGTGCATAATATTACGTTAGTGCAAAAATAATTGCGGGTTTTATCATTTTAAGTTTGGTGCTGATTTTTCTAATTACCGTTGTCTTTTGTTATAGTCATGTATTATATCATTGTAAAGAATTAAATTATCACCACTGATTATAATCAACGTTATCAACAACTGAAGGCCTATCGGAACGCTTCTGATCCTCTGGTTCGATTTTTCGTAGTTACCGTATTTAAAGGAGTCTTAATAAGTTTTAAACCGTATTTTGTATAAAAATATTGACTGTACGTTTGATATAATTTTTTATTAATATTTAATATGCATAACTAAAAGAATATATGTGTATGAAATGAAATGCACATTCTAATGAATGATTATTTCTCCAGATATTGTGTCTCCGTGTAAATTATCCGCAATAAACGAGTGACGAGCGTTCACACTCATTCATATAACATAATGAAGAGACATTCAATATATTATAATGTGTATTAAGTATAGTCGTGTTACAATATGCCGTTGAGCGCTGATAACGAGATAGCTTTAGCCAAACTGACAAATTGAATTGAACGGCGGATGATTTATCTAGAAGGAGTGAAATGCGTACGAGACTGGAGATCTTGACAGCTATTTGCAACATTGCCAAAAGTGAGATTGTGGTACACAATAGTTAAGATTTAGTGGAGCGACAGTGATTGATGAAAAATGTTAATATTTCGGCAGTTTGATTACGGAACGGAAAATATGTTTACTTTTTCTATTCCATATGCTTCCGGAAAATATGTTAATATCGCATATTCTTTTTGTTACCGCTGACACTTATACTTTATACGATTCAGAAAATTGGAATATAAGAAATAACGATACATTTTTTTATTGGTAAACAACTTGTCTTCTGTTGAAATCGTGAAGATTGCTAGGAACTCGGGATGTACTTTTCGACACTATTCTTTCATTTTGAAAGATTTTTTCGAGAAAAACATAGTTGAACGATATTTTAAGTATATAGTTCTAGTATTTTTTATCATTTTTATTAATTACGAATACTTATTTAGTATAAGAAATATAAAATTACACGATTCTCCCTTTAATATCTTCAATACATAAAAATATTAATAAAAGTATAAATTTACCTCTTTCTCTCTCTCTCTCTCTCTGTATATATATATATATATATATATATATATGTATATATAAGTATATATATATATATGTATATATATATGTATATATATATGTATATATATATATACATATATATATATATATACATATATATATACATATATATATACATATATATATATATATATATATATATATATATATATGTATATATAAGTATATATATTTATATATATATATGTATATATATATATATATATAGGGTGATTCAATTTAAGCTTCCAGATGCAAGTATTAAAATGGCACGCAGGGGTTTAGAAAAGTCATGCATTTTTTATTTAGTATTTTAGTCCAATTCAAAATTGAAATACAATTGAACTAGAAGTAGAACTTGAAATAGAAAATATTTAAAAAAGAATATATTTTTTAATAAATATAATGATTAAAATTTGAATTTTTTAAAAAAACGTGCAGCTCATATATATATATATATATATATATATATATATATATATATATATATATATATATATATATATATATATACAACGGGGAAACCCTGAATTTGCATGAAATATGCACCTCATAACTTAAAAACCGCATTTTAAAAGATAAGCACAAAACAGACTCGACTGTATACAAATATATATATATATATATATATATATATATATATATATGTATGTATATATAGATATATATATATAAATATATAGATATATATATAGATATATATATAAATGATACCACTGTTAATCAAACAATAAATTTGAATTAAAACTGACAAAAAACAGTACTCATACCAAATCCCATCAATATAATACCTACATAATTCCGTCGAAATTAAATTTATAAAAAAGATAAATTGGAAAACAATTCGTTTGTGAACAATGTACGTATTATCTCTATCACATTTAATAAAAATCGACAGTTGATTTTATAAAACAAAAAAATGTAATGCACAACTTCGAATAGAACTAATGATATTCCGTTTATGACTTATCGATTTTTACTGACAATTAAAATGACATGAATGGAACGTTACGAGCATTGATATTTATTTTCCCGAACTATTTTAATTAATTTAGTTAATAAATAAACATTTTCCTGTATGCAAAACAATTTTATATACACACAAAATGGAATTATTGTAAACATTTATAAATACATTTTTTATTAAAAGTAAATACTTCCAATATATACAAATATGAATGGATATATATATATATATTAAATTGGTAAGAAAATAATTGCGCTTTTTATCATTTTAAGTTCAGTGCAGATTTTTCTAGTTACCGTTATCTTTTGTTAAAGTCATGTGATACATCATTGTAAACTATGAAATTAGAACTACTGATTCCACCATATATCTATTGTTTTCATTTTTAGTTTCATTGGATTTAACCGCTTAAATGAGTCATGAAAAGAGAAAATTCGCGCGATTTTATTGTATGAGTTTAACTGGGATGTAAAGCAACAGAAACTGCTCGAAATATCAAACTTGTTTCTGGTGAAGAGTCAATTGATGAACGTACAGCTCAACACTAGTTCCAAAAATTTCTTAATAGAACCGAAAGTCTTGATGATTAAAAGGGTCGTGGACATCCTTGAGCTATAGATAATAATAATTTAAGAACCATTATTGAAGCGGACCCACCTAAAACAAGTCGAGAGGTGGCAAAAGAACTCAATGATGATCATTCAACAGTTGTTCGGCATTTGGAGTCTAATTGGAAAAATAAAAAAGCTGAATAAATAGGTGCCATGTGAACTAATCGAATATCAAGCAACTCGGCGATAAGAAGTCTGCTCTGCGTTTCTTTTGCATAACAAAAATGATCATTTTCTTGATCGAATTTTCATATATGATTAAGGATGGATACTCTACAACATTCATAAATGTTCATCATAGTGGCTAGACCGAGGAGAAGCACCAAAACAGTTTACTAAATCGAAGCGTTATGAAAAAAAGATTATCGTCACTGTTTGGTGGTCAGCAAGGGGAAACATTCACCACATCGTCCTAAATCCTTGTAAAACAATAACAGCAGAAAAATATTGTCAGGAAATTGAAAAAAATGAATGTGAAGTTGCATCCTTTACGGCTAGCATTAGTCAGTCGAAGAGGATAAATTCGTCTTCATAACAACACCCGACCACATATGTCACAAATGACTTTAAAAAAATTAAATGAACTGGGTTTTGAAACCTTACCTCACCCACCTTGTTCTCCGGACCTGTCTATCCCACAGATTATCATTTTTATAAACATTTGAGTGATTTCCTACGAGAGAAGGTTTTCAAAGATCAAACATCATCTCAAAGCGCTTTCAATGAATTCGTTAATCCAGAAATCCAGGATTCTATCTTGTAGGAATAGACAAACTTGTTTGCCGTAGGGAGAAATGTGTGCAGGTCGACGATCTTTATTTTTATTAATAAATATGATTTTTAACTAATATATGAGTCTATACGCGATACGTAAAAACCGCAATTATTTCTGCACCAACCTAATATATATATATATATATATATATATATATATATATATATATATATTAGGGGTGCCCATAAGTTGTCAATCTTTTTTAATAAGTAAATTATATTCAATTCGACTTAAGGCTCTGACTTGTGAAAAATTTTCATCTCAGTGAAAAAGTAATTAATAAAAGTGAAGTCAGTCACAGTTACAAAACAATGTTTGGTGTTAAATTAATATTCTTAAACGAACATGAACTAAAATTATAATTGTGTATGTTTTTGTACCTGCGATCATTTGATAAATTATCCTGGTGGTCTTTTTTCAATTACTTGATTTTCTGTTCAACACTATTCATTTAGTAATATGTACCATCTTCATGTGATTTTCAGATAACTCATGAAGATTTAACTAAAAATCTACTTCGATTGTCACACGTTCCCAAACTAGTAATGAAAACAGAAACTCGACAGGTCTGAAAAGAGGAATACAATCAGGATAACATAAAATCATTTGTAATTTTTTAAAAAATATAGTATTAACACCTCGTGTAAGAAATATCAAAATATTTTGAACACATCATTCTGTGTGATATTCATTAAAGAAAATAATAATAAATTAATAATAGATGTGATGTGTCTATGAATAAATAGATGAATACCATCAGGATATCATAAAATCATTTATTTTTTTTTTAAAAAAAAACAGTATTAAAACCTCTCATATAAAAAATATAAAAAAATGTTGCACACATTATTCTGTGTGATATTCATTAAAGAAAATAACTATCAACTTATAATAGATATAATGTATCTTTGAATAAAAAGATGTGTACCATCAGGATGACATAAAATCATTTATAATTTTTTTTTAAAAAAAAACAGTATTGAAACCTCGTATAAAAAATATAAAAATATTTTTAAAACATCATTCTGTGTGATATTCATTAAGGAAAATAACAATAAACTTATAATAGATATAATGTGTCCATCAATAAAAGGATGAATACCATCAGGATAACAAAAAATCATTTATATATTTTTTTTTTAAAAAAAAACAGTATTAAAACCTCATATAAAAAATATAAAAATATTTTTAACACATCATTCTGTGTGATATTCATTAAATAAAATAACAATAAACTTATAATAGATATAATGTGTCTATGAATAAAAGGATGAATACCATCAGGATAACATAAAATCATTTATATATTTTTTTAGAAAAAAAAACTATTAAAACCTCATATAAAAAATATAAAAATATTTTTAACACATCATTCCGTGTGATATTCATTAAATAAAATAACAATCAACTTATAATAGATATAATGTGTCTATGAATAAAAGGATGAATACCATCAGGATAAGAAAAAAATCATATATAAATTAAAAAAAAAAACTATTAAAACCTTACATAAGAAATATAAAAACATTTAACACCATAATGTGTGATATTCATTAAAGAAAATACCAATAAACTGATAATAGATATAATGTATCTTTTAATAAAAAGATGTATACCATCAAGATGACATAAAATCATTTATTATTTTTTTTAAAAAAAAAATATTGAAACCTCATATAAAAAATATAAAAATATTTTTAACACATCATTCCGTGTGATATCCATTAAAGAAAATAACAATCAACTTATAATAGATATAATTATCTATGAATAAAAAGATGAATACCATCAGGATTATATAAAATCATTTATATATTTTTTTTTAAAAAAAAACAGTATTAAAACCTCATATAAAAAATATAAAAATATTTTGAACACATCATTCTGTGTGATATTCATTAAAGAAAATAACAATCAACTTATAATAGATATAATGTGTCCATGAATAAAAGGATGAATACCATCAGCATAACAAAAAATCATTTATAAATTAAAAAAACACTATTAAAACCTTACAAAAGAAATATAAAAACATTTAACACATCATAATGTGTGATATTCATTAAAGAGAACAACAATATGACTTATAAACGATATAATCCGTTTATGAATAATTTCATATCAAATTCTCTCTTTTGATCAATCGAAGAGGACCGATTCTTCTTCATTACAACGCCCGACCACATATCTCACAAATGACTAAAAAAAATAAACGGACTGGGTCATGAAACCTTAGCTCATCCATTTTATTCTCCGGACCTGTATGTCCGACAGATTATCATTTTTTTTAAAAAGTTGAGTAATTTCCTACTAGAGAAGGTTTTATTAAACCTTACATAAGAAATATAAAAACATTTAACAGATCATAATGTGTGATATTCATTAAAGAAAACAACAATAGATTTATAAACGATATAATCCCTTTATGAATAATTTCATATCAAATTCTCTCTTAGAATGTCCAAATTTCTGTATACAGACAGTAAGAAGAACATCTCTTCAACGTACAGGAAAACTGTTATTACTACACCTTCAATCGTTTTCTATCTGACAAAAGTTATCCGAAGAGAATACAAACAGAATTCGCATTAAAAATAAAAGCATGACAACAGTTTAATCTGTAAAACATGTATCGTTACGTGAACATTCTTTTTAATTAATTTCAATTATTGTTTGCTGGTATCGAAACCCTAACGAGGTTATTGAAGGAAGAGAAACGCTACTGGGAACAATCAGTAATACGTTTATAAAATAGCTTCGGTTATTGAAATTCTTACTTATAACCGTTAAATTTCATTTGCCTCCACATTATAATACACAAAGTAACAACTCAATTACACATCGGGATAGGAAGGAAGGGTCACGGGAACGTTCGCCATTTTCCGATCGCAACCGAAGTGTACATCGACTCATGTGAACATCTTAACGCTTCATAACTAATTAGTTATAATGCTGTGTAATTAAGTTTTCCCGTATGAACAGAGCTACAGAGCACAGTAGCGAAAGCACGACGACGGCCACACAAGGTTTACACTCAGGTTCGCCGCGTAACGCGATACAAGCACGCCCCCTCGGTGCGCTTGGGCGACCCTCTCTTTCGAACTCTAATGGAACTAACGATGTATACCGGTTGAGGTGTGTAGAAGCGTGCACGCACTCACATTTACTCGTATGTTTTTGTTTTAAAAAAAAATTGATTTTAATTTTGTTGAAGACTGATAGTTGTATTTATTCGTTTATTTTTTTATCTGTTAAAATCGCATTATTAACAGGGTAATTCCAGTTTTAAAAATTAATTTATTCGAAGGTATGAAAAAAACTTGCTTTTATTCAAAGGTCAAGCCATTCAATTATATATATATCCTGTATCAAATCGAAATATGTCTTATTTTATTGTACTGTAAACTAATGGCATTGAACCGTTAATATTAAACTGTATATTACCTGGAATACCTCCCGAAATCATATATAAACAGGCCACGCTAGGCAATAGATTAAGTCACAAGCAAGTCAGTAGGTAACAAGTGAATTATCAAGTCAGTATCCAGATTAAAACAATAATTTCAAGTCATAACCGTTGTATCCACTGTCAAAATAAAAGTAAACTTCACAAAAAAACAGACTTCTTTTCATTGATTTAAAAAGGAGTCGAGTTCTCACTCCTTAGTGCCACACTAAGTCGGTAGTATTACTCCCACACACGACAAATTTCATAATTTACGACTGGACTCGTACTGTGTCTTAGAACTTAACATATATCGATAGTTTTACAATAGATTCCATGAAATTATTACTGAATATAAACGAGAAAAAATATTTCAAATGAATGATTTCTATACGTCAGCTCACTGAGAATAATGTGATTTCTGTAGAAATGCGCACAAAGTAATCAAGTACTGAACGAGTTTGATCTGTAATTATTTTTATGAATATAAAAAGACCCAGAAAGAGACCAATGAACAGATGGAATAAGGATATTAAAAACTTTTTTGGAAAACTGTGGAAAAGAGAGGCACTGACTCGAACAAAATGGAAAATCATGGAAGAGGCCTTTTTCCAGCAGTGGATTAACAGAGGCTGAAGATGATGATGATATTATATATATATATATATATAATCAATAATTGTACAACGTGGTCGCTTGATTCGATTTAAGAAAGAATGATTTATGTAAAGAGTGTGCAGGTATTGCTTGTCACAAACAAGACTAATGTAACGGATCTAACTATCGGATGTTTGTATTTTATCTATAAATACCTGCGATCGTGTTCTCGTAAAAAAGATAAAAATAACGCAAATCTATGCCAATAAATTATGCTAGCGTTTCACACACACACACAAGCACGCTAACAAATTGATTAGCGATTGCTATTGAATACATGGAAAGGTGTTTTGCGTTCCTTAACATATTTGTGTATACGTTGTAACGTTTATTTCCACATGAAACGATAGGTTTTCGTGCGTGTATATATTTATTAAGTTCATACACACACACGTGTATATAAATAAAGAGAAAATATAAGAAATAGAAGAGGAACGAGAATTTTCTACGCACAATTTTCATGTGTGTAAAAAATGCGTGTTCCTGTGTTAACGTGCACCTATGTGCCCTACATACACACACACACACATATATATATATATATATATATTCTGCACGTGTTCTTTGTGGATTAAAGGCTGCACTCTTTTGTTACAAAACTTCCGTACATGATTGAACATTATTCTCGGTCGAATGATTTTTTTTCCTGACTGTGGGCGCTTTCCGAAAAGGGTTGGTTGTTGTTTTCGCAATTTTCCGTGTTTATTTATTGAACGCTAAGGGTTGTATTACTTCATGCTTACATAGATTTTTTTTCTACTTCCCCATATTCGTACACAAGTTATTATAATGCTCGATGACATTTTCAAAAAGAAACGTACTTGTGTACTCAGATAGATGTACAGGCTGTTTTAAGTGGTCCAGAACTGTTGAACAACTAACTCTTATCTTTTGTGCAAGCTCTCGAATTGTGCGTGGTTCTGATTCAACTAACTCCTTCAGTTGGTCGTTATGAAAGGATACCCACAATCTTCTTCATTTTCAATGCTCTCGATTCCTGTAAGAAATTTTTGTAAACACCATTTCATCGTACGTTCCTTAACAGCACCCACACCAAAAGAATTATTTAGTTTGCTAGCAGTTTCTGCTGCTTTACCATCCGTTTTTAACACATAAGAAAAAATAATCTTATTTGCTTCTTTTCCATCTCTAATAGTTCAATTTGAAGCAAAATTAGTAATAAAACCAAAGTCGATGTTACCAAAATACAGACTGAAAAATGTACTTTAAAATGATATTAACATGAACACGATGAAATGACACCTTCATTGAAAAAAAGGTTAGAATTCAGAAAACAAAAACGGCAATTATATTCCTACCAGCCCAATAATCTATTACTGATCAAATAAATTCTTGTTTATACACAATTTATATAACAATTCTATCATCTTAAGAGCATCAAGATACAGAAAAATCTCTTTACTCAATTCAAGCTCTAAAGATAATCAAAAATGATCAATAATAAGTTATTGAAGATTTTTGACTCGAAAAAAGTTCATGATTTGCATGATGTGAAAAAATAATTAATTTGTGTAAATTTAACCATTAAATATTATTACTAATACTTTCATATTTGTTTATAAATTGTTTAATAAAACTGATTATTTTTAAAAGTGAAAAAAGTTATTCAAATTCATTTTTTTCATTTTCACATTTTTCCATTATATAGAGAGACAAAACAAAAAGAGTACTAACAAAAATATAACAGTAGAAGGAACGATCGTACCTACGGACACAATATACCCGGAAACACATACAATAAGTTTTAACGAACTGTGAAAATTTAAGTTTAATGCTCATCCTGTACATCCGGTACATCCTTCACTCTCTCCAACTCACCGCCGGTCAGACGAGTACCGAGAATTGAGATGCACAATTCGCCTCGCTGAAAAAGTCTGTACTTTAATCAACGATTTTTTGATAAGTAGCGGAACAAACGAAGCTGCTTCACAAAATTCAACTAGTTTATATTATGGCGGTAGGAAAATAATTGCGGTTATTGTTTTCTCGATTCTGACCATATTTTTTCAATGAAAGTATCTTTTCGTCGTGTCCATGTTCGTATCATTTCAAAGTGAGTTTTTCGGCCTGTATTTTGGTAATGTCGACTTAGGTTTTATTATTAATTTCGATTCAATTTGGGTTATTGAATTAGAGATGAAAAAGAAGTAAATAATATCGTTTTTTGTACGAGTTCTAGATGAGTATTAAAGCAGCAGAAACTGCTAGTAAACTAAAGAATGCTTTTGGTGTGGGTACTGTTAAGGAACGTACGGTGCAATGGTGTTTCCAAAAATTTCGTGCTGGTGACGAGAGCCTTGAAGACGAAGAAGGTCGCGGGCATTCTTTTTCAATTCATAACGACCAACTGAAGGCGATAGTGTTTCCAAAAAAATCGTGCCTGAAACGAGATCCTTGAAGATGATGAAGGTCGCGGAATTCCCTCTTCAGTTCATAACAACGAACTGAAGGCTTCATTTGAATCAGAACCACGCATAACAATTCGAGAGCTTGCACAAAAGATAAGCGTTAGTCATCCAACAGTTCTGGACCTCTTAAAAAAGGTAAGAAAATCGAAGAAGAGAAAAATGTATATGAATTTGAAGATCATAAATCGCAATTATTTTCCTACCAATATAATAGAATAAAAATAGATTTGTCATCTAGAAAATCAAAATGATAAATAATCAATTCTGAGCGAAAAATCATTTAAGCTTTATATGAGAGAGTGAAAAAGTAATTATGAAAGTGAAGTTAGTTACAAGAAAAATGTATTGTGATAAAAATGTGTGAAAAATTTTCATCTCAGTAAAAAAGTAATTAATAAAAGTGAAGTCAGCCACAGTTACAAAAAAATGTTTGGTGTTAAATTAATATTCTTAAATGAACATGAACTAAAATTATAATTGTGAATGTTTTCGTACCTGCGATCCTTTGATAAATTATCCTGGTGGCCTTTTTTAATTACTTGATTTTCTGTTCAACGCTATTCGTTTTGTAATCTATGCCATCTTGATGTGATTTTTAGATAATTCATGAAGGTTTATTTAAAAATCTACTTCAATTGGCACACATTCCAAAACTAGTAATGAAAACAGAAACTCGGGGGGTCTAAAAGGATGAATACCATCAGGATAACATAAAATCATGTATATTTTTTTAAAAAAATATATAGTATTAAAACCTCGTATAAGAAATATAAAAATATTTTCAACACATCATTCTATGTGATATTCATTAAAGAAAATAACAATATGACTTATAAATGATATAATGTGTTTATGGACAATTCTCAAATCAATAAAGACAAAAACATATATGAATTTGATAGTTACTCATCTACTAAAATTATATAATTAGTCACAATTAAACAGATTCTTGACAAAATAGAAATTATCTGAACTACAATCCAAAAATGTTACAGACTCTAGATCGATTACAATTCAATTGAATTGATTTCAAGCTTAACACACACTCGTTTATCTATATTTAATATTTAAAAATAACATATAAGCTTTATTTGCTCAATCATAGACAAAATTTGATAAAACAGTCGAGAATTTATCAAACATATTCCATCATTAATCCGCTGATAACATAAAAAATGTACAATGATATGAACTTTATGTTTATCTCACATATACATGAACGGCTGCGTGTTAGTCATGAAACAAACACTGATATATATATATATATATATATATACACATATCCTCTGTAAGCAAGTTACAGTATAATCCTTATAAATATCCATGTAATGAAGCGTTCAGAGCACAGCATCAATCGTTATCATCGTGTGTTGAAAAAAGCTTCAATACCTTCTACTCATTTGAGCTGTTTGTTCATAAACACCATTATATATATATATATATATATATATATATATATATATATATATATATATATATATATATATGATGCTTTATGTATAGTTTATCATATGTATATCCAAATGATTACGATTCGTTAGTCAAAGAGAAATTTTAAATATATATATATATATATACATATATATATATATATATACATATATATATATAAGATTAAAATAGATAAACATAATCAATATTTAATATAGTTGAATAAATTTTCAACTAGATTTAATAAAAATTTCGATAACTAATTTCAAATATTTTTGATTCAACTCATTGAAATCATTTTAAAAAAACATTTTATTTAAATAATTCGTCTATTATTAATTAAATCTTTCTAGAGCATGGTTAAAGATGAAATTCCAATTTAAAAATAATATTATTGGATTTATTTATTTATTGAAACATACAAGAGCGCTGCTCACTACAGGTGACGACAGGACGTCAATGATCAGATATGTACAGAACAAAATGTTGCATATAAAGGACAAAAACATAAATTTCATGTATATATATATATATATATATATATATATATATATATATGTATATATATATTATTAGTCCAGTATTTTAATTGTATTGACATTTTCGGAGTCATGGAACTAGTAATTAACAGAACCTGATTCTACGTAGAAAAATTAAAATGTATTTTCGTATATATACATATATATATATATATATATAATTGATGTAAAAATTCAAAAATAGCCTAAACAATAAAAGGTTACCTAATGACATGACAATGAAAAAGTGTACAAATTGTGTGTATATGTGCAAAATCGTTAGAAAATGTAAAAAAGGTAGACAAAAGGCTCTGTATTTTAATTTAAGGATGAACTAGTTACTGATCGTTTGAAGTGTTATATTTAAATATAACAATGAGCTACCGCACGAATAAACAATCGAGGGTTGACGGTATGCACGCCACGTGACCATATGGGTGTTCGTGGGGGTGTTGGTCAAGCGGATATCCAGAAGCGGTGTTCCCAGTTCGTCCGACACACGACTAACGTCCGTTCGCTTGCTTTGCGGTGTGAAAACCGATGGAAACAGAAGAATAAACGATTAATACACATCGTGTGATCGATTCCGCTCGCTTTTCACACCCATAAATTGTACATACGTGTCGTTAAATAGCAAAGTGTATGTGCCACCGTGTACGTGTGTGTGTGCCTGTGTGTATGGAAATATGTTCATGTTAAGCTGTTTGAACGATTTTTGTGTTGATTCAGTTTCTGTTTATAAATAAACTTTATTATATCCATATTGGTTGATTAAAAAAATATCCGAGGTATTTTTTTTTCAAATTTATTTTTTTATGATCAATATTTTCAATTTTTAACAAATTCAATCACTCTATTGTTATCTTGTTACAGGTTAAATACTGTAATTATATTTTTATTATTTTAGTCAATCGGATAAGTTTCAAAATCTATTTAAATTAATATAAAAATACCAAGAAATGAAAAATATTTAATTTAAACTAATTACAAATCTATCTCTCTCTCTGTATATATATATATATATATACATATATATATATATATATATATATATATATATATATTTTATATAAATTTTTCCGACAAGCGATTCGTTTGTTACCTGGAAGGTGTAGCAAAGTTATAAGAATTATTGAGGGATATTTTCAGGATTAAGATGTATTCCATTTTTTGAACTACACAAACATTAATTTTCTATAAAAAAGGCGTCGAATTAATTGTACATCTAATATTAAAAAAAATGAGAATATTAAGAAAAAAACAATAGGAAACAAGTGCAATATTAAAAAGGGGCACAAAGATTATGCACAAAACTAATAGATACTTCCTTTCAATTTAAATAGCCATTTTGTATCCATTATTTTTTAAAAAAAAATACAAGAAGAAAGGGTTAATTAATGCTACTCTGCGCTGTTCCCGAGACAAAATTAAGTTTCGTTGCCATGTTTCCTTAACTTTTATATTAATAATCTATAGTAGTAATCTGTAGTAAGATTTTAAACTATTTAAGAATCAATCAAAGCCTTTAACGAGTAGAGATTAACATATTCTGTTTTAGTGTGTAGAACTGCTATAGTTGTATTTTTTATTATTTATAAATACTATTTTAAAATAATATTTTCTGTGGTGCTTGAACATTTAAAAATGTATGAAAAGTATTTTATGTCACTCTTATTATCGAAGAAGTTGGCCACTCCTGTTATATTGTAAATTAAAGCATATATGGAATAACAAATAAATATAAAATTTATATCATATATTCATAGATGACTGAAAATATTTGAATATCGATTGTCAGTAAAATATTATTCTATTCATCAAAATTTATCATCGAAAATGTATCTATTCTCTTAAATTAATTAACCCTTTCTTCTTGTATTTTTTTTAAAAAAAGTAATGCATACAAATGGCTGTTTAAATTGAAAATAAGTATCTATTAGTTTTATCATCTCCCAAAAATCTTTGGTCAGAAGTTCATAGAAAACATCAAAAAATGAAGCATTTTTTCCTAGTCTACGCAGGGATACCGAATTTATTCCTGCTGCCTCTTCATTATCCCATTCTTCTGGTTCATTATCGCAATCTTACCACCACCAATCATCTGCATTTTGTTCTGATAAAGAAATATGAATTGAAATATTACCAGTTTCCTCACTATCTAAACTAATTAGAAGTTTTCGGCATCGCACGAATTTTTCTTTTCTCACTTTTAATACTTTTATCGTTTTCTTTTTTATTTTCTTCATCATCAACTTCAAATTTTTGTTTTTTCTCTGCATTTTTTTCAGGTAAATATTTCTCAAAAATAACTAACCATTGATACAATTTCAAAAATGATCACTACACAATATGTATCTAATATCTGACACAAAAAACATGCGTACTTAACTTATATGAAAATTGCACGAGTCTTACTTGTATTTAACTGATAATTTTTTCTCTACAGTTCACAAGTCAGACTCGTGATTCATGCACAACAGGTTTTAATATAACACAACAATTTGTTTAGAAAAACATTTCAAAATTTGATATTAGGAAGCAGAAGCTCTAGATTTATTTTACTTCACGTTACACAAGACTTTATTTTAATTATCTTCAGTCTGGTTTAAAAATGAAATTTAACACCAATTAGGTAAAAAATAAAGTACTTAAACAAGATCAAGTTTGTTCAGTATATACATAAAACGAGTTCGTAATAAAAATGATTGTTCATGTAGAAATATGTAAATATATAAATCTATAAAATCCATTGTTTACTATAAGTTCATGTTCTCATTATATCAGTACTCATTATCATCAAACTCAATCATGTATATGTATGTAGTAGTAAATATATATATATATATATATATATATATATAAAATCGGCTCTTTTTATGCGGTAAATACGTTCCAAAGAAAAGTGCATATAAAAAATCGCCTTAAAAAGACATAACTGTCTTTACAAATTATGGTTACGTTCCATAATTTTCTAAAATCCTTATAAACCAAAGAAATGAGTTAAAATATACCCAAAATCGTATAAAAAAATTATGAAAATTCATGAAAATAAGAATGGATATAAAATTCCTTCGAAAATTTTAAAGAAATTGATATTAAACTTTAAGTTTGTTTTAAACTTTTTTTGTTTTGTTTAAAACTTTATTCTGACAATATTTAAATACAGATGAAGGTCCAGGACACGCACCCAAGCCATCATTAAACCAAAAAAACTTATGGTTACTATGTGGTGGACAAATAAACGGAGTTATTGTTATTTTTATTTTTTTTATACCCTTTAACAGGATTGTGTCCACAATAGATTTGCGTCTACTTTTTTTATAGTAGAGTTCAAGCTGGGACAGAATATAGCAGTAGCAGGTAGAAATATCAATGGAGCTTTTGGAGAAGGATCAGCTAGCCAGAGAACAATTCAATTATGGTTCAAACAATTTCGTTCCGGTAATATGAATGTCAACAATGAGCCTCGAGAAAGGCCCAAAACCATTATGGACGAAAAAAATTTGAGAACCATGATGGAAGCTAATCCAATAACAATAGTTTGAGCTCTCGCATGTGATTTAAGTGTTAGTGTTATGACTGTTTTTCGTCATCTCGCTGCAATAGGAAAGTTGAAAAAGCTGAATAAGTGGGTACCGCCCGAATTGACAGATGATCAGAAACTGAGACGCTTGGAGGTGTGTCCTACATTGATGATTCGAAATGGTGAAACGCCATTTTTAAATCGAATCATTACTTGTGATGAAAAATGGATTCTGTATGATAACAGAAAAAGATCTGGACAATGGTTAAATGCAAATGAAGCTCCAGGACAGGCACCCAAGCCGTCATTACACCAAAAAAAGCTTATGGTTACTGTATGGTGGACAAATAAAGGATTAATCCATTATTCTTTCTTAAAACCAGGCGAAGCAATTACGGCTCATTCGTATTGTCGCGAAATCGACCATATGAATGAAAAATTTAAAACAAAACAGTCGACGCTAATCAATAGATATGAGCAAATACTATTGCAAGACAATGCTCGACCACACACATCTCGAATCACAATTTCCAAATTAAATTCATTAAATTATGAAATTTTACCGCATCCCCCTTATTCACTAGATCTTTCACCGACAGACTATCATCTTTCTCGCCACTTGGTATATTATTTAAGAAATAAAAATTCCGAAACCAAACAGTAGTGATTCAAGGATTCGAAGACTTTATATGCTCTAAAAATGTCGATTTTAATAAAAATGGGATAAACAATCTGATTTCTCATTGGCAAAAGACCATTGAAGCTGATGGAGCTTATTTCGATTAAATATATTTTGTTTTGTTAAAAATATTGCGTTTTAATTCTCTCCTACAATTTCCGCAATTTCATATGTTACACCCTAAAATATTTATATATATATAAATATTTTGATTTATTACACATTCACTACCATTTTTGAAAAATAGTGCTTTAACACACCAAAGATAATGGTATTTCCATTGAATTTCACATATATATATATATATATATAAAATGATATATGTTTCAAAAATGATTGACAGTAATTGAATATTTTTGATTAGAATTTGTTTAGTTAGAAGTTGTTAGTTTGTGAAGTGAATGAAATATACAACAACATTTAAATTTACAACACATATTCAAATATACATTTCTCTCAAAATCCGGAGAAACATCTTTGATGGCGTTTATGTGCCAGCAACAAGCGGCGCACAGCTACTTTCTCCGCTTGTAAAATTTGTAAAACCAACAATGGACAACCAGTTGGGCTATGCGTTGTCAAATGTTTAAAAATTTATTATACAAAATAAATCACCTGTATTTCATTTTGCAAAAAATATATTTATTTAGTTTTGGTTTTCCATTTCTATTCATTTCTTTTCAATTTAATGTGTCACATATATTTGACACATGGACTACACAACATACATTTTTTAACTACAGCCCAGCGTCACATATGTGTGCCAGTTTATAGAGGAATACTTATTTTACTTACTTAGAATGTTCTAAATGTATATCAGTGAAGACTATACCATTCGGTGTCATTGTCACAAAAAAATCCTGGGCTGTGTTGGACATTTTTCCCACAAGACCCTGGTAGCAAACATGTTAAATCATGTATTGACTTATAAATCAATAAAATATTTTTGATTTTAAATGTGAGTTTAAATGTGTTACATGATAAAGTATATTTTTTTACTTACACCCTAATATTTATATATATATATATATATATATATATATTGAGAGGGAGAGAGAGAGAAATGTATGAATGATAAAATTCATTAAAAAAATGGATCATAATAAAGTACGAAATCCGTACTAAATAATAATAAAAAAACAGCATCAAATCAAAACGTGAATAAATGTTATTTACACTTAACGCTCTCCAACAAATAGCATCGTTTATTATTATTTTCCAGCAGATAGCAAAAGATACAAATTCAGACAAAGCGTGTGCATACACGCGTACGATTTTTTTTTTTCACTCTTTTAATGAATTCACGCACAGCTTGAAAAGTGGAAGTGACATAATTATTAACGTCATCACTTCTCGTTGTTTTCATGAGAGGTTTCAAGTCTGTATACATACATATATACATATATATATATATATGTGTGTGTGTGTGGAGTGCATGGTAGTATACACTTACTGTGCACGTATCTCATACAGACTGGAGTTCGTTGGCTCCGAGCCATTACTAAAATAAAAAGTGACAATTTCAAATGAGTCCGTTTTTTCCTCATCCCGTTTCATACTGTCAAACAACGACGACCGAACGTTTCCGTAACGGTTAGCAAAAATATTTTACAATAATCATTAAGTTGTTTCGTTCGTCGCCCGGTTTTATCTGTTTATTTCCATTTTATTTAATGGTTTATTGAAAAGTTTAATGTCGTTAAAGCGACACGCAAATCATTGAATATACAATTTATCACAATGAAGTAATCAATATATTTATTTACACTTCTCCTTCGTCTACCGAACAGAATCTTCCTGTCGAATAATATAAATGTTTGACATCTCTCCAATGCTCGACATTTCCAAATGGTGAAATTATTTTAAAATTTTCTTACGGATCTTTTATGTATATATATATATATCTATATATATATATATATATGTATGTATAAATATATATATATATATATATATACATACATAAAAGAACCGTAAGAAAATTTTAAAAAAATTTTTAAATTTTGGAATTTTGAGGATATTTTATTTGATTCAATTGGAATAATTCCTCCTCTTTATGTGTGAGGATAAAAACAAATGCAATACTGCTACAAAAATTTACCAGGCAGCAAATGAAATGTCCTCAACATTTTAAAATGTTAAAATTATTTTAGAATTTTCTTACGGTGCTTATATATATATATATATATATATATACATAAAGTTCGACGATGGAGAATTGGAGGCATTGCTTAATGAAGACCCATGTCAAACACTTCAAGAATTGTCTGAATCGTTGGGAGTTAACTTGTCAACACCTAGGAGGAAAACACCTTAAAGTCAAGGGAATAATCCAAAAGCAAGGAAATTGGGTCCCATATGAATTGAAACCGAGGGACGTTGAAAGACGTTTTTCTACCTGTGAACTGCTGCTTCAACGGGAGAAAAGGAAGAGATTTTTGCATCGAATTGTCACGGGCGATGAAAAGTGGATCGATTACGACAATCCCAAGCGCAGAAAGTCATGGGTTAAGCCCGGCCAACCATCAACACCAGCGGCGAAGCCAAATATCCATGGATCCAAGCTCATGCTCTGTATTTGGTGGGATCATAAGGGTGTGATCTACTATGAGCTGCTCGAACCGAATGAAACCATCACTGGGGATCGCTACCGACTACAATTGATGCGCTCGAGCCGTGCATTGAAGGAAAAACGGCCGGAACACTTTGAAAGACAAGACAAAATGATTTTGCAGCACGGCAATGCTCGTCCGCACGTCGCAAAACCGGTCAAAACATACTCGGAAACGCTCGAATGGGAAGTCCTACCCCACCCGCCGTATTCTCCAGATATTGCTCCTTCTGATTACCACTCGTTTCGATCGACGAATCATGGCCTGTCTGGGCAGAAGCTCACTTCTTATGAAGATTGCAAAAAATGGGTCGATTCGTAGATTGCATCTAAAGAGAGGCGTTCTTCCCACGTGGTATTCGTCTCCTGCCCGAAAGATGGGAAAAAGTATTGGCTAACGATGGACAATACTTTCAATGATATGTTTTTTTTTAAATTTCATTTAAAATAAACGATCTTTTCTCATGAAGAAAACGCCACGAATTAATTCCAACACCCAATAAAAAGAGAATATCTATATCTGACTAAAACTACCAGTAACTCATTTTTTCGAGTTTTAAAAAATGGCTCATTTATATATATATATATATATATATATATTTATATATATATACATACATATATATATATATACACATATGTACGTGTATGTGTTTGTCTGGAAGGGAAATCATTATTAACAACAGTTCAGTTCCAAGTCCATTTCATATAAAACGTGCTATACTCTTGGAACTATGTGTGTGTGTGTGTGATTACACTGGATAGGGTGTATGAGTAGTATATATTTATAGATAGAGTGTATGAGTAGTATATATTTTTGTCCCGATAGGAACCAATGTATTATCCACAATATAAAATTCAAATTATAAAAAAATTCAATTTATAAAAAAATTATTAGTAGACACATCCTACAATGTGTAATATATATATATATATATATATATATATATATATATATATATATATAAAGAAATCAATATAATGTCCATACCTGTATTTCATTATACCAAATCCAT
Source organism: Acanthacorydalis orientalis (assembly GCA_034766995.1). Lineage (NCBI taxonomy): Eukaryota > Metazoa > Arthropoda > Insecta > Megaloptera > Corydalidae > Acanthacorydalis > Acanthacorydalis orientalis. Next base: position 8,263,338 of record CM068323.1, on the reverse strand, counting down.
TCGGTTAATTAGAACGAACATCGAATAAATTTATGTATATACATAAATTTATATACACTAGTAATGATTATGCAGTAGCACACAGCATGGTTGACAATAACTTCTGAGAAATCGAACACAAATCTCGACCAGATAATAATATATTAATTATTCGCACACTAATTAGTTGTTCTTAAAGTTAGTTCTAAATTTCTTTAGTTCAATCGTCAATTTTCGTCTTAACACCGATGACAAAAATTATATTTAGTCCGTCACCAATTCACATACACAATATGAACCGCTCTCCCACTTCTAACGTAGTCTAATCGAAGACCACAGCCTACTTATCTTTCGATATTAACAGTTCTGTATTACTATGCACTGGTTACTTAAAGCAGACTTACATAATTGTCGTCTAAGAAAATAAAATGTAGAAAAGGATACATCAATTTTGATTTCATTTTATAGAGAAAGATAAACAGCTCAAATAAAAAAAATTACATCACATTTGTATATAATTTAATGCAACCAACGATATAAGAAATTTTCTAGAATTTTTTACCCTTGAAATCAATGGCGGATCAGCGGGTGTCGGATCCAGGGGCGCCGATCTCGGAGGGGAAAAATGGATCATTGTATAAAGAAACGAAAGTTATACTTCAACGTCTTAGCTGACAATAATCTGAGAAAAAATGCAAAGTGATATTGATATTTTGCATTTTGATGATAGATTGGAACGATTCCTGCTCTTTATATATGAAGATAAAAACAAATTCGATACTGACATAGAAAATGAGATGTCCTCAACATTCACAAATTATTTTAATTTTTTTTTGACTATTACTATTTTGAATGCATCGGGAGAAAGACTGTTCCCAGCGTTAAAGAGAGTGAAAAACTATCTTCGAAATACAATACCAGAGGAAAAACCAAATAGAATGGCATTTTTGTATACAGAACAAGAAATAATAAATAATATCGATACTTTAACAATAATTGATGAGTTTGCTCGAAAAAATTAAGAAAAAAGTTTAAATTCTTCACTCCAAATAAAATGTATGGTTTCAGTTACAGAGTTGAAAGTTTTTGTTTCTTTATTTTTCTGAAAAATAATTCAGAATATTATTTTGATTTATTTATTTTGATGTAATATATATATATATATATATATATATATATATATATATATATATATATATATATATATATTTATAAAATAAAGTTACAGATATAAACAAGAATGTTATAAAATATATTTTTACATAAATCCGTTTTTTATGAGTGAGGGACTCCATAAATTTTAACTAGAGCCTCCTCACTAGATTAATCCTCCCCTGTCAATCCTAACTTCCGAAGAGTATTTACTGTATTTCACATCTTATCATTTTTTAATTGCACTCAGAACTCACTGAACAGATTTTTCATTTACATAAGAAAACATTCTAAAGAATACTCTACTTTTTTTAATATGTTTAAAAAGTTAATGTCACTTTCATAAGAATATATTTTTATCGTCCTTAATATTTAAATATTTACATTAACTTACATCTTTCTATTATTTAACAATGAACGAACATATAATAAATGAATAACAATATTTACTTTTCATTTTTAAGTTATCATTCTGCAAATCAGGAAATGAATGCAAACGAAAATTTTATTTCATAACGAATTTCAATTTAAAAACTTTACTTTTTATATTCAGACTTTTAAATTAATTTCATATCTCTTTATATTTTTACTTTTTCTGATTCTTGAAAGAGAAACCTATTTATATTCATATTTCTTATTGTACATATATATATATACATATATATATATATATATATATATATATATAAATATATGTATATGTATATATATATATATATATATATATATATATATATGTATGAAATGAACAATTATCATGAAATATATAACCAATAAATAATACTACGACACACATAACCCCAACGTTGTCTAATTTCTGAACACAACGGCGTGTAATATAAAAGCAACTTTAAAGCACACATTCTGTGACCTGTTTAAATGGGTGAAGCGCATCTGGCACGGTCACAATAAGCTCAAATTAGCCGTTAATATGGGCTAATGAACACGATGATTGTAGACAGGGTCGGATTTAATAGACACAATCTCATTAGCCATAATGATGGGGATATGTTTTCATATAATGGTTCTATCTTCTATGTAATTAAAATTGTAATAAAAAAAATCTTATCTAGAACATTTTTGTGTTAGGGTGGTGCGAAATAAAATTGCGGTTTTTGTATATCGAGTACACAGACGCATGTATCAGTTAAAATTTATATTTATTAATCAAAGTTAAGACCATTGATCTGCATGCATTTCTCCCAACGGGAAACGAGTTTGTTTTTTTTTCCTACAAGGTTCTGAAATCTTGGAATTAACGAATTCATCAACTGATGTTTGATCTTTGAAAACCTTCTCTCGTAGGAAATTACTCAAATGTTTAAAAAAAGAGACAGGTCCGGAGAATATGAGTGAGGTAAGGTTTCATAACCCAGTTCATTTAATTTTTTTAAAATCATTTGTGATACGGGTGGTTGGACGTTGTCATGATGAAGAATTTGTATTCTTCGATTGATTAATGGTGGCCGTAACGGATATAACTTCTCATACATTTTTTTCAGCTTCGTGACAATATTTTTCTGCTGTAATTGTTTCACAACAATTAAAGAAGTTGTAGTGAATGATGCTACTTGTAGACCACAAAACATTGGCCATAATCTTTTTTTAATGAAGCTTCGGTTTAGGAAACTGTTTTGGAGCTTCTCCTCGGTCTATCCACTGTGATAAACGTTTCCGATTGTTGTAAAGAATCTCCATTTTTCATCACATGTGATAATGCAATGAAGAAAGGGATAATTTTTGTTACACAAAAGAAGCGCAGATCAGCCTTCCTATCATCAAATTACTTGATATTTAATTTAGTTTATATGGAAGCAATTTATTCAGCTTTTTTATTTTTCCAATTAGGTTCAAATGTCGAATAACTGTTGAATGATCAACATTGAGTTCTTCTGGTAGCTCTCGAGTTGTTTTAGGTGAATCCGCTTCAATAATGGTTCTTAAATTATTACTATCTATAGCTAAAGAATGCCCACGACCCTCCTCATCATCAAGGCTTTCGTTACCATTAAGAATTCCATTTTTGGAAACAGTGTTGAGATGTACATTCACTAATTGACCTTTTACAAAAAACAAATTTGATTTTTCGAACAGTTTCTGTTGCTATGCGTCCCAATTTAAACTCATGCAACAAAATCCCGCGAATTTTCTTTTTTTTCGCGACTAATTTAAGCGGTTATATCCAACAATACTAAAAAATGAAAACACTAGACATAAGCTGAAATCATTAGTGCTAGTTTCACCGTTCACAATGGTGTATCATATGACTATAACGAAATATAACGGTACTAGAAAAATCGGATCCAAACTTACAATGATAAAAAACGCAATAATTTTGGCACCAACCTAATAATAAGTCCAGTTTCAGCTCTTGAGTCATTTTCAAGGCTTTGTGATACTGTCATCAAGTTATCAAAAGAGATGGTTTAGAGCCGAGCCTGATTGTAGAAATCTGAATCAATAGTAACGTAGCATAATTCAATCGAAGAAAATAACTAAACAGACATTTTTTGTGAAAAGTCAGTAGAAAATATTGAACAATGAATCAATTGTGCAGCTCGCTCACTAATCTTTTAAAAACTACATAAATGGAGTAAAATAAACTGGGTTGAAAAATAAAAAAATATTTCTGGATTATGATACAGAATGATATTAGATTGCAATCAGTAGTGCTAATTTCATTGTTTACAATGATGTATCACGTGACTATAACAGAAGATAACGATAACTAGAAAAATCGGTGCCGAACTTAAAATGATAAAAATCTCAATTATTTTTGCATCGGCCTTATGTTTTTGTGCAATTTTTTGTAAATGTTAATTCTGTTAAATTTAAAATTGAAAATGGAGGAGTATAAGTTGCATTTTCATCATTTGATACTGTTTTATTTCCGGAGAGGAAAAAGCGTTGTAGAGACAGCAGAAAAGATATCCGCTGTTTATGGAGAAGGTGTTGTAGGTGGAAGTACTGTTCGAAAGTGGTTCGCTCTGTTTAGAGATGGAAAAATCGACCTAGAGGATCGGGAGAGTCCTTCAGTTGTTGATAATGACAAAATTGCAACACTAATTGAAAATAATCAATTTTACATGCCATGAGACATTGCAGAGATACGGTAGGTATCTTATATAAGTGTTGTAAGGCCTTGGAAGACACTTGAATATGTGAATCGCTACAATTTTTGATACTTCATAATTTATATAAAAGAAATTTAATGGAACGAATTTCGATCAGTGATTCATATCTTAAAAGAAACCAATGATAAACCAATGTTTACAATGATATAATACATGGCTATAACAAAAGAGAACGGTAATTAGAAAAATCAGCACCAAACTTAAAATGATAAAAACCGCAATTATTTTTACACTAACGTAATATTATGCATAGGCGAATGAAACTGGTTCTGTATATAGATATTACTAGCTAAAATAGATTTGCAGTTTTATATTATTTGCAAATTTGTATTATTCAGAATGAGTGATTCTTTTTAGTGAAACTGAATTTTGGATCACGTGTTCAATTCGATGGTACTAATTTCATTTTTATGAATTTTTTCAACTTTCAGACATAAATTCTTTTTCCATTCCACCAAATACCTTTTGCTGGTCAATTTAGATTATTTCCTTATCATCATTTATAGATTTTTCTGTATTTTTTACGCTCTGAAGATGATGGAACTGTTAAAACTGTAAAAGTACTTAGATATGAAATGAATTTTAACAAATAAATCTATAACTGTTGACAATAAATAATCAATTTAGCACTATATCCATTAAAATCCGAATTTTTTTTTGCACGAATTATAGATGGAGTGAATCTGCTTATAGACATAGATCTGCCTATATGTAGCCGTTCCTAGGAGCGTCTAGGGCCCCGACAACAGCCTGAGTCATCTTATTAAATTTAATATCGGGTTACGGCTTAGTACACTATCGCGCTTTCGTGCTCAAATCTAGGAAAAATTTCAAAAAACCTGGATGTCACTCGCAAAAAGGGGTAGATAACCCAGAATAAGATAAGGTGTAGAAGGTAAAATACCATCCTCCCATCCATTCCAATCATTCAAATCCAAAAAAAAAAAATTTTAAATGTCGTTTAAAAAAAGACGACAGTATTGATTGAAAACAGAAACTGTTTTCTATACACGTTTATCTTAATCACATATTTCATTAACTTTTAATTATATCGAATCATTTTCTTTTTCTGGAAAACGCTATGTCATCGGCGACCGCAATCCGTCAAACTGCACCGCAAAGCATTTCGATTAACTGACTCCAATGCTGAAAGTAATGACTCTTGTGAAACGTATATACTTTCTCTCAAGTAAAACGTCACTAGCTATATTGGACAGCATCGGAAGAGGAAAAAAAAAGCTTTTAATTTTTTTTGTTTCCTGTTCAGTGAAGAGTTTCTAGTAGTACTTTCAACATAAAAATGTATTTATTATTTCTGACTTCATATTATTTTTTTCAGTCTGTGTAAATATTATATACATATATAGTATATTTATATATATATATATATATATATATATATATATATATATATATATACTATATATCTCAGTGTATATGGCGAACTTTAAAATCAAAAACATTTTTCAAAAAATTCTACAAAATCAAAAACCTTAAAATAACAAACAGAATGTATTGTACTTATTCGAGGGTCGCTTGATAAGTTTGAAGAGGGAAAAAAGCTTTTATTTTTTTGTTTTCTGTTCAATGAAGAGTTTCTAGTAGTACTTTCAACATAAAAATGTATTTACTATTTCTGACTTCATATTTTGTTCATATTATTGGACAATCGTTTGCGTGGAAAACAGTTTAATAATGAAGAAGAATTAAAAATAAAGATGTCTACATTTTTTGAAAATGAAAATAATCAGTTTTATAAAAATCTAATTTATAAATTATCTTCGCTAAAGGGTTGTTCAAAGCGAAGGTGGATATTTTGATCGAATAAAGTTATTTTATGTAAAAATACACAAGAATTTTTTTCTCAATTCAAAAACGACAGACCTTTCTTGGCTACCTGATATGCTATCAAAATAATAAAATAATAATTTGATATCATGAAATAAATATTGAAGTATTATTTTTTTTATATTTCAGTAGACAAATCAAAAAAAAGTTTATTGAATACACAGGATCAGGGAAATTTCTTGGATTAGAACGTTCTTGGTTACCTGATATATATATATATATATATATATATATATATATATATATATATATATATATATATATATATATCTATGTATGTATGTATATAATATTATAGAAGATATTATTTGAAATAAAAAAATCATCTAATCATACTTGATGAGCAAATGTGATAGAAAATTTAATTAAACACCCAACCGATTTTCATTACAAACATTATGTCTCTGAATTCATGAAGATATATATATATATATATATATATATATAACTCAAAATACATATCCACATCTCTGAAATAACCTTTAATATTAATCATCTTAGTTTTGATAGTAGCACAGACACAGAACACGATGCAAACTTCTCATACATAGCATATCAGCGAAGCATGTTAATCTTTAACAGGATCGAAACTCGTAACCCTGTGCATTGAAGTGACATATCACAGCGATCTTAACTCCGATCAAAGCCTTGTGCTGTCATATAGATTTCCACTATGAGTAATTTGTCTCATGGCCTATTTAACCTTCTAGTTTATTAAGTTGCCATCGAACCGTAAACGCAAGAGTTAACAGTGGACAAGCTTTGCTCGGACAGTGATGTCTTCTTTGTTAACTAAACTGTGTCATCGTATTGTACTTACTTACCGATATACTTGCGAAAAGTGATTTTGATTAAGGGAATTTTCCGCTCAATCGTTTTATAAAGCAATTTATCTGGATTGTGAAATTTTTTGAGGAGCTTTTTTTTATAATTTTATCGATTCTATGGGTTTATGTACTCTTGCATTATCGTACAAGAATGCACAAGTTATAAATTTTTATTATATATATATATACACATATATATATATATATATATATATATATATACATATATATATATATACATTCTTCTGAAATGGAAATGGGCGGGACATAACGCAAGAAGAGAAGACAACCGATGTACAAGAGAAATTATTGACTGGGAACCAAGGAATATAAAAAGACCCAGAAAGGGACCAATGAACAGATGGGATAAGGATATTAAAAACTTTCTTGGAAATCTGTAGAAAAGAGAGGCACTGAATCGAACAAAATGGAAAATCATGGAAGAAGCCTTTATCCAGCAATGGATTAACAGAGGCTGAAGATGTTGATGATGATGATGATATATATATATATATATATATATATATATATATATATATATATATATATATATATATATATATATATATATATATATATATATATAGTTATTAAATTTCATTAGGAAGAAGAACAATTGTTTTTTCAAAATCAGTCAGTCCAGGATACATGTTTAATTAATAGAACAATACTATTAAAAAATTTCAATATTTCAATTGATTGCAATAAATAATTTATTTTAGTTTTATAAAACAAAAAGAATTCTCTGGTCAAAAATGTTCAATCGTTGATTATTAATCATTTTTTATTGTTAATTATTACAATTTCGATGGCGATTCTATTATCCAAAAAACATTAAGATAAATTATAATCAGCAGCAAATATATACATATATTCTGATATATATATATATATATATATATATATATATCGACAGCAGCAGCCTTTGTCAGTCCACTGCTGGATAAAGATCTCTTCCATGATTTTCCATTTTGTACGATTGAATGTTTATGTTAAAAAAAAATATATATATATATATATATATATATATATATATATATATAATATATATATATATATAAAATATATATAATATATAAATATATATTATATATATATATATATATATATATAAATATATTATATATATATATATATATATATATATATATATATATATATATATACATTCAGTATTTCCCATAAGTAATGCGGTATTTTCATATAGATCAGGCTGTTAACATTTTTAGTCTCACATCTCTCCCGAAATTTAACTAAACATTCGCATATCCCCTTGTTTTCGAAAGCATACAATAATGAATAAATTACTTAATAGACATTAAAGTTTTAATTTAACATCCTCAGATATACAGAAATAGTAAAGAAAATGTTATTCTTCAGGAACATCCTTTTGTCTTTCAACATGTTTATGGAGTCACTTAAAGACATCAGTGTCATTTAATGAGATGCTTGTTTCTGATTCTGATTAATGGGACCACAAATTCGTGGTACAATCGAAGCTAAATTCTAAAAAAAAACAATTACAAAACGTTATAGAGAAATGTCACACCTCTCTACTAACATCTTTGCATCTCTTCAAGGGAGACACATCTCACAGGTTATCAATCATTCTTTTTTAAAATCAGACGAAGCAATTACGGCTGATTCATATTGTCGCGAAATCGGCCATATGAATGAAAAATTAAAAACGAAACAGCCAACGCTAACCAATAGATATGCGCCAATACTATTGCAAGACAATGCTCGACCACACACATCTCGAATTACAATTTCCAAATTAAATTCATTAAATTATGAAATCCCTCCACATCCTCCTTATTCATCAGATTTTTCACCGACAGACTATCATTTTTTCGCCACTTTGAATATTATTTAAGAAATAAAAAATTCCGAAACCAAACAGGAGTGATTCAAGGATTCGAAGACTTTATAAGCTCTAAGAATGTCGATTTTTATAAAAATGGAATAAACAATATAATTTCTCTTTGGCAAAAGACCATTGAAGCCGATGGAGATTATTTTGATTAAATATATTTTGTTTTGTTAAAAATATTGCGTTTTAATTCTCATCTACAAATTCCGCAATTTTACATGTGACACCGTAATATATATATATATTAATCAATTAGCAGAATAAATTTTAGCACCTAGTAATTTAAAACTAAGTGAGTGCCACATTCCATTTAATATGTAAATACGTGTCTATCTCTATTCGAAGCGTTGCGCGTTCAGTGGAACCTAAAACTTTTAAAAATAAATATATCTAATTTCTTAAAACAATATTGATGCTTTTAAGTGGATTCGTTGAACAAGACTTTTTGTCAGTCGAACACAAAAAAAAGAACTGTTAACATATTGTCTACAACATGTTAAGCTCATATTTCAAAACTTTCTCGTTCGGCTTTCATAAAAAAAGAAAATAGAAAAGAAAAACGGAAACTATGTAGTCTGTAGGAATTCTCTTTTTATAAATGTCATATATTAATCTGAACAAGCGGAAAGAAAAACAATATATACAAATGCATACTGGTACAATTTCTTTTGAATTTTATAACAATGCGTATTTCGTGAGTTCTTTACACACATACTCATACACACACACACATATATATATATATATATATATATATATATATATATATATGTGAGTGTGTGTGTATAAACTTTTCAGAGATTTATATAAACCGTAAGTGTAGAAGTTTTTTCACAAACTGAAGATACAATCCTTTGATCACTATTTATTCTTACTCGAGAACGTATATTTCACATTATACTTCACATATGTAAGAAAATATTTACGTAGCTGTTTCTCTATTTCATTAACTTTCAAATTGAATTCCTGACATCAAAATAAATACGTTTTCTTTTCGTTTAGTATTTTTTTTAAATGTCATATAAATATATAAAGAATTGAACGAATATAATAAAAATATAAACGATATATATATATATATATATATATATATATATATTAAAATAGATAATAACATAAAATAAATAATATATATATATAGAGAGAGAGAGAGAGAGAGAGTCTGAAAGTTTATAGAGCCTGTCGACGCTTTCCGCTCTTCAACTTTTTCCTCCATTCCTTTCTATCTTGGCACAGCTGTTCGTCCAATTTTCTTTCCCGGATCGATTTACGGATTCCTTCGCTCCAAGATCTCCATGGGCGACCTCGTTTCCGTCGTTCCAGAGGTAAATACTCCATCGCTTGCTTAGGCAGTCTTGTATCGGTCATTCTCTTGACATGGCCGTGTCAGGTGAGTTGTTTCCGCTCAATCTCATTATTAATGTTGTCTTCTACGCCCATCAATTGCTTGATCCTTTCGTTTCTAATTCGATCTCTTCTTGATATTCGACAGGATCTTCTTAGAGCATCCATTTCCATGGCCGCAATTCATCTTTTATCCTCCTCAAAAAAAAGTAATTCATTATCAAGTCACTAATTTTCCAATGTTTCTTGATTAGTTATTGAGGTTTTATGGTCATTAGAATCCAAACCAACTTTTCAAATTTCCCTCATATATATATATATATATATATATATATATATATATATATATATATATATATATATATACATTCTATTTTTTCACTGTTTCAAAACTGATTTTAACAGAAAAGGATGAAACGACACTTTCATTGATCAAAATAATGTAAGAATTCAGAATAGAAAACCCGCAATTATTTTCCTACCAATCCAATATATAAAATAATTCTATACTCGTACTTACGTGCTTTGTTTTCGATTATATTCAACATATAACAATGAGAGATGGTTACAAGATTTGCAGTTATTTTGTAAATTTTAAAAATTCGTTTATTCACCTTGTAAGGAACGCTGTGTCGCAGTCAACAATGTTGGTCTCTGTAACATTTGATATGTGAAAATCGATAGAAGGTCTCAGAACAAAACGACAGAATGAGAACTAGCGATTCCCGAGTTATATATAAATAATTCTCAATTCCAAGGAAAGGATCGTGCCGTATTATATTGTGCAGGTCAAGTGTACAGATGCTATCAAACATTTTTAGTACGAACACATTTCTGTATATCAAGTAGTGGAGTTGATAAAATATAATTAATTTTATTTAGTCAGCATTAATATTTATATATTTATGTTAGATTAGAAAATCAAATTTTAATTTAGGTTGGTAGGAAAATAATTGCGGTTTTCCTTTTCTGAATTCTGATGTTAATTTTTTTCAATGAAAGTGTCATTTCATCGTGTTCTTTTTTAAAGCAGGAGAAGCAATTACGACTGATTCATATTGTCACATGCTCCGCATGTGATTTAAGTGTTAGTGTTATGACTGTTTCTCATCACCTTGCTGTAATAGAAAAGTTGAAAAAGCTGGATAAGTGAGTACCGCACGAATTGACAGATGGTCAGAAACTGAGACGCTTAGAGGTGTTTTCTTCATTGATGATTCTAAATGATAAAACACCATTTTTAAATCGAATCATTACTTGTGATGAAAAGTGGATTCTGTATGATAACAGAAAAAGATCTGGACAATGGTTAAATGCAAATGAAGCTCCAGGACACGCACCCAGGCCGTCATTACACCAAAAAAGCGTATGGTTACTGTATGGTGGACAAATAAAAGATTAATCCATTATTCTTTCTTAAAACCAGGCGAAGAAATTGCGGCTCATTCGTATTGTCGCGAAATCGGCCATATGAATGAAAAATTGAAAACAAAACAGTCAACGCTAATCAATAGATATAGGCCAATACTATTTCAAGACAATGCTCGACCACACACATCTCGAATCACAATTTCCAAATTAATTTCATTAAATTATGAAATTTTACCGCATCCCCCTTGTTCACCAGATCTCTCAACGACAGACTATCATGTTTTTCGCCACTTGGAATATTATTTAAAAAATAAAAAATTCCGAAACCAAACACAAGTGATTCAATTATTCGAAGACTTTACGAGGGTGGTCCCAGAAGTACCCGGCCTGCCCTAGAGATGGCGGTAGTTGTTTAAAAAATATCACTGTATTAGAAAGTACACAATCTATAAAGCATATGTTTCAAGTTTGAGGACGCCACGATGTTTAGTATTTGTTTGGAAGCCATCAATAGTGAACGTTTTAAATGAATTTGTGAAAATGGAGAAAATTGGTCATCGTTACGTGATACAATACTTTTAGTTGAAAGGCTTCAGTCCAACCAATATAAAAGCTGAACTGGATTCTACTCACGGTGAGTCTGCTCCTTCGTTTACAACAGTGAAATATTGGGTAGCAGAGTTTAAACGAGGCCGTACGAGCTGCCAAGACGAGCATCGCAGTGGTCGACCAAATGAGGCGACGACTCCAGAAATGGTGAAGAAAATCCACAAAGCGGTACTGGATGATCGTCGACTGAAAGTGCGCGAGCTAGCAGACATAGTAGGCATTTCAAAAAGTGCGGTACATCGCATATTATCTGAAAATTTGGACATGAGAAAGCTATGTGCAAGATGGGTGCCGCGTTTGCACACACTCGAGCAAAAACAGTGTCGTGAAGATGTTTCAATTGAGTGTTTAGCGAGGTTTCACAGCAACAAAGCAGAATTTTTGCGCCGCTTCATAACCATGGATGAAACATGTGTCCATCACTTCACACCCGAGCCA